>CAWUFW010002254.1:427500-1627500 GCA_963921515.1 Calotriton arnoldi | reverse complement strand
CAGTGAAATATGGAGGTCATCTCCCTCGACATGCCATCAATTAAGTACTACGATTACAGCTTTAGGCATGTCACTTACAAATCATCGACATCATGCGTTTAAGTCTAATTAGTTTAACCGAAGCCAACAGACCCTTCAACATTAAATTAATGAAAGTGCTTGGTGCGCGGCTCCCCTGGCTAGGTTTGACGGCTCCCCAGGGAGCCACGGCGTACAGTTTGGGAACCACTGATCTATAGTATCAAGTGACTCCTGAAATTCTTCGGCCGTAATATCGGTGTTTACTAACCGACTTAGTTTAATAGATAGGCGCAGGTTGTCATCAAGAGCAAGTGCCATAAGTTTCTGATATATTACACCTATAGTGCCTTTTTCAGCGTTCTTAAATATACCAGTCAATAACTCAGATGTATATAATGGAGTAGATAATTTTATCCCATTTAGAAGATAGTCTCTTACCTGGAGATATTTAAAAAAGAGTTATGAGAAAGCCCGAACTCATCTCTGAGCGCCATAAATGAGTGGAAACCCTGATTTTCATATAGTTGACCCAACCAGCTAATGCCTGAAGACTGCCAAATTCTTCCAATTGCACCCTGGAATATGTCAGGCAGAGTTGGGTTGCCCCACAAAACAGTATAATAATGCAGCGGAGGCCAAGAGAATTTCTTAGATATATCACGCCAGATCCTTGTTATGTCTCTGATTACCTTAAATTTGACCCGCTTGTAGTAGTTAGGATCAGAGGTCTTATACAGCATAAATCCTATATTCTTCCCGCAGGCTAATTGATAAGCCAATGAAGAAAGTTCGGCTTCCTGCCCATTCAACAAACTCCGCATCCATCCTGCAAATGTAGCCCAGAAGTAGAGTTTAAAGTCTGGAAGACTAAAGCCCCCTTGTTTGTAAGGCAACTTAATGCAGCTGAGGGCCCTTCTGGCACGTCTATAACCCCATATAAAACTGCCTATTGCGCTTTCCAAGCGCTTAAAAAAAGACTTCGGAACCCAAAGAGGGATTGAACGAAAAAGGTATAGAAACTTAGGTAAGACATTCATTTTAATTATATTGCACCTGCCGATAATACTGAGAGGGAGTCGATGCCAGCTGCGTAGCTTAGCAGTGACGGCTATGATGAGTGGTTCATAATTCAAGGAAATGAGCTCGTCAACCCGGCTACACAGACAAATACCAAGATATGTGGCAGTATTAGTAATCCCTAAAGATGTTGGCGAGATATCGGGCTGGTAATTTAGGATTGTTTGAGTTTTTGATAAGTTCAGCTTATAGCCGGAGAAAGAACCGAAATGTTCGGCTTCATTTGTTATAAGAACTACCGCTTCAACAGGGTTCACAGAATAGACGGCGATATCGTCCGCATATGCGGTAAGTTTTAATTCCATACTATTCAGGCGTACTGGGATGATACCGGTATTTTGCAATAGATGCCTTATAAAAGGCTCAATGTAGAGTGCAAAAAGCAAGGGGGAAAGTGGACAACCCTGACGGGTGCCCCTTCGTATAGAGAATTGTGTGGATGATAACCCATTCACATTGACAACCGCAACTGGATTATTATATAAATTCTGAACAAGAGTAACAAACTTGGTCCCCAGTCCAAATTCTAACATTGTCCCCCAGAGTGCCTCACATGCTACTCTATCAAAGGCCTTCTCGGCCTCCAGCATGATCATACCGATCGATGTTGCTAGTTTGCCGGAAACATCGAAGGCCGCTATTGCAGTATTGATATGTGACACTGTATCTCTACCGGGAGCAAACCCGTGCTGCTGTGGAGAAACAAGCTGATATATAATAGGGGCCAAACGCATTGCCAAAATCTTTCAGAATACTTTAGCATCCGCGTTAAAGAGATGGGACGATAGGAACCTCTATCTTCCGGCGGCTTTCCCTTCTTAGGAAACACGATAATAGTAGTCCGACTCCATGAAGCAGGAACTTGCCCTCCGCTAGAGATATAAGTAATAAGTTCCATAAACGCTGGAGCCAAAATGTCCCCGAACACTTTATAAAACTCTAGGGGGATAGTATCCTCACCAGTCGCTTTACCCGAGGGCAAAGCCTTGATTGCACCCTCCACCTCGCCTAACAATATATCTTCTTGTAATATCGCTCCTTCGTCGATATCAAATCGTGGAAGATGACTCTCTCAGAAATAATCAGTTAGCCGACTCTCATTCGAAACTGATTCACCATATAATTTAGCATAAAAAGGCTCCGAATTGTTCAACAATCTCTTGAGGTTGAGTGTAAAGGAGCCCGTCTTCTCCCTTTATTGATTTAATATTCAATTTTACCTTACTATCTGCTATCTGTAACGCCAGAAGTTGACCAACCCTCTCCCCATATTCGTATTGTTTACCCTTGTATTTATTAAAATTGGCAGCAATTTTCTCCATAAGTCTTCTACTCAACATAGACCGTTTTTCTAACAACTGTAAATAGACCTCACGTTCAGTCGTATCCCTGGAATTAACTTCCTGTGCATGTTGTTGTTCTAAACTAATATAATCACAGCGATTTTGTTCCGTTTCTTGAGCTAAATGCCTGTTCCGGGCCAAAATAAACTGTTAAGTTGCCCCTCTAATAAAAGCCTTCATACAGTCCCAGACTACATGGGCCGCAGCAGTGCCCTTATTATTACCTAAATATTCTCTGAGCGCTGCCCTAAGATGGGTACAATAGTTCGGGTTGTTGAGTAAGTACCTGGGAAATGAAAAAGATCGGTGAGCACCCTTTACATTCTGCTGCACCCGTAGTGTTAATACCAGAGGATTATGATCAGATGTTACTTTGGGACAGATTTCCATTTGGGCATTTACCATAAGCGATCTCTTCACAAAAATCATATCAATACGTGAATAATGTTTGTGTGGATTGGACTAGAACGTGAACCCTGGGAGCACAGGATAAAGCGTCCTCCAGGCATCATCGAGTTGATGAATGCACATAAGCTCAAGAATTGCAGCTCGGGTTCTATGCATTCTACCCGATGTCTTACAGTTTGTAGTATCGATTTTTCGATCCATTATACAATTAAAATCACCCATAACAACCAGATCCCCATGCCACCCCAATAGTTCAGTACTTAAAAAGTGGAATATGTCAGGGTTATCAATGTTGGGGCCATAAACCAAACAGATAGTAAATGTGTGACCAGCGATTGACAGCTGTACTATGGCCCATCTCCTTGGGATCAGTTAGAGTTCGCAGCACTGACACTTTTAAATTTTTAGATTTTAACAAAGCAACCCCCATATCGAAATTGTTTGAGAGGTGCAAACTAAGATGTCAAACCCTAATTGATTCAACATAGACCTATCTTTATAGGTCAGATGGGTTTCAGTTAAGCCAAGAATCTGCGGTTTGAAGGCCAGACATTCCTCCCGCACTAATCGTCGTTTCCTGGCCAGGTTTAGCCAAGCAACATTCCAACAGATAAGCTTTAACTGAGACATGACAAAGTCCTCCCTCTGCTACCTCTGCTATCTTCCCTTTTTGAACTGTCCCTTTGCGGTGTATCACCTAAATAGACAATTCCAACTGTACTCTGGCTATTAACCCCCCCAACCAACCCTCCCATCCAAATTTGCCAAAGAGATAGCAATATGCTACCTTCTAAAAGAAGCAAACCCCCCAGCCCCGCTAATCCCACCCCCCAGTTCCTGCTGAAAGGAATCATCCCCTTCCCTAGCTGTCGCTGACTTCACAGCTTGAAGAGAGCAACCGCTCAAACTCCCACCCCCCCGAGCCCCCTACCCCCGTCCACCCCCAACCTCCCCACCGCTTGGCAAAGCCATGTTCAACCGCCACCAACAGAGGAGGAGAAGAAAGAAGAAAAGAAGAGGGGAGAGAGAAAACATTTTTTCCCCCTAAAAAGAAAAAGGAGAGGCAGTAGAGCCACTTAAGAAAAAGAAAAAAAAGACCGAGAGGTCTATACGTTCAAAAGAGAAGAAAGGAGAGGAAAGAAAGACCTTCTCACAGAGTGCCGCTTAACCATTGTAGCCCCCCCATCAAGTGACCAAGAGACCACCCCAACACTAAGCTGGATCGCTACTCCCCCAGCGGCTTAAGGCTTAAAGCTTGCTTGGCATCCATCTCAGTATGAAAAAAATAAGATCGCCCATCTCTGAATATTTTCAGACGAGCAGGCTTCGGCAGGAATACTTGTGTACAAACTGTCTTAAATGGATCTATCAGCTGACGAAGCCTCCACTGCCAGTCCATTGTTGCCTTGCAAAGATCAGACCTGCAAAATATAGTCATTGAGTCCAATTTGATCGGAGCCGTAGGACGAGCCTTAAAAAATAATGCTTGTTTGAGCAGAAAATTGCCTATACATACCAGTATAGGACGAGGATGAGATGGCCTATTTTGAGGTTGCTGTGGGATGAAGGGAGGTAGGCGATGAGCCCGCTGCACCTGCGAGTCCATATCCCAGTCAGATAAGTCAGGAAAACCTGCTGGAACAGCCTGACTATGTACGTTCTGGGGTCTGAGCCTTCTTTCCCTTCGGGAATTCCAAAGATCCGCAAGTTATTGCGTTGCTGCCGGTTTTCCATATCTTCGACCGTGACCTGTAAAGCCCCTATCAGGGCCTCTTGATTCTTGACAGCAACAGCAGTAGTGGTGCTAGATTCTTCCACGGTCGTGACCCGCTGCTGTAGATCCGAAACGTCTAAAGAGAGTGAGGCAAACTTGATAGTGACATCCATCAAAGCCTGTTTGAAATCCCGATTGTCAGCTATGGCATGAGTATAAAATTCTTGAGCTTCCACTCTTTGGGCAGTTAAAGCCTGCAGAATCTTGGAGAGTGATGGTTCCTCCTGATAGTCGGATCTTGCACTGTGGCCTGTCGACTCAGCCATATAGTCCAACTGGTCAACAAGTGCTGGAATGGGAGGCGAGGGTAAAGCCTGAGTGGACCTATGGAAGGACCCACTGGGTACTTCACCATTATCTTCAGATTGGCCTGGTCTCGCAATCTCAAAATTCACAGGATCGGCTTGGAGTTGTTGGAGTATCTCCTCTGGTGGTTGAGCTGAGACATCTACTCGGCCATGACTAGACAGTCTGGAGATTATAGCTTTCACCTCGCCCTTAGAAGCCACCCATCTGCGTAAGGGGCTGGTGGTGCAGCTCTCCTTAACCCGAGCTGGGGCCGTGTTTTTGAGATGCTCCTCAGTGACAGTGAGATCAAGTTTTGAGCCCCCCCGACCTTGTCCACCTTTGACCCCTCCTGTCGCCCCCCTGACTCCTTTAGATCCTTTCACTCCTGAGGATTTTTCACCGGCATGGGGGTTACCGAGGACTGTTTTGGGCTTGGCTGCAACAATGGGCTCCTTAAACAAAATAGATTGGTCGATTTGTGCTGGGTCTGAATCAGCTTTAGCAGGTTCATTAGTGTTTGAAATTTTCAGTGGAATGACCAATGTCCCGGGCTGTGCTCCGACCCCCTCCAACAAGTCTGTCCCCAGGTTCATGGAAGGCACAGAAGAAGACAGTAAATCGGCAGTCTGACTAGAACCCCCGCTGCCTGAGTCATTTTTACCTTCCTGAATCGCTGAACTTATGCCCACAAGGCCATGTTGTATGCAAGTAGTAGATGTGGGTGGAGATAAGCCACTGTAAAGCAAGGGGGGTGAGGGTTCTTGAAGAGCAGGAATATTCAAAATAGAGGGGGGATCTCCCCTCAGTATCCCCCAAAGCCTGTAATTCACTTGCCATAATGTCATCCCCCATGTCCGGGCTTACTGGGTCGCCTCTGGAGTTTGTCCGATTCCCCTTTGTAGGTATTGCAGCTGCAGAGTTCAGAGCTTCTACCAGTTCATCACCCGGAGTGGAGTCTACAGCTCCGATGGATTGGAGTAAGCCACGAGCTCTCCCTGAGCGAAGAAGTCGAAGGATTGGTCTCCCCAACGAGGAGTCGGAAGAGACTCCTGATACCTTTCCTGACCCCCCTGTGAAGTCGGAAGGAGTCAGCATTATGGCCGCTGTGTCCTCCACGCATGATGCTGCAGCCGCTGATTCCCCAGCTCGGCCGCGTCCCTTCTGGATTGGGAGCCGCTGCGGCGCCATCCTCAATCCAAGTACTTCCTTGATGAAATCGACGGCGAGGATGTTCTGAGAGCCGCCGCAGCTGTGAGATGCAGGCAAAACCACCGGCCCCCACCGCGCCGATCGGCCAAGATGACTAAAGCCACGGATCGGTGCGAAGCACAACCTGCACATCTATATTGAGTTAAGTTGACCTGCCCCAGCCTCCCGTGTTAGTAGCTCTCCATCGGGGAGGGAGGGGGGAGGGACGGGGGGCCGGAATCCCGGAGGAACGATAGGAGTCCGAGCGGTGCTCTCCCTAGCGGAGTTAATCTGCCATCTTCCCTCATAAGCACTTCTCTGACCGACATCGTAATAAGCCCCTTTCTAGTGGACTGGGACACCGTGCTATGTCAGATATCATCAGAGTTCTGAGAACTCACATTCTCCAAATACCTCAAAACGGAGTGCATATTCCCCTCCAAATATAGTCAGATGCAGTGTGAAGCTAAGATAGAGTCACATATTGTGGGTGAACCCATAACATTGGAAATATTAAATTGACCGTTAAAGACAAAACTATGCAAGCCCCAATCAGAGATCCTATTGAATCCTAGCTCTGCCAATGGCCTGGCCTGGGGGAAGGGAAAGAGGGTGAAAGGGGAAGAGGAGTAGAATATGAATTTTCATTTTTATGCATTAAACTGCCTGTAATGGGATGGCAGAGGGAAACTACTCTTTGCATGGTTACATGCCACTCATTTGAAATTGTCAATAAAAATATTGAAATCTAAAATATTGTAAACAATATTAGTTAAACTCTCCAACCAGAGGTACAATTAATATACTTTCAAGTGTGAAACTTAAATAGCGCAAACTTGAAATTCTGTGCTCAGAAAATGAAAACACATATACGTTGCATTTAGAAATCAGAGACTTTTTAATACAAAGTATCTGAAGCCATTGAGGTCTTTAGCCTGCGTGATGGAGGCCAAAACAGACAATCATTTGTTTGACTTCATGAAAAGGAAACGTCTGGTCATGTGACCAGCTACCATGACACACAACTGCCAATCCATGTCAGCAGATGTGACAGTCCTTTGTGGCTGAGACCGCTAACAAAGTTTACACAATGAAGCACTTAAGGTTAATATTGTGTTCTTTATGCATGGGTGATGGGGACACTAAGGGGCCGATGCCGATTCGGGCCGGAAATCTCTCCGACCGAGCCGGACCCGGAGAGATTTCCGACCGAATCGGACCCGTGCAGCCCGACCGAACGAGTACGATGCGCACGTATGACATCGGACTCGATTCGGTCGGACTCCCACTGAAGTCAATGGGAGCCGGTCGTACAACGCGTACGCGGGCTCCCATTGACTCAATGGGTGCGAGTAGGACAAGGGCGCCCCCTACAGCGTGTACGCGGCGAAGCGACTCGCGCCGTACACGCACAGGTAGGGGGGACCCATGGGTCCCCCCTGTGTGCGACTCGCGCGGCTACGCGTACAGGGGGGTCCGACACGGACACCCAAAGTACGGCTCCGACTGCTCTTTCGAGCCGGAGTGCGCGGCTCGGTCAGACTGCTCGCGGCGCGCATCGTACTTACCCGGCCGGGGAACGTCTCCATTGCGCGGTGCGAGTCGGGTCCGTGTGAGTCGGTCGGAGCATGTTGAAGCCGCGTACGAGTCGGTCGGCGATTTCGCGGGCGCTTGCATCGTACTCGCTCGGCCGGACCCGCGTACGAATCGGTCGGGAAACAGGGCTCCGAATCGGATCCGGTAAAGCCTAATCCGATTCGGAGCCCTACCGGCCGAGATCGGAATCGGCCCCATAGTCTAAGAACTCAATGTTGATTTGCATGAATGAGTCTCACTCGCCACTGTGTAGATAGGGAGCTAGGACACTGAGGCACAGTGAGACGATGAATGTCACTGTCCCCTTGGATAATGACCACTTAATGTGAGAGGGAGAGGACAGGAAGAGAAGCAGGAAGGGAACCTCACTTAGAAGCAGGCTAGTGGTAGGATTACTTAGGTGGAGCCTAGCTCACCAAATTTTTGTGGAGGACAATTGACTTTGGAAATAAATGTTAGAGCTAGAAACAATATCTGTGTCCCATGATCCTTTGAGTGTTCACCATCCCTCCACGTATGTCATAGAGAGCAGCTGATATAGGAAAACAAGGGTGACCCCATATATTTCGAGAACCTACGGTAATACTTTATGTGTATAAGAACAATGGTTCACAAGGAATTAAATCTTCTTAAGGAGTTTCACCATCTGGGAAACTCAAAATGCATATGGAAAGTTTTGTTTAGGCAAATTGTTCACATAGGGTCAAGGACACATGTTTGTAAGGCAAACAAATTGATTTATTGTACAAAATATCCTTCAATTTATATATATAAGAATCAACAAGAAATAGTTCTCATGCTTTTGAGTGAAGGAAAACAGTTCATCACTATTAAAAAGACATATGACTCCTGTCGAGATTAATTTAAACAATAGAAGGAGTCTATATAAGTCTTGTTGTCAACTACGTTTTGACCTTCTTTTTTCTGAGGTCATCATCAGGACTGAGCAAGAGCACTCTGAATCTAAAGAAATAATTAAAAAAGGATATAAGAATATAGAATAGGCACTGTGTAGTAGCATTGTATTTAGAGACCTAGTCGGTCATTTGCCTATGGATCAGGGAAGAAGTATCAACAAAGAATCATGTAGGGTGCATCTATGTTACCCATCAAGGAATGGTGGCTGAAGGTCTGGCGCCTTAAGGCCAGCCGGCCTGAGGTGGTGGCATCCAAATTAATTGGATGCAGAGGTGTCTGTAATGAATAAAGGAAACCAAGTGATGGGTTTGAGGTTCCATTAGAATAGTGCTCAGGTATAATACTGGCTTGATAGACACTATCTAAGTGACCATTTTGGAGCGGTATTAGTACAGGGATAGACATAAAATTGGGAGAACTTACTCAAGCGATGGTTAGAATCGCATACTGTTCAGCAATAAGCGGCTCATCTATTTAGTTGAGGAACGTGGTACAGGTAATGGATACTGCTGTGGAAACACAAATGTTGTCTTACTATACTGAATCCACTGTTAATACTAAGTGCAGGCACACTGGCAGGAGATGCTCGTTGTGCTAGAAAAAGCATACAAACTTAAGCGATGTGAGATTCACAAACTGATAAACAAGGAATTCGACAAAAGCAGTGCCCAATTGTCAATTCCGCTGTTAAAATAATAAATAGAATTACCAAGTCACATGATTATATGGGAAGTACGGGCCAGGGGAGCCATGGGCTACTGGATGGCCACTACGCTGAATACTTACCACAGTAATACGGAGTATCAAAGTATAAAGCCTTCCGGGAGCCGGTATGAATCCTGGTGTCCTCTTGGGAAGGAAGGTCTAGCATCAGTAAATACTGTGTGACGGTAGCGTAGTCACGTGAAGCTGCGACACTCATGCAAAAAAGACTAGACGTCACAGTTGGGACGGTCTGTCCGCATAATGGTGGCGGGTCTAAGGGACCCGAAATAGGAAGGACAAACTGAGGCAGAAATTTGGAAGAGAGTCAGGGCGACAGGAAAAGGAAGAATTAAATCATAATAATTAAATTGGAGCCCTGAACTTTATTGTAAACCATAAATTATTCAATTACACACTGAGTTGTGAACTTATTTAGAAAAAAAAAAACAACCGTACATCAAATATTGACTTAACTTGTAAGGACATAAACGTACATTTATATTAACAAAAATTAAGTGGCACTGTATCGTATTGTGGACCAATTATAGGGAATAGTCAGTCAGTGAATGTCACAAGTGGCATGTATGTTCATTAGTCTGGGGGTGCCAAAAACACAAATTACAATATTCAATGCAGCACTACAGAACCAGAGAAAAATTCCATATAAAACTGGTATTGGCTAAGAAAGGTCAAGATTATAGTGGTAGTGATTACCCAGAGCTTGTGGGTAGTCCTATGGACAGTAAGGCGTTACAGATAAAACAGATGTCATTATGGTATACTGTTCCATTTATCTTCAGTATTCAAACCTTTTAAGACTGAATCACATTTAAAAATCCACTTACATTCTAGATGTTTTAGTATATGTTGGTTGTTACCACCTCTTGTCTGTGGGGACATGCCATCAATTACTTGCCATGAGAAGTCGCTTGTTATGCCCTTTTTCTATGAAATGTTTGACTAGGGGTGCAGTTGCGACTTTGCAGCAAATTCTACTTTTGTGTTGGAAAATGCATGACTTAGCCTTTTGGGTGGTCTGTACAATGTAAAATAGGTTGCATATATACCTTATACAATCCACAACATTAGAGTGTTGCAGTTGGAGAAGAAATTCAAGGTTTGTTGAATATTGTCATGGCCAAATATTTAGTCGTCTGATTGCAAGCGAGGCATGCACAGCATTTGTAATGACCCTGTATCGGTGGTAGGTTCAAGAGTGGGTGAATGGTATTGTCTTTGGGTGCGGCCTTTTAGGCTCTTACCAAATGATTTTTGATGTTGCACCCTCTTTTAAATGCGAAAAGGGATGCATCAGTGGTCAAACTAGTGGTGGACAAAACATTACAATGCCTTTTAATGTTTTTTGTTAGTTTGTTGGTGATTGGGCAAAAAGTGGTGACACACGTAATTCTGGTAAGTGGGTCTTTGTTTTTAGTTTCGAGAAGCACCTCTCAGTGTGTGTACCATGCTCGCTTTAGTGAACGTTTTATAAGACTCCTACGGTATCCTCTTACCATGAGTTTGGTAGAGAGAGTCTCTGCCTCTCTGAAGAAGTGAAAGAGCAACTGGACAGGTTGCAGTTCATATAGCTGAAGCCTTCTAGGTGCAAGTCAAGTTCAGAGAAAACCCTGAAGCAAATCTTGCCTCTTTGATGTCACAAGAAGAACTTTATTTTAAATCCTAGTAGTTGCTTTATTTTTCAAACTGGTATTGAAATAACTTTGTAGAATATTGTTTTTCAGAATCAACAATCTAGCTATTTATTTCTTCATTTAGCACACTTATTAAGTAGTACATACCATAGAAGTAGAATCTGACCCCTCAGACAAAGCAAAGGAGGAGGGAAGAGAAAACACTGGGGCGCGAGGCTAGATAGCATACTTAAAAAACATATACTGTTTGAAACACCACTATTCATAGTAGAGAAAACAGAGGGCTAATCAGAGCCAAAGGGTGCATACTTGACAAAGCCTCGTAGTTAAGTGAAAGATGTCAGTGTGGGTAGTGCCTTAAGGGTTGTTGAAAGTGATCTTAAAATGTTCTCTCTCCTGATTCTAGCATCGTGTTGCTGATTTTCCTCAGTTTAATCGTGGCAGGAAACTGTTGTTTAGTATGTTTGGAAGATTGCTTGATTTCAGTCTTTAGTCAGGGGTTGTAGAGTTCAAATAAGCTTTCTTTATTAGAATTTGCAGCATGAATTATGCATTATATACTCCTTCCAGTGGTGTAGCTAGACCTACTTCCACTCGGGGCGGCCCCTAAGTTTGCCGCCGGGTGCCGGTAAGAGCGGAAGGTGGTGAGGGGGGCTTATAGTGTCCATTGGCTGACTTATTCGGGGGGGGGGTTGTGGTATGATGGATGACTTGTTCTCGGGGGCGGGGGATGATGGTAGGCTAAGCAGTTTGGTTCTGTCAGAATTTACTTGGCCCTGTAGAGAGGGTGGCTTCAAAATTTTGTACCCTGATTTTAAATTGTGAAAAGGAAAATACTATTACTTAATTCCCATGGTTCCCGACAGACGCTAAGAGCTAATGGTTTGGTATGGAATTTCAAAAGTTTTTAATATAAAAATATTGACTCTAGTAGTTGCCGCTTATTTTTCCACCTGTAGTTCATGGAGTTTCCCCACTTTTCTACCTCTAAGCACTCGCGTAGATCTGAATCCGAAAGTAACATGTATTTAAAATGCTGCAGAGAGCGGCCTGTTGTGATAATAAATACAGAGCCACACAGCAACATTTTAATTGCTTGTTTTATATGGCCCTTTGAGGAGGGTGAGGGGAGCTGAAACTAGCATATGTGCCTCTATTCGACAAGGGGATCACCTGGTTTGGAAACTGACAGTCTTACACCGTTACTTAAATTCAAAAACAGGAGGCCTACCATTTTTAGGGTGACCACACACAAATAAAGAGGGGCCCGGCCCCTATTCCCCCTCCACTCCCTATGGCTACATCCCTGAGTGGACATTCCTTGCAAACAGTAACAAGCATTTGCAATGCAATCGGTCTCGCCTTTGGGACCTTTTATGTATTTAGCTATGCAGCACATTAGCCTGGGTGCTGAAACATCTACTGTTCTTGAACATGGAGGGAAAGTAAGCACCAAACTGCGTGACACGCCAGGTATGGGAAAACATGGAGAGAAATATTGCCTTTCAGGGGGAAATGGTATAGTCCAAAGCTCTGATTTTGATATAAAATCAGGTCCTTCAGTGGTCATATCACTGAAAATACAAGATTTGAAAAAAAATATTATTGTCTACGAGTGCTCGTGGAAGACAATTTCTATGGACTGGAATCTAGAGAATGCTAAAGTGATTCTGGTATTTTACTGACCTCTGCTTGTCGTTTTCTATCAAGAAAGTTAAATGGAGGCAGTTGCCAGAAAAATTTAAAAAAAGAAAGTCCCTCAGCAGAAAGCAATTCTGGTATTTTACTGACCTCTACTGGTTGTTTTCTATCAAGACAGTTAAATAGAGGCAGTTGAACAGAAGAAAAAGTCCCTAAGCGGAAGCAGACAAGTCCTAGGGCTGATCTCCAGAGCCCACAAAGTACATACACGTATAAGTATATACTAAAGTATATAAGTATATACTTAAGTATATACAAGAGGTCTCAAATGCTCGACCTAAAAATGCCAGATTTTCTCGCGAGTTGACACTGAAGATGGCTGTGCATTTTCTCTCATGAGTTAAATCCGTTTTCCTCACGACCTCAAAAGTGGAGGGACAACTTAAAAGGGGCCTGAAATTCCTGATTATGACATGAAACTGAAGGTATAGAAATGTTTGCATACAAACCGCTGATAGCAATTCTTTTCTTGAGAACTTTTGTGAGAGAATACCTACCTTCAGGACGAAGTTCCTCGCACCAAACTCAGGTTTTGAGACGTTTTGCAGGAGCGCAGTTATTTTATCTGAATGTAAATATTGGTAGACATGCATATTCATTGTGCTCCCTCTGACTACTCCACAACTGCTCCTCTGAAGTGAAATACAGAACATGGAAGGGCTTGGCAACACGTTGCTAATTTATGTTTAATAAATCACAAGATAAAGCAAGAGAACAAGGTAATCAGATAAGGATTCAACTCAAATGCCTTTAAGTAAATCTACATTGAATATGTTCATTATGTAAAAACCCTGACCTCCCCCATTCAACATCTGATGGGGTATAGTATTAAAATGAGACAGATCATGTACAATAACTCTTGCCACAGCAGATAATGAACAGTTTGTGCATTAACGATTCCAGTTCTTTCCCTAGTAAATACATTATGAAAATGCCCCCCACCATGTGAGATTTAGCAGTCACAAGCGAATACCTTTAAAGTATGACCTTCTCCAAAGATGCAAACGTTTTCATTAATATATCCACAGTTTTATACTAGTCCTTTAGAAAAGAACTTGCTGGCCCATTGAATCGATTGACTGTTTGAGCTGTACTACAGGTAGGTCTGTAAAGCTGTGGTAATGTGTGTGTAAATAAAGCATGTTTGAATAGGTAATTTCGTGGGTGCCTGAGTCACTTAGAGAGGTGTGGGACAATTAAGGAAGCCAAAGGAGACTCCGCACTAAGACTGCTTATCTCAGTTATATGAAACGGTTGAGGGAAAACACAGGATTACCAGCACAGACAGTATCCCAGCCATCAGCACAGCATTGAGGAGATTACATTGTAGACAGGGGGGCAGATTTACAAGAAAGTGACGCATCTGTAGAGATGCGTCACTTCCCCTGCACCACCCTGAGAAACCCTTGCGCCACCATGGATGTGCCATATTTACAATACTTATTAGGCAGAGATGCCTTCAAGGGATTGTATTCATAAATCTTAGTCAAATTGAATATAAACTTGTTACTAAAAAGTCAAGCCCTAAATAGTGACTGAACGTTGTAAAAATCAAAACAACAATGAAATTATTCCTGAAATGAATATTCAGTGGAATAGTTAAGGAAGCACGGGTATATCTTTTTTTCTAGAAACACAGTTTAATGTGAAACCAAGAATGTAAGGGGTACATTTAAACACAATAGAACACTATGATGGAGGATACATAAAAGAACCTACAAATCATGAGTGTGAACAACCATTCCAATAATATATAAGGAAGAGGATGAGTCTAAAACAATAAAGAACAAATCCTCAAACAACACAAGTGCCAAGGAAATGGATGTGACAGTCGACGTTTCGGTCTGTATTGGTGGATTCATCCGTCAGACCATCTTCAGGACATACAATTGTTTGTAAAAACAAGTCCCTCAACACTAGTTCGGTGATTAACTCGAACCAGAATGATCGAATATTGACAAAACGGAAGGCCTCACTGTGGACTCCTATTTGAATTGAGAGGAGAAGCTCAGTATTGATGACATATACAAGAGAAAGCCAAGCCTGGCGATCTCAGGCAAAAATGGCAATGGTCACTTTCTGACGTTTAAAATACGCGTCTTACACACAGCTACCGACCGTTCGGTTGGTAGCTGTGTGTAAGACGCGTGGAAGATTACGAGTGAGCTCTTAACTCGCTTCCGGAGGTCTGACTCACGGAGACTCTCCCGACTCTTTGAACTTTGACAAGAGATGTGTGCCCTTTTTTATTTCAGCCACGAGATAGATTTTATGTATTTGCCGTGTTGAAGTTTGTTTGCACCGGCACGTATTTTAAACGTCAGAAAGTGACCATTGCCATTTTTGCCTGAGATCTCAGGAATGTGTCATGTAATGTAAATTTGGCACATTCCTGTCCTTCCCTTTCACGCAGTGCAGTGCAGCCAGGTGAATGCCTGCGCTGCATGAAACAATGATAAATATGGGCCTGAATGTCTGGGAACAAGCTCCTCTCCATCCCTCTTCCTGCATATACACCTTCATAATCAGTGGACGGCAATATAAGGTATGATCATTGTAATTTGATTGTTAATGCATTTATTTGCCAATATTTGCATTTAATTAATACAAATAATTCAAAACAGATGAATCGTTAATGCTGCTTTCTGTATTCACATAAGGAATTACTTACAGCATCCGAGTTGTGAGATGCTGTCATGTTTTTATTTATCTGTTAAATTGAACAGGTAAGGACCTTTTCTCAAGGAGGAATACCAACCCTTTCACTTGTGGATGTCACCACTGAGTTTGAGCTGGTATAGGTGCGATGTGTGTTGGCCTCCATCTGGCTGGCCAATGTCAGGAGGAATGATCACAATAGAGGAAATAGGGGAGTAGTGAGTTTTGCTCATTTAGTGGAAGCCTACAGTTGACAACCTAAGAATTGGAGGGAGGCCTTCCCCACCAAGCAGGTAAACAGGTGTTGGGGAGAGCGTTCTCATGAAGACTGGATTGACAAAGATTGACACCAGCCCAGCACAAAGATGCCACAATTTGTGCAGCACACTCACATGGGGCCCCATGGGATCAAAAACTTATCAATGCTTTCATAACTCTCACAACAGGAATCCTTCATACAAGCTCTAGACATGATGGTGGAAAAGGCCCTCAGTAGGTAGTCTAGCCACTAAAATCTGGGCAGCAACAATTAGCCACTTCACCTACAGGACTGAAGGGCATTTTAATTTGTAATTGGAGCGAAACCTCTGGTTGGTTCAGGAAGCCTATCTTGGCCACCAGAGGGATCATGCAAATTTATTTTTCAGTCAGTAGGTGTATCCTCTCTGTCCACCAAACAAAGATGTGTTGCAGTGCAGACAAATTTGGCATGGGCATGTAGATCCAACTGTGCATTAGCAGAAACAGGCACTGTAAAAAGGAGAACTCCAAAAGGTTCAACATATTTCATAAACAAATTTAATATCTGATGGTGCAGGGACTCTATTTTCCTATGGAGCCCAGATCAGGTGTCACTCTATCTGTAGGCCTCCCAAGGAAGCTAGTTTGTGTAGGGCATGGTTGCAGGCTAGATCCTATTCAGCATAACATTTTCCATTATTTTTAAAACCCCTGCTGATCTAGAGAATGGGTAATCTCAATATTTTTCTAAGAGGCCAGAATGTGGTGTTGGTTGCTTGACCACAAGCAGCATTACCCACAGACTACTGCCCAATACCCTAATAAAAAAAAGTTTAAGTCTGTTCCAAAAACATAAAGGGGCCGATTCCGATCTCGGCTGGTAGGGCTCCGAATCGGATTCGGCTTTACCGGATCCGATTCGGAGCCCTGTTTCCCGACCGATTCGTACGCGGGTCCGGCCGAGCGAGTACGATGCAAGTGCCCGCGAAATCGCCGACCGACTCGTACGCGGCTTCAACACGCTCCGACCGACTCGCACGGACACAACTCGCGCCGCGCGATGGAGTCGTTCCCCGGCCGGGCAAGTACGATGCGCGCCGCGAGCAGTCCGACCGACTCGCGCCGTCCGGCTCGAAAGAGCTGTCGGAGCCGGACTTTGGGGGTCCGCGTCGGACCCCTGTACGCGTGGTCGCGCGAGTCGCACACAGGGGGACCCATGGGTCCCCCTACCTGTGCATGTACGGCGCGATGCGCATCGACGCGTACCCGCTGTAGGGGGCGCCCCTGTTCGCCTCGCACCCATTGAGTCAATGGGAGCCCGCGTACGCGTTGTACGACCGGCTCCCATTGACTTCAATGGGAGTCCGACCGAATCGAGTCCGGGTGCATGCGTGCGCATCGTACTCGTTCAGTCGGACTGTCAGAGTCCGATTCGGTCGGAAATCTCTCCGGGTCCGGCTCGGTCGGAGAGGTTTCCGGACCGAATCGGAATCGCCCCCAAAGTGTTGGTCTTCAATGTTAGTAATTGG
Source organism: Calotriton arnoldi (assembly GCA_963921515.1). Classification (NCBI taxonomy): domain Eukaryota; kingdom Metazoa; phylum Chordata; class Amphibia; order Caudata; family Salamandridae; genus Calotriton; species Calotriton arnoldi. The sequence continues at coordinate 1,610,402 of CAWUFW010002254.1, read as the reverse complement.
TCTGAATGAAAGATGTAAGAAAGTACACTAGGATAGTTATTTTCATTCTACGGCACAATTTAGAAAAGAGACATTTAAGAAACCTAAAGGAATTTAAAGATGTTTTTAAAAGGTGCTTTGGAATTCCCCCAATACCATTTTGGATGAAAAGAGCCAAGTAGATCACTTTGGGGACTACCGAGGAAGTAATGTTGGTTTAACATGAGAGCATTTGCACCTCTCTTAATTGAAGGGTTGAGAGGGCTCCCCTGAGGGTCTTTCCAAGAAACCTAAATCTGGTGTTTTTTTGCATTTTAATGAATGGTTAGTGTTTAATACCCACCAATACTTGATGGCATTTACAAACAATGCATACATGGATTTTAGGCTCCTTTTAAAATATCTTTAGAACCTATTTGGCCAATAGCATTGGTTGAGAAGTGATTTTAGCGTACGCTGATGACGCAGTATTGATAGCTAGATCGGGGCTAGCCCTGCAGGTGAAAATTACAGCCTACTCCACTTTTATGGCCTCACTTGACCTAAAAGTAAACGAATCAAAATCGTTTATTATTGTGGCAGGAGCTTCCAGAGGAGAGAAACACCCCCACTTCCAGCTGGCAGGAAAGAAAATTGAGGTTGTTAATTCATTTTCATACCTGGGAGTTCTCTTTGATAAGGACCATACATGGTCCAGCTTAGTGGCGGTAAGAGCCCAGGGCATGCAAAGAAACCTCAATGCTGTAAAAAGATTTGCAAAGAAGCTGGGAGGGAGCCCTCTGGATATAATAAAAAACATTTATCTTGCAAAAACAAAGTCTGCTGCAATCTATGGACCAGGAGTTTGGGGGATGGTAAATGATGAGCAGCTCCAGCAAGCAGAAGATAGCTTTTTTAAAAATAGGGTGTCTTTACCGCAATCAGCTCCAAATTATATCTTACACCTCGAACTAGGTCTTCCCTACATTAGTGATTGCATAAGATTAGCACCAGTATTGTTGTGGCTTTCAATTTGGCGGAGGACCACCGTGGATCTGACACAAACTATTATCAGGGATTGTTGTAAGTTGGACTACTACAAAAGAATTGGGTGGTTAAATTATGTAGAGGACCAACTGAATGCTCTAGGGCTGGGAGAACTATTTAAAGACCCTGATTCTTGTAAAAGGATCACAAAGAAAACGATAACGGACTTATTCAACCGGAGAGCAAATTACGATAGAAGGGGAAAGAAATCTTGTTTCCACTCTTCTATTGCCTACGATCTGGTTCCCCCAAGACCTGGGGAGGGTTTTTATTACCTATCACGCATAAATAACACTCAGCACAGATTCATTTTACTGCGCTTCCGATTGAATATGATCCCGCTACTTTTGGGGTATCCGGCAAAGAGATACAAACTGGCAGATTTATCTCCTTGTCCGTGTAATAACTTTGCCGTGCAGTCAGACCCTCATATATTACTGTTTTGTAAAAACTATTCTGAAGAAAGAAAAACATTTATAATTCAGATCTTGAGGTATCATAATTTTAAACAGTATTGGGTGGCAATGTATTTTCTAAAGGCTTTATCGGACCCATTTATATGTTATGCGGTAGCCTCATTTTTGTGGGCATGTTTTAGAAAGAGGAAATTGGTGGGACGATCTCTTAATAACAATGATTGACTCTGATTTTAAGGTATTTTACTGGATTTTTAAAGTTTATTTAAATGGAATTTGGATCATGGCAAAACTGTTTAATACTTTTTTTAACACTGTATATAGGTTTATATATATTTGATATGAAGTTTTTATAATGATGCTATGTGCTTTTATGGTCTGTTTTATAAAGATCGAATAAAGCTATGTGAATTGAATTGAATTGGTTGAGAAGTCACTTTTTAAACCTTATTTTACAGGTGTAATTGGAGATTCACCACATTTCCTAGATAAATCAAATACACAGTGTATGTCAGAGGCCACTAGTCTTGCAAGTAATTTAATTCTCACAATGTTTATTGATAGAATCAGCCTCCAAATGCAATGTAACAACTATTGCCATGCTCCAAATTCCCAGCGACAAACAATATTAGTCATTACATGCCCAGAAACAGTGTTGGTTAACCTTGACATGCCCAGTTATTTACTCATGCCCAGTGTAGGAAAGGGGCCTTTTTGACCTGGTTACCCCCCACTTTTTGTCTGGTATCTGGTGCAACTTTGACTGAATGTGTACTGGGTCCCTGCTAACCAGGTCCCCAGTATCAGTATTATTTCCCTAAACTGTACCATTGTTCCACAATTGGCACCCCTTTAGGATCCCTGTAAGTCCCTAGTAAATGGTACCTCTGGTACCAAGGGCCTTGGAACTAAAGATGGTCCCTAAGGACTGCAGCACAAAGTGTGCCACCTAAGGAGCCCATCACCAAGCTCATGCAAACTGCCATTGCAGCCTGCGTGTCTTGGTGCAGAGACAAATGAAGAGTAGACATGGCACACACCCCTGTGTACCATGCCAGCAAAACACTGCATGTGGTACAGGTAAGTCACCCCTAAGGTAGAGTGCACTACACCCCATGTTTGGGTATATCTGCATGAGTGGATGTGTCCTTGTGATATCTAAGCAGAACCATAGATATTACATGGGCACAGGGAAGCCACGGCGAGTACATGGGCTGGACACTCATGACTCCGAATTCCCCAGCTACATGAGGGCTTCACTGTATCCCAAGGTGTTTGGTACCAAACACCTCGTCTTGATAAACCCACACTGATGCCAGTGGCGGATCTATTAAGCAATGCACCCAGAGGGCACCTTAGAGGTACCCCCTTTAAACCAGGAAGTGGTCATATAGAGGGTGTCAACACCCTAAAGGGAGGTAGCCCATTGGCTACTATCTGCCACTCCCTGTAACACCCCTAAATTGAGTATTTAAGTGGCACCCCTGAACCCAACAACTCAGATTCGACGATCAGGAGAAGAAGGATGAAGAAGAGTCACTGCCTGACGAGAACAGTAGCAGAACTGCGAACCTTTGACGTGAAACCCTGCCCGTCCTCAGCCGTTTCATGACAATCGTGACAGAGTGACTCGTCCTGTGAGCTGGAGAACTACCAAAGCTTTGGGTAGCCTGTCAGTACTTTAAAAATCACCTACGGTCTCCCTTGGAGTAGAGGAGCTACTACCCTGCAGTCCACAGGGCACCAACAAGCAGAGTTCGGTCCACCACCTTGAAGCTCCCCGGCCTAACTGACGCATCAAATGACCAGGAGAAGGCACTTGTGCTCTGGAAGGTCAGATTGGTCTCCCCACAGAATGTGAAGACACAAGGATCAACCGAAGCTGTGCACCAACCTCCAGGGTACCGGACTCCCTGCACCAAAAACAACAGTGAGAGTCCAGTCCGGAATCCAACTGCACCAGGACAAAGCAGCTTTTGAGGGATGTCAGCATCACTGAGACCCACTTCATGAGTGGCCCAGCTGCCTTAATTTTGCCCCTGCCAGCTGTTTGTCCCTAACTGCGAGGACCATCTTTGTGCACCCAGCCCAGCTGACTTAACCACTCTGCGCCCGAGCCACCCGGCCTGGTTCCCGACAAACTGGCTGTGCCCTCACGCTCCAAGACCCCTTGCAAACCAATCCCCCATTTGGGATCTCTGGGACTTGTCTCAAGTCCCCCTGTGCAGCCTGTTTTTGGATGCCACCCCTTCTCCGTAGTGTGCCAGCCGCCAACCTCACCAACACCCTGCTCCCGTCAGAACCTGGGCAGTTCCCAAAGAACTGCTGGTAGGACTTTGGACCTTGGCCCACTACAACTCCGAACGCTGAAGGTAGATCCCTGAAACTGACTGTACTTACCTTTATGCATCTTTCACTTTTCCTTCCGTAGGATTGAATTGTGTGTAAAGGCGCATGACTTTCAAAGGTTTACTTACCTGTACGAATTCCTATTGAAAACAGTACTTACTTTTAGCGAAGTTCTTGATTCTGAAACATCTATAAAAAGAAGTGTTATTTTTCTAAATTTGGTGTGATTCATTTAGTGCCTCTGTGAGTACAACAGATGCTTAGCACTACCCTTTGATACTCCTAAATGCTCGTCCACACTACCACAATAGAGAGTATTAGTATTATCTTCTTTAGCCTCTGTAAACCAATTGGGGACCCACTGAATTCTCTGCATAGTGTACTTCCTTTTAGTACATTATATAGAGAGCCAGCTTCCTACACCCAGCAATAGATGATGCCAGCCTACAAATAAACATCTCCAGGTATAGACAACAACCACATGCACAACTTACCTACATCTGTCCAGCAAAATGTAAAAGTAGCAAGATCCTGCTCAGCAGCAAGTATGAATATCCTTTACATGACCAATAAAAGGCACAGCCAGCTTGTACATGTTTTCCATTGGACATCATGAGTCGCTACATATATAACAACAATTAATGCCAGTGCCCCCATACCTGCAACATGCATGATCAATCACTTCAAGCCCAGTATCAGATAATGCGTCTTCACATGCTCTGCTACAGGTTGACCAGCCCCCTCATGGCAGGAATATGTATGACCAACTAATGCTCAGAGCAGATCAACAGCTTATATGACCAGACTCCGCATGTTCAGCAGCAGCAGCAAATAATGAAAGTCTCTACATGCCCAATAATAGGTATGAACATCTTTGATTAGGGAGATCAATGACCAGTCTCCACATGTTAGTAAGAGGTAATTCCAGTTTCCACAAAATCAGAATTGTAGCAGAAGCTTCACCATCAAACTTGCCCTGATTAAATGCCTACCACTACCAGGCAGCAAAGTCCCCTTTAATTATATTTCCTTATGTGTGGCATTAGAATGTTGGTGTGCACATTTACTCTGACTCTGTACATACCAAATTAATGTAGTAATTCATTAAGCAAATATATGTGTGTGCACCCATATGTGCGTGTTTGTTGGAGTGGGTGCGTGTGAGAGAGATATGCTATAATTTCTGATGTGGGCTCTTACTGGAAGAGGCAAATACGATGTCAATGAATACAATGATATGTGCAAGACCGACGACAATACCAATAAATGCAGTGTCAACGTATGCCATAACCTGTGCCTCCATAACAATGTCAATACCCATAAATGCTCTAATCTATCCCACTCAACAGTGTCGATACCGGCAGTAACGATGTCAATGTATGTTATAACCCATGCATGAATGACAATGTTGTTACTAGTAGACACAATGTCGATGTACGCTATGACCTAGGCAGTATCAGTAAAGACAAGGTCCATGTACTCTATGACAACTGTATGCACAATGTTGAGAATGTCGATAAAAATGATACCAGTGACTGCCATATTATTTTCCAGAGTTCCAACAAACTCATGTCATTGCTGTCGGATTTACCCAAGGGTACCTCTCCATCAGCCCTGTGACCCGCACCCACACTTATTGAGTGACAGGTCACAGGTGGGGTCTCTCTCAACCCAAAGACAAACATGCACCCAGGGAAAAACCCGATCGACCCCACAGACAGTTGATTCACAAGCAGGTCCGAGGAAATTGGCCCCAATAAAACACACTTGGCCAAAATCTCAGGTTCCACAAAAATACCACAAAGCTAGATATCACATGTAGAAGGGAACACTCAGCAAATCAGTACACAACATGCACACCACACGTAGTGATCACTCGCTCCTCATGCCAGACATCTGGACACAAACACACTGGCCCACACTAGCTCTCCCCAAGGTTGAGAGCCATCTGTGTCCTTATCTGATGCCCAAGCTTGTTAATTTATGACTGAGATGCTTTTCAGAAATGCTGAAATTTCTTTATTGTACCTCACGAGATGTATATAATGTCTGCCAAAACTTTGTTCACCAAGAGACTTTCCTCAGATGCATTCTGTCGAGACACTCCCGTCCACTGCGTTTAATTAAACCAACGTGTTCCTGTTTTGCCAAACGCCTGGTGTCTTTTCATTTCTTTCAGGTAAATTCATATCCGAGCAACAGGCTTATTACTGAATGTTTATGTAAAAATAGTGCAAATGGTAAACTACAAAACTGCAGTTCCATCCTCTAGCTCAGACAAAGACAATACATTTGGAAAAATGAAATAAAAATATTGAATCACAGTTCTTTGTTGCAACCATAAATATATAATTCATATTAGGCCTGTAGAAGCTTCAGATGTAAGCAAAGCAAGAGTAAATTAAAGAACAAAATAAACCTCTGGGTACACATTTTGTATCAGGTCCCAGAAGCCTCTGCACATCTGGCAGTCTATTTGCAGCCTAGTAGAGAATAATGAGATTTTTGTAATGTTATCTTTGGGTGAACAGGGCTAAGCAATTGGTAAGCGCATGGCTCTTACAACAATCTGTTTGTCTGGTGTGGTATACTACAGATGGCGAGAGAATTCACTATAAGAACAGCTAAATACTGAGTATGAATGGTTTTTGTCATCATTCCCCTTACATATGTATTGTAGCTATGTGGGTAATGTTGTGGGATCCAATTAGGCCCTGTAGCATGAGTGTTACCCTCTTGAGTATTTGTATTGAAAACAGCTTCTTGGATGTTTAACAACACTTAGCTTGATCAAACCACAAGATTATATATGATGCAGCTATAGAAAGTCAAATAAAGAGGATGCCATTTACAGATATCAGTGCACTGAGTGATAGTAAAGTTTAAAGCCTGACATACTTAGGGGTGGAACCATAAAGGACATTATTACTAATAGATTACAAAATATCACAGCTCATGAAACAACTGAGCAATGAACAATCCTGCAAAAAACCTTCTTTTGAAAAAGAACATTTTTCATAAATGGCACACATTAACACAGAAATCTTTTGTCAAAAGGATACCAAGTGGATTGTGCGTTCAACACTCAAACCAAATCTTTTCAGAAACCAAAAAGATTTTCTTGAAAGATCATATGAATTTTTTATACAAATGTTCTATGAATCATAGCTCATAATAGAAGAACTATAAAATCATAATTATATTAGCCTCAGAGGCTGCCATAATTACATATGAACTAACAAAATCAATGAACAGTGAGAGCTGGCAACTGTTTTGAATGATGCCAACGACAAATTGGATCATTATAAAAGAGAAATGACAGAAGGACAGAAGATCAGATGGACACCAAAAATTATAAATTTGACAAAGTATAAAACTTTCCAAATGATGACAAGTCCACCAGAGCATGAGTAAAAAAAGCATATGGATATGATGATCACTTCTTTTAGTGAAGTAGCCGAAGTAGTACAAATCAGCGTGATGACCCATAGAAGGAAGGAAATGCAACAAGTGCAGAGCAGATATCATCTATTTAAGACATGAGTTTCTTTTGAGAAAATCCTCAATCAAATGGATAATCAGGAGAAATGTGAAGTACCAGCTCAGTCTAGAATATAAAGGTTAATATATCTGTCTTTGAGCTGAGCGCTCAAGAAGTAAATTTATTACAAAAAGAACTGCCCTGTATTCCAGGAATTCTAAAAAAAAAATTCCACATCATAGGGAAATTGTTCAAATGTTTCGGAAAAATAAGATTGAGAAACTACTTTATGAAATTAAAAGAGGAACAAAAACTACAACACCTGAAATTCAAGCCACTTAGTCGATATAATATTTAGCTGTCTAGTCCAGTAAATACAAACTGCTCTTCTACCATCAGATGAAATTCAAGAACCTTTCGCAATAAGAATAGACAGGTCTCCAAATATAGGTCAAACATTAAAAAATATTTCAAGTAAGCATATAAAGAAGGTGCCACTGTCATAAAGCATAGAAAACAGAAGATCCGCGGGTCTATAGAGCTCAAAACAGAGCTCTAGAGCACCATCAGTGCAAGCTTATACCTCCTACTCAAACATAAGGGGAGTCCTATTAAAAGGACGGAGTCCCATCACCCACCGAGGTGGCATGCTTCATCATCTGGGATCTCCTCTTGGTCACAAAACCTAGTGCAACCAAGGGCTACAACCCCCTCACTGTGAGGGAGGAGCACAGGGATGTTTTATTGATCAGTTGATCGGATATCCTAAAATCCGTTTGATGTGAAGCATAAAGATGTAAAGGGTGATGGTTGCAGTGCAGATAGTGGTGATGCGATAAGTGATATAAAATTGGCTACGAAGAGAAAAAGGAAGAATTTATTGAATTAACTCTTGGTGTCAAGGTTAAAAACAGTGCAAACGCAGTCTGAAATTTTTTTGACTGCGATGATCTAAACAACAGGTCTACATGTTTCAGCCATGGTGATCAATACTTGATCGTGGCATTCCTCAGGACCTATAAAGTGATTGCTACTGCATACTCTATGTGACAAATTTAGAAAACGATACGGTATTCAAAGATACACCCTACAGAACCTGTGTTCTCGTTTTTGTAGAATCCACAGGACATCTGTTGTCACCTGTGGAAAAAAGAACACAATGGCAGAAAAAATACATAATAAAGTGTAGAAAAACATTTAAAAACAAGCTTGTACTGAACAAAGTGCTTAATGTGGATCATTATCCTTTTTATAATACCTTACGTGTATGTAGTTTTTTTAGAATTTTTTAATTAATTGTATCCTTACCCGTAGGTGTACGGGTGGACGCCTCGCCTCACCTGGCAACAGCTCAGGACGTGAGGCACCGCTCTGTTTAAAAGGAAAGACTGTGATTATAGACACTGCAAGTATTCCATAAACCAGTTATCCAAAAGATTTTACTTGTCAACTCAGTCGTCTCATGTAAAACACCCATTTATGAAATGAGAACCAAAATCTATGGGCTTTGTTGGATCTAAACGTATTGTCTCAAGATACATGTTAAAGCATTATTTGGAAAGCATGCTAAAAGGACCCGTGGTAATAACTCTTTGGCCATAAACTGCCATTATGAGTAGAGAGAGAAAAGGAAAAGATAACATTCTCAACTCTACTCTGAATATGGTAAAAGCTAATGTCTGAGTTTCAGATTAAGCAAAACAGAAGAAGAAAGCAAGGGGGATCCACCCATAAGCTGGATCGTATTGAAGCCATTTGGTCAATGACTAGCGGAAAAATCAACCCCTTGTTTATAGGTTACTGCGTGATCTTGTCAAGAATTAAAGATGGCATGTAAAGAATATTGTATGCCCAGAACACTGACATCTCTATGAGTAAAAAAAAAAAAAAGGTCTCTTCTTTAACTAATCATTAAGGGGCAAAACCTCCCCACACTCGCATTTAACAAAACAGGACGCGCTGCACTCACCTCTCCGTCGGTACCCCGGACCTTCAACAGGCTGCCACCAGAGGTAACTGACGGTAGGGGAGTGTGCCTTTTTATACCTGTTTTGAGTGGTTAATTGGAACTTACTGTGTCTCGTTTAGACTGCCAGAATGTCGCATGCTGATTACATCATATATTAAAAGGACTACAAAAACGGGCCAGTAATCATGGGTAATGTAGTCAGTGAAGGGCTGATACTAACAAGACTACAAAAACCTTTTAATAGGACTCCCCTTATGTTTGAGTAGGAGGTATAAGCTTGTACTGATGGTGCTCTAGAGCTCTGTTTTGAGCTCTATAGACCCGCGGATCTTCTGTTTTCTATGTAATTGTACCGGGGAATTTATCCGTGCAGGTCTTTAAACTTTTTCCCTGAGACCCTCTACCCATCGTAGTGTTTTCAATTGTTCTAGAGCAGCTACGGCTGCAGGTCTTCTTGATCAGCCACATTTCCTTCTGAAGTGTGGATTTAGCTCTTCAAGTCAACTCTCTCGTTTCTGTAATCCATCATGACTGAACTAACAGGCTTGGCATTTGATGATGCCACAGTCCAGGCTATCTTAACAACTCCCAGCATAATCGATTCATTACAAGGTGCGGTTACCATCAGTGATGATGATTGGACCACGTTACTAGGTCTAAAGAAATCACACTCCCGGATCTTGATTCATGGCGCGATCATGACGGAGTATCTTCGAGGTAACTGTGCCCCCACAGGCCTCTTAGTTACAAACACACCTAGGCTCTTTCGCCAAGATAAAGCTTTTCTCAAAGATTGGTTGCTGATAGCATGGCGTTGCACGCGCGATTGGCTTATTTTAATCTTTAGCACGGCCAAGCGCATGGCGGCCACCATCTTAATTGAGATACAAACACTAGAGTGACAGATTAAAACCACCATATCTGTCACTCTATACAAAAAAAATCTAGAGGAGTCCGATAAATCAAACAAAGAATTTAAAGATACCATCTTGACCACAAAGATTGAAAAGTTCAAAAAAGATCTAACACGCTTCTCCCTGGAAAGGGTGTATCCATACACTAATGACAACTTCGTTCCACCAGAATTCAATAGAAGAGGTAAACGATATGGCTCCAATTATTGTTCATCTGGTTCAGAGGGTTGGTCTAGTGATTCTGATTCTTCAAATCAAAGTGGACAACAAACCAGAGGTCGGGGCCGCAACAATAAACCGCAGTGGAGAAATGGTCCACAAGGTCCCCATCAAGCACAATGGTGGCCCCTAGCCCCTTGGGGTTTCCCCAATGCACCTTTCCATCCTCAAATGCTGTCTTACAATCCACAACCTCAATTTTTTACAAATCAGCCTTTTTTAGGGTCTGGCCGCGGACGCTCCAGAGGAAGGAGAAGAGGACAGCAGGCACAGGTACTCTGGAGCCCTCCACCATCACCGCGGAGCACGCGCAGCAAGAAGAAAGGCCCTCAACAAGCAGGAACCAGTTCCGAAACAACAACTTAGTTGTCAACTTAAGCGACCATGTACTTACAATGGATGAACAGGCAGTACTTGACAAGGGACTGGGATTTGTCCCTACTTACAGTGGTGATCCTTTTCAAACCCAGTGTGAGCTGGCTCAATTTTTTATGAAAATCCGGCTGCATTTCTTTTTCAAAGATAAAGATAACATCACCACTGATACTGAATTTACGAATAGTGGCCTGAAACCACGGTCCACTTTCAATCCTCCAACTCATCTTGTACCAGATCAGGTATTGACATTTGAAAAAGCAGTGACTAAAGATGTCTCTATACTCTGTGCCGCGAAGAGTCGGTATTTTCACAATTTACCCTCGAATGAGAGAAAGGCATTAGAATCTCTAACCAAGGATGCCATGATTACAGTCAAGCCAGCGGATAAAGGCGGTGCGATTGTGATTATGAACACCGCTGACTATCGCACAGAATGCTTGAGGCAGTTGACGGATAGAAGATTCTATCGACAACTCAAGATGGATTCCACACAGAGGATAACGAAAGAAATCAGTGATTTTGTAGAAGAGGCCAAGACTGAAGGATGGATAACCCCGCAAGAGGCAAGCTGTCTGATCACTTCACACCCGGTTATGCCATATTTTTATGTATTACCAAAAATACATAAACCTCAAAGACCGCCTCCAGGTCGACCGATCATTTCGGGGATAGGTTCCCTGTTGGAACCTTTATCCACCTTTGCGGATCACTTTTTACGACCAATGGTGAAGGAGATGCCTACTTACCTCCAAGATACCAAAGACATCTTGACGATATTACCGGGGACAGAGTTCGACGTCGGAACTGACTATCTCATCTCTTTCGACGTCGAGTCTCTCTACACTTGTATTCCCCAGGATGAAACTCTGGAAGCAATAAGATTACTTTTGGACCAGAGAGAGTTGGACACCATTACACCAGTGCACTTCATAATGGAGTGCGCGAGGCTGGCAATGAAGGAGAACTTTTTCAAATTTGAGGAGAACATCTATCTTCAAACATCTGGAACATCAATGGGCAGCGTTTTCGCGCCCAGTCTAGCCAACCTCTACGTCCATCTCTTCGAACAAGAGCATGTACTCACCGGTATCAATCCTTTCCGCGAACAGATCGTTCTATGGAAAAGATAAAGAGACGACATTTTTGTTATCTGGAGAGGCGATGCCACCACCATCTTGGCATTCCAATCTTGGCTGAACACGAGGAACAACTTCCTCAGATTCACAGTAGAGTATGGCAAGGAGAGTCTGCCTTTTTTGGATCTTCGGATCTTTCCATCAGCTAGAGGACTGGAGACTGAATTATACAAAAAACCCATGGCTAGGAACTCATTACTGGCATTCGATAGTTTCCATCCAAAGTCGCTACGCGACAATTTGCCGTATGGACAATTCCTTCGTATTCAAAGGAATTGTTCCACTAAAGAGAACTATGAGCACCATGCTAGCATTCTGTCTCGTCATCTACAGGAAAGAAACTATCCAAAAAGACTCATACGCCGTTCATACAAATGGGCTTCCAATAACAACCGGAAGGCACTGTTGGAACCATCAGTACCTAAACCACCAATGACGAGACTGATGTGCGTGAACATGTTCAACACACTATCCAACAGGATTCAGAAAAGTGTGCATAAACATTGGCGCATCCTGAACGTTGGAAAAGAAAACATACCTCTACCTCTGTTTTCATTCAAAAGAAGCACCAATCTGCGTGACAGTCTGGTCCATACAAGACCGAGAGCAACACCACCCAAAAGACAAGAGACATTATGGGATTTGCCAGCTGTGCAGGGTCATTATCCATGTGGCTCCTGTGCAGCTTGTCCTCAAACCAAACATACAACGACAGTGGATATAGGTACCGCTAGACCTTGGAGGCAGATAAAACACAACAATTGCAACAGCGAGAAGGTCATTTATCTGATAACATGCCCGTGCCAATTCAAATACGTCGGAATGACCACCGGGAAGGTGAAACAACGGATACATGAACATAAAAGCACTATCCGTTGTAATAAACAGTCCACAAGACTTACAAATCACTTCTTAACTATGAAACACAAAGCTGAAGAGATAACATGGACGGTTCTCGAACAACCCTTTGTTCCCCCTCACGTTACAGAGATAACGAAATTTCTGTTCCAGAAGGAACAAAGATGGGTTTTTAAATTGAGAAGTGATACCCTGGGACTGAATGACGATATTCCGTGGACTCTGCTATAGTCCCACTTTGCCTGTCAAAAACTTGAAAGGAACTTTTCATTTTAATATATGGCAAGAATCTACTGCATCTTGATTCCACAAATGACATTCTCAAGGCTATGAGTCATTTGTTCAGCATGGCTTTGCACCTTCTTATCCCTTCAAATTGACATGTTCTGTATGAACAGTCGGCCAGTACACAAGTTTATAAGGGTTTCCTATTTCTTCATCCTTTCAAATTGCCAACTCCTGGTCGGAAGAAATATAAAGTTGAAACCCTATTTATAAATTGAACCTGAAGTCATTTGTTCACTATATGGTGCTGACAGACAACAAATAACGGAATATAATTGATAATAGGCCAAGAGGGCTTATAACACACGTAACAGAGTTCCTTCTTTTGCATCAAAATGAATACGCGCTGCCTGCAAACTACACTTCCCAGCTTTCTTGAGCGCTGTGTAGTTCGGCAAATGTCTTGCTTCTTATAAAGACTACACTTCCCATGATTATCCGCCTGTTTTTGTAGTCTTGCAAGTGCCAGCCCTTTACTGACTACATTACCCATGATTATTGGCCCGTTTTTGTAGTCCTCATAATTTATGATGTAATTAGCATGCGACATACTGCCATTCCAAAGAGACACATTAGTTATAAAAAATGAACACGCGCTGCCTGCAAACTACATTTCCCAGCTATTTTGAGCGCTGTGTAGTTCGGTAACGTCTTGCTTCTTATTAAGACTACACTTCCCATGATTATTGGTCCGTTTTTGTAGTCTTGTTAGTGTCAGCCCTTCACTGACTACATTACCCATGATTACTGGCCCGTTTTTGTAGTCCTTTTAATATATGATGTAATCAGCATGCGACATACTGCCAGTCTAAACGAGACACAGTAGGTTCCAATTAACCACTCAAAACAGGTATAAAAAGGCACACTCCCCTACCGTCAGTTACCTCCGGTGGCAGCCTGTTGAAGGTCTGGGGTACCGACGTAGAGGTGAGTGCAGCGCATCCTGTTTTGTTCAATGCGAGTGTGGGGAGGTTTAGCGCCTTAATGATTAGTTAAAGAAGAGACCTTTTTTTTTTCTTTTTTCTCATAGAGATGTCAGTGTTCCTGGGCATACAATATTCTTTACATGCCGTCTTTAATTCTTGACAAGATCACGCAGTAACCTATAAACAAGGGGTTGATTTTTCCGCTAGTCATTGACCAAATGGCTTCAATACGATCCAGCTTATGGGTGGATCCCCCTTGCTTTCGTCTTCTGTTTTGCTTAATCTGAAACTCAGACATTAGCTTTTAACATATTCAGAGTAGAGTTGAGAATGTGATATTTTCTTTTTTTCTCTCTACTCATAATGGCAGTTTATGGCCAAAGAGTTATGACCACGGGTCCTTTTAGCATGCTTTCCAAATAATGCTTTAACATGTATCTTGAGACAATGCGTTTAGATCCAACAAAGCCCATAGAATTTGGTTCTCATTTCATGAATGGGTGTTTTACATGAGACGACTGAGTTGACAAGTAAAATCTTTTGGATAACTGGTTTATGGAATACTTGCAGTGTCTATAATCACAGTCTTTCCTTTTAAACAGAGCGGTGCCTCACGTCCTGAGCTGTTGCCAGGCGAGGCGAGGCGTCCACCCGTACACCTACGGGTAAGGATACAATTAATTAAAAATTTCAAAAAAAACTACATACACGTAAGGTATTATAAAAAGGACAATGATCCACATTGAGCACTTTGTTCAGTACAAGCTTGTTTTTAAATATTTTTCTACACTTTATTATGTATTTTTTCTGCCATTGTGTTCTTTTTTCCACAGGTGACAACAGATGTCCTGTGGATTCTACAAAAACGAGAACACAGGTTCTGTAGGGTGTATCTTTGAATACCGTATCGTTTTCTAAATTTGTCACATAGAGTATGCAGTAGCAATCACTTTATAGGTCCTGAGGAATGCCACGATCAAGTATTGATCACCATGGCTGAAACATGTAGACCTGTTGTTTAGATCAACGCAGTCAAAAAAAAAATCAGACTGTGTTTGCACTGTTTTTTAACCTTGACACCAAGAGTTAATTCAATAATTTCTTCCTTTTTCTCTTCGTAGCCAATTTTATATCACTTATCACATCACCACTATCTGCACTGCAACCATCACCCTTTACATCTTTATGCTTCACATCAAACGGATTTTAGGATATCCGATCAACTGATCAATAAAACATCCCTGTGCTCCGCCCTCACAGTGAGGGGGTTGTAGCCCTTGGTTGCACTAGGTTTTGTAACCAAGAGGAGATCCCAGATGATGAAGCATGCCACCTCGGTGGGTGATGGGACTCCGTCCTTTTAATAGGACTCCCCTTATGTTTGAGTAGGAGGTATAAGCTTGTACTGATGGTGCTCTAGAGCTCTGTTTTGAGCTCTATAGACCCGCGGATCTTCTGTTTTCTATGTAATTGTACCGGGGAATTTATCCGTGCAGGTCTTTAAACTTTTTCCCTGAGACCCTCTACCCATCGTAGTGTTTTCAACTGTCATAAAGCAGCCTTCACATAACTGAGAGGAGGCCCTTAGACAGCAAGTTAATGAAACTCACATATACAATGTCGTAATATTCCAATAAAGGTTTTTTCTGAATGAACAACTCACCAAAGGATGAATTTCAGCATGAGCAAGGGAATTCGTGTTTGATCATAACAAGGTTGTGCCAGTTTTTTTTACCACAGAACAAAGATTCACAACAATAGCACTAATCCAACATATATATCTATAATTGCAATTCTGCAACATGTTACAGCATATGTTAACTATTTATTACAGCAATGTATCAATAAATGTTCAAATTATATTGAAGACTCAGGCGAATTTGTACTCAGAATACAAGAACTGGACATAGGTTCTGATCAAGATCACATATTGTTTACATTTGAAGTTAATAGTCTGGACACAGTAATCCTGCTTGATAGAGGGCTTCAAAGAGTTGAATGCCTTTTGCTGCAACAGGAGAAATTAAGAGGCAATTACATTTTCCAACTAAAGCTGTTACAATTCTTTGACATTGATGGAGCAGAGTAAATAAAAACATTTAACCCCTAAATAATTTTATAAATAATTAATAAATATGTTCGTTTAAATGTATTAATCAACAATGTACGTGA
The DNA here is from genome assembly GCA_963921515.1 of Calotriton arnoldi. Taxonomy (NCBI): domain Eukaryota; kingdom Metazoa; phylum Chordata; class Amphibia; order Caudata; family Salamandridae; genus Calotriton; species Calotriton arnoldi. The sequence continues at coordinate 1,594,294 of CAWUFW010002254.1, read as the reverse complement.
GGGAAGGGTAACACGCAAGTATGTGTGCTGAATAATCCATTTACAAATGTCTGTGTGTCTAATTATAACATAAAATAATTGCGTACTAAATAAATAATAAATGCATGATTCGTGCTTCACAGAATATAAAACGTGACGTTGCAAAAACAATAGTGATGGTAAGTAAGGAACAGCTTAAATGTTGCTTTCTGCTAGGTAATAACTAATTGGGGTACGTAGATGACGGGAGGGAAACGAAAAGGCTATGTTTCTCTATTTTAATTATGTTTTGTTTATTTCTAAATAGTGCTTCTAAGTCTGATCGAGTGGCGATATAAAATGGCTGCCGTTTATTAGAGTACGCATGCGCTGAGAAAACACATGACAAGGGAGAAAAAGTTGGAGAAAGACTGACCACGTGATGGTGCTGAAAGGCTAGGATGCAAGAATGGTCAAGGCTGAGATGACCTATTTGAACTGATAGTGTGCTGTGGTGATCAGCAGAGAATCGTGGGAAACAGTTTTAAGAGAAAGGACAATGCCTGCAGAGTTCTCGAATGTATCGAAAGAAGTTACAAATGTACTGATCGAAGCGGATGGAAACATGTCTTGAACTGTGAGAAAGGAAATTAACATATGCATTCCAAAAGAACAAGCTGGATCCGGGAGAATTTGATTAAAACTGAATAAATGAACTGAGTGGACCAATGAAGGAAAAGCGCGTTATTAATGTTGCAACAATTTAGTTAGCAAAGTTAGAATTAGGGTATAAGAAGGCCTACTCTTAGTGGGAGGGGTAGAGTTGGTGGCTTCCAGTGCTTGGTGTTCCAGATCGATCCATTTACTGAGCGGGAGATGCTGAAAGACTGTTAGATGAGACGGGTTGTGGTAGCTGATGCTGACGAGCTGAAGTTTCTGTTACTGTCTTATTTTTTCCAGTTGAGTATGAGAATCAGGTTATTTTTCAACTTTAAACTTAGGTTAGAAATCTTTAGGCTAAATTAGGAAGATAGGCAGGTTAATTAGGATTTTTCCTCATGACAAAATTTCCTTGCTGCAATAAAATTGATTTTTGCTTAATAAATAATTGATTTAATAATGTATGAATAATTGAATAATAAAGTCTAAATTCTTTTCCATGCCTTTAAAATTATATAAATTTTGAGATTCTTAAATCAAACGACTCAGTGATTATTTACTAAATGGTTGTGAAATTAGTAATTAGTTATTGTGATTTAGCTGGTCTTGATCACTATCAACTGATTTTTACTAGATGATCCATCGACAAAACAATGAGCAGGAATATCTTAAGAAATAAATAAGAAAGCGATAGGCTAAGGTAAATAAGGTATTTCCGGCTCCTTCCAGCGGTACATCATGATGATTTTCATTTAGTTTCTCTTTCTCCTAGGAGTATAGATTCGTAAAGGTGTAGAGGAAATCCAGGTGTGTGTGTGTGTGTGTTTGTTAGGCGATGTCATGGGCCCCATCGTCATTTGGATGTGAGAAAAAATAAGTCACGCCTGGATGACCGATAAGTGACCTAGGAGAAATAGTTTTTATTGTATCTGCTGCATCAGATTTCTTGGTAGCAGAGTTATGGTTTCTATAGATTAGTTTGGTGATTATTGATTATTGATTATTGATTATTTTTGATGACTAATACTATATGTTGAGTCGCGTTATGTTATATGTGAGTTTTAACGCTTCTGGGATGTAGGAAGTGGAACACGTGTGGCAAGAGAAGTCACATGGAATTTGGTACATGGTCTGAATTCATTTTTGGTAATAACGCAGGTTGTGTTATGTTAGGGATTTTCTGTACGAAAGGTGTGTAACTGAGATAGCAAATTACGTTTTCTTGTGAAACTCTGGCCTTAATTCTCAGGAGCATAGTCTCCACATGTGTCTTATCCCCAGAGAAACGGGTTTAGTGTTTGCTTGAAAGAAGGGTAAGGTAGAGGGAAGTGCTACTTTATCGGCGAAAGTTAATAATTCTGTGGTAGGGTAGAGGTAAGCGCTGCCTACTGGAAATACAGGATTCATGTGTAAAAGGACAAAGCTGTCACTTTTGTTTAGCGAATCAGACTATGGAATTGTTTTAAATGTTGTAACTAACGAAGAAACATTGAAAAAGAAAAATTGCCGATAATTTTTGTAAAGGAGGGGTAAAAGAGCAAGAGTGACATAGACAGTGCCGCGCTAGGATTGGATAGTGCGCTAGTCACGTGAACGCAAAGACAGGAGTGACGTAGAAAAGTGCCGCGCTAGGATTGGTTGGTGCGCGGAAGAGGTAAATCGTTCTGATTGGTGTGTTAGGGTGAATCGTGCTGTGATTGGTTGAAGTTCCGTACACGGAACAGTGCTGGTTTTGAAGAGAAAAACCAATCGAAAACATGCCGTATTATGAGTATGAAAGGGAGAGAACGTCATGGACGACAAAAATTAAGAATTTCTTTAAGAGAGACAAAAAGGTTGTGACTAGAGAGGGACAAGTAATTCCTCCGCCGAAATCAGCAGCTTCACATATGATGCTGAAATATGGATATCATACATGCATATGGTTAGAAAATTGGACAAAGTATACGAAGAATGATGGAGCATTAGCTTTCCCTGAGAATGGTTCATTTAGTGTAGCGGTTTTGCGGAATTTGAGAGAAAAGATGACAAATTTAGAACCTAGACCTAGACCGACACAGTTTGAAGCGTTGACGGAATGGGAAGATGAGATGTATGAGCGAGAGAGATTCAGAGGTTTAAGGGATCATGAGTTTATGCCTGGAAGAATGTGGGGAATAAATCATGAGGATAGAATAAAACGATGGAGATGTGCTAACATGACAGGAGGTTTGTTTCCGGCTTTTACAGTTGAGGAAGAGACTAAGAGAAAACGTACTGAGAAAAAGAAACATATGGAGAGGGAAAAATATATGCATGAGAGTGAAACGGATGATGAATTGCTGGAAGAAATTCTAAATAGAAATCACCCTCCGTATCAGCAGAGTTCTACAGTGGTGACACCTGATGCGCCACAGATAGAGACTGAGCGAAATAAAAGTCCTGTAAAAAGAATTGAAATAAATAGGTCACAAGATCAAATAAGAACTTCACAAAATGAAGGAGTAGAAAGTGACAATGCAACTGAATTAGCAAGAACAACAAAAGAGCTGACTGAGAAAATTAGGGAATTAACGAAAAACATGGAAGCTGTGACTGTACCCGTAACAATAGGTCCAGTAATACCAGTTTTTGAGAATCAGAGAATTGATGAACGATCTTTAGTGATTCCTATGAATTCACAATTTCAGAGAGAAAAAGAAAGGATGGAACCAGGTGCAAGTACAAGTAATTTGGCTAGTACCTACAGACCAAGTCCACCTACAAATTTGACAGTGAATGAGTGTAATGGTAGGAAAATGCCTATGGTAACAGAATCTGCAACAGTGACCCCTGAAAAGAGTGGTAATTGGATAGAACTAAATAATACGCCTATAGGTCCGACTCCTGATGAGTTAAATGAGTGGATGAAGGCATTTAAAATAAAAGAACCAGAAGAAAAACCATTAGATGTAATTAGGTTAAAGATTGACATGGAAGAATTAATTTTAGGGACAATTGGTACAGAAAAGCTGAAAAATTACCAGGATGATGAGATTATGTTTCTGTGCAAAAGTATTACATGGAGAGCTAAAAATTTACATGACAAACTGGAAGAGATAGCAAGTGAAATTGGAGTAGATTTTGCGAAAGTGAAAACATTGCAGAAACCGTACAGAGTAGACTTTTGTGAGAAAGATATTGAAAATTTGAACACAGCAGGAAGGCTGACACAGATAAAAGAGTTAATTGTTTTACTGAGAAAATGGGGTGATGTGGACAGATGGAAAGTCAGATGGACGAAAAAGTATGAGAAAACTGCAGACAAAGCTTCTTTGGCTTTTATGATAACTGAAAAAGAACCTGTTGCAAGAGAATACCCTATGAGAGAAACTCCAGGTGGTAGTTATGTGCATGTTCCCTGGACTAGACAGGATATACTGTCATTTACAAACGAATTCCCGAAGCTGAGAGAGAAACCAGTTGAATGGTACCGACAAGTGGAGAGGTTTGTGAAGGTTTCAAAGGTGTTGTGGATAGATTTAGATGGATTGTTTGACATAGTTGTGCCAACTGATTTGTGGTCTGAATGTAAAATTACAGTTGACTGGCCAACTACAGAATATCCAAGAGATCCTAAGACAGGAGCTCCAGGTCCTGAGGTGATGAGGAAATATGATAAGGTGATTACCTTTTTGAAAAATAAAATTCCTCCTAAAGAAACAGATTGGGTAAAAATAGACAGAACTACACAGGAAAGTAAGGAGTCCGTACATGCCTATTACGAAAGATTGTTGTTGGTTTTCAAGCAGTATAGTGGATATGAGGAGTTGAGTGAGAAGGATATGAGTCATTTTGTATATAGATTTGTGTTTGGACTGAGACCAGAGATTAGTGAAATGATCAAACAACATATGATTAACTGGCAAAATGCCACTGTAGATGAGGTACTGAGGTATGCTAAGTATTGTAGTGATGATATTGAGAGTAGACAGCGTAAATTGAAAGAGAAGGCAATGCGGGCACAGGTGAAAGTGGCAGAGAAACAAGAAGCTCAATTGGATAATAATAGTGGGAATGAAACAGGACAGAATAAATCCCGACCTAACTTAGGTAAAGGGAAAGGTCAAATGAGTCTAGAAGAGGCAAAGAAAAAATGGCCATGTCATAATTGCGGAAAATTAGGGCATTGGAGAAACGAGTGTAAGTTCCCACCTAAAGCTAATCCGGAAAATCAATCATTAAATCCACAGGTGCAGAATGAGGTAGTTGTTCAACAAGGTCAGGTGCCACAACCACCACTTCCCAACAATGTTAACCAGCAAAGATACAATACAGAAACAGGATTCTACGGAGGAGAGCAGGTAACACAATTGCCGCGAGCAGCTAACATTTCTCAGTATTGGTTGCGTCAGAGTGAGGATGAGTCGGATGAAAGTTTCTGACGGTGCCTAGGAGAGGGAAAAGAGTGCGTACTTGGCGCAACTCTAGAGGTAGATCAGTCTGGTCCCTTTGTGGATGGAGAAGTGAATGGTGCAAATGTAACATTCCTTGTCGATACTGGAGCTACCCGTTCTACTGTTAGATCAGTGGAAATTCCAAACCTTCCTCTCTCAGGAGAACATATCCAAGTAGTTGGAGTAGCGAATCAGCAGATTAAAACACCACTTACTGAATTAGTGGAAGTAAAAATTGGTTCTTTTAGCAAAATGCATAGATTCGTAGTGTGCGATTGTAGTCCCGTAAATCTTTTAGGTCGTGACCTTTTGTGCAAGATGAATTGCACAATTTATTGTACGCCAGATGGAATTGGATTTCAGACCCCAGATGAAGATGTATTGTATAAAGTAACATTGATGAATCAGGAACCTGAAATGAATGGTTTGTTTCCTGCATTTGATGCAGAAAAACTTCCAAAAGAACTGAAAAATGCAGTGAAAGAGAATGTGTGGGATTTTACAGGAGAAGATATTGGATTGATGAAAGAAGTGGATCCCGTAAAAGTAACAGTAAAAGAAGGAACAACGTACCCAAATACGCCACAGTATAAATTGACTCCAGAAATAATTGAAGGAATAACTCCTGTAATAAATAAAATGATTGAACAGGGAATTCTAAAAGAAATAATGAGCAGTCCATGTAATTCACCTATAATGGGACTGAAAAAGCCAAACGGAACATATAGAATAGTACAAGATTTGAGAAAAGTCAATAAAATAGTTGTGCCTTGTTGTCCAATAGTGCCAAACCCTGCAGTAATTCTATACCAAATTCCACATGAAGCTGAGTGGTACACCGTGATAGATTTGTGTCACGCATTTTCTCTATTCCTTTACATCCAGATAGCCAGACATTATTTGCGTTCCGGTTCGGAGAGCGTATTTTGGCATGGTGCCGAATTCCTCAGGGGTATACAGAAAGCCCCTCAATCTTTAATCAGATTTTAAAGAAGTCCCTGGAAGATTTGAAAATGCCAGAAAAGTCAGTGATGGTGCAGTATATCGATGACCTATTGGTGGCATCGAAAACAAAAGAAGCATGTGTAAGCAATACAATTGCTTTACTGAACCATTTAGAGAAAAGAGGACATAAAGTGTCCCCTTCGAAATTGCAGTTTTGTCAAAAAGAAGTCCAATATTTAGGGCATAAAATTGAGAAAGGAGTGCGAAAGATAACGACTGACAGAATAAAAATGATTCAAGGAATGAGAGAACCAATGACGCAAAGAGAGGTAAGAATGTTTCTGGGAATGGTTGGATATTGCCGACAATGGATAAGTGGTTTTTCCTTGATTGCTAAGCCATTACAAAAATTGACCAAGAAGGATGTAAGAGATCCTTTTGAATTGAATGGCGAAGAAATTAAATCTTTCAAAGAGTTGAAAAAGAAATTGTGTGAGGCCCCTGCTTTAGGAATGCCTGACTATGAAAAGGATTTTGAATTGTACTGCAGTGAAAGAGATGGATGTGCATTTTCAGTACTTGTACAAAAACATGGAACTATGAAGAGACCAATTGCTTATTTTTCAGCTGTTTTAGATCATATAGCAAAAGCGTTGCCTGGATGTCTGAAAGCTGTTGCTGCTACTTGTGTAAGTCTGGAACAAAGTGAAGGTATAGTGATGGGGTATCCACTGAGAGTATATGTTCCCCATTCAGTAGAGATTCTTTTGACAAGAACAAAAACACAGTACATGACACATAGTCGGCTGACTAAGTACGAAAAGGTAATCTTGAGTGCAGAAAATGTGACCATAGATAGATGTATGAATGTGAATCCTTCGACATCATTGCCAGATGAAGAGAGTATAATTGAACAAGATGAAGTGGATCATGATTGTCTGAATGTGCTGGAATATTGCACAAAACCAAGAGCTGACATAAAGGATGAGCCTTTAAAAGAATCAGATTATGTCATGTTTGTGGATGGCTCATGCTTGAGAACGAAAGAAGGATTTTTAAGCGCAGCTTACGCAGTGTGCACAGTAGCAACTGTGATGGAAGCGTCTTGTCTGAAAGGAATAAGGTCTGCCCAAGTTTCAGAACTGATTGCTTTGATTCAAGCATGTAAGTTGGGAAGAAATGTACGAGTTACGATTGTGACCGATAGCCAGTACGGTTTCGGTATAGTGCATGATTTCGGTCAGATTTGGTCACAAAGAGGTTTCTTGACATCTGCAGGAACACCTATCAGAAATGGAGATTTTGTAAAGAAACTGCTTGAGGCGATACAGCTGCCTAGGCAGATAGCTGTAGTGAAATGCAAAGCACATAAGAAAAATGAAGATTACATGACTGTCGGAAATAATTACGCCGACGAAATAGCCAAATATTGTGCAGAAAACATGGTATCCCTGAATAAGAATCTCGAAAGGGAGCATATCTCTTCTCCTTTGCTTTTTACTAACACTGTCGAGACATGGGATGAGGTGAGACAGTTACAGGAAGTTGCAAATGATGAGGAAAAAGATTACTGGATAAAAGCAAGATGTAGAAGACAAGAAAACAATGGTGTGTGGGTTTACAGAGATGAAAGACCAGTTATGCCTGATAGCATGATTGCAGACATGGCACGGATGTACCATGGACAAGCTCATATTGGGAGAGATGCAATGATCAGATTTTTAGACAAACATGGTATAACCCAAAATTCAGAGCCATAGCTGAAAGTCTTTGTCAAAGATGTCTTATTTGTCAGCAGTTTAATCCAGGAAGAAAGACAATAGTGAGTCTAGGAACAATAGGACGAGAAGGAGGTCCGTTCACTAGAATGCAATTAGACTTCATTGAAATGCCCCCTTGTAACAGACTAAAATATGTTCTAGTGGTCGTCTGTTTGTTTTCTCGTTGGGTGGAGGCATACCCGACTAGAAGGAATGATGGAATAACGGTAGCAAAACTTATGCTGCGAGAGTTCATTCCAAGGTATGGTTTTCCAGTCACGGTTGAGACAGATAGAGGAACACATTTTCAAAATGAGTTGATTCAATTAATTTGTGAAGCATTAAGTATTAAACAAAAACTGCATTGTGCATACAGACCAGAGGCTTCTGGGGTAGTAGAGCAAATAAATGGAACAATTAAGAACAGGTTAGGAAAAATGTGTCAAGCTACAGGACTCAAATGGCCCGATGCACTGCCCCTTGTCCTGATGACCATCAGAAGTATTCCTGAAAAGAAAACTGGACTTAGTCCTCATGAAGTGATCATGGGACGAGCAATGAGACAAGCACAAGTACCTGTCAACAAGTTACTGACTATAACTGATGATCTAGTACTGGATTATTGCAAAGGACTGGCTGATGTGGTGCGTTCTGTGTTTCATCAGGTTGGACCGGATGCGACCACTCTTGAAAGAAAACCAGCCCACGACTTGAATCCAGGAGACTGGGTCCGCATAAAAGTCCACAGGAGAAGAAACTGTCTAGTTCCTCGCTGGGACGAGCCACGACAGGTAATCCTAGTGACAACGACTGCAGTCAAGTGTGCAGGAGTGAAAAACTGGGTCCATGCCAGCCACACAATCAGAGTTCCAGAACCTGCAGATCGACATGTGAGTCGACGTCTGGAAGTGTGGGATGAGAGTTCAGCGACTGAGACAGAAAGAATAAGAGAAAGGGTGCCAGAACTTGAAGATCGACCTGAAAGTCGACATCTGGAAACCCCAACTGCAAGCACCTCTAAAGAGGAAGAGGAAGAAGAAGAAGAAAAAGAAAAAATTACAGAAATTCCAGAACTTGAAGATCGACCTGTAAGTCGACATCTGGAAATATCTGACACGAGTTCAGGATCTGATGATTCAGTTGAAAACTGTGAAGAATTTCGAAGGAGAACTTGGGGATTTAAACCAATTAGAGAAGAGAATGAACAAGAAAATGATCTAAATGAGCAACCAAGTACAAGTTATGGTGGAAATCCTTCAAAAGTAATATTAATAGACAGAGAAGGGAAAGAGACAATTAAAAAGCTAGAAAATCGAGAAGAACCCCGAGGAGCAATAGGGACAGATAGTGAAACCAAAGAACAGGGAAAATTAGAAGCAGAGAGTGAGATAAATACCAATTCGGAAGAACATCGAGGAGGGACAGTAATAGGAGAACAAAAGAAGGAGAAAATAGATCCGCCAGTAAAAGAAAATGAGATCATAAGTTTCAAAATAAGAGACAATTGTGAGAAAATTGAAACAGAATCTGAAGAAAGCGGAGAAGAAGAGAAAACAAGAACTGAATCAAGAAAAAGAAACTGGAAATAAGAAAGAGGAGAAAAAGAAGGTGAAGCCAAAAGGCCAAGAAAAGGAGACAATTGGCCCAGCAACTATATAAGAAAATTGAGATACAGAATAATCAGAACAGGAGAAAAAAGTGCTGAACAGGTGAATGAAATAACAAGTCAAAAGGAACAAGAAAAGCCAAGTGGAAAACGATTGCAAAAGTCTAAAAGAACAAAGAAAGTGAATTCGAAATACAAGTCACCTGAGTGGTTGTACATCGCTCTAACTGATTACAAAGAAGAAAGAAACACTCACGAGAACCCGAGACTGAGAAACCGAATGGGTAAAGGTGAGGTGCAACAAACCTGAAGTGAAGATTTAAAGTGCTTCTGCCGGATGTGACAATTTTACTGGATATGACAAATCACCGGATGTGACAACGAAAGAATTCTGAAAAGAATTAAAAGAGAGTACCAAGCAAAGACTTTTTGAATGCAGAGTGGCATCTAAGTCATTTCTGAGGTGTAGTGACACAATTTTCTGAGATTTAACAAAAGATAAAAACAAAAAAATGGAGAATACTAGAGGTAGAAGAGATAAATGTGAGTTTGTAAAAAGATGGTGTAAAATGTGCTGCTTTTGTACAGGATTATTAATGACAGTATGGATAGTTTTAGCAATCACAATTCCTATTAGTATAGCTGTAGTAGAAGCAAAGAATGATACTAAACCAGAAAAAGAAACTAATATTAAAGAACCAGTTATTTTAAGAAGTAGTGCAGAATTACATAAGGATAAGTCAGTAACAGACTTTTCTAAAAATGTTTTTACAAAATTGTTGTACGAATATGTAGAGACAATGGATGTGAGAGATTGTTATGTTTGTATGCAGTTGCCTGCATCAGTGTCAGAAGGTGTGACTTATCATCACCTACCTCTAACTTATGGAATAACATGTAGTGTCATAGCAAGTTTATTTTATAAAACAGGTAGATTAGAGTTTTATTACACTGATATAGATAAGATTTTTGCAAATGTTCCTGTAGTTCCAGAACTTTACAAAGTAAAACAAGCAAACGTTTTAGGAGAATTCTTTTTAGAGCATAGAATTTTAACATTAGAAATAATAGCTAAAAACAACCTTACCTGTGAGTTAAAGAAAGAAGAAAAGGTATTTTTAGAAATGGTTGAAGAAAGAAGAATGAAATTTCAAAAAGAAGCAATAAAAGAGAAAAGAACACATCTATGGACGTTTGAGGAAGAAAATCATGAAGGGAAAAAGATAAATGCAGCAATGACATTAGATTGGCCGCAAACAGGAAAGTTGTGTATTAGGAGAAATAAGACAGTCTATGACAATTATTTTGTAGGTTCCAGTATCTGCCATGACAATTATCAAATTTTGGGAGGTTGGGGATTCAAAGGTGGAAAAGATCCAATATTTCCAGGTATCTATTATATTTGTGGGAATAGAGCTTATTACAGGTTACCGGACCATTGGTATGGAACTTGTTATGTAGGCCTGGTCTTTCCAAAAATCTTTCATATGGACAGAGAAGAAAAAGGAACATACAAGATGATTAATAGCTTTACACGTAGAAAGAGGGAAAGTTTTTCAGAAATTGTAGGTGATATTTTTGTAGCATTAATACCAGCAGTGGGAATATCTTTGAATGCATTTAAAATTCGGAAATTATCCACAGTAGTAGATCGTTTGTCTACAGATACTGCGGGAGGGTTCTTGATGGTAAATACCGAAATGGTTGCCATGAGAGCTATGGTGATGCAAAATCGGCTTGATCTGGATATTCTTTTGGCAAAAGAGGGTGGAGTTTGTGGAATGCTGAAAGTCCAACATTGTTGCACTTACATTCCTGATAAAAGTGAAAATATACAAAAGTATATTACAAATATTACAAATTTGCACAAAGAACTAGTTCCACTGGAGGTTGAAAGTGTCCTGGGAAAACTTGGTAGAGGGTTTTCTTCAGTAACAAGTTGGTTAACAAGAATGAGTAGACTAATGATAGGGAAAGTTATAATAATAGCAACTGTAGCAATATTGTTAGCCATGGTGTTGAAAATTGTAATAACGTGTATAAAAAGAAAAATAAGACAAAATAAGATAAAAAGAAATAATAGAATAATGAAAGAGAGAGAGAGAGAAATGGGTGAAATTGAGTTAGAGAAAATGAAAGAAAGTATGTATAAAGAGACAAGAAGACAAGATGAAATGGAAACAGATGTATAACTAACAAAAAGCAAAAGGATGAAAGACATATGCTGCCTGAAAAAGAAGTATAACTTGGGTTTTATGTGGTGATTTAAAAATCACCAAAGGGGGGAGTTGATGGAGCAGAGTAAATAAAATTTTTTAACCCCTAACAAATTTGATAAATAATTAATAAATATGTTCGTTTAAATGTATTAATCAACAATGTACGTGAGGGAAGGGTAACACGCAAGTATGTGTGCTGAATAATCCATTTACAAATGTCTGTGTGTCTAATTATAACATAAAATAATTGCGTACTAAATAAATAATAAATGCATGATTCGTGCTTCATAGAATATAAAACGTGACGTTGCAAAAACAATAGTGATGGTAAGTAAGGAACAGCTTAAATGTTGCTTTCTGCTAGGTAATAACTAATTGGGGTACGTAGATGACGGGAGGGAAACGAAAAGGCTATGTTTCTCTATTTTAATTATGTTTTGTTTATTTCTAAATAGTGCTTCTAAGTCTAATCGAGTGGCAATATAAAATGGCTGCCGTTTATTAGAGTACGCATGCGCTGAGAAAACACATGACAAGGGAGAAAAAGATGGAGAAAGACTGACCACGTGATGGTGCTGAAAGGCTAGGATGCACGAATGGTCAAGGCTGAGGTGACCTATTTGAACTGATAGTGTGCCGTGGTGATCAGCAGAGAATCGTGGGAAACAGTTTTAAGAGAAAGGACAATGCCTGCAGAGTTCTCGAATGTATCGAAAGAAGTTACAAATGTACTGATCGAAGCGGATGGAAACATGTCTTGAACTGTGAGAAAGGAAATGAACATATGCATTCCAAAAGAACAAGCTGGATCCGGGAGAATTTGATTAAAACTGAATAAATGAACTGAGTGGACCAATGAAGGAAAAGCGCGTTATTAATGTTGCAACAATTTAGTTAGCAAAGTTAGAATTAGGGTATAAGAAGGCCTACTCTTAGTGGGAGGGGTAGAGTTGGTGGCTTCCAGTGCTTGGTGTTCCAGATCGATCCATTTACTGAGCGGGAGATGCTGAAAGACTGTTAGATGAGACGGGTTGCGGTAGCTGATGCTGACGAGCTGAAGTTTCTGTTACTGTCTTATTTTTTCCAGTTGAGTATGAGAATCAGGTTATTTTTCAACTTTAAACTTAGGTTAGAAATCTTTAGGCTAAATTAGGAAGATAGGCAGGTTAATTAGGATTTTTCCTCATGACAAAATTTCCTTGCTGCAATAAAATTGATTTTTGCTTAATAAATAATTGATTTAATAATGTATGAATAATTGAATAATAAAGTCTAAATTCTTTTCCATGCCTTTAAAATTATATAAATTTTGAGATTCTTAAATCAAACGACTCAGTGATTATTTACTAAATGGTTGGGAAATTAGTAATTAGTTATTGTGATTTAGCTGGTCTTGATCACTATCAACTGATTTTTACTAGATGATCCATCGACAAAACAATGAGCAGGAATATCTTAAGAAATAACTAAGAAAGCGATAGGTTAAGGTAAATAAGGTATTTCCAGCTCCTTCTAGCGGTACATCATGATGATTTTCATTTAGTTTCTCTTTCTCCTAGGAGTATAGATTCGTAAAGGTGTAGAGGAAATCCAGGTGTGTGTGTGTGTGTGTTTGTTAGGCGATGTCATGGGCCCCATCGTCATGTGGATGTGAGAAAAAATAAGTCACGCCTGGATGACCGATAAGTGACCTAGGAGAAATAGTTTTTATTGTATCCGCTGCATCAACATATATAATTATTTCCATTTTTAAGGAGAATATTACCTTCAAATAGTAGGACCATCATAGACTTTAATTTGGCCCCATTTTACGTGAGGGGCTTCATGTACAAATATGAGGTTGATATACGCTTAACATTCTAAGAACTGAGTAAGCATTTTTAAAATTGGTTCAGATATTTTGAGGAAATGATTGCCATCTGCTGCGGTGTCTCTTCCTGGTTTCAGCTTCCGTGGACTGGAAGCCCAGCGATGCCGCCGAAAGGGTACAAGCAAGCAAAGGACCGGGCGGAGCCTGCAGGGTCTGCCCCTGCGCGCTCTGCTCCACCCAGCAAGAAACCAGTCCGGAGAACAGAGGAAAACATGGGACCTGCAACTGGCAAATCCCATGCTGCTACAGAGTGGCTGAAAACGGCCCAATCGGGCGCACAAGCGTCTGGGTCATGTCCTGAACTGCCTAAGGAGAGACAGCCCTCTATACCGGAAATTCTTTCTGGTAAATTTGTGGGACAGCATCTGAGGGATCAGGGTAAGTTGTCTGCCCCAACACATCTCTTGAGCGCGCCTGCAATTCTAGGGAGTAATGCATCAGGGGGGCCTGACAGGGTGGTCCAAAGCTCATTGAATGGCAGTTTACAAAAAGCAACTTAATATGACAGTGGTGAAAGAGCAAAGCCAAGAATGGATATCATGGAGACCAGAGGGGTTGGGATGCAGGGGTCTGAGGCAATTATTTCTCCATCATTAGAGGTGGGATTGAATGGATGAGACTTGAGAGTCCCTTTAGAGGAAAATCAGGAGACAAGGGACGCAATTCAGACTGGAGGATCTCCAGATGGATCAGAGAATATTTTTTCCCTTATGGATGAGTCGGACCTTTCTGGCCTCAGCGAGGTATTGACCGATGATGATTCTGTCCCGGACTCATCTGAGGACAGCATCAATGGGGTGAGAACGAAACCATCAACCCAAAAGCATCTGTGCCTCTCAAAAAGGTGTAGTGAGAGAGCAAGGAGGATTATAAAAAAGATAATGATCCACATTGAGCACTTTGTTCAGTACAAGCTTGTTTTTAAATGTTTCGGTCCAGAACTAAGCACTACCCGGCAGCTGAAGTGGGACTATTCGGCGACTCGCCAGGTCTATAGCGAGAATGAGGGAGAGAGATCGGGTACACCGTAGGGGGTCCCCCCTTCGGATATGAATGCTGCACCCTCAATGGATACAATTTATTCTACCCTGAAGCAGATGCAGTCTGAGGCTAGACTGGAACATAAAAGAGCCCACCTGGCTACTGTTAGAAATGGGATTTTTGGTAGGCTAGGGCGTGGGCCAAAGCCAGGCAAAAACCACCACTCTAGTCAGGATAAGGGAGTTACACTTCTAAAATAACCCCTGCTCACCCCCTTGGTAGCTTGGCACGAGCAGCCCGGCTTATCTTAGAGGCAGTGTGTAAAGCATTTGCACATAACCCACAGTAATACAGTGTACGCACTACAAAAGGACACCACACCAGTTTAGAAAAATATCCAATATTTTTATATAATTAAAACAAGACCAAAAACGATAAGAATCCACAATACTATACTTAAAAGTTCACAGTTCCAAAAATACGCTGATTAAAAAGAGTTCCTTGTGTGGATAGCTCCGTCCGGGCTGCCACGGCATCGTGACAACAAATCCAACAGTTCTGGCTGGTCGCGGGGTCGCGGGCCAGCTACGGTGTCGGGAAGACCCGCAAACAGTACCTGTGAGAGATGCAGGGGGTGGAGGCCCTTGAAGTCACTCGCGTTGCAGGTCGAGCTCCTCTCTGATGGAATCAGGAGCGCTGGTGCCGGCAGACGTCTGGTGCTGCGGTGCAGCGGCTCGGTGACGGCGTCAGATGGCATCGTCGGTGAGACCAGGGTCGCGGTGCGAGATGAAGGCGGTGCTCGCCACGGTGCTAGCAGGTCACGGTGCAAGCAGCGTCGTTGTCATTGCTGAAGAGCTGTCATCGGCTGACGAACTGGAGTCGATGGCGCCGGCGTCGGTAGGCCAAGGTTGCGGTGCAGGATGAGGATGGTGCATCATGTGACTTACGAGCGGTGCCCTCGAACCACGGTGCAAGCAGCGGCGTCGATTTCGGCGGGAAGTGGCGGCATCAGGAAGGCCAAGGCGTCCTCGTGAAGCAAGGCGGTGCGGAGTGCGGTGCCCACAGGTCGCGGTGCGAGCAGCGGCTCGGTGGCGGCGTCAACAGGCATCGTCGGTGAGACCAGGGTCACGGTGCGGCGGTGCAGCGGTGCTCTCTGCGGTGCCAAAGCTTCGGCGTGAACCGAGGCGGTGCAGAGTGCGGTGCCCACAGGTCGCTTTGCAAGCAGCGGCTCGGTGGTGGCATCAACAGGCGGCGTCGGTGAGACCAGGGTTGCGGTGCGGCATTGCAGCGGTGCCCTCTGCGGCGCCAAAGCTTTGGCGTGAAGCGAGGCGGTGCGGAGTGCGGTGCCCACAGGTCGCGGTGCAAGCAGTGGCTCGGTGGCGGCATCAACAGGCATCGCCGGTAGGACCAGGGTTGCGGTGCGGCGGTGCTCTCTGCGGTGCCAAAGCTTCGGCGTGAAGCAAGGCGGTGCGGAGTGCGGTGCCCACAGGTCGCGGTACAAGCAGCGGCTAAGTGTCGACGTCAACAGGCGTCGTTGGTGAGACCAAGGTTGCGTTGCGGCGGTGCCCTCTGCGGTGCCTTCAGGACACGGAGTCGGCAGCGGCGTCGTAGACGTCGTTGAGTTGGCGTTCTTCCTGCTGCAGCACAAAACACACAGTCCCCAGTGCTGCGGGTCGAAGAACTTGAAGTCTTTACTGTTCCTGAGACTTCGTGAACAGGGGGCAAGCTCTACCTCAAGCCCTTGGAGAGACTCACAAATTAGGTTGCAGAAAGTCCAGTCCAGGCCTTTCACTGCCCAAGACAGAAGCAGCCACTGCAGGTCAGCCCAGCAAAGCACCCAGCAAAGCAGTCGTTCCTTTTCGCAGCTTCTCCGGCTCTTCTTCTTGGCAGTCTTCTTGTCCAGATGAGTTCTAAAGTTCAGGGGTCTGGGACCCAGCATTTATGTCCAAAAATCCTTTGATCTCTTCGGCAGAGAGGGCCTGTGCCCGGTCAGGACCAGTTCTGCCTTCTCTGGTGTGAATTCCTGGCAGGAGGTGGAGACGGCATTTGTCAGAGGCAGAGCAGGCCCTTTGAGGTGCAAGGAAATCTCCTCACCCTTCCCTGACCTACCTAGACCATCTGGCGCCCCTCCTGCTCCCCCAGCCTTCGGTCATCCAAAACCCAGACAGGCAATCCACATTCCAGCAGAGGCACACGGGATGACTGAGCAAGAAAATACCTACTTTCTAAAAGTGGTATTTTCAAACACAGAATGTAAAAATCACCTTCACTAAAAGATACATCTTTAGATTCTGAGTTCAGGCATACTAAATTCTATTTTCTTACCGAATTCCCTGGGCCAGTTATGTTTATAAGATGTTATAAACAAACCTCCCATTCTATCCTATGGGGAACTGGTAGCCTTGCAATAGTGAAAAATGAAATTGGCTGTAATTCACTATCAGGACATGCCACACACACCAGGGCATGTCCCACCTTTCACATACACTGCACCCTGCCCACAGGGGTACCGTGGGCCTACCTGAGGGTGTCTGACATGTAAGAAAAGGGAAGGTTAGGGACCGGCCAGTGTGTGCACTGGCCAAGTCGACATGGCAGTTAGAAACTGCGCGCAGACTTCTGCAATGGCAGGTCTGAGTTACCGTTTTCAGGGCTACTCACGGGGTGGCACAACCAGTGCTGCAGGCCCCCGAGTAGCATTTGATTCACCAGCCCTGGCACACGCAGTGCACTTTACTAGGGGCTAACAGGTAAATCAAATATCCAATCATGGAAACACCAATCCATAACACAATTTACATATGCACTTTAGCACTAATTAGCAGTGGTAAAGTGCCCAGAGTCCTAAAACCAACACACAGGGTCAAAAACAGGAGGCCAAAAAGCAAAAAGTCTGGGGGTAAACCCGCTGAAAAAGCCAAGTCTAACAGCTACTAAGAAAATTTGAGGGGCAGTACGCAAAGATACCAAAATATGCTCTGCTATGGGCATAGTATGGGATACATTTAAGGCCGGGATATGGGGGGAGACAGCAAGATTCAGCTTGGGTAGACAGAAAAGGGAGAAAAATCATCTGCAGGAGCTTTATCAGGCTTTTTCGTGGGCCGAGGCAGGACTGGTGGACGCGACTTCGGCTGGACTAGATATTGAGGATGCCCAGCTATGGGTTGTACTTGCTAAGACTGCAATTGGGGATATCTCCGCCAAGAAGGCAGCAGATAAATATACTGTATGGAAAAACAAAGCATACAAATCTAATGATAAGGTGGGGCACTCATTAGCATTCCGTGCCAGGCAACAGGCAGCTTCTGGCGATATCAAGCAGATTCTAGACCCTGAGCATGGTCTTATTTCTGATGTAGGGGGTATACGCTCTGCTTTCCAGAGATATTATCAGCAACTTTATGCCGAGGAGAGGATAGATTCAGACGAGATAGAGCCATATCTAGAGCTTTTGGCTACGGAAATATTGGATAGGGAAGATAGGGAGTTCTTAGATCAACCTATATCTGTAGAGGAGGTCACACTTACAACTTCCGGGCTGGTATCTGGTAAAGCGGCTGGGGTAGACCTAATTCCTGGGGAAGTTTATAAAATCTTGCTAACATCCTTCGCAAATTTATGCTCAAGCTATTTTTGGCTATTCAGAGGGGTACTCCTCCTCCAGATTCATGGGCCTCTGCGAGGATTGTGGCCTTCCCCAAAAAGGAAAAATCGGTGCAAGACCTAGGGTCATACCGTCCTATTACATTAATTAATTGCAACACGAAAATCTTTGCCAAAATTTTAGCCTCAAGATTATCAGAGATCATAATGAAAATGGTGTCACCAGTACAGCATGGTTTTATCCCTGGTAGGGGAACAACAGATCACATCCGGCGAGTGATTACTTTATATGATGTGGCTAAAACCCAGGGAGACCCCATGGCTCTTAGATGCTGAGCAAGCGTTCAATATGGTCTCTTGGCCCAATCTTTGGGCAATATTAGAGAGGAAGGGCAGGAGTTCATTGGGTGGATTAATATGCTATACATCAATCCCACGGCTAAAATCTCATTAATGGGGGGGATCAGAGACAGTAAAGATTTATCTAGGGACAAGGCAGGGGTGTCCTTGTTCCCCCCTGCTTTTTGCCCTCTATATCGACCCGCTGATTCACCGAATTCAAAAGCAATGCTTCAATTTTGCCGATGTCCACGGTGGCTGGGAGACTAAATTCCATGCATACACAGATGACCTTGCAATTGTCACTCCAGACCCCACTCTGGCGGTCAAGGAAATTGATGCAGAGGCTGATATTTTTGGTTGTATCTTGGGCTATAGACTTAATTGGGACAAAACGCAGATTCTCATTAATGATAATACTCGGTGTGAGGATACACGGGTTGTATCGGATGCAGTATATCTGGGGGTCAATATGAATGCAGATACGGACATAGTAGTGGAGGGTAACCTGCCCCCGTTAATTAACAAAACTAAGGTCGAGCTACACAGATGGAATAACCTTAGACTGACCTTGATCGGTAGGAGTAACCTTATTAAAATGATGTTTCTCCCCAGAATCTTGTATTTTTTTAGAGCCATATCCCTTGAGGTAAATAACATGCGGTTTAAGGTTCTCGATAGTATGGTTGGGAGGTTCTTATCGGCCTATGCTAGACCTTGCGGGCTTTGAAGTTTCTTTCCCTTCCAAGAGAGCAGGGTGGGTGGGCTGTACCAAATTTTAGGTTGTACTATTTGGCCTCGGAGCTTCAACAAATAATCCCCCTATTATTTGACTCAACTCAGAGAGGGGCCGCATCTAACACTGTCCCTTCATGTTTTGAACTGACCCTTGGTGACGTGGTCCGTGCATCTCTGTTTCGGCAGCTAGAATTTGGCTATTTTAAGACAGTTAGGTTTAAGACCCTATTATATGAATTTCGGGTATGGACTACCGTCCGGAAAAAACTCGGGATTGGTAGGTTTTGTTTTTATACTCCCCTCCAAGATAATCCTCTCCTTCCCGATATATTTCATGATCCTCACAATAAGTGGTAGGGGGAATATTAACGGCCCTTGTATTCTTGGGGATTTTTTTGCCGATGAAGGCTTTGCTACTTTTGATTTTGTGACAACTAAATTCCTACTAGGAAATAATGAATTCTTCAAATATTTGCAAAATTAGGGATTTTGATGGGAAGAAAAAAGGGGGAGGGGAGGGGTTCAATAGGGTTGAACTGGTGGATATGTTGATTGGTAGCAAGCCTCCGATTGGTAGGATTTATAAGCTACTACATGATAGGATGGGGGATGATATTGGGAAGCACAATGCCCGCTGGCAGGGGGCCATACAAACGACAGAGGGGGATAGTCTCTTCTCTTTGGAACTAGCTCGTTCAACGCTTTTATCTGCCAACCTTCAGATACAACATTATAAAACTTGGTTCAATTTATATTTAACACTGGCCAAAATCTGTATATGGAGTGGAATGTCTGGCACGAATTGTCCTCGCTGCCAGGTGTTAGGGGCTGACCTGGGTCACATGCTGCAGACTGCCCGGAGCTTGTGAATTTAAGGAGGGAGATAGCCTATTTTTTTTAGGTTAAATTGAAATTGAGGATTGTAGTCATTTCCCAACTGATTCCATTAGGTGTCCAGGAACAGGAATTTCCTCTCTTGCCCCAAACTTCCTTTCTGTTTCTAGCCATGGCAGTCCTCAGACTGTGCTTGGTGACATTGGCTTGATCCTGCCCCCCATCTTTCAATCAGTGGCTGGGTCACTTAATTTCAGTCTACCACATAGAAAGGGCCGTTTATGCATTTTGCAAACATCCATGTACCATGTGCCAGGCACCATGTGGTGCCTGGCACACGGTGCATGGATGTTTGGGGGGCACCACATGTGCCCCCCTGGTCCCATAGCGTAGGCCCATGGAGGACAGGGGCCCTGTTAGGGGCCCCCAAAGTCCCATTCCGCCTGCCTTCACATGGCGCTTGGACCTCCATGTGAAGACAGAGGGAAAAGGGTCATCGTAATCCCTATGGTAGTGCCTCCACAGGCACTTGCCCCCATTGTAGGGATTACGGTCCCCCCGACAACCTAACGGGCTACTTCAGCTTGTCAGAGACATTGGTCACTCTCTCCACCCGCTGCACTCCGATCGACCACATCATTATCCAGCAGTTGGACCGCAGCCTCCAATATCGGACAGACCCGCACCGACAGCCTGTCGAGGGTGATCTGCCTGACATCATAATCGAATAACAACAATGGGGTAACCCAGTCACGTGCAGAACCTGGGGATAGATGAGTTATGTGAACTGTGGTTCTGCCCCCATAATCGGGCCCAATATGTTAGAAAAACAATATCAGGACTGGAAATGCTCTTCTACTGAGAAGAGGTTGGCCAAAATGGCAGCACCAGATAGGTGGTGGTCCTGACCAGAAAACGCTGACAAGAATTAAGGGGGAGGGTAGTCAGTGACAGGAAACTTTTGAATAGCAACTGAGTTAAAGTGGTCTTCTGTGCAACTGCAAAATATAGAAGCTTTTTTTTGCTTTACATATTGTTTGCAATATCATAAAAGCTTGTCAATGTACTTTTACATACATTGATGATTAGGATTTTTGGAGGCTCTGACATTAAACGTTATGAGACCCAATTGAAAGGTTGCATGTTTGCATTTTTTCCAAAACCAAAATAATGAATTTGGGAGCTTTTTCCTGAAAAGGTGAGCCCAGAATTCCCAAGATGCATTGGCAATGGAAGCCCCAGTAGCACTGTGCTATAAAGTTTAATGTTTTGATTTAGAAACTAAAAGAAAACAACATTGATTGTGTAGGCCTTTATAATGGATTTGCTGATAATTTAACATTACTTGAAACAGTGAACACATTATTGTTACAGAGAGTAACAAACTATAACCAGTTGGCATTCAGACGCAAGATTGACAAACAACCTTTAAAATCTGACTCCCCAAGTTGATACTGTGCATGTAATGGGGAAACAAAAGAGGTTATGTAAATTTGATCCCTGTGGAGATGAGATCATCTGTTTAACCATTTGATTTAGATGTGGCCTGTGAGCTATTGCTTGCAGGGTGTGGATTGATTGCCATGAGAAGAAGGCCCTACTCCTCTGTAGTTTAAAATAAAATTTATAGTAATCTAGTTCTGATCCTGCAAGAACTGAGGGCATAACTGGGATGTCTAATAGACCAGGTCTTGCTTCTCATTTTGTAAGTTGTTCTTCTACAAAAAGAAAAATAATCCTTGGTGTGTTATTAGTTCTGGTGCTCTGGGCAACCAGACCTAATTTCTCCACAGGGCTGATTGTCTGGACTGCCACTGGAAACACCTCAGTGGCAGTTTCCCCCTCATTTTCTCTACAACATGATAGTTATTTGTGGTGCCCAGTGGAAATTCTTGGTTTCCTAAAACCAGAAATGAATATCGGACAGGTCACATATGGAAGGCAAGAGTGTTCTTTTTCCACTGAGGTAGCTTATGTTTGGTGCCCCATGGCAAGAAGAACTTAGAGAGCGAACCTGGCTCTTCTAATTATAGTCTTCTCACTACAAAAGATGATGTTAAAGTGCTGCATGTCTCTCAAATGAAGTGCTTGTTGATCCCATCCTGGTCGCATTTTAACAGCAGAACAGATTATATTCAAAGAAAGAACATGTTAAAACAAAATAAATATCTCAATATGTATTTTCTGAACTCAACAGAACATAAAATTGAAGCTCCCTTGGGCAGT
The DNA here is from genome assembly GCA_963921515.1 of Calotriton arnoldi. Lineage (NCBI taxonomy): Eukaryota > Metazoa > Chordata > Amphibia > Caudata > Salamandridae > Calotriton > Calotriton arnoldi. The sequence goes on along the minus strand of CAWUFW010002254.1, from coordinate 1,572,137 downwards.
TTGTCTGTGTTTGCCTCTAATCTGTGAATTAGCATTCCAGGGTGCTAGTGCAGCTCGAGGAAGTATAACATCATCATTCTTAGATAGCCATTGTGTCTCCTCTTGGTTGTGGGAGTCCATGAAACAAGGTATTGCCCTTGCCACATCAACATATACTGGGTACAATACTTTGATAACTTATCTGCATATGTGCACCTGTTGTATCAGTGAAAAAGATACACGAAGCTTACTTGTATTCCCATTTGGGTTTGCTCGATAAACATTCACATTGTCACTCATAGAGGTAAGTATATGGACTGTCCATACCTTATGCACTATCTTAGGCCCTAGTGCAGTCACCGATACCCACTGTATAATTACGGATTCCCTTCCATCACTACAGAGGGTGTATCTCTTCCTTACCTGGACGTAAATAACCAAGAAATGCCTTATAACCACTCAGGGGTGGTGGATCAGTTAGATGTGAGGACACCAGTTGAGTGTGAGACCTGGTGGGGTGTCCTTACATCTGATCCCCAAAAGGGTCCACTAAAATTGCTGGGTAACTAGAGTTCCTAGCTGAAAAGCATTCATTGTGCTGACAGACTGTGGATCAATGTCTGGATCAGATCCAACCAATTGCATAATGAAGCAGGATCCACCCACTCCCAGAATCTCACAGACTTTGATTGGTAGCTCTATTAGAGGGAACTGATTAATGTAATGTAATGAACATTTGTATAGAGCTCTTTTACTCCATGGAGTGTCCTGGTGCATTGAACCTCAACCGTTGACTGGAGAAGAGACTTAACCATTACTCCTGATTAAAAAGGCATGTTTTTAGTTTCTTCTGAAACTGGGAGGTGGCTGAAATGACCCGCAACTCCAGGGGGAGTTTGTTCCAGGCTGATGGTCCTTAAAATGAGAAGAACCTGCTGCCTGATAGGGACCAATGGATCCTTGGGGTTTTGGCCAAAAACGGTTAACTGATCGAAGGTGCCTAGATAGAGCATAGAAGCAGATCCTTGCTCTAAGGTACCCAGCACCAGTCTGATGGAGGGCCCTATGTATTAGTAGCAGGGTTTTAAAAAGGATCCTCATCCTAATAGGGATCCAGTGCAACGCCCTTAGATGTGGGGACACCTGTGTTCTCAGTGGCAGGCCAAGAAGAGAATGGGCTGCTGCGTTTTGGACCACTGGCAACTTATTGGTCAGATAGTCCAGAAAGCCCAGGTACAGTGCATTACCGCAGGCAAGCCTAGATGTTATTAAGGCCTATACTACCTGTTTCGGAACCAAAAAAGAGAGAAAGTGAAAAAACCTTCTTAGCACACGCAGCAGACCAAAGTAAGTTCCCACCACTGCATTAACCTGAGGTAGAAAAGAGAGACCACCATCAAACATAATGCCTAGACTCTTAGCAGAGTTAGCCTGGTATAATGGAGGAGGAGCATCAACTGGCCAAAAGGACTACCAAGGCTCATGTGCCTTCACACCAAAGAAGAGTAGTTCAGTCTTTTCAACATTACATTTAAGCTGGTGGTGCATTAGCTATTGAAAAACTGCAGTCAGACAGTGTCTAATATTTCAATATGGAACAATTAATACCTGCCCCAGTAAAACAGTAGCTGGGTGTCATCCGCATAGAAGATTATTTTTGCTTCCAGAGCCTTAGCCAATAGAGCAAGTGGAGTAAGATAAATATAAAATAGAGTAGGGCTCAAAGCCGAGCCCTGTTGCAAATCGCATGACCCAGATGAAAAAGGAGGACAGCATAACTCTTGACCTGGTCGCTCTAGGAAAGAAGCAAGCCAGCCCCACGCAGAGCATCTATTTCCAAAAGCCTGAAGATAGGCCAAGAGTGTTGAGTGGGGTACCGTGTCAAAGGCCTCCGATAGCATTTTACCAGTAACTGCCTACACAGAATTCTGTGGTCTGCGTTCTGTCACTTGCCTTCTGCATTTGTACCTTGTGTTTAGGAAGGGCAGGCTACAACATGGATAACCTGAGGGAATTTGCCCATCAGTGACACAGACTTAACCTAGTACTAGACCATCCAGCATTAGTATTGCTGAAGGTCCCCTCCTGGGCCAAGTCTTTCAGAATGGAGAAGGTCACATCCTTCCACCACTCGTGCCAGAGTTAGCTTGAATATGGCTCCATAGAATTGCCTCACACAGCTGACATACACTTTTTCAGCAAATGCATCCCTGCAAGAACACCTTTCATATCTCTGCAGTCACTGCCACTCAATCTGGAGTGAGGCCAGGCTTCCTTGATTGCCTAAAACTTCCCTCCCAACCAGAGTTACAATGTTGTGCTTCTACCTGGCCTTCTAATGGGGACATGCTAAGAGCCTGCAAAATGGCACTCTTGCTCTTCTGTAATCACTCTCTTCAACTTCCTATACATTCCTTTGAAATAGGTGGTGTTTTTATGAAACACCACAGATAGAAGATCCTGAGCCAAGAACTATACAGTGCAATTACTCTAAAACACATCCACAAAGACATATGGAAGAGCACCAGCCTTGTTGCCTACCTAGTAGTCCTACAATAATGTATAAATTGCCAGATAATTTTCCAGTACTTTACCGACCTTCAGTGGCGGACCTCAAGACCCAAAACACCACTGTGGACCTCCAGGTCCGGAATGTCAAACATACCATGACATACCACTGTTATGCAGGTTAGGTTTGAAGATAGGGACACTCAATTTGGATCACCTATCAAGGAGCACTACTGACAACCAACACCATCCATATTCCATCACTAATACTTAATATGGCCAGAAGATGGCAAACAAGAGAAGCCTCACAGACGTGCCCTGTGGGGAAACCCACAATTGCAGACCTTCACCAGTGAAAAGTGAATGCTGTCTAATATAAAAACTGAATAAGATAGTATAACATTTGATAACAGTAAAAGAAGTATGTTATTGTCACCTTGTCCTTCTTTAGGTTGAATAAAAACACATAGAAATCACTAGGATCGGTGTTGGTTTATTATATTTTTACTGGTGAATTATATTCTCTCCCTCCTAGGGGGGCTTATTTTTGAGAGCCCTGCGTCACTTTTTCACCACGTAAAGTAGTACATGCTCCACGTAGGGCTTTCATAAAGATTTATGAAGCCACGCAACGCCACCCTGCATGGCTTTGAGTAGTCTCATAAATCATGAGTAAGGCGACAGAGCGCAAACAGCTGCGTTGCCTTACTCTGCGCCTGAGAGGCGTTGCATGGGCATGGCAGTGGGATTTCCTACACAGTACCCATGGAATTTGATGCTGCTCCAGATTTACAAAGTGATGTAAACCTTGAGAAGTGTCAAATCCGTACCCCTCCTGAGATGAGGCGAAACAAGGAGAATTATGTTTATTTCTCCTCGATTTTTAATCTTTCCATTTGTCCTTCATTCTGCAGCGAACATAGAAAGAGGAAAATGCCTTGTGTCTAGAGATACAATTTCGAAAGACGGCATTAGCTGAAAAATATTATAGACTTTGTGTGAAAAGTGAACTACAACTACCAAGATGCTGTGGGGTAATGGCGCTGTTACATGCAAGCAGTGCGTTCCTACCCACTTTCACTGATATAAGGCTCTCGTGAGCCGCCCCCAAGCTGACGAGCTTTGGAACGCCTGCACGCTATGAGTGGGATTATACCTGAGAAAATTGGCAGCATGTCCAGCAACCCGTAAATATTCTCTACTGATGAGGGAGGAATCCCGAAACACTGGTGTCTAGAGATACGATTTCGAAAGACGGCATTAGCTGAAAAATAATATGGACTTTGTGCGAAAAGTGAACTACAAATACCAAGACGTTATGGGGTAATGGCGCTGTTACATGCAAGCAGTGCGTTCCTAACCACTTTCACTGATAAAATGCTCTTGTGAGCCGCCCCCAAGCTGACGAGCTTTGGAACGCCTGCACGCTAGGAGTGGGATTACACCTGAGAAAATTGGCAGCATGTCCAGCAACCCGTAAATATTGTCTACTGATGAGGGAGGAATCCCGAAACGCTGGTGCCTAGAGATACGATTTCGAAAGACGGCATTAGCTGAAAAATAATATGGACTTTGTGTGAAAAGTGAACTACAACTACCAAGACGCTATGGGGTAATGGCGCTGTTACATGCAAGCAGTGCGTTCCTACCCACTTTCATAGAAAGAGGAAAATGCCTTCTAGGATTGTTTTTGTGCAGGAAGGTGCCCCTACCTGCACAAAATCAATTCTACCTGCAATGGAGGCCCCCTTTCACCATGAATCAAAGGTGTCTGCGTTGGCACTAGGCTGCCAAAATGGTACAAATGCAGGCAGAAAGGACAGGAATGCGCCATATTGCTTAAATACAGTGCATTTCTGTCCTTTCAGTTTGGCATAGGGCAGCGCAGCAAGGTGCCTTGCTGCACTGCCTTTGCCACAAATGCAATAAATGAGGCCCTAGGTCTTTCTTGATGTGGACTATCATTCAATCGAGCTCTACTGGTTGACTGGGCTTCTATGTGGAATCTTTCTGATGTTTCTTCCTTCTTCGTCTAGGCGGTACGTGTTCTTCCGACTGGAGCCCTCGGAAAAAAGGCACAGCGAAGTTCTGTTTTCTTCTAATATCTTTCCTTTACCTTTTTCTTCTTACTTAGTCTTTTCTTCAAGAGTTTTCTTTTTCTCGATTACCTTATCATTACCCTTCTTTTGTTCTGCTTCTACCCTCCCTTATCAAGAGTAGAAGACTGTTGCTTGCCGTTTCCTACTTTAGGATCCATAAAATAATTTCTAGGGTTTCTGCAGTCTGTTTCACTTGTACCTTTTTGTCAGGCGTAGCTTCTGGGTTATAGCTTATGTACAAAAGAAATAAACCTTCAAATCTCGCAAAAAGAAAGCTTAATTTATGTCACAGAACTTCCACTCTTTTCAGTTGTATGTTTTGGCTGGTTTAGTGGCTACATTATTTTTATTAAGTTTATCCAAAAATGTCTTCGCTAAGAGCTTTCCCCTCTGTACAGGTCTTTCGATTCCCTAGTTTCTCCCTTTACCATCCTCCAACCACGCACCTTCGCACGCACCTGTGTAAGCCACGCTCCTCCTGGAGCATGGTGGGTCCGTTAGTCTCTCTAGCAGGGTCTGCATTCCAAATCAGATGAGAAGCTGGCTGATTTTGCTGCACTCTGGTTATTTGCTGCTCTGGGCCCAACCTCGTTTGCTCCTGCACTTTCCGACAGGATGTCTCATCCTTTCCCAAGACTCGGCTGGGCAAAAGTTGCTTCTCACTCTTGCTACATTATAAAGAAATTCTAGGCTGCTATGACAGGGCTCTCAGAGACCCTATCAACACAGAGCTGATTCCAGTGACGGCTCCTCCGCTAAGGCGGAGGCGCGTCGCCCCACTGCCAGGAGTAGCAAAGAAAGGAAAAAATAAAATGATAATAACGGCAGCAGTGCGTGAGGGGGCGGGGCAGAGCTGCAGGGGAGGAGTGGTAGACATTCCTGTGCGCAATGACTGTTTGGTCGGCCCTCTCGGGCCACCCAAACACACTCCCCTGTTCTCCATGCAGCCTGCATTACAGCCTGCATGGAGAACATGCCCACCCCTACAGCCCCTGGCTGAGCGCTGTGAATGGCTGACGGGTGTGAGCCTGGCTGCCTGCTTTCTGTTCCGACCTGGAGTAGGACACAGGCAAGCAGGAGAGAAGACGCGGGACCCGGCGGCGGCGGTAAGGTAAAAAAAAAAGTATTATTATCTTTTTAAGCAGTCCGCGAGCAGGCCCCCTTCCCCCCCCCCCGCGCCTGCTCCTCCACCCGCAGGCCAGGCTGGCTGCCACTGGCTGGTTCTCTGCTCCCATGCAGAGTAGGTTTGGGAGGGAGTGAGGGCACAGAGGGTGATGGGAGCAGCTGGCAGGAGGCCAGGTATTTTCTTTTTACATTTGGGAAAGAGAGGAAACTCCATGCTCTGTGTGCCCCCTCCCCCACCCCCCCTTTACTCCTCTGCCCCTGCCGGCAGTTCTAAGCAGGTGCCAGATGATTATAGATGAGGAGCAGTGAATAGGGAATTTTTTTCTCCTCAAGGTTGTCCGTGACATCATAAACAACTTGAGTTTCGCTCTCTTTGTCTATTTGATGTCACTTGGAACCCTTTGGTGAAAAACATCTTGCTATTCACTGATAGCTGTTTAAAATTCTAGACATTTTGGAACAATAGCATTAAGTTTGAGTAGTAAACTTTCACAGCACCTCCATGTTAACATATATGCCTCCACATATGTCTCAGGATAGTACTGGTTGGTAGCATCATATAACAGCATCAGACCATCACACATGCTCAAAATAGAGAAGGGAAATATGTTAGAAAGCTAGAATGTTTTTTCTTTTTTAGTTGATATTTATATAGTTCTCTGTAGCATTTACAAGGAACAGAGGGCATCAGAGTGCTTTACACAGAGATGGAAATCATTGATACAGCAACAAAAACACCTTAAACAATTAAAGAATTGTTTGAATGCAAATAAAATCACAAGATCAATATAGGGCGAAGGACTATGAACAAAATGATTCAGGCAGGGAATATCAAAAAGACAGAAGATGAGGGAAAATGTACAGAAATGTAAATAGAGAGAACTATATTAATTGCAGATATAGATAAAAGTCTATTTGAAGTTGTAGAAACATTATGTGGTCTCATACGGAAGGTAAGGTACATAATGCAATTAGAAAATAGCAGCTATTGTCTTGGAGAAAGGTTGATAGAAGAGGAGAAGGAGTGTATCATAAGGTAATAGGAGCAATGATGTTGGGGATGAAGAGAGAAAGTGAGATTAAAATCTTGGTGGGTGAAGTCATCTTTTAAACAGGAGATGTTTACATTCAGATTTAAAAGCAGTAAGAAGAATTATTGAGGATTGCAGGTGAACTAGAATTTTCAATTTTTGTAATTCATTCGGAGAAGGATTGAGTCATGTTACAGTGCTTTTTGGGTTCCAAAAAGGAGGTTTTAGAACATCAACAGCACAAAGAGCTAAAGGATGAGTGAGCAGCTATCAAATTATGTGACTGGTATCACAGCCATCAATGAAAAAGGTGTAATATTAGGGAGTGTGAGCTCAGTTTGTTCCTGCCATTTTGCTGTTTCAAAATAGTTTGTCTATGATTGTGCCACTTTTGTATTTGAGGGACAGAAATAAAATTGCTTTATGATATGGCTGGTTGTGGGCAACATGGGTTTAAGACAAAGGGCCTGATTGCGATCTTGGTGGACAGGGGTACTCCGTTACAATTCCATTATATCCTATGGAACTTGTAATATGGCGAACGGGATATCCGCTTATCCCATCCGCAAAGATCTTAATCAGGCCCAAATTGTTCTATGGTGTAAACATTAGTGCAAGTTTGCCACTTTCAAATTGCTTTAAATTCAGATTCTGTGTTGGCAAGGATTGAATTAAGAATTTAGGGTTACTGTTGTTCATTCCAGATAAGAAAATCCCCCAGGAGTATTATATTTTTATATCTGATTGGGAAATTACATTCTAATTAGGTATGCAAGTGTTGAGAAATGTGGAGACTGAGGGGGATATTCACAAGGACGTATCTCCGAGTTATCGCCAACTTAACGCAACAAAAGTGGTGACAGATTTAACACCCCATTCACAAGCGGTTGCAAACTGCAGACAACGCAAGTATTCCTGCGATAACCGCCTCAACATTTACCTCCACGGGTGACACCACCAACTAACCCTAATGAGATGCAGAGTAGGCGTTTCCGTGCAAAAATACACAAAGACCACAACACCACTTTCACAACGAACTGCCAGATCTGCGATGCGAACCAAAAACAGGCGATAAGCCGCGGTAGCAGCAGGGAATTAACACCTGCCTTTTGCTGGTGTTGAGCAGGACGACTACCTGCAGCATGAAAGGGAGCCCAGGCCAGAGCCACATCTGAAGACCCACAGATGCCGTGGAGACAATGATCATGCAGCTCGGAGACCCATGAGGGCCACAACACCCACCGCCACAACCCCCAGGCCCCCCACACCCCCGGACAAACACATACCGTGCACGACACAAGAGCCACAAAAAGCGCATGACGTCGCACAATGACAAACAGAAACACACATGTTGAGACAGAAGAATGAGAAACAGTCACCCATCATTGAAGTAACAACCAAAAACTTTATTGAAATACAACACAAAACACCAATGCGGAAGACTCCTTTCGGCTCCGTCCGGGACAATCGTGATGTCACGGCCTGGAAAATAAAGCCCAAAATAAGAACGTGTGTCATGCGCACATCAAAGGAGCGAGACACAGAGAAACAGAGAATAAAAGAAAGGCAGAGAGAGAAAGAGAGAGAGAAAGAAAGAAAGGGAGAGGGAGAGAGGGAGAGAAGGAAAGGAAGGGAGAGGGAGAGAGAGAGAGAGAGGGAGAAGGAAAGGAAGGGAGAGAGAGAGGGAGAGGGAGAAGGAAAGGAAGGGAGAGAGAGAGGGAGAGGGAGAAGGAAAGGAAGGGAGAGGGAGAGAGGGAGAGGGAGAGAGAAGGAAAGGAAGGGAGAGTGAAAGTGAAATGAAGAGATAGAAAGAGAGAGAGAGAGAGAAGGAAGGACACTGCCGCCCCGCGCACCCAGGCACCACTGCTCACCTGCTGCCACTGGTGTGTCTCCAAACAAGTGCCGGGATACACTGCAAGCCACCAGGTCTGCAACCTGTAACCGAGGCAAGAGTCAATCATGTCAGAGTCCATCCCACTGCACACGGCAACAACGCCTGTCCGCCCCTGCGCACACATGCAGCCGCACCCTACCCCCTCCCGCCAGCCAGCGCTGGCTGTCCGCCCTTGCGCACCCAGGCCCCACTGCTCACCTTTCGCCAATGGTGTGTCCACCAGTGGGCACACCACGTGCCCGTGCAAGCTCCAGGCCCCGGTCCCGCCACCATGGCATGCTCCACATCATGTGGACCCGCACCGTGGACCAGCAGGTCCCACACATGACGCTGAGTCCTGAGGCATCAATGGCAGAGACCACATCACTGCACACGTCATCATCGCAGGCTGCACACCCGCTCAGCAAATTCGGTGCCACTAACCCTGTGCAACCCCAGTCAGCGCCACGTGGTGGTAGGCCCGTGACGGCCGCAAGACCTCGGGTGCCACCAACCCTGTGCGCAACAACTCATGGGCCCTTTATGATTGAGCCCCGTGGTAGGTCCGTCATCCAGTCACCTCCGGCAGTGGGGAATGTGACGTTGCCGGCCCCTATCCTCTGGGTCACATGGCCTGTGATGCCTGCTCCGGATGGGTGTGGTGTGTGTGCAAACCTGCCCTCAGGGAGTGGCCACGACATGCTGACAACTAGACCAGCGACCTGCGGACCACTAGCGTGTAAACCTGTGACATGTGGTTATGTGCCCCACCCCCCTCAGAGCGTAAGCTGAGTGGACTGTCCTGGCGTACGCCGGACCAGCGCAGGGCTTGCAACGATGACTCGTGGGCTCTGGGCGTGGTGCAGTCCATGTCCGGACAAGAAAGTGACTAATGCGTGTGTCCCTGTTGTGGTGTCTACGTCACCCGCAACGCAATCGGCAATGTAGCACACTGTGACTGGAATCCCACTAGATGAGTATCATTGACGTTAGGGGTAATCACTGACCCTACATTCATCCACACATTCATACTTGAATGATGAAAGACATGACACAGCAGTGCGTTACTGCATGTTTATTGCACATCCAGTGGAGTTTAGCAGCTGGAGCAGTACAGGGCCATGCCAACCCCACTTCACAACATGGGCCCATGGAGGGCCAGCCAGAGTCCATCGGGGAATGACAAGTACAGAGGATGAGGAAGAGTACAGTCCGCAGTCTGGTCGCCGTGTCATTGGTCACCAAACAGGATATGGAAGTCCATGTCGCGGTCCAAGGTGAGTACCGCAGAGTGCATCGGGGGTCAGTGGGAGGTCATGGGGCCATGTGCGGCACCAAGGAGCAACAGGCCAGGTGGCGGAAATGAATGCTAGTGCCTCCTTCTGATCCCAAAGCCAGCCACGTCCTCGTCCTCGGATGTGTGCCCTGCCCCACCTGTGGGTGGTGCTGTTCCTGCTGCAGCACTGTGTGCCACTGACACATCAGGTGCCGGAGTGGAAACGTCTGCCGCACTGTGAGGCACGGACACACCAGGGGGCGGAGATGTGGATGGTGTAGGGGCAGCAGCATTCATCTGCGCCACGCCTTGTGGCAGCAATGCCATGATGAGGACATGCAGGGCATGGTAGATCCCAGCTACATTTCGCTGATGTGCAGCGGTGGCTGCCATCCTTTCCGCCTCCATCCGCACCATGTCCTCCATGAGCCTCCGCATGTGTGCCATCTCACGGCTGAGATCGCTGGATCCACTCTGAGCGGACAGGTGTTCTTGTGTCCGAGTCATGACTCCAGCGATGTCAGCCAGGGCTCGTTGGAGACCATGGAGCGGCGTGTGGGTGTCCGTTAGGGACTGGAGGTGGTCCCTGATGGGACTCAGACACCCATGGATGGCGTCCAGTTTGGTAGCCATGAGGTCGAACCCCACCCGCACCTGCTCAGCCATCTCCCTCTGGACCTCCAACACACAGCGTTGTAAGGCCATGTGTTGTTCGGGGGGGTCTTGGGAGACAGCCGGGGTTGTGGGTGCCTCCTGCTGGGTGGTTTGTGGAGTGGGTGGGGTCTCCTCAATGCAGCTGGGCTGCCCTGGTCCTGGAGGTGAGTGGCGGATGAGTTCCATGATGTCTTGGAGGGCTTGGGTGTCGATGCTGGTGGTGTCCTCCTCGTCATCAGTGAAGAGTGGCTGGGACTGCTCTGCAGGTGGCGTTGACGGTGCCCCTGCAATGTGAAGGGGAGATGCTGTGTTACAATGTGTCCTCATGTATGTGGCTGCATGGTACATGTTGACATTCAGACAGCATGGCAATGTACATTGTGACAGTCTGTAGATCAGGGCCATGATCCAGAGTCATTGTGGGTGTGCACTGTGCCTTGCTTGATTGTACATGTGTGCCATTGTGGCCATCTCCCCCCGTCCCCCCAGTACCTGGTGGTTACTCACCCTGTTGCTGTGGTGTTGTGTCATGTCGAGCAGTGTCCGGTCCCCCGACTCCTGCCACGGTCTCCACACTGATGACTGTCAACACCAGCTCCTCCATGTCATCCAGCTCCAGCTGTGGCGCTGGGCTCCCACCTCCAGTCTGCATTGCTGCCTTCTGGTTGCCTGCGAGTTTCTCCTTGGTCTTGCGCTTGATGTCATTCCATCGCCTCTTGAGCTCATCCATTGACCTCTTGTGCTTTCCGACGGCGTTCACCTTGTCCACGATGGCCCGCCATAATCCATTTCTGGTGCCCAATGACACATTGGAGGCGACGAACAGTTGTTGATGGTGTTCTATCACCTCCATGACCAGGATCCGATTCTCCTGCGGACTGTACTTCGTCTTCCTCTTCTTCTTGTCCTTGCCCTTCCCTGTCACCGTGGTCCCGGGCTGGTCGTCCGGGGTACTTGTGGGGTTGCGCTCGTCCTCTGCGCCTGCTCCGGCTGCCTCCATGGTGCTTCGGTGTTGGTCATTTTGTGTTTGTTTGTTTTTTCTCCTTTTGTAGTGATTTTCCCGCCTGCCGTGTGTGTATGGCAGGCCTGGCGCTGCTTATCGCTGATTTCCTCATCGCGAATGGGCTAATCGCACGTTTTTTGGTGTTGGGGTTTGTGTTTTTATCGCCGTCGCGGTGGTTGTATCACGGACATTGTCCGCGGTTTCAGGAGACTATCGCATGGTACCACTGTGTTGTGAATTCCACGTTAACACTGGGTTATTTTCCCGCGATGGACTGCGATGTGTGAAGTTGCGTTAACATTTTTTGGAGATGTTTAGCACACGTTCTTGTGAATATACCCCTGAGGGTTTGGTGCAGTGCTTAATTTGAGCTGGTGGTTTCTGGTGCTCAGCACCGGCACTTCATGAGCACCAGGTAAGTAAACAATAATTTTCAGGAGGCACAAAGAGATTAAGTGATTCACCGAGAATCACAAGATATTGCCGCCACCGAGACTCGAACCTGATTCGAACCTGATTCCAAGCTCCGAGGTTGGCAGCTCTGGCCATTACACCACATCCTCTCCTCATTACACCACATCCTCTCCCACTTATGTCTATGTGGGGGTCTATGTGGGGGTACTTGTAAAGCGCAACTGCTACTCCAAGGAGTGCCCTGACGCTGGATGCCGAAAGGTAGCAAGGGACCAAAGAGAGGGGGAGATTATGGGCTGGAAAAAAGCCAAGTTTTCAACCTTTTCCGGAACAGGTGCGTAGACTTGATGCTTCTGAGGGACAGGGGTAGTTTATTCCAGAGGGATGGGCCAAGGAAGGAAAGGTCCTTGCCCCCAGACCTGGCTTTTTTAATACGAGTAGTGTTGGCCAAGAGGAGGTTAGAAGAGCGAAGATTTCTAGGTGGGACATAGAATGAGATTCTGCGTTTAAGATAGACAGGGCCCATCCCGTATAGGGCTTTCTGAGTTACAGGTAGAGTCTTAAATAAGATTATTTTCCTTACTGGGAGACAATGAAGACTCTTCAGAAGGCTGGACACATGAGCCTTGCGAGGGAGCTCAAAGATAGCTCGAGCCGCTGCATTTTGGACTAGCTGAAGTCTGTCCAACTGATACCCGGGCATGACCGAGTAGAGACCGTTTCCGTAATCGAGGCGAGATACGATCAGGGCCTGGATTACCTTGGAGTCAGAGACAGAAAGAACAAAAACTTTCTCGCAAGACGCAGGAAGGCAAAACAGGTGCCCACCACTGAATTTACCTGGGTATGGAACAGCAATAGGTTGTCAAATTTAAGACCTTATAGGGTTTCAGTGTGTCTGTTTTAGTCGGCGCTAACAGGAGAAATGGGCTCGTAGAAGCTACCTCCTGACGAGAGCCCTGGCACTTATTATTTTACAAATTAACCACTGGTTTGGCGGTACACAATTGGGAAATGGTCTGTGAGGTTGATGGAGCAAGGACTCAAAAATGAGACTTGCTCGAATACAATCACCTCATAGTATTAAATTATTAATCTTGTATTGTTTATACTAACGTTGCATACATTACACGAATAGCAAGGAAGCTTGCCTATGTGTTCTAACTAACAAGTAACGCTTGTCTTTTTCTAAAATGGCCGCTAAAGCGCGGGAACTTTACTGCGCATGTCTCAACCATATCACGTGGTGTGACGTCTTTCTTTGCTTGGTGGGAAATTTCTGCTTCTGCGCAGTGTGCATTAAAATGGCTGCTTGATGTTTTCACATGCTTCAGCTTGCTCTTGTGTTATTATTAATTTGTCGTTTTCTTAACGCTACTAATGCGGGATAGATTTATAAGTAAATAGGGATAGAGTAGAGAGAATGGGTATACAGTGAAACATATTATTTGTGATTTTAATATTCTCTTCTTTGACTTTTATTAGTTCGTAAACTTGGGCCTGGGGTTGGTGAACTGAAAACTCGAATGACATGGGTTCCGCGCATGCTCTATGAAAGACTGCCCAGAAGGAAAAAGGATGAAGTCAACCTGGACGTCGTCCAAGGCCACGACCTAATGGCCGATATTGATGTATTCATGTGTTCCTGCCAAACTTGCAACTATGTATATGAAAATTAAATAAACTTTGTCGTGAGACGGGTGGGAAATAAAGCCAATGTATTAAATTTAATGGGCGGTAGTTTAAAAACAAAGGTCTTCAGAAATGCGTACCAAATCAATATGGTGTGAGGATCAACCCCCTGTCCCTGTCCAATCAGAAGTAGTGGTCCCATATTTTAGCAACATTAAGGGGAGGTACATGGGCATAGAAGGGTATAATAGATATTGAACTAGCTAATTAGTTAGAAGGAGATGCTGCAAGAGAGCTGACTCTCAGAACGCACAGAAGAGCTCCAGACCGCCAAGCTGATCGTTTGCAGACTGAATCCCTGTCTAGAAGAGGTCCTGAGGAGGGGGCGGCGGAATCCATTAGAAGAAAGGCACGGGAGAAGCGAGGAGAAGTCGAGTATCAGAGAGGGGAACGACGCAGGCGTCGTTGTAGAGAGGTCACCGGTCCTGTCCTGATCCTGGAGGAGGTATTTGCTCTTCATCCTTCCTGGGTCCTAATCTTTCCAACTCCTTGGCCAAGGGTTTGGTTCTCGCACTTAGGTAAATATAAATGCAACCTTTAGTTGCGCTGCTGTCTCTATCTTCTCCTTTCTGAGGGACCGTCATTAATCAATAATTATTTTTCTCTACTTCATCCGTGATATGCGATTAAGTACCATGTGTTTCTGTAATTTACTCTGCTAAATCTTTAGATAAACATTTTAAAACTTCCTGACTCAGTGGTTATTTCAGGATTATGTACTATAATGAATGTCATTCATTTTAAACATGGCGCCCGTTACATTCGTAGCCAGCATACATAGAGTGCATTAGCCTTCTTTCACCTCTTGCCATTTAACATCCTTACCATCCTGTATACATGAGGTCGTCCTCATTATGTCGCACTGCCATTCTTTGACAAGCCCCCCTACTTAGATCATTCCGGCATCTACCCACCGGTCGGTATGGATATCTTCCATCACTCCATCATGGCGCCCGCACATGCGTGGTTCACTTTTAGTGAAGCTCTCTAGCCTTTTCGCTGTGGGACGTATTCTCACGCCGCCTTTCCCGTTACTTAAACCCCGGCACCGACACAAACGCCAGCAGCCGGGTCCACGGGAGATCGAAGTAGGTTGTAGCGGGAATTCCGTCTTGACGAAGTAAGATTTTTCTACCCGTCTGCGCGCTAATGTTTAGCGCATTTTTATTGCAGACATGATCAGCCACGTATACGTCTCCCGTATACAGTTGTGTCAATTGCTTAGATGCCTTTCATCATTTCTTCCCGTTTTTTCCTCCCCCCCCCCTTTTTTTTGCCACAGTGTGTGACTACAGACGATTCCCCTCCCGGGTCCTGAAATGCTGCTAGACACTTTATCCTAGTGTAAATATGTTCTCTTTTTAACCACTTTCTTCCAAAACACGTGTTTTCCAGCACTTTGCTGCACGTTGCAAACAGTGCCGGTCACTTGTGCCACAGTCGATCCACCGGCCACTTTGGCTAGTAGAATGTGTACTACCTATACTGCTTAAATTTGCTGCATTTAGTTGACATCCCAGGGCGTTACTTGCCCCATTAGTTGTCACTCTCAGCATGCTGCACGTACTTCACAGTACTCGCTATTGATATCATCATGTCACTGCTGACCAGCATGCTATTCTTTCACCTGGATTAGCCGTTTTCACAATTACATGCTACCTTTACAATTTAATATTGTTTTAGCAGGCTACCAGATTACAAGGACTCACTGCTATGCCCATCATATAGTCATAGACAGGCACCTTATCAAGCAAAAGATTGCATTTTATGTTGCTTCTTTTTTCTTTTATATGTTGTTGTCTTGTCTTTTCCTTTACAGGTTTTTCCAAGTGGGGTCGTAAGTACCGACTCCCTCATTTTTCCAACACACCTTAGCGTGTGTGTTGTGAATTTTAATACTCACGTGGCGTTATTTTGCCACTCACTCACCTTATTCACCCGGTCCTGATGAAAGCCCCTCTATTTCCTATAGGGGCTGAAACATGTAGACCCATCACACACAACTATAGGTCTAATATAACTTCATTAGTTGTGCTCTCGGATTTTAACATATCCTGGGCCGCCATCAATAAATACATTCGGCACGGATTCCCAGAGATATTTTTAAATTGCACATCTCACATCACACTAATACACCACACCAGCTCCGCTGTAGTCAGGCGTTGCAGCACAACCGGGCGGCATTCGGCCACCCGGTTGGGACCCCAATGATGAAGCATGACACCAACCAGGTTGGTGTGTGAGGGGTCTTTTAATAAAACCTAATGGTTTTGTGGCACTGTTCATTATCACAGTGAGTCCTAACCTTTTGTTTTTTCCAGTGGGTACGTCCACATTGTTTATACATTGAACCTGGGGACAGGGACGTCCCTTTATCTTTCCTCGCTCTCCCCCCATTCCTGTTTTGATACTGATTCAGCAGCGTACAGCTGCGAGAGCACATAGCTTTTTTGCTATTTATATTACACAGAGAACATGGCAGAAAACCAGGGACTGGGATTCACAGAGGATGATGTCAGTCTCATCCTCTCAGATCCACCGCTTCTGGCGGATTTCAATGTAGCTTCCTCTATTGCTCAAACGGCGGATTGGGACAACCTGAATGAAAAGAAGAGGAACAGAATACGTACTATCCTCCACGGAGTTATCCTCACTGAATATTTACGAAACAACACAGCCCCTAGGGGGCTCATAGTCACCAATGCCCCACGGATCTTCCTTGAGGACGCCACTTTTCGTAAAGATTGAGCTCAGATAGCATGGAGATGTACGCGAGATTGGATGATTCTCATCATCCAAACTGCAAAGAGGTTGTCCGATGCCATTCTTATAGAGATTCAAGCTACAGAGACCCATTTTAAGACCACGATGACCTCTTTCAAGAAGAAATTAGAGGAGACCAACAGGGAGATAAACGAATATAAAGAGGGACTTACCCAAGCAAAGATCAAAAAATTTCAGAAAGATCTGAAAAAATTCTCATACCTTAAAACTTATCCTTACACTGCAGAAGACTTTAATCCATCAAAACACTCAGACACCTCAGGAGGCTCTTCAGATGAGGAGTCATCTGCCAGCAGTAACTCCAGTACCCGGAGCTACCGGAACAGACAACGGGGAAGGGGCAGGAACACCAGTTGGCAACAACCATGGCCACAACCCTCTCCAGGTACCAACATACAGTTCCAAACCCCATACCCCCAGATGAACCCACATTTCATGTTTGGCTGGAACCCCCCCTTTGGACCACCTCCACCGTATATGAATCAGAATCAAGGGTTTCATTTTTTAGGGGGAGGCCGCCGTGGACGCGGCAGGAGACGTCGACAAGCTCAGGTCCAGTGGGAAGACGACCAACATTCAGGAGCCCAAACAAGAAGCAAGACAAGGGACCAACAACCAGGCCCGAGCTCCAGGTAAATCTCGTGACTAACCTTTCTTCATACGAGCTCAGCCCCACTGAGAAAACCATCCTCAATAAAGGACTTGGATTTGCACCGACTACCAAATTGGATAAATTCCAACTGCATTGCGAGCTTGCAGAATTTTTCCGCAAGCTCAAACTTAAAGCTTTCTTTGAAAATCTTCAAGAGCAATCAGATTCCAGACAACAAGGTGATACCCACTTCAAACTAAAATCTACCTTCATCCCACCACCAAGTGCCATACCTCCGGAAATACTAGTCTATGAGCAAGCTGTCTTCAAAGAGATCGAAGCTTTAAAGGAAGACCACACTTTCCAAAATACGAGCAACAAGGAGCGACAGGCGCTTAAAACCCTAACATCCAATGCAAGCATCATCATTAAACCAGCGGATAAAGGTGGAGGTATTGTCATTCTGAATAAAGAAGATTACCGCAATGAGTGCAAACGCCTCCTTAATGACACCAAAAATTACCAACGACTTACGGAGGATCCCAGTGTTCGCCTCAAAACGAAAATTTATGATTTGGTGACTGAAGCAGAAAATACAGGGCAAATCACCAGACAGGAAGCCCAATTTCTCACCACTACAGAAGGGAAAATTCCGTACTTTTATACGGTTCCCAAGATACACAAGAACAAAATACCACCCCCGGGACGCCCTATCGTCTCGGGTATAGGGTCATTGCTGGAACCCCTTTCTCGCTATTGCGACTTCTTTCTTCAACCCATAGTACAGTCTACAAACACCTACTTGAAGGACACTAAAGACCTCCTACGACAGATTGACAATTTGACATACAACCTAGAAACTTCCTTCCTTGTCAGTCTGGACGTGGAAAGCTTATACACCAGCCTGCCACAAGACGACACCCTTACTGTACTCAAATTGGCTCTGGACAACACGGTTTGGAATTACCATACTCCCAAACAATTTATTCTAGAGTGTGCATCACTAGCACTCAAAGATAATTACTTTGAATTCGAAGGCGAAATATACCTCCAAAAATATGGAACTTCCATGGGGAGCGTCTTCGCTCCCAGTGTGGCTGGACTGTATGTCCATAATTTTGAAATGACTTATCTTTTCTTTAACAACAGACCGCAAATTCATCAGATCACATTCTATAAACGATACATCGATGACATCATTCTCATCTGGGAGGGCAGCGAAGATGCCCTCACGACCTTCTGCCAATGGATTAACACCTGTGACCCAAATCTAAAGTTCACCCATAATGTCCATCGGCACAACATGGTCTTCTTGGATCTGGAGATAACAGCTGACAATGGAACACTTAGCAGCAAAACTCATTTCAAACCTACAGCCCGTAATTCACTGTTACACTACTCTAGTTTTCACCCAAGAATATTACGTGAAAACCCCCCCTGCGGCCAGTTTCTACGTTTACGCAGGAATTGCAGTGACGTGCGTGACTTCAAAATACAGGCAAACGCCCTCAGTGTCAAGCTACTGAGCCGGGGCTATCCTAAGAAGATAACAGCTAAAGCACAAAAACGTGCCCGCAATCAAAATCGAGAGGGTTTACTTGAGACCATTGAACGCCTGGACGTCTCTATCCCACTAACATGTGTGGTAACACACAACTCTGTCTCAAACAAAGTGTCTCAAATCATTAAAAAAAACTGGAACATACTGCACACAGGGACACTAAAGTGGGAAAAACCCTTGTTGTCCTATAGAAGGTCCAGATCTCTAAAGGACACCCTTGTATCCACACGCCCCAAACAACCTCCCCAATTGAACAATACTGTTCTTAACGAATGGGGCCTTCCCAACATAATGGGCCATTACCCATGCGGAAATTGTAGTGTGTGTCACATTACTGAAACCACTAAAAGTTTATCACTAGAACCAGGCAAAACCTGGGTTATCAGGAAACACACCAACTGTAACACTGCACATGCCATCTACCGCATTACCTGTCCCTGTGGCCTTATATACATAGGCATGACCAACAGAAAGGTAAAGACACGTATTTGTGAACATCGCAGCACCATCCGCTGCAAGAAAAACACCACCAGGATGACAAACCACTTCATAGAGGCTGGACACACTACTAATGATATGCGGTGGGTCGTTATTGAAACATTGGAATCGACCACCCCCAACATTCAAAGTCGCCTACTGGAGAAGGAACAGCGATGGATTTATCGTTTATCCAGCCATTTGACTGGTTTAAACGATAATATTCCTTGGAACTCCCTCAGCAAGTAACTGTGGCAACACCTGATATCTAGATCATAGCCACTTCGAGTAATGAGCGAATTCGGACATGGTACCCACCATTTTGTTCATCTCTATCTGCTGGCAACTCCTAAACACATATGGTGCCCACTTTATCTGGGAGCGCCTCTTTTGTGCCACCAGACCAGACTGTTGATGCCCTATTATCATCCCACGGTCTTTTTCACGATGGCCTTATTTTAGGCATTTATGATTATCGTATATACTCTCCACATCCCGTCCGGATGTCCAATTCAACTGAATTTATCTAATTGATTTACCTCCTGTTTAGATATTCTGTCCTCTGCTGGTCCCCGGCCCCCACCTTTTGGCTGTCTGTATTATTGTTTGCACCACTCCAACATGGCGCCCGTTACATTCGTAGCCAGCATACATAGAGTGCATTAGCCTTCTTTCACCTCTTGCCATTTAACATCCTTACCATCCTGTATACATGAGGTCGTCCTCATTATGTCGCACTGCCATTCTTTGACAAGCCCCCTACTTAGATCATTCCGGCATCTACCCACCGGTCGGTATGGATATCTTCCATCACTCCATCATGGCGCCCGCACATGCGTGGTTCACTTTTTAGTGAAGCTCTCTAGCCTTTTCGCTGTGGGACGTATTCTCACGCTGCCTTTCCCGTTACTTAAACCCCCGGCACCGACACAAACGCCAGCAGCCGGGTCCACGGGAGATCGAAGTAGGTTGTAGCGGGAATTCCGTCTTGACGAAGTAAGATTTTTCTACCCGTCTGCGCGCTAATGTTTAGCGCATTTTTATTGCAGACATGATCAGCCACGTATACGTCTCCCGTATACAGTTGTGTCAATTGCTTAGATGCCTTTCATCATTTCTTCCCGTTTTTTCCTCCCCCCTTTTTTTTGCCACAGTGTGTGACTACAGACGATTCCCCTCCCGGGTCCTGAAATGCTGCTAGACACTTTATCCTAGTGTAAATATGTTCTCTTTTTAACCACTTTCTTCCAAAACACGTGTTTTCCAGCACTTTGCTGCACGTTGCAAACAGTGCCGGTCACTTGTGCCACAGTCGATCCACCGGCCACTTTGGCTAGTAGAATGTGTACTACCTATACTGCTTAAATTTGCTGCATTTAGTTGACATCCCAGGGCGTTACTTGCCCCATTAGTTGTCACTCTCAGCATGCTGCACGTACTTCACAGTACTCGCTATTGATATCATCATGTCACTGCTGACCAGCATGCTATTCTTTCACCTGGATTAGCCGTTTTCACAATTACATGCTACCTTTACAATTTAATATTGTTTTAGCAGGCTACCAGATTACAAGGACTCACTGCTATGCCCATCATATAGTCATAGACAGGCACCTTATCAAGCAAAAGATTGCATTTTATGTTGCTTCTTTTTTCTTTTATATGTTGTTGTCTTGTCTTTTCCTTTACAGGTTTTTCCAAGTGGGGTCGTAAGTACCGACTCCCCTCATTTTTTCCAACACACCTTAGCGTGTGTGTTGTGAATTTTTAATACTCACGTGGCGTTATTTTGCCACTCACTCACCTTATTCACCCGGTCCTGATGAAAGCCCCCTCTATTTCCTATAGGGGCTGAAACATGTAGACCCATCACACACAACTATAGGTCTAATATAACTTCATTAGTTGTGCTCTCGGATTTTAACATATCCTGGGCCGCCATCAATAAATACATTCGGCACGGATTCCCAGAGATATTTTTAAATTGCACATCTCACATCACACTAATACACCACACCAGCTCCGCTGTAGTCAGGCGTTGCAGCACAACCGGGCGGCATTCGGCCACTCGGTTGGGACCCCAATGATGAAGCATGACACCAACCAGGTTGGTGTGTGAGGGGTCTTTTAATAAAACCTAATGGTTTTGTGGCACTGTTCATTATCACAGTGAGTCCTAACCTTTTGTTTTTTCCAGTGGGTACGTCCACATTGTTTATACATTGAACCTGGGGACAGGGACGTCCCTTTATCTTTCCTCGCTCTCCCCCCATTCCTGTTTTGATACTCATTTTAAACTTCCCAATTAGCAAAGGATTCATTGGTAAGTCATTACTCTTCAATCGGAAGGTAATTGGTAGCAGGGATTTGATAAAGAGTAACAACTGATAACCCCAGCGTAAGTATTAGCTTAATATGAATGTATGGGCCCAAGTGAGTATCTAGTGTATGAATGCTGTTTGTTAATATCGCGCTGGATCAAGGTGAAGGGAGGGTCTTTATTGTTCTAACATTAACTCTCTATTAAGCAGGTTTTCCAGCTGAAAATTCATTATTTTAATGGAGTTTCTGGAAATTAATGTGAGGCATCCTCCTAAACGATTTTCTACTGTTATGGAAGATGCACCGATATCTTTTGGGTATTTATTAGTTTAAGATCATTGT
The DNA here is from genome assembly GCA_963921515.1 of Calotriton arnoldi. Taxonomy (NCBI): domain Eukaryota; kingdom Metazoa; phylum Chordata; class Amphibia; order Caudata; family Salamandridae; genus Calotriton; species Calotriton arnoldi. The sequence continues at coordinate 1,550,405 of CAWUFW010002254.1, read as the reverse complement.
GGACTCATCATTGAGCTGAGCTGAGCTTTAGTAAGGATAAGATCATCTACTTATGAAATAGAGACCAAAAAGAAAGAATCTAGTGGATTTATGGCTCACTTTGGGAAAAGAAGATGAATGTTTCTTTAGCAGTGAGAACACACAAGAAAAAACTCACAAATGGTGACCACTTCATTTCAGTAACAATGATTATAATTTGTCACGTCTATTAAAAGATATTCTTCATGTCAAGATTGTTGGTAAAGAGCTGCATAAAATGGAGACTGTTCATTTGTGAAGCATATCCCGTCTATTGCAAATTCCTCGTAAATATCATGGCCTTCCTACAGTGCACTATTAAACATCGTGGCTTAATTTCCTAACAGTTTATCAACTACGCAGTTCTAATTTTAGTCTGTCCCTGATTGGGAGTCAGTGCAGGTTCTGAAGACCAGGGCTCCATACCGAGAACGTCAGTCCTATGAAAGTGAGGCCAGAGGAGAGTGTATATCTGTGAATCAGTTTGACCTTCATGAATGTTCTCTCAATGGCAGTGAGGAGCTCAGTGATGACCTTATTGAGACATCTTCATAGTTTTCATTCTTGGAAGAATGCTTTAAAGAGAATGAACTTCTTCAGCTATCTTGAAGTTGGTATTCTGTAGCAGCTTTGGCCTCCACAAAATTCTCCGGAATCTCTTTCCTTCTGTTGGGGAATAAGAACAGACTCTAGTGCACTGTTGTAGTTCAACTGTTGTGGCTGATCATCATGCCCACCACTCTTTTATGTACCACCTACTTATTTTAAGGTACTGGCATCTATGCAGATGGGCATCCACGTTCAGGTCTACAGCCCACACCGCTGGTGGGGCAGACTAGCTTGGATCACTGAAGTGGATGTGATCTCTTGCTATGCCTCTGCCTGGCCACTACATAGTTGGAACACACATATTAAAGCAGATTTTGGGGCTCATTTAGGAGAAAGTCACACAGTGCAGCACAGCAAGTCATCTGGCTGCGCTGCACTGTGTGGCAGAGAAAGGACAGGAATGTGCCGTATTTAAGGCAATACGGCGCATTCCTGTCCTTTCCCATGCACTGGTGCCCTTTTGACAGCCTAGTGCCAATGCACGAACCCTTGCACCATGGTGCAAAGGTGCCTGTATTGCATGCAGGTTTACTTTTGTGCAGGAAGGGACACCTTCCTGCACAAAAACAATCCTGGGAGGCTTATTCTTCTTTCTATGTGCGCTGCACAATGCCCCATACATAGAAAGAGGAAGAAACAAGGAAAATAGAGATATTCTCCTCATTAGGCCTCCCCTGGGAAGGCATAAAGTTTTAGCACATTCCCAGGTTTACCAGTTCTGGTAAATCTGGGAATGCATCTGAAATCGTGGGAGTTGCGTAGGTACACCCACAAAATGCCCATGGAATGCCTTCCCAGGGCAGAGTAACGCAGTGCAGTGATTTGTGCAGCGTTGCATTACTCCAGATTTATTAAGCCACTCGGGGCTATGCAAAGTGGCTTTACGTGGCATCATAAGTCTTGCATAAGGTTTGTGTCACACATGCGTGGTGCTAACGGGATGTAAACCTCCTCATAAATATACTCCCTTGAGTCTTGTTTTCTGCACACACAGACACCATTTTTTACACAATTCAAATTCGAAATCTTTTGAAATTTGCAGAACTTCACCTTACTCCAAATTCTATACAGCTTCTTCAGAGCAAGGAGTGAAGCATTAGATTCTCTTTTTAAAGTGAGTATTCAGTGTTCAGTACATATTACAGAGTTCTGGGATATGTTACCTTTTTATTCAAGTGGATTTTTGGCTGTTTTAATATTTTAATCTTTGAAAGATTTTTGTGCTTCATTGGGCTCTTTCACCTCCTTAGGTCCTTAGGTGCTTGTCTTGTTTTCTCAAAATTTCTTAGACGTACTCCATTAGTTTTTTGCCTTCAAATTAAAATCTTGTTCAGACTTTTTCTGTAATCCTGGTGACACCAAGCCATCATAATTTATCTGCACATAATAACATGTTAACTTCAAACATGCTTAACCATAACTTATATTTGAGCAGATGTTATATTACATTTGGATTTAGTGAAATTAGTGATGTATGTTTTTCATTTAGCTATAGTTGGCTGTCTGAAGGTGGTTTATTATAACGTGCAGGTAGGTACCTACAGCCAGTAATAATATCACAATCAGTAATAAGGTTCAGTCAAGTCTCAATAAATTAGTCCTTGCTCAACCCTTGGTGGCTTGGCAGTCGAGCAGTCAGGCTTAACTTAGGAGACAGGTGTGTAAAGCATTTAATAGCACCAAAACAGTAAATAAGTAAAAGACACAACACAATAAAAATCCAACAGCAGTTTATAAGAATAAAGAATATCTTTATCTTTACAATGACACCAGAACTACAAAAATCCAATGCAGAGAACCGGAGATATGAATTTTTACAGATAAAATAAAAATATGTGCTTTCTAGCACAAAAAGGCATAAAGCGCAACTCGCAACTATCTGGTCATGCTGGACCGGGGCAAAGTCAAAGTTTTAAGTCGACTGTAATGGAGTGGGGTTCGGATACGATGAGTGCTGGGCCCCGTTTAAGATCTTACCTTCTCACGTAGTCACTTTTTTTTAAGCTTTTCTCTCGTCAACGGTTTGTCGGTTGGTCCTCGGGTCTTTCGGATTCGATGTTCAGTTCGTCGACAGCAGCCTGCTCCTGCTTGATGCCTCAGTGGTTCTCTGGAGGTCTTTGTCCTCGACGTCCCCGACAGGGAGCTCTGGAGCTTTCAGTGGGACAAACCAGTGCGGTCAGGCCGATTCTCATGTCGAGGATGATGGTTTGACTCTCGACTTCGAGCCGGTCTTCTCCTTGAGATGTTTATTAAAGTTTGTCAAAAAGTTCCCAACCTTTCTAGTCTTCTCCTGAAAGGTTTTCTGAGGGTTAGAAAGTGTCCAACAGCACCAGCCAAGGATTCATAAGCTCTAATTTGCCTCTTGGGGTCTGGGACTCAATCTCCCACAATGCACCTAGTCAGTCAAGGAAAATCCCGGTGAAGCTGGTCAGCTGGAGTAGTCCTTTCAGTGGATGTTACAGGTTCCATCACTTTTGTACCTGTTGCTGCTCAGGGAGTCCACTCCTTTTCCGTCAAGACAGAAACAGTCCTTCTTGTGTGGAGCCTTGAGGCAGGGATCAGGGGGACTCCTACAGATCTCCCATATTTATTCCCCATTCTGGGCTGGCAGGAGGGGGGAACACTCCAACCAGTGGAGTTCAACTTACCACCCTCTGCTATGACCATTTCCTGGGATGTGTGGCATATTTTGACCCAGAATGCACAGTTCCAGCCGCAGTCCGTGCAGGTAACAATGGTGGGGCGGTGGGGCCGTGTAAGGGGGGATTCCGAGTGACGATGCAGAGGGAAAATTAATAATTTATTTAATTTTCCCTGGGCATCGTCCCTCGGAATACCCCCTTACATGGCCCCACCGCCCCACCGCTGTTACCTGCACGGACCACGGCTGCACAGTTCTCCAAAAATCTAAAATTCTCTCTATGGAGTATAGATCCGCCTAACCAAACCCACAGGTGTGGATAACATTTCCCTACACTCCCCTACCAGCCCTTCTCATAATCTAAGTAAGGGGGCTCCCATCTGGCTGAAGATCAAGAAAGTGTGGGCTGGCCTGGGTCCTGTGACATCTGTTTTTCTACCTTTGAAATTCAGTTTATCTCCCCAGTCCCTTTCCTGCCCCTGGCTTCTCCAGGAAGTAAATCTCCTCCCACCAAATTACTATATTCTTTCAGCCCCAGGCCTCTTCACATCTACTCAGAGAGCAGCTTGCCCCAAGCTGTTGAAGGCTGGCCAATCAGAAAGAGGCTGCTATAGGGCTGGTTTATGTAACTTCAGGATAGTAAGTTCTAAAACTACTTTCCTGCAGTAGTTATATTAAATCTGACCTTGCCAAGTTGTTGGATTTATTGTAACTATTATTTTGATACTTTGAATTGTGTTGCAATCTACTTCCATTCAAAAGTGTGACTTTAATAAAGTTTAATAAAGCCTTCCCATGTCCGATGGGACTAGCAGCACTACAATGGGGAAACATTACTTTGTGTGTTTTCCCCCACCAGGACATATAAAACATATTTTATAATGGCCCTGCTTTTTATAACAAGGCACCCTTACTTTGGGGCACCTAGGGCAGACCTTCGGGGTGACATATGTAATAAAAAGGCGGTTTTGAACTTTGGAAGAACTTTTAATTCCAAAGAAAAATTTGGACTCAGTTTTATTTTAAAACCAGCCTGAAAGGCAGGGCTGGCTTTAAAATGACATCAGACACCACAGTAGTGCACACTTGTTAGACTTGGCATCTTTTGGTGTGTTTCCCCTGAGTTTTTGCTTTCTGACCTCCCGGTTTTGACTCTGTTTTTGCTGGCTTAGTGTCTCTGCGCACTTTCTCACTGCTGTTCAGTGTTAAAGTGCAAGTGCTCCTGTTGTAAACAGTGTTATGGATTGGTGTTTCCATGATTGGCATATTTGATTTACTTGTCAGTCCCTAGTAAAGTGCACTGAGTGTGCCAGGGCATGTAAATCAAATGCTGTTAGTGGGCTGCAGCACTGGATTGTGCCACCCACACAATCAGCCTGTAAATGTAACTCTGGCCTGCCATTGCAGAGCCTGTGGGCAGTCTGGGACTGCCATGTCGACTTGGCAAGTGTACCCACTTGCCAGGCCCTTACCTTCCCTTTTCTTGCATGTCAGTCTCCCCTCAGGTAGGCTCAAGGTACCCCTGTGGGCAGGGTGCAGTGTATGTGAAAGGTAGGACATGCCCTGGTGTGTGTGGCATGTCCTGATAGTGAATTATTGCCAATTTCGTTTTTCACTATTGCAAGGCTACCTGTTCCCATAGGACAGAATGAGAAGTTTGTTTATAACATCTTATAAACATAACTGGCCCTAGGAACAAGGTAGAAAAATAAAGTTTAGTATGCCTGAACTCAGAATGTAAAGATGCATCTTTTAGTGAAGGTGATTTTTACATTCTGTGTTTGAAAATACCACTTTTAGAAGTAGGTATTTTGTTGCCTAATCATCCAGTGTGCCTCTGCTAGGTTTGTGTATTGCATGTCTGGCTTTTGGATGACAAGGGCTGGAGAGGGGCAGCGACTCCAGAAGTCTGATAGGTCAGGGCTGGGCTGAATAGACCTGGGTTGCATTTAGAGTAGTGGGAGGAGATTTCCTTGCACCTGAATGGGCCTGGTCTGCCTTGCACAATGCCATCTCCACTCCCTGCCAGGAAACTGTACCAGTGAGGTCAGAACTGGTTTTTGCTGGGTACAGACACTCTCTGCCTTCAGAGAACAAAGGATTTGGTGGTATAAATATTGGGGCCCAGACCCCAGAACTTTAGAACTCTTTTGGACCAAGAAGAAGAGCTGGAGAAGCTGTGAGGAGGAATTACCACTTTGCTGAGTGCTTTGCTGTGTTGGCCTGCAGTGGCTGTTTCTGTCTTGGGCAGTGAAAGGACTGGACTGAACTTTCTGCAACTTCTTTCTTTGAGTATCTTTAAGGGCTTGAGGTAGAGCTTGCCCACTGTTCAAGAAGTCTCAGGAACAGCAAAGACTTCAAGTTCTTCTGCCCTCAGCACTGGGGACTGTGTGTTTTGTGCTGCAACAGAAGAAAAAGCAACCCGACGCCATCTACGATGCCGCTGCCGACTCCGTGTCATGAAGGCACCGCCGCAACGCCGCACCGCAACCCATGTCTCACCGACGATGCCTGCTGACGCCGCCACTGAGCCGGTGCTTGCACCGCGACCTGTGGGCACCGCACTCCGCACCGCCTCGCTTCACGACGCTGCCTTGGTATCCCAGACGATGCCGCTCCTTGCCGAAATCGACGTCGCTGCTTGCACCGTGGTTCGAGGGCACCGCTCGTAAGGTTATACGATGCACCGCCCTCATCCCGCACCGAAGCCTTGGCCTACCGACGCTGGCGCCATCGACTCCAGTTCGTCAACCGACGACAGCGCTTCAACAACGACGATGCCGCTGCTTGCACCGTAACCTGCCAGCACCGCGACGAGCACCACATCACTTCGCACCGCGACCCTGGTCTCACCGATGACGCCATCTGACGCCGCCACCGAGCCGCTGCACGCACCGTGACCTGAGGGCACCACACGCCGCAACGCTGCACTTCGCACCGCAGCACCCGACGGCTGCTGACGCCAGTGCTCCTGACTTCAACCGCGAGGAGTTCGATCTGTAACGCGTGTGACTTCGAGGGTCCGACGACTCCTGCACCGACCTCCGGAACCGACGCCTGAGGACGCCGTGCTTTCGGAAGCTCAATGAGAGGTCGCCGACGCCCTGCATTTCTAAAGGTACTGTTTTGCGGGTCTTTCCAACACCGTAGCTGGCCCGCGTCGCCGCGGTCAGCCAGAACTATTTGGATTTGTTTGTTCACGACGCCGTGATAGCCCCAGAGGGAGCTATCGACTTCAAGGAACTGTGTTTCAAGGTTATTTTGATAACTGAAGATTTCTAAGTACTGTATTGTGGATTTTTATTGTTTTTGGTCTTGTCTTAAGTATATAAAAATATTGGATATTTTTCTAAACTGGTGTGGTGTCCTTTTGTAGTGCTTACACTGTAATACTGTTGGTTATGTGCAAATGCTTTACACACTGCCTCTAAGATAAGCCTGACTGCTCGTGCCAAGCTACCAAGGGGGTGAGCAGGGGTTATTTTAGGAATGTAACTCCCTTATCCTGACTAGGAAGAAGGGTCCCTATTTGAACAAAGGTACCTACCTCTGCCAACTAGAGACCCCCATTTCTAACATTGGTTGTCAGCGGTGAGGATAGGACTTGTGTTTGCATTTGACTTAGAGTGAATGGTGTGCACTACTACCATATCGCAGACCATTAAGTGCCACATACTGGTTCTTTTTGGCCTATTTTTGATCTTGCCAGTTTTGAACTTGCTACTTCATCATGCCTGAATCAAGAGCATCATCAAGTGCATCCTTGGAAGTTGCCTTTGAGGAGGACAGGTTGGAATCCTACAACGTGAAAGAGTTGAAGGCCATTTTCAAAAACCCAAAAGTCCAAGTCAGAGGCCTCACCAGGAAGGAGGAGCTACAAAAGGCGCTGAGGGCCTGGGTAGCAGCCAGACATGCCAGCGAGCAGTCTGGAAATCTCAGTGGAGAGGCGGAGGAGCTTATTCCTAGGGTGGATGTGCTTTTGGGAGGGGGAGAACCCTCCAGGCCAGGCAGCAGTGGCCTGTCCCCAGAGGAGCTGGAGGATAGGCGGGAAGTGAGGAAGTTCGAGTTGGAAAAACTCAGGATGGAGAGTGAGAGGGAAGAGAAGAGAATAGCCATGGAGGAAAGAAAGATGATCTTAGATCATGAACGTAGTCTTAAGGATCTGGAGCTAAGGAGTAGGCCCAGCTCAGATGGTGGCAGCAACTCATCAGTGCAGTCAGATCAAATTGTGCACATCACCAAGAATGTAGGCAAGGAGTTCAAGAAGGGGGATGACATACAAAGGTGGTTTCAGGGTTATGAGGCATCTATACACATGAATGGGGTCCCTGAGAAGAATTGGGGGGCAGGATTGTGGCCTCTTTTCCCAGAAGAAGCAAGGGATACTTTGATAGCTTTGGGTAAGGGGTGTAACCTCACCTATGCTGACATGAAGGAGGCCCTCCTCACCAAGTATGGTCTCACTCCTGAAAAGTACAGGGATCCATTTAGGTCCAGTAAGAAGTCTGATGCCAACACTTGGTTGGAATGTGTAGATTCGTTTTGCAGGTCACTGGATGGCTGGTTGAAGGGCAGTAATGTGACAGATTTTCAGGGGCTCTACAATTTGATTGCATGGGAGCACTTGTCTAGTCTATGTTTTGCAGATCTGCGCCAGCACTTGGTTGATAGTAAGCTAACTGACCCCAGGAAGCTTGCTATGGAGGCGGACCCCTGGTTAGTACCCGGGTCCACAAGAAAGCGCTTGGGGGATACTCAGCCAAAGGTGGGCAGGGTCCCCAGCAGAAAAGAGGGGGGACAAAGGTAAAGCACAGGGGTTCTCTAAAGGGCCCGAAACTATCACCCAGGGTAAAGGTTCCCATCCCCCAGGAGATAAGAAAGCAGTGGTCTCTTCAGGAAAGCCTGCTGAGACCGGCCCACAAGTGTTTTGCATGTGATCAGGTAGGTCACTTGAAGGGGGACCCCAAGTGTCCCAAGAGGGTACAGCCACCCACCGGTGGACAGTCCAAGGTGTTGGCTAGTGTAGCGCTTGTGGAGGAAGGGTGCCCACAGGAGGGTGGGGATCCCGCAGAATTGACCCTCGTTTCACTAGGGGATGGTGAGATGGTCCCAGGAAACCAAGTGCCCCCTAACACAAAGAAATATAGCACCTGGGTGAACATCAATGGGAAAAGAGTAGAGGCTCTCAGAGATACTGGAGCCAGTATGACCTCAGTCCGGTGGCACCTAGTCTCTGAAGAGCAGGTAGTCCCAGGGGCATTCCACCAAGTAGTTGCTGTGGACAACTCAGAGCGCCAGTGTATGGTGGTGCAGGTTCCCTTTGAATGGGGGGGTCTCAGGTCCCTTGAGGGTGGTTGTGAGCCCTACCATGTCTGTAGATTGTCTGCTAGGTAACGACCTGGAGCAGTCCTTGTGGAAGGATGTTGAGCTCAGGTCTCACTTTGAGATGTTTGGGTTGCCAGAGTGGGCATGCGTGTCCACTCGGTCAATGGCAGCCAGAAAGGGTGATCAGAAGGACCTGGAGCCTGAAACAGTGGCCCAGGTCCCTGCCAGGAGAAAGGGCAGGGGGCGCGGGAAACCGGCCCCTGAAGTTCCCATGGACCGGGAGGAGGCTGACCTTGAGGGGGACGCCCCGGTGCCTACAGGGGAACAGGTAGCTGAACTGGGGGACATCTCTGAGCTGACCAATTGGCAGCAAGATGGGGGTCCCACCAGGGAAGAATTCTGCAGGGAGCAGAAAGAGTGCCCTTCTCTGGAGGGTCTGCGGCGGCAGGCTGCAGACCAGGCAGCTGGTGATCAGTCTGGATCACATTGGATCTACTGGGAGAATGATCTCCTGTATAGTGAGCCTAAGGTTGCTGAGCCTGGGTCAGCCCGTGTGCTGGTGGTACCCCAGCGCTTCAGGACCTTCCTACTGGGTCTGGCTCATGACGTGCCTTTGGAAGGACATTTGGGACGGGACAAGACCTTTGACAGGCTTGTCACCCACTTCTTCTGGCCCCAAATGCGAAGGCAGTCGGATGGACATTGTAGGTCTTGCCAAACTTGCCAGGCAAGTGGTAAGAGTGGGAGGAAGGACAAAGCTCCTCTCCAACCTTTTCCAGTTGTTGGAACAACCTTTGAAAGGGTAGGGATGGGCATTGTGGGGCCACTAGATCCCAAGACAGCCATAGGCAACAGGTACATCCTGGTCTTGGTGGACCATGCCACCCTGTACCCGGAGGCAATCCCTCTCAGGACAACGACGGCGCCAGTGGTGGGCTGGGCGTTAATGGGGATCTTTTCCCACGTGGGGTTCCCCAGAGAGGTGGTTTCTGACAGGGGGACCAATTTCATATCCAAGTATATGACATCCCTATGGAAGGAGTGTGGTGTAACCTACAAGTTCACCACTCCTTACCACCCCCAAGGTAATGGTCTGGTGGAGAGATTCAACCAGACCTTGAAGGGCATGATTAAGGGTCTAACAAAACCCATGAGGCGTAAGTGGGATGTCCTCTTGCCATGCCTTCTCTTTGCATACAGGGAGGTGCCACAGAAGTCTCTTGGGTTTAGTCCCTTTGAGATTCTGTATGGTCACCCTGTGAGAGGACCTCTGAGTTTGGTGAAGGAAGGCTGGGAGGCAGCTCCCAGGAAAACTCCCCAGGATGTGTTTAGTTACATGCTGGCCTTCAGAAACCAAACTGCCCGCTTCAGGAAACTCGCTCAGGCGAACCTAGAAGCAAGCCAGGAAGAAATGAAGAAGTGGTATGACCAGAATGCCACTCTGGTCGAATTTCAACCTGGGCAAAAAGTGTGGGTCATGGCCCCAGTGGAACCTTGCGCCTTGCAGGACAAGTGGACTGGGCCATTTGGGGTGGTGGAGCGCAAAAGTGATGTCACCTACCTGGTGGATTTGCGGACTCCAAGGAACCCTTTGAGGGTCCTGCACGCGAACCGTCTCAAGCCCCACTTCGAGAGGTCCGAAGTGAGCATGCTCTTGGTGACAGATGATGGGGTGGAAGAGGAGAGTGAACCTCTCCCTGACCTCCTGTCCACCAAGGAGCACGATGGGTCAGTGGAAGGTGTGATCCTCTCCCCTACACTGACCCCAGAGCAGCAGAGCGACTGTCACCAGTTGTTGGGACAGTTTGCCCCACTGTTCTCTCTGACACAAGGTGTTACTCACTGGTGTACCCATGACGTGGACACTGGTGACAGCCCTCCTGTAAAACACAAGATTTACAAGTTGACTGACCGGGTCAGGGCCAGCATCAAAGAGGATGTCTCTAAGATGTTGGCGTTACGGGTGATCGAGCCCTCCAACAGTCCTTGGGCCAGCCCAGTGGTCTTGGTCCCAAAGGCTGCTGCACCCGGTGCCACTCCAGAACTGCGGTTTTGTGTGGACTACTGTGGGCTCAATGCCGTCACCAGGACTGACGCGCACCCCATCCCCAGAGCTGATGAGCTAATTGATCGGTTGGGAGCAGCCAGGTTCCTCAGCACGTTTGATTTGATGTCTGGGTACTGGCAGATTGCCTTAACCGATGGGGCCAAGGAGAGGTCAGCATTCTCAACCCCAGAAGGACATTACCAGTTCCGGGTGATGCCCTTTGGGTTGAAGAATGCCCCTGCCACCTTTTAGAGGTTGGTCAACCAGGTGTTGGCTGGACTGGAGGATTTCAGTGCCGTATACCTGGATGACATTGCAGTGTTCAGTTCCAGCTGGGAAGGACACTTGCTGCACCTCGGGGAAGTGTTGAGGGCTCTGCAGAGGGCAGGCCTCACGATCAAGGCCAGTAAGTGCCAGATCGGGCAGGGTTCTGTGGTGTACTTGGGACACCAGGTAGGAAGCGGCCAGGTGGCACCCCCACAGCCCAAGATTAACACCATTCTGGCTTGGGAACCCCCCAAGACCCAGATAGAGGTGAGAGCCTTTTTAGGTCTCACCGGTTACTACAGGAGGTTTGTTAAGGGCTATGGCACCATTATTGCCCCCTTAACAGAGCTGACTTCCAGGAAGCAGCCCAAGAAGGTGATCTGGACTGAGTCCTGCCAGAAGGCTTTTGATGCCCTGAAGGCCGCCATGTGCACGGCGCCCGCGCTCAAGGCACCCGACTTCTCCAAGGAATTTGTCGTGCAGACCGACGCTTCAGAGCATGGTGTGGGAGCGGTGCTCTCACAACTGAATGAAGAGGGCCTAGACCAGCCTGTAGTCTTCCTTAGCCGGAGACTACTCCCCAGGGAACAAAGGTGGAGTGCCATAGAAAGGGAAGCTTTTGCTGTGGTCTGGGCACTGAAGAAGCTGAGACCCTACTTGTTTGGGACTCACTTCCGGGTTCAGACGGACCACAGGCCCCTCAGATGGTTGATGCAAATGAGGGGTGAGAATCCAAAACTGTTGAGGTGGTCCATCTCCCTATAGGGAATGGACTTTACGGTGGATCACCGCCCTGGCACAGAACACGCCACCACACATGGTCTGTCCAGGTTCTTCCGCCTTAGTGAAGAGAACTCCCAGGAGGTTGGGTAGTTCTCCCTACTTTCAGCTGGAGGGGACATGTGTTAGACTTGGCATCTTGTGGCGTGTTTCCCCTGAGTTTTTGCTTTCTGACCTACCGGTTTTGACTCTGTTTTTGCTGGCTTAGTGTCTCTGCGCACTTTCTCACTGCTGTTCAGTGTTAAAGGGCAAGTGCTCCTGTTGTAAACGGTGTTATGGATTGGTGTTTCCATGATTGGCATATTTGATTTACTTGTCTGTCCCTAGTAAAGTGCACTGAGTGTGCCAGGGCATGTAAATCAAATGCTGATAGTGGGCTGCAGCACTGGATTGTGTCACCCACACAAACAGCCTGTAAATGTAACTCTGGCCTGCCATTGCAGAGCCTGTGGGCAGTCTGGGACTGCCATGTCGACTTGGCAAGTGTACCCACTTGCCAGGCACTTACCTTCCCTTTTCTTGCATGTCAGTCACCCCTATGGTAGGCCCAAGGTACCCCTGTGGGCAGGGTGTAGTGTACGTGAAAGGTAGGACATGCCCTAGTGTGTGTGGCATGTCCTGATAGTGAATTACTGACAATTTCGTTTTTCACTATTGCAAGGCTACCTGTTCCCATAGAACAGAATGGGAAGTTTGTTTATAACATCTTATAAACATAACTGGCCCTAGGAACAAGGTAGAAAAATAAAGTTTAGTATGCCTGAACTCAGAATCTAAAGATGCATCTTTTAGTGAAGGTGATTTTTACATTCTGTGTTTGAAAATACCACTTTCAGAAAGTAGGTATTTTCTTGCCTAATCATCCAGTGTGCCTCTGCTAGGTTTGTGTATTGCATGTCTGGCTTTTCGATGACAGGGGCTGGAGAGAGGCAGCGGCTCCAGAAGTGTATGGGTCAGGGCTGGGCTGAATAGACCTGGGTTGCATTTAGAGTAGTTGGAGGAGATTTCCTTGCACATGAATGGGCCTGGTCTGCCTTGCACAATGCCGTCTCCACCCCCTGCCAGGAAGCTGCACCAGTGAGGACAGAACTGGTTTTGGCTGGGTACAGACACTCTCTGCCTTCAGAGAACAAAGGATTTGGTGGTATAAATATTGGGGCCCAGAACGGATAGTTAGCAGTACGACGGGGGACTCCAGACACTAAAGGGATCATATGGGTTGGTTGTACCCTATGCCATGTTGGTTGAAATAGGCGGGCTACTGGGAGGTTTGAAATATGGACACTGCTATGTAACTGTACATGCCAAACCACATACTATGTATACCGTACTGTTCTCTATTAAAGCATGTGTTTAATGGTTAATATAAAGAATTAAAAAAAATATATATATATTGGGGCCCAGACTCCAGAACTTTAGAACTCTTTTGGACCAAGAAGACTGCCAAGAAGAAGAGCTGGAGAAGCTGTGAGGAGGAACTACCACTTTGCTGAGTGCTTTGCTGTGTTGGCCTGCAGTGGCTGCTTCTGTCTTGTGCAGTGAAAGGACTGGACTGAACTTTCTGCAACTTCTTTCTTTGAGTATCTATAAGGGCTTGAGGTAGAGCTTCCCCCTGTTCAAGAAGTCTCAGGAACAGCAAAGACTTCAAGTTCTTCTGCCCTCAGCACTGGGGACTGTGTGTTATTTGCTGCAACAGAAGAAAAAGCAACCCAATGCCGTCTACGACACCGCTGCCGACTCTGTGTCCTGAAGGCACCGCAGAGGGCACCGCCGCAACTCCGCACTGCGACCCTGGTCTCACCGACGATGCCTGCTGACACCGCCACCGAGCCGCTGCTCACACCGCGACCTGTGGGCACTGCACTCTGCACCGCCCCTTGGTATCCCCAACGACGCCGCTCCATGCCGAAATCGAGGCCGCTGCTTGCACCGTGGTTCGAGGGCACTGCTCGTAAGGTTACATGACGCACCGCCCTCATCCCGCACCACAGCCTTGGCCTACCGACGCCAGCGCCATCGACTCCAGTTCGTCAACCTACGACAGCGCTTCAGCAACGACCACGACGTTGCTTGCACCGTGACCTGCCAGCACCGCGACACGCAACGCATCACTTCGCACCGTGACCCTGGTCTCACCGATGACGCCACCACCGAGCCGCTGCTCGCACCGCGACCTGAGGGCACCGCACACTGCACCGCTGTACTTCGCACCGCAGAACCCGACGCCTGCCGACGCCAGCACTCCTGACTTCAACCTTGAGGAGTTCAATCTGCAACGCGTGTGACTTTGAAGGCCCGACGACTCCTTTACCGACCTCCGGAACCCACGCCTGCGGACGCCGTGCTTTCGGAAGCTCAACGAGAGGTCGCCGATGCCCTGCATTTCTAAAGGTACTATTTTGCGGGACTTCCCGACACCGTAGCTGGCCCGCGACGCCGCGGTCAGCCAGAACTGTTTGGATTTGTTTGTTCACGACGCCGTGATATCCCCAGAGGGAGCTATCGACCTCAAGGAACTGTTTTTCAAGGTTATTTTAATAACTGAAGATTTCTAAGTACTGTATTGTGGATTTTTATCGTTTTTGGTCTTATCTTAAGTATATAAAAATATTGGATATTTTTCTAAACTGGTGTGGTGTCCTTTTGTAGTGCTTACACTGTATTACTGTTGGTTATGTGCAAATGCTTTACACACTGCCTCTAAGATAAGCCTGACTGCTCGTGCCAAGCTACCAAGGGGGTGAGCAGGGGTTATTTTAGGAGTGTAACTCCCTTATCCTGACTAGGAAGAAAGGTTCCTATTTGGACAAAGGTACCTACCTCTGCCAACTAGAGACCCCCATTTCTAACAACACTTAAGTGTATTAAGTCCACTAGGGTCTCTAAACATACATGCCCTACCATATACTAGGGACTTACCGGTAGGTTGTCTTAGCCAATCATAACTACACTGTCGTGTAGTTCCTATAAACCTATATAAGATCTGTGCGTTTAGACACCATACACTATAGGATTGGTGTCAGACTGATTCTAGACACCCCTACCGGGTATGTTAGCCTGTATACCAGCTCGCTCACAGTGCCACTAGAAACCCCTCTTACCAAGGAGAGAATAGTTCTTGGCAACTATCGAACATGACAACCCTGATCCCTCAGGATTGTGGAAACAGTTTTCGCTCAGTCACTCGTGCTCACTTTGTCTCAGAGAGATACTTAGAATAAACAGTGGGGACGTTTTTCAATAAGCATTTATTGAGCCAGCGTCATTCTAGTGTAAAATAGGTGTGCTGAAGCAACCACTAGACAGTAACAGATATAAATGATTATAAGCGCTAACAGAGTAAAAGGATGGTAGATTTCTACTATCGTGCTAAAACAATGAATACAGGCAAGTATATAAAATATATAACAGTAAAATGTGTACTCCTACGATGCGACCCTAACTAGATGTACCTAAATGTACCTAGCATGTATGTGGGTGTAAAAGCCAAGAATCCCTCTAGGAAAAAGTCAACCCCATTACCTGAAGTGAGAGACTGTGGGACCCCATCTTGGTTTCGAGATGGACACCCCGTAAGGGATGTCAGACCACTGCGAGCTGGAGTGTCTGCGTGCAGGAGCCTCATCGTCTCGCGTCAGTGTGTTGGCATGGAAGTCCTTTTCTCCTCTGACTACCTCAACAAGATATGGTGTATATATACCCAAAGTGGTACCCCCTGGGGATATACCTTGCTGTGTCATGTCGGACTAGGATGACAGAAGGAATGACCCTTATACATAGTTATTATGCAGGAGATGGTAGGCCTGCTGTCCTGCTGTGATTCCAAGAATCCTCATGCATAATGAATGAGGCTTAAGCTTTTCGGAGAAAACCCCATGTCATCTTTGGACATTACCGTAACTAGGTAAAAGGTCAGTACTAAGAACCGTTATGCCGTGTAATGGTAGGGGAGAATATAGGTGAGAGGTTAGGTGACTACCTGATCTTATATTGGGGTACCTATATGGAACATAACAACACCAATAACCATATACCTTTTAACGACAGAGCACTGGCCCTGGGCCATCGATAGCAGAGCCCAGGGCACTTTCCGAGTCAGTAACCACCAGTATCAGTCAAAAAATGGGAGTGATCAGTGCAAAAAGGATGACTTTGCTACACTGGTATATATACATCTTCACATTGGCATGAGTGGACTTAGGTGCCCAACTCCATTTTAAAGTAAATGTATTTTTGCTTAGTGTGCTTAACTTTTCTTTTGTTTCAGGAACCAGAGCTACCATGTTCTCATTAAAAATATATTTTCTGTTAGCTTGTTCTATGAAGGTCATGGTTGTTGCAATAAATTGGTTGAATGTTGATTCTCAGCACTTGCACGAGAGGGGAGGCAGAGGAGGTGGACACTCCTTTGAGAGATATGGTGAAGGGGACAATGATGGAAGAATCTGGCATTGTATTATCCCTGAGAAGGAGGCTGACACCAAGTACATTGGAAACACTGATTTTCAATTGTTTTTTTCTCGCTGGGAACCTGTGGAATGTATCCCTTAGACTTAATTTCATGTTTTTAAATGTGTGAAACTGATTTATAGTTAGTCATACGTGCTCCTGTCCACCTTTGCATACAGACATCCCTCTCCCTCTCTTGAGTATCTATGTGCCGATCTATATTTCTGCTCACAGACTTGCTTTCCAGAGCAAGTGCATTTCTCCTTTTCTTTATCAGAACCTTTATTTCATTCTACTTTCGATGTTATATTTGCTGATACCAGCTGCTTCAAAATTTTCCAACTAACCCACAAACTAGCTTAGTATTAAGGAGTGTCTGTTTGTGGGAACATACTTTTATCTCACTTGGCATATGTCATTAATATGTTGCTAAATGTATGATTCTAGCCTCAGATTTGAGTTTGCGCCAAGTTTATGCAGTGCAAACACAATCCTTATCTCTTCTGCTGCTAAGATGGCAACAGAGGATGGTTCTCACTGGTGCTTATATATAGTTAAAACTTTCTCCAAAATCCATCAAAATCTGCCCCAGCTTCATCCTCATTGCAGAGGTTGCTAGGGTCCGGTTTGGAGAACTAGTGGTGTTCTGGCATTCCTGAGCGGTTGCAGTGTCCTTTGAGTGTGAGTATAGCAGGGCTATGGTTCTTTAATTGTATTGCCGAGGGTTGTGTTGTTTTGGGGTTTTGATGAGTTAATGTGCTGCATGGTGTCGTGTCCATTTAAGTCCAGGAGGGCTTTGTGTTGTTGTGCAACTTTGTAATGCTGCCTTATGGCTTTCTCTTTTGCTTATAAAGGGAAACTCGCTTGCTGCAAGAGTTGAAGTTTTGGGTTATTGTGCTCATCGAAGTCTAAGATCCCAGGATAAGCATTATGGGGCAGATTTACCAGCCCCTTGCGCCACTTTTGCGCCGCTGTTGCGTCACTTATGTGACGCAACGGCGACGCAAAACATGCGCCACGTTGCGCAATATTTACAACGTGACGCATCTAGGGAGATGCGTCACGTTGTAAACCTCTGCGCCACATGAAACCTGCGTCAGGTTTCATGTGGGCGTTCCGGTGCAGGGTGGGCGTTCCCTCGCAGGTACGCCTCGTAAGAGTGACGCAGTGAAATCTACAAGATTTCACTGAGTCACTTTACGCCCATGCTGCGTCAAAACCCTGCGCCTGCTTGAAGCAGGCGTAAGGATTGACGCAGCATGTTAGGCATAGGGCACCCCGAGCCTTGCTGGAGCCGCGTCGCGCTTGCGACGCGACTCCAGCATTGCGCCGCCTTTCCGTCGGGGGATGCGACACGCATCTGCCCATCCGTGCACCACGGCGCGCCGCATTGTAAATGCGGGGCATCGGCGGTGGCACAAGGGCAAACTTGCGTGACGCACCTTCCCTGGCGCATCCCTGCTGATTTGCAGGGATGCGCCAGGGAACGTAAATATGCCCCAATGTATATTAAGTTGCAACTTGTCTGTTATGGTTTGTGTTTTTGGACCGAAGCATTAAAAACTTCTCTGGTAAGGGTATACTAATTGAGATAGGTGTTAGGTTAATGCTTCTGCGCAGATGAGCCAACTGTACTAATGAGGGTTATTTCACGCTGGTCGAGATTTCACTTTTTGTGTGTTATAGCACCAGTGTGGTGTGATTCCCCCATAGTGATTGTAAACTTTTAATTTTCTCTTAGTGGAACAGACAAGAGACCTAATTTTGTTTTGAGTTTCAATAATATGTTAGTGCGCAGCTGATGGTGTTGCAAAGTGTGTCATAAAATGCAGTGCTGGCATTGGTCGGGCGGTGTGTGTGCCAAGCTGGGATTGGTCATTACATCAGAGAGTGCTGCACTGTGAGTGGACTGTTTCGTGGCTGAGTTTGGGAGTTAGTGTTGTTACGTTTTGCTTTGTGATTTGTTGAAAATTACCGGTTATTTTGATTCACGTTCATGAAATTGTGGCTGTGTTATTGACCAAGAAAAGCTGACATTTTTCAAGGAATTAGGGGCTTAATTTAGTAACGATTTTAAAATGCTGTTGGTAAAGGCAAGGAGGCCACTCCCTAGGGTACACCTGCTTATTACATGTCTACCAATGTTGGGTTACACACATGTATTCGGCATAAATAATGGAATAAGTACACAGTGAATGAAGGGTCCTTGCAATTTCCTCAATATGGTAACTTTCATTTTAATATTATTGAAAATTTGAGGAGAGTGTTGTATGAGATGTAAGACTAAGACCAGCTCAATATGAGGTTTTGAATGGCTGGGACTGGGCAGCACATGCAAAAGAGAAGGAAAAATATTAGGCAAAGGCTAAGAGGACAGTCTCTAGCTGAATAAATGAGAAGTGGGATGCCGAACAACAGGTTTCAAGGAGAGATATAAGGGAGTTTGAAAAACTCCATTACTGCCCAGTGAAAATACAAGGGGAAAGAAAGCAGAAGAGGGGGGTGAATTTGAAACAAAGAATGGTGAGAATAGGGATACTGACTCCAGTGATGACTCTTGGATGGCTTGTCGGCCTCTCGACCACCTCCCTAAAATGTAGTTCATCAAACTAGGGGAAGTTTGTTCTTAGCGGGTCTCCTGCCATCCGTAGATACAAGTGTTGGTGCACCGGTTGATCAGGGCCTCCTTGATAGGGGTGCCTGGTACCCTTCAACCTCTACAGTTAACGGTCATTCCACTCCTGAATCCACAATTAGCTACCATTCCGTTGCTCCCTCCATCAATAATGTCCCTGAATAATGGCCCTGTAGTCACAACACCTGTCACGCCCATAGTTGTGACAGCCACATTCTCCCCTAGGAGTGATACCTTTGTGAAAATGGGAGCAAGACCCTTAATAGGAGTGACTCCTGTTGTGAGTATGCTGACTGCAAAGATGCACAGGCCTGAGCCTCAATCGTCGGAGGCCAACATCCCTGGAAGAGTGTTAGATGTAGTGAGGGTGAAGATAGAATTGGAAGAAATCACCAAGGGAAACCTTGACTTGTAGATTCATTGAACAGTACAATGTGGAAGAGCTTTTGTTTCTCTGTAGAGAAGCTGAAGCTGCTAGGCATGCTTGCATGACCCATGAGACTCTTGAGGGGATAGCTACAAAATTTGTTATTGAACTTTCTAGGTGCGACCCTAAGGACGACTTGTAGAATGTTCATGAGTGAAGATACTGTCAAAAGCATGCAAACTCCAGGATTTAAACTGCGACTGAGAGAATTAGTTGGTAACATTCAATTGTGGAGTAATACTCGGACGTTTAGAGACAGGTGGGTCAGAAATTAAGAAAAGGATGATGAAAAGGAGACAGATGGGATGGGAGCAGGAGTGAGTATAAGGTAAGGGCGTACCCATTGAGGGTACTGCATGGAGGAGCTTATGTGGTCGTGCCTTCTAGTCATGAGGATTTTTTTACATTTATAAATCAATCTCCAATGTTGAGAGAGCTCAGATGTCTGGTATACACAGGTTGAGAGGTTTGTGAAGATGTAAAAGGTAGTTTGGGAAGATTTAAACACATTCTTTGATAATGAGGTCCCCAATGATTTGTGGACTGATTGTAAGGTAACTGTTCAGTAGTCAAGCTCAGAGCCATGGGATGCTCAGACTCATGCCCCGTCTGTTGTGGTTAAGGGAAAGCATCACCAAGTAGTTACTTTCTTAAAGACTAAGGGGCATATTCACAAGGAGCTATCGCCGAATTAACGGCACTTTATCGCAGCCAAAGTCGTGATAAATTTACCTCTCCATTCACAAGCCGGTGTGAACAGTCCACAGCACCAGTTTACCCGCGATAGCAGCCTCAAAAAACATCGCCACAGAGGACCCCCGCAAATATCGCTAATGAGATGCAGAGTAGCCGTTCCCGTGCCAAAAGCCGAGACAACAGCACACCTCAAGATTCACAACGACCAGCCACATCGGCGATAAAAACACAAAACAGGCGATAAGGCACGTTAGCACCAGGAAATTTACACCTGCTATGACCTGGTGTAAAGTCCAACGGCAGCCAGCACCACAAAAGGAGCACAGCCCAGGGCCACATCCGAAGGGCAACAGATGCCATGGAGCCACCCATCATGCAGCCCGGACACCCAAGAGGGTCACAACACCCACCGCCACCACCCCAGGACCCCAACCCACACCCGGAACACCCCCCCCCCGGACCACCACAGACGCAGCGCAGACAAAGACAGCGGACCCCCAGGACACGTACCAGCCGCACAGACCCAACATCTGACAATGTCACCGTCCACTACAGGCTGAAAGGGACAACCATCCTACCCATCCTGACCATCATCGCCTAACAGGCCTATGGCACCAACACAGCGGACAACCAACATCCCACCCCACACAAAGCTGATGGCTTGGCTGCACCTGTTGGCCCCTGCACCCCCCAAACAACACTGGCCAGAGTCAGAGGAGTCACACAGCCAGCCACATCCAAGTCCCCCAGACCTGTTCTGGACATCACCATCACCCTGGTATCCCAGTCCCCATACGTACAACACAATGCGCAGGATCCGCTGGAGACCAAGCAAGGACCATACGCCATAGCAGGATGCACGCACGTGTTGGGGGCAATCCACAGCACACATGTACTACCTGTGCCCCCTGGTGACACAGCACACAATCACCTCAACAGGAAGCACACGTCTCACATCAATGTGCAGGCAACAACAGAACACTGTGGAACCCCCTACAATGTCGCCTTCAAATACATAGCCAGTGTGCATGATACCTTCATCCTCCGACAGCCCATCATCAACCAGCGTTCCCAGGATGGCAAAAAGGGAAATGCACACCTCCTTGGCAAGTCCGAAATTAACACCCCACACACCTCAGCTCCACAACCATGCAACTCACAACTCTGGCAATGCACACACCACAAAATCACAACCAACATGCACAACAACATGACCACCCACCAGACACGACAGAACAACTTACAATGTTAACCTGGGCAAGCCCTGAACATGAGCCATCAACGGCATGGCACCTCAGCCACATAATAGTCGAATGTGGGTAGAGGTGGCAACCAGGCATGTGTGAAGGATGCAGTAGAGCTATGATCGGGAAAGCACACAATGCCAAGAGTGGCGGAGATGTGCTGGACTGACCGCAGTATGCAGATCACATCCATATCCATGGCGACATACACCTCTGGCGTATGGAGTGCAGTGGACAGTGGACACAACCATGCCACCCCAGCCAGTGGGGGAACTCGCGGAAATGTTGCCTGTGATGCCACCCCCAAGCGTCACCGGAGTGGGATGGCCCGGCGTAGGCCACGCCAGCGTAGGGGTGTGAATAAAAAGCACGTAGGCCTGGGCGTGGTCCTCTCCCGGAAAGCCCCACGTCTCTGCGAGGGCGGCGCCTCCCACCCCGCCACGAGGCCGACGCCGTCCTCGTGAGCGGAGTTGCCTGCGATGCTGTGCGCCTGCCGGACCCTGGCACACTGGACCACGAACCCATCAGGCCCGCCCCTGCGCAGCCAGGCCACACTGATCACCTGCCGACACCGGCGTGTGTCAAGGAGGGCCCACCACGTGCTGGCGCAAGCTCCAAGCCTGAGTCCCGCGACCTTGGCAGCCACCTCAGACCATCACGGCCTCCACGACACAGGCCTGCTTTATTCCCTTTTTGTTGACGTACCCCACTACCACCTTCGGCCTACTCCTCGGACCAGTAGGTCCCATATGTGAAACTGTGACCCGAGTCATGAATGGCAGTGACCCCAAATCCCGGCCAGCGGCCACAGCACCAGACCCCCCCCGATCAGTGAGGCATAGTTCCATATGAGCATCTTGCGACACGTGGTGCCACTAACCCTGTTCAACGCCAGCCGGCTACACATGGTGCCACTAACCCTGTTCAACGCCAGCCGGCTACACGTGGTGCCACTAACCCTGTTCAACGCCAGCCGGCTACATGTGGTGCCACTGAACCTGAACAACGCAGGCCGGTGGGGCCATCCAACCTATGCCAGCGACACTAGGTGAATGGGCCGTGCTGACCGCTGCCTCAGGCCTACATCACGGTCAGGTAGGTCACACATTTGGAACTGAGTCTTGATTACACCATGGCAGTGAACATCATTTAAGGCAGAGAACAATTCACTATACTCCCTTCGATGTGGTGCCAACAAGTCTGTGCATGGCATCACAACCACACGTGCCTGTGGGCCTACGCGGACCACTGCCCTCGGCCTATGCTGCGCACGAGTGGGATCACAGATTTGGAACTGAACATCGGTAATTCAAAAGGCAGAATACATATCATCGCACGCACTGAGAGGCGTAAGAGGATGACGCGTTGCAGTTCGGAGGGAACAGGACCATCGTTACGGAGGTGATTGAACACTACCGACAACTGCCACTGTGTCACTAACTCTGTGCCTCGCGAGCCAACGACACGTGGCTGTGGGCCACTGCTGACTGCTGCCTCCGGCCTACACTGCGGTCCAGTAGATCACAGAGTCTTGATTTGGCAATGTTGGAGTTCACATCTGTGTACCGGCATCATCGCAGACTTCATCCCCTCTCAGCACCTGTGCCACTAAGTGTGTTCCCCGACATTCATGGATACTCACTGGTCGTACATTGGTGGTGTTTGAGTCTATGGACTAGGGGCTAGTTTTCATCCTCATGTAGCTGATACCGAATTGTTGGTGAACACGAGGGTTGCGCTTTCCACTCCTTCATTTGCTGCTTCCAGATAACATCAGACCATCCGCATCATGCCCTGGAGGACACCTTCCACTGTCCCCCGCAACACTCCACAACATACACCTCGGACATTGATGGGGACCCGCTAAGGTCCCATGGCCCATCTGACTGCACCGCAAGTCACCGTCCCGTGGCTGGGTGCCTGTGCCGGCCACAGTGCATCCGGGGCCACTAACTCTGTGCTTGTCAGGTCTGGGACCCCTTCTTCTGAGACATTGAATGGCCTCTGAAGCGATGGTCTTGGGGTCATCAACGCCATGTGTCTGTGGCCCTGCGCTGTCCGCAGGCTCCGGCCTCAACTGCGGGCCACCAGGGCCCACACATAGCATCTAGTCCTGACCGGCCCGGACGGCGCATCACCGCAGGAGGCACACGCCACCACCGCAAGGATCACCTCCAACCGCCATCTGCCAGAGTCGAAACGGTGGTCCTGACAGACCTACGGAGTTGCTCAGACCTGTCGTGGATGCCATCTTCGGCCTGATACCCTGCTCAGCACTCCAGGTGCCAGTGACTCAGTGCACCGCAAGCCATTGTAGTGTAGTTCCTATTTCCCTAATAGGCTCTGCGCATTGGAATAATATACCCTATAGGTTTGACATAGCACTGAGGTCCGTATGCCCCTATCGAGTATATTAAACTTAATTTACTTTGTACCAGCTAACTCAGAGGCCACTAGAAACTCCTTGTAAACAAGAAGGGAGTAGTTTCTGGCAACCGCATAAACATGACAACTTTGTTTCCCTTTAGAATCGGAACACTCTCAGAATCGTGGAAACAACAGATAACAGTTTCACTCAGTTAATCGTGCATGCTTAGTTTCTTCAGAGTTACACAGAAATAATAGACGGGCGTTTCAATAAAAGGATTTATTGAACAGTCTTGTTTTTCGTGTAAGAGATATGAGCTGTTACAATCGTAAGACAGTATGCGAGATATATTATGTACAGCGTAAGCAGTAGAAAGAAATAATACTGCGTTAGCATTATCTTTTAGCTATGACACATATATTCATATACATAAATAACATAAGCTAAAAATGTGAGTACTCATAAGATGCTTCTCTAACTAGTTCTATCCCAGTGTACCTAACCTAAGTGTAGTGCATGGTAAGAAGTAGGTGATGTATTCTATAGTATGGTATGCTATAGTATGCCAAGTCTGGTATGCCAAGTGTCCCTCTAGGTTCTAGTCAGCTCCATACCTTGAGAATGAGAGAGGTGGGAATCTCTTTCCGGGTCTCGAACTCTAACACCCCGCGAAGGGAGTCAGAACACTGGAAGCTGGATTCTCTGCGAGCAGGGATGACAGCGTCTCTTGTCAGTGCGTCAGGCTGGGACACGGGCTCCTCTAAAGTCGAGGTCTCCTCCTACTTGCTTGGGCAAGGGAAGGTATATTTATATCCTGTAGGTGCCTTGGAATGTTAGCATTGACGTAAAGTCGGGCAGAGGACGACGGCAGGAATGAACCCTTAAGGAATAGCGGTTCGTGCATAATAAATTAGTTCTTGGAGAAATCAATAATCCTGTGCTAGGGGAACTCCCAAGAGCTTAAGGGTCTGGTTTCTAAGAACTCGTTGTGACGTTAGGGTGGACGGATGTAATTGACCATGCCTGTATTTGGATAGCATGGCTAATGCCTACATAAGGACTGGGATCTTATGCCTATATAAGGGCAATGCGAATTGTGCCTATATAAGGACATGTATCAGGAAAACCTATATACGGACACCTAAAGCGGAATGCAACACCCACTCCACTTTCGAATGAACGATAGTACTAAATGCTAAACATTAAATGCTAAACATTAAAACTGAGTACCACATGTTGCTAAAAACATTTCTAAAAGCATATTAAAAGAAGTTTTAAAAAAATAAACTGTTGCTAAACATGTAATGCAATAGGTACTGTATATTTTAAAGCATTTTTTCATTCTAAGCATATATCGGAAATAAAATGAAACATGAATGAAAAAACAGAAATATATACATATGACGAATTGGTTGACAAGTATTCAAAATCAAAGCCATTTCATAACATGGTACTAAATGAAATTGTAGTAAAAAAGGTGACAATGTGTCCCTGGAAGTATTCAAAGAAGTCCGTTCTATATGAATAGTTCTACTGTAAGCAGATTGAATTGCCATGTATTTTCAAAAATAGAGAGAGAAAAAAAAAATTAAATTTTTAGGAAGAGTTCCAAGTTTAGTTCTGTTTTGAAAATATGGAGGCCAAATTCATTGCTTCCCCGGTACACTGTGAGCCGAATCAAAGTCAGTGTAAACATGAAATCATCTATTCCTGTAGACAAAAGATCGTCTACCGATGACGGTGACATTTGGAACACCTCGTTTAGAAGGTTAACTGCACAGAGATGTGAAGCATCACCTTCAGCATAGGATGCTGCAGCAATGTTCGCGTCTGTTGTTACCTGTGTGCCTGTTGATCCATCTCGTACCTCAGCAGCAGCAGGAAGCGTCTGTGAGATCTCAACGAATGCCGTCATCAGGATTGGTAGCCTCTGGGGACAACACAGAGCATGGGCCGTTATCGGGTGCAGCAGAGTATCGATATCCGTTGGCATGACTGATGGGAGTGTTAGACAGATGTCTAGCACGCATTCTTCACCGCAAAGCAGGCAGCGTAGAACAGGTAAGATGCAATCTTGCCAGATTGGTCTAAATGACAGAAACCATGTTGTATTAAGTTCCCGTAGACGAGGTATGCCCAAAAGTTGCACTATGCGCTCACGGCACTTCCGTTCTAGGAGAGCTTTCTCCAAATTGCTGGGAGTGACGCCGGTTGATAGGCTTGCCATAGCGTAGTAGTAGGAATAAAAACAGGATTCCTGCAACGAGTGCTAGAATTAATGGCACACCACCAAACACCGAATGTGCGATGTTTGGAATGATTCCGAGGACTGCCTGAAAAGGTGTTAACAGTCCTGAACAGATGGTCTTAAATACATGTACAATCCCGCTCGTATCAGACATGTTTAAGATACGTCCCGTAATTTCTATGAAATGTATAGGGCAGTTTGTACCAATTAGAGCCTGTATCTCAGCCGAAGTCCTTGCAATTTGTAGATCATAGATTTCTTTGGCCGAGGTCAAAGGCACGGTTTGTTGTAAAAGCTTGGCTTTCATTCTGCTTAAAGTATCAAAACGTATAAAAGAAACATTCAATGAAGGCCATAGAGGCGACTCCCTGACTGTGTCTATTTGTGGGAACAATACTTGCATACAACAAGTTACCCTGGAGCTAACCGTTACCAGATATGGGATTCCTGGCAACATGCCACAGCAACTCTGATCATTCAACATGAGGTAACTCCCGTTAGAAAGTTGGCCAAACGTTGGATTAATCACAGCAGCTGGTGTACCCTGCAGGTGGCAGGACAAGTTTGCCACAGAACCATTACAAGCCCCGTGTAAAGAAATGTCCTGACATATGAGTGAACCGCTCAGTGCATTTTCACAGTGTGTAACGCTTAGAAACACTTCACGATCCCCACTCCAACATCTGTATTCATAAGGTAAATCCCAGGATGTCTTAATGTATTCTTTACCCAACCTTTCATATTTGCCTGCTTGCATTTGTTTGAGGCAATACTGAAAATGAAAAGTAGTGACAGGCAGAGTTATTTTGCCATGGATAAGCCATTCTGTAGCTGGTTTTTCTGCTACTGTAAATGGTAATTTTTCCAGTTTTTCAATGCTCAGCACTGTATACTTTGCTCCCCTTTGTGCCAGTTCGACCAGTTTATCCGTGAGATTGTATTCTGAAAACAGAGACGACGTGTTGATAAAACGCCAAGGCACATAGCCTGCACGCAAGGATTGCAGCGTCCAACCTAATAACATAATAGAACGTAACTGAGATTGGCCTTGTTGTAACATGGCTAAATCTTGTTCCAGTATGTCAATAGTAGAGGATACAATGTTGTCCAGTGAATAAATTCTGGATGACAAAGTTGTTAACCCATTGTCGACCACAGTGAGAGATTTCTCTAAGTTAATACAATCAAGCTCACGTATTCTTTCTGCGGCCTCTGCCTGTGAAACCTTCCATATTTCATTATAAGCAGCATAAATGCCGGCATATATGAAACGTTTTTGACGCGTTTTTCTTGGTCCTAGCAAGAAATCCCTACGGTCTGAGTCTTCTTTAAGTAAAGATAAGTGTTGTTTCACATCCTCGAGTGTAGATTTTTGTAACCAGTCGAGGCACAATTTTCCTACATTGTATGTTGTTACTACCCCCGGATGTTGTCGTTGAACATAACGTGGGTCTGGCCTATGGATAGTAAAGCCCTGTATTCTATTCAGGAATCTTTCTTGACAGATGTTTGTGTCTGTGGGCCAGAGCAACCATTTTTTCCAATCAGGATCTGATCTGTTGTTTTGTAGTATTGTGTCTACTGTGACCGCTCCCTGTGTAGTGCTATTACTTGCAGGTGTTGGAACAGAAGGTGTGTTCATGTCTTTGATCTTGGCTAAACCAAGGCAAGACGTTTGTTGCACAGTGTCATTCAAAAACATTATTTGCTGTGGGATGATACAGGCTCTAAACAAAGCTTCTATCCCCTGCACTTGCCAATCTTTAGAACCCCAGACAGATTTTGTGTTGAATGTGTCTTTCCAAAAGTCAAATCCTTGTCTAGACAGTTGGGTAATAAAGGCTGCAGAATAAATCTGTTTTGTATTAGTTAACATAATTTTCTGTCCTGTTTTGTTTACATTCTTATAGTAAAATGTTTCTGGATCAGATGTATTGTACCCTGAAAAATATGGAAACTTATGTGCAAACGTTTTTGAACTACCCCTTGGTGGTGTAGGACAATGTTCCCATTGGTTAAACATAAACACATTTCTAGGTGTTGCAGATTTATGCAAGAAATGATGACCATAGTGGTTGTAACTAAAGCTGTTCGTAGTCTGATGAACCCTCTAAGTATTCATTGTTAGAGAATGCAGCAGACCTTTCTAGATCAGACATCATGTTATTAACAGTCTCAAAGTCCCAATCATCAGAATAGGTACTGGAGGTAATAAAGTCACTTAATGAAATTTTAAATAAATTTGGAATCTTCAAAAGTTCCGTTGGGCCGAATATGTCGAAATCGGTTTTGTCCCAAACTATACCATCCTGTATAGGAACGGCTCTGATGTTCACTGCTGACAAGTCTCTTGTTTCACGATAGGATGATTTGTGTGGTTTTAAAAGTAAGTTCACATTTTTACTTTCAGTGTCCATACGAATGTATCTGCCATTTATAAGCACGCTAAGAGTCATAACCAAAGCTAGCCAAAGCAGAAAGAAAAATATTCCAGAAATAATCCATGGTGAAACCAGATAAGTCTCTTTCAGGAAATGAAAAAGGTCTTGTACTTGTTGTTTGAAAGTTTTTAGGGCTGGCGTCGTTTCAGGCTCACTTGGATCCTCAGGAAACGTATCAAAGTTAATGAAGTAGCCAGAAGCAGTTCGGTCAATTGTTGGAATTGCATCAGGATTCGTCGGAATCGTGGGAACCAGTTGATCACGTGTTACGTTGGTGTAGACAGGTGTATCTGGACAAACTGTTACTTGAGTTTCAAGAGGGATGAGTTCCATAGCATTGTTGCTTAGACCTTCATCTCTTACTGCTGAATTCTCGATGGTTATGAGTCTTTCAGTCTGAACCTCTTGGATAGTAGCGAGAGGAGTGCGTCTGCTACTAGGTCAGAGTCCACGAGGCCTACTATTTAGTATTGGCCACATACTGTGGTTTGATGAGGTCGATTGACACAAATCTTTTCTCCTTTTTTCCAGCAAGGGGCGGCAGAAGTACTGTTCTTGTTCCGTGGACGGCTAGGACAGTTACTGGTTGTCTGTATGAAGGTCCAAATTCCTTCTTGTCCGCAATCTTCTCTCTGACTAGATCCCCAACTTTTGGGATCCAGACAGGCCTTGCTGGGACTGCCGGTTTTTCCCCAGTGGTGGTTGGTTTCAGGAACACGTTGCTTTGTTTCGATCATTTAGATCCTGTAAAACAGCCAAACGATCTTTGATATCAAAGGGTTTATTTTCCACCACTGTGCCTTTACATTCGAGATCAGGAACCCACATTCTTGTCCCAAATAGGACCTCATATGGAGTGACCCCCCTAGAGAACTTCTTGGCAAATTATTTAAGGAGCGTTGGACCCCATAAAGATGTTTGACCCACCCATCACCCGAACCTAATACTCTAGCTGTTATAGACTGTTTATGTCCTGGTTTTTCCTTTCCACAACAGAATTTCCCTCAGGATGAAACGGAGAGGAGTACCGCAATGCTACGCCCAAACTGGCCATGGCTTCTTTGTAAGCCCGAGAGCTAAACGCAGGGCCTTGGTTAGAATGTAGTGTGCCAATTGCGTATGTGCCGATAAAGACTCGCAAATCTTTTATAACAGTTTGAGCGTCAGCCGAGCGCTGAGGCCACATCCATAGGAACCTTGACTTAGTGTTTGTGGGATTGCATTTGTCATAAAGGATGCCTGCGTGTAGATAGTCTAATGCTATCTAACAATGGTGTCTGTACTGGGCAGGCTACTTCGTAGTCTGGTGTCTGATGGCGTTCTGCACTAGTCTGTCTATTGCAGTCTCTGCAGTCATTGATGAAGATGTGAATCTGTGTATTCATTCCAGGCCACCAGTACATCTCTTTTAATGTTAATATTGTTTTAGAGATCCCTTGATGTGACAGACCCTCCCCTAGATGTGCTTCATAAATCAAAGCTGCTCTATGTTCCATGTTTGGTATTACCCTATCCCCCACTCCAGGGATTCGAGCAAAAGGAACGTTGTTTGCATCAATTACATAAGAGTACTTGAGTGGAAATTTCTTTGGTAACGCTGCACCACTGCCTTTGCTTGAAGCATTGACAGCCAACAATATCTCACTGTCTATTCTCGTTTTTGAACGAGTGATCGCAGCTACGGAAGCCATCTGAACAGCCCCCTTTGCGACTTTATCAGCCAATGAATTCCCTGCAACGTGAACGCCATCACGTTGATGACTCAGCTTGTGTATCACGTGAGCTTTTGGTAGTTCCTTTCTCAACTGAACTACTTGTTCCCAAAGCGTTTTATGCTTTATTGTGCCACCTTTTGCATCTTTGAATCCATTTTGAAGCCAATTCTGTATATATTCATTATATGACTGAACACAGTAAAAGGAATCGCACACTATAAGTGTGGGGAATTCGCGATCTGTATTTTCAAGTGCCAGTTTGAATGCTTGTAGTTCAGCTCGCTGAGCTGTACAATCTCCTAGACATTGAGTTTTAGTGACCATTGGTCTGAAGTTACCATTGCGCATGCGACCTTTAACGATTGCGCACGCTGCACTGTAAGCTTGCTTACTCCCTGTAGCGGGTTGTGCTGATCCGTCAGTATAAATTATAAATTCGTACTGATCGAGAGGCAAAATTTCAGTGGGCAGAGGACATTCATGTTCATATTGCAGGAACGCTTGTGTTTTTAAATCAGGATCAAAAACATATTCAACATCTGTTGCAGCAAGATAATTAACCCATTGTATCCATCTAATATGTAAAGCTTTTGCATTTGGAATGCTCACTTTTGTAACCGCCTCTAAGGCTGGTACTGGAGTTACGACAATAATGCGTTTCCCTTGAGCTAGAGCTCTTTCTTTTGCTACAGCGGTTTGAACTGCTGTCAGTATTTTTTCTGTTGAAATGAAGCGCATATCTGCTTGTGTATACAAATGTGATTTGTATGCTATTGGTACTTTTTCACCCTCATTAAATGTTAAATAGGTGAATCCGCATTGACCCGAAATTATTCGGATCGCTAAATTGCATTTATTTACGCGCGTTTGTAAGTGATTTGTTGCTAACTTGTTAGCTTGGAGTGAACGCAGGATTTCTGTGTGTTCCTGTGTCCAATGTTTTGTTGAAAAATCAGGTTTGATTAATTCGTAGAGAGGTTTAACCCTTTCTGCGTAATTTAGAATGTAAGTTCTTCCAAAATTTAGGAAACCCAAGATGGATTGTAAATTTTTCAGCGTTTTTGGAGGTTGGAGCAGCGCGCACTTTTCTAAAAAGTTAGCTGCCAGGCTCTTGCCTTCACTTGAAAGCTCATATCCTAGGAAAAGGACATTGAGATGGGCAATTCTGGATTTTTTAAAGTTGAATTTATAGCCCTCAGAGGCGAAGCCCAATATAATGGTACTCACCCTGTTCAAGTGCCTATCTAGGTCATCGTCTGTCAGATAGATGTCATCGACATATGACAATGCCTCATTATCATAAATTTGTAGTAACTCTGTTACCCTTGCCGAGAATAACGCTGGGCTGTTTTTGAACCCTTGTGGGAGTCTACAAAATTGACGCTGGGTCCCCATTATTGAGAAAGCTGTTAAGTACCTGCTTTCAGGTGCTATGTTTTGACAAAAGAAACCATTTGAAATGTCCAATCTGGTTTTATATTTTTTACGCACAATGTTATTCATTAATGCTGTACTATGCTCATTTTGCACTGCAAATGTTTTGGAACAAGTGTTCAAGTGTCTGTAATCCAAAACTAGACGATATGTATTGTCTGGTTTGGATACAGGAAACAAAGGATTGTTCATTGAGGAGGTGCATGTTTCAATCACCCCTTGGTATTCAAGTTGATCTAGGATCTCCCTGACCTGTTTTTTAACTTCTTGCTTTATTGGGTACTGCCTTTGTGCAGTAGGTTGATTTTTAGCTGTATTTTGTGGTGAGGTGAGTCCTCATCCCATCCTACATGATTTCTGTATAATGCTGGGGCCTGGGCAACTGCCCATTTCCTGGCATAAGTATATTTTAGGTGAATTGGAATATGGTTGGAGAAGGCTGGCATAATGATGTCCTCGCCATGTGGGCACTCCCTGACAAAGTTTGGTGGCCAGTCCTTTTCTGCTAGAAGTATATCATAACCCCTTGAAAGTTTCTCCCAAAAGAGTGCTTTCACTTCTCTTGGTATGTCTCCATCCATTCAGAGTGTTATTCCATATAACTTTTGTGGAGTACTAACCCTAGTGTCTACAGTCTCTACTGTGATGTACTCATTCAAGTCCACTATCTCCAGAAGTTCCTTCAGGTTCTGGCGAGCTATTGTTACTTCTGCTGCACTGTCCAGCATTGTCTGAGCCCATTCTCCGTTCATGAGTTGTGTCCTCAGTATTCTCGGCATGTCTGATCTTCTGGCCTGCTATCTTCTTTTTTGTGAATTGAGGTTTTGATTTATTTTTCTGAACGTGTTTATCGTCTTTGGATTTCACGCGTTCTTCTTTGTGATCTGACCGTCCTCTTCTTTCTGATGTCTGTGACGATATCTGAAAGGTACGAGAGGAACGTGTATCAGTATCTTGATACCTGTCAGGTTTTCTTAAATTATCCCTATTCCTGAGGTTATACCTCCTTTCAGAGGGCTCCTTTTGAGGAGACCTACCTCGGGATTGAGAACGTGTCTCGTTTGAATTTTGTTTATTAGTTTCCCACTTCTTTTTAGAAGATGTAGGATTTTGTTTAATAGAGTCCTTCTCAGGACTTTCAGATAGTTTTGGCTTCAAAGGTTTTCCACCCAAACTATCTCTGCCTAATTCTGCATAAGATTGTTCTATTATTCTGGGTAGTTCATGTTGATGTTCTGTTACATCAAATTCCCTTAAGCGTTGGCGGATCGCCACTGATGCTGCCTCCCCTTTAATATTAGATAATATTATTGTTGAGACCTGGTCGAAGTTTTTCAGTAATTTCATACCTAAATTCAGAGCAGGTTCTGCCCCGTGTTCGTTTTGAATTTGTTTCAGGACATCTGGTATTACTGCAATTGACGGAACACCATGTGTTTTAGTATAGATGGCAGCAAAGACTGTGCCCCAAGTGGTGCAGTCTTCCAGTTGTGGTGTGATCCCCATTGGTAAACAGATTGTTAGGATTCTGTGTTTCTCATAAGGGCTAGTATTTGGAAATACTGCTTCGATTTGAGTAATTTTTTGAGCTATCCAGAATGGAATTTGTTCACGTTTTGTGGGCATTTTACCCATGACTGCGTGTAAAGTCTGTGGAGTAATTTTTAGTATATTCCCCTGTTGAGGGGTCTGATTTGGAATTGTTATAGGTGGATGGACTGGGAAAGTCCACATGACATATTGGACTAATTGTCTGTAAATTTTTATTAACTCTTGTAGTTGAGTAAGTAATTCTTCGTCTGACATTTCTTCGATGTCAGGATGAGGTGTGTAGCCGGCTAGAATCGGCCATCTTGCTCCTGGTCTACCTAGTGGACCGAGCCTGGTAATGTTTTTGTGATGTTTTAGGGCGCCTTTAAACCAGAGATTATGCTCCTGGTATGTGTGTGGAATTTCAATATCCTCGAAAGGAATATATTCCTCTGGTGGTTCATCTTCTTTAAAGAAGTGAAATACTTTTGTTACTTGATTTGATTCTGGGAATACTATCCATGAATAGAATACCTCTGTCTGAAAGGATTTGTGTGCCTCTATCACGAAAACTGCTCTACCACCTCTTGGTGATAGGCCGTGTTTTATACGTTTTAGAGTGATGGCTCTCCTTAAGTTTGGAGGGATGTTCATAACACCCTCATCGGTTTCATTTAAACCTGTAAAATTAAAAGCTGTTACGACTGGGTCAGCCGCAGCTATACCGTTCTCGGTGTTAGTATCCCCGTTCAGGGACATTTTTTGAAAAAATGCAGAACAAGTTTCAGGGAAACAAAGATAAGGTGCACAATATTTTGGAACACTGTATCCTTCAACGTTGAACAAACCATACAGCTAATATATAGGATTTTTGTCCTATTTAGCTTCGGCGGATACTTAACCCTACCCACTCCAGACGTCTTATGGAGTATGTGAGTAGGGGTCTCTGAGAAAAGCACGACTGAGTAACTCAGTCTCTAGCGTTAAATTAGTGCCTTACCAAACGTTGGGCGCCATGTAGTGTAGTTCCTATTTCCCTAATAGGCTCTGCGCATTGGAATAATATACCCTATAGGTTTGACATAGGACTGTGGTCAGTATGCCCCTATCGAGTATATTAAACTTAATTTACTTTGCACCAGCTAACTCAGAGGCCACTAGAAACTCCTTGTAAACAAGAAGGGAGTAGTTTCTGGAAACCGCATAAACATGACAACTTTGTTTCCCTTTAGAATCGGAACACATTCAGAATCGTGGAAACAACAGATAACAGTTTCACTCAGCTAATCGTGCATGCTTAGTTTCTTCAGAGTTACACAGAAATAATAGACGGGCGTTTCAATAAAAGGATTTATTGAACAGTCTTGTTTTTCGTGTAAGAGATATGAGCTGTTACAATCGTAAGACAGTATGCGAGATATATTATGTACAGCGTAAGCAGTAGAAAGAAATAATACTGCGTTAGCATTATCTTTTAGCTATGATGACACATATATTCATATACATAAATAGGCTGTCCGGTTTTAGGTTTAAACCTATAATAACTGATAAAACCCCACCGAAAGGGAAATAGCCCTCACCAGGGTAAACATATAAACACTGAAATACACCTGCAGAACCACTAACTAAATGCCATTCAAAGAAACGAAAAAGGAGAGTGAAAGAGTTATTTTTTTCTTCCTGAAGGGGCCAATACAATGCAACTTTGTTATACAAGCTAGCAGCAAGAAAGACTGGGCTAACATTATTCTGCTTGAGTTTTGTTGTTTAGGGATGCCACTAAAATACTATTTCTTCTTCCTTTTGCTTTTTTCAGTTTTGTTGTCTTTGGTCTAAAGATGCAGGGTTTAAAAGCATGTTTTAGGTCTTATTTAATGATTTTATAAACTGTAGAGAATCAGGAAATATCAAAATCATATTTGACATTTTGGCTGCGTTTGATTCTTTCACTGATAGGTGAAATGGCTGGTTTCATAAGAATCTTTCCCAATATGTGCCATCACATTTACCTACAGAGAATGGGTAAAAACCTTTGATACATCAGCCCCCAGTTTCTAGTGAGTTAGTATTGATAGTATGTGAATTGCCAACACCTCAGGCTTTAAACATTCAATGCAAGGTATAGTGACAAGTATATGTGAAAAGAGTGCTATCACCAAGCATCTGGGATAGTGGTGAAACCATGACACCAGACTTTTGGAAAACATGGAACGTAATGTCATTTGGAATGCTGCTGCAAAAGGTTATTTCCAAGTTCAACAAAGATTGGAGTTATATTGTTTGTATTTGCAGTGATTCAGCTACGTATATGAAAAAGTTGTATGATGACCTGTCAAAATCGATACCTGAGCTGAAGTGCTTCCCTGTAAGAGATCCTTGGCACTTGTTAGATGATATGCTAAAAGCATCTTTACAATCTTCAGAGTTAATGAAGAATGCTATTGACTTTTTAGTCCATTCTGGTGCACTGTTTTGTTATGCGCGGGAACTAAAATGCAAATATTTCTCGCTTTGTGTGGCATCAAAGAAAGAGTCATCCCAACTGTGTCACTTAGCTGATGGTTCTCAGTCCAAGGGGATGTGAATGCTATATTATCCATGTGGCAACCGTTTACAGAATTGATGATGCCAAAGGCAAGAAATGTGAGGATCTATGGTCGCATATTGATAGTGATGTGAAAAAAGTACACTCATCTGCATTCTTAGATTTAACTACTGTAGTGGACATAATAAAACAACTCGAGTCTGAAAACACCCTTGTCTGTCAAGTGTTCAGCATAATAGGTGTGGATGTGAGACATCTACTTGAGAGTAGGCTGGCGACATCATTAGTGACTTTGGCACTGCAACATGTTCCATGTTAGAGTGCTTGCCACTTGGTAAGCAAAGCAATGTTGACAAGCAATTCAGGAACTTTCATTTTACAATGTATGAGAAATGGCTTGCAATGATGCATAGAAGTGTCCCTTCACCAACCATGGCATTTGAAGTCAATGAAACCTCACTGTGGGGAGGTTTCTCCGTAGTTTCAAAAGT
This sequence comes from Calotriton arnoldi, assembly GCA_963921515.1. Taxonomy (NCBI): domain Eukaryota; kingdom Metazoa; phylum Chordata; class Amphibia; order Caudata; family Salamandridae; genus Calotriton; species Calotriton arnoldi. The sequence continues at coordinate 1,514,495 of CAWUFW010002254.1, read as the reverse complement.
TTTGCTTCATTTTTGACCGCTTCAATAACTCTGAGGGCATAAGCGCCCAGTTAAACACAAATGTTCCCGAACCTGCCCAGAGAATCGCAATCTTCAAGTGCACCACTATTGGCATGGAAAGCTATGTCAGTGGCCAGAGCCAGCAAATTTTGTACTGGCTGTTTTGGCATTGCCCATCTCAAGTGCCAATGTTCACAGAAAAGAGTTTCAATGGGAAGGAAAAAGTGAGAGCACATGACCAAAGACTCACTGAAGAAGTATGTATGGTGTACTACAATAAGTTTGATTTGCAAAAATGTATTTGGACCTCATATACACTGTACGTACACTGTCTATATACCATTGACTATCAGTGCAGAAAGCAAGCAATAATAAAAGCGAAACATTCCATAAACACCGGAAAAACACTGTTTCTGTTGTTTTTAATGGCGCGAAAATGTGTAACCACTGATAACCACTGTTTTTTAAGGTATTGAAATCACTTGAAAACACTGAAAAAACCCCACCAGAATTTACCAAAAATAGAAACTGAAAACAGGAAAGCTATCCCAGTGTACCTAACCTAAGTGTAGTGCATGGTAAGAAGTAGGTGATGTATTCTATAGTATGGTATGCTATAGTATGCCAAGTCTGGTATGCCAAGAGTCCCTCTAGGTTCTAGTCAGCTCCATACCTTGAGAATAAGAGAGGTGGGAATCTCTTTCCGGGTCTCGAACTCTAACACCCCGCGAAGGGAGTCAGAACACTGGAAGCTGGATTCTCTGCGAGCAGGGATGACAGCGTCTCTTGTCAGTGCGTCAGGCCGGGACACGGGCTCCTCTAAAGTCGAGGTCTCCTCCTACTTGCTTGGGCAAGGGAAGGTATATTTATACCCGGTGCCTTGGAATGTTAGCATTGACGTAAAGTCGGGCAGAGGAAGACGTCAGGAATGAACCCTTAAGGAATAGCGGTTCGTGCATAATAAATTAGTTCTTGGAGAAATCAATAATCCTGTGCTAGGGGAACTCCCAAGAGCTTAAGGGTCTGGTTTCTAAGAACTCGTTGTGACGTTAGGGTGGACGGATGTAGGTGACCATGCCTGTATTTGGATAGCATGGCTAATGCCTAAATAAGGACTGGGATCTTATGCCTATATAAGGGCAATGCGAATTGTGCCTATATAAGGACATGTATCAGGAAAACCTATATACGGACACCTAAAGCGGAATACAACACCATTGTCCGTCACTGATTGAGTCTTGTGCTGTTGTGAGGTTGCGCAGCAATGTCACCTCACGCAGTGGGGTAGACCTGGGACTATGATGAGGAAGATGTGTCAATGTGTGCGGACGGGAGAAGGCACAGACAATGGGAGGGCAGGAGGCAACAGCCCCAAGGCAGGAATGCAGACTGGTGGTGGTAGTCAAGCTACACACCCGGATCTATTACTGGGTATTGCGCTGTGGACTGCGGACGCAACTGTCACCTCAGGCAGTGTGGGAGACCTGGGACGTTGATGAGGAAGTTGATGCAGGTGTAACACACCCCACTGCATCTGCATCAGGACTAACCCGAAGGGACACAATCCTAGCAATTTCCTCACATGAGCGCGCTCTTCTCTAGTGCCCCTACCTCAGTGCACTGAAACTCACGGAACCTCCTGACTGAATATTGGGGGACCTCTGTCCTTACTCCGGATCCCTCCATGTTGCTCTGCAATTGACTCTGTTATGCTGGTGTTTTCTGTTTCCATTACACTGGTGTCCACTGTTCAGGTTGTTGCCAGCACCAAGCACTCCGTGCGGGCTGGCTTATACTCACCCCACACACATCCAGCACAGGCGTCACTGTACATGTGGCCCTGCCAATAAAGGGGCCGGGCGCACGTGCCCGTAGCCAGTTCAACATGATATGTGCATGTGTCCCTGTGGTCTTGTTGTATGCATGGGGGCCCTGGGCCCTACGACATTACATTGTGCTGTGTACAGCGGACGCAGACATGTCACCTCAGGCAGTGGGCTAGAACCTGGACATGTAGCTTTGTCACCACCCACTCAATTCGTAAGGGGAGTGGACTGTGCTGTCGTACGCAGAGCCAACGTGGGTGTGTGACTGATATGTGCGTGCCCCTGGGCGTGGTTCTGTACTGGGTATGTGCATCTGCATGTGTCTCTATGGCAGTGTGGGTCTCCTTTGTGGGGTGTAGGTGGTCCCTGAAGGGTATTGGACACCCACGTATGTGTTCTAGTTCGCATTCCATGGGTTGGGCAACACCCGCACCTGTTGGGCCACCTCCTTTTGGCATTCTGACACCTGGTATTGGGGTGCCATGTGTGGGTCGGTGAAGTGTTGTGAGCCAGTCGTGATTGCGGGTGCTTCATGCTGTGTGGTCTGTTGCAGGGGCTGGGGTCTCCTCTGAGTAGCTTGTCTGCCCTGGTCCTGGTGGTGGGTTGTGTGGGATGTCCATGGGCTATTGTAGGGCGTCGGTGTCGAAGGTGTGGTGGTCGTCTCGGGCATCACTGATGGGTTGTCTGTTCTGACCTGCTGGAGGTGTTGTTTGTCCCTCTGCATTGTGAAGGGGAGGTGCATGTTGGCATTGTGTTGGCACCTTGTTCTTGTCGACATGCAGACTGTGTGACAATGTACATTGTGACTGTTTGGGCAGTGGTGGCTATTTGAGTTGAGACAGTGTACATTTGGCCTACATGGCTGATGTGGGGTTGTAGCCGTAGATATGCATCTCACAGTTCCCTGCTCTGTCCAATGTGATTGTTCTGTTTCTGCGCCTGGTGGACCCAGTTGTGTCCCCTGTTCTGCAGTGTGGGTGTTGCACTTTGTGCCACATTGTCATGGTATGTGCTGTGAATAATATGTGTGTGTGCTGCAGTGTGCCACGGGGATGGGGGACATGTCCCTGGGTAATTGTGGGTGTGCAGTGTGCTACACCTTGTTGTGCATGTGTGCCATTGTGCCCATCACCCCCGTCCCCCAGTCCCTGTTGGATCCTCACCCTGTTGATGTTGTGTCAGGTCCTCTCGAGCTGTGTCCGTACTCCCTACTCCTTGCACCGTCTACACACTGATGACTGTGGCCTGGGTTTCCTCCAGCTCCTCCTGTGGCGCAGGACTGCCACCTCCTGTCGCCGTTGCTGCCTTCCTGTTGGTTTGTACCTGGTTTAGGTTGTCACGTCCTACCAGCGCCTCTTGGCCTCCTGGATTGGCCTCCTCAGCACTCCGACTGCATTCCAGGTGGTCTGCTTGTGGGTCAGTTGCTGGTAGTGTTCTGTCACCCCCGTGACGCTGGTCTTGTTTTCCTGCGGTCTGCACCCCGTCTTCCTCTCCCTTTTCTCCTTGGCCTTCCCTGACCCCGTTGTTCCTTGCTGGTGGTCTGTGGGGGTTGTGAGGTTCGCGTTGACCTCTGCGCTGGGTCAGGGTGCATCCATATTGCTACGTGCTTTGGCTTGTTTCTGGTGTGTTGTTTCTGTGGTTTTTATGGTGCAATTTCCCGCCAGACGCGTGGGATTTGCAGGCCTGTGGCTGCTTTTCGATACTTTTTGTACCGCGATTGGCCTCATTGCATTATTTCTCGCGTTCGCATTTCGCATTTTTTCGGCGTGGCGTTGATTTTCACGCTAACATTTGACGCGTTATCTGGTGACTATCGCATGCTACCGCCTTGTTGTGAATTCCACATTGACACTGGGTTATTTTCCCGCGATAGGCTGCGATATTGAAAGTTGCGTTACGCTACTCTTGCGGTAGTTATCACACGTTCTTGTGAACATACCCCTAAGATTCCCCAGAAAGAGGTTGATTAGCTAAGAATTTCAAGAACTACTCAGGAGTCCAAAGAGCTTGTGCATGCCTATTATGAGTGGCTTATGCAGGGTTTTGGTCATCATTGCGGCTTCGAAAATACTGAGTGTGGACATCTCAGTAATTTTGTGTCAAAATTTGTTCCTGGGTTGTGTCCAGAGATTAGTTCATACATTCAGTAGAACATGATTTGTCGACAGTCCAAGACTTTAGATGAAATCCTGAGATACGTAAAATATTAAAGTGATGATTTGGAAGCCAGACAAAAGAGCATTAAGGAGAAATTCATGCTCGCTCAGGCAAAATTAGCCCTGAAAAGATTTCAGAGTGGTCCATACATGGCAAAGGCTGGCTATAGTTCTAGCGGTAGTAATGGAATGAAGGGAGTTGAAATATCAAGGTGGCGGTGAGATGATGCTGGGTGGGAATTGTGTCCCACTCGCTAGGGGAAGAGGAGTGCCTGTTAAACTGAATTTGGGAATGTATATAGCTATGCTGAAGAAAACCATGCTGTGTCACTATTGGAATATGTTGGGCCCCTTAAAGAGTGAGTGTTGATTGAAACCAAATTGAATGCATTTTGATGGCCAAGGGCCTAATATGAATGGTATGCCTGGTCCAAATATCCAAATATGCAAATACAAAACCCTCCTAATCCTAACATTTCCTCACACCACTTCATGCAGCATAATCTGAATACTCTGAGGTTTAATTTGAATGCAAGTGCCTGAGCTCGACAGAACTCTTCTCCAAGTTCAGACACTTTCCAACCGTTCCCTGTTGCTTTCAGAGATCCAGTGTATGACCAATCACAATGACGGTGCCTGAGAGGAGAGGAAGATTGCATGCTTGGCACAGTCTTGGAGGAAGACCAGAGTGGCCCATATGTAGAAGGAGTGGTGTCCTTTTTAATTGAGACCGGTGCTACCCATTTTACTGTCTGGACAGATGAAATCCCAAAAGTAGCCCTCTTGTGCAACCAAGTCCAACATGGATGTGTTGAAAATAAGCATATCCTGAATTCTGTTTCTGTCAAAGTCCCTGCGAAAATAGGTCCACTTGAAGAGGACCACCAGTTTGTAATATGTGACTCTAGCCCAGTTAATCTTTTAGGACAAGACCTTTTTATGAAAACTTAACTGCTTGATTTACTGTACACCAGATGATATTGAGCTTCAAACACATGATGAGGATGGCGATTTTAAACTAAGTACTTAGAAGCCCGTTGTTAGGCTATTTACTGTTTTGATGAAAGAGGACTTGCCTCTAGACTTAAAAGACTCTGTAAAGGAGAAAGTCTGTGATTACTCAGCCAAGGACACTAGCCTGTTTAAATGTGTTGAACCTGTAAGGATTAAGAATAAACAGAATGCCGAATTCCCCCAAACACCCCAAAATAACCTCTCACCAGAGGTGGTGGCTGGAATTACCCCCATAATTGAAATCATGTTATAGCAAGATATTTAAGAGATATCTAAGGAATTCCTTGTAATTCCCCAATCATGGGTGTAAGAATTTGGATTACTGGATGAGGGGGGTGAAACCCTTCTAAAGCAGCAACCACAATTCATCTCAGGGTGCAGTCACAAGCAAACCCTAAATTGACCAGTGCTGAACCCTCAGGTAGCTTGGCATAAAGCGGCCAGCCTTAAATTAGAGGCAATGTGTGAAGTATCTGTGCAACACTTCACACAGTAACACAGTGAAAACACACCACAAAAGGATCCCATGCCAGGTTAGAAAAATAGCATATTTTTAATAAATAAAACAAGATCAAAATGGCAAAAATCCAATCAGTGGACCCGGAGCTATGCAGATTTAAATATTTCAGTGAAATTAGTGCCAAAAAGCAAAAGCGACAGCTGTGGATATCTGGTCATGCCGGACCGTGACAAAGTCACAAGTTCAGGCCGACTGCAATGGAGTGCAGGCCAGATACAGGGATCCAGTTAGGCCCACTGAACAAAGTATTTAGTTCCTGATTGCAAGGCGTTGCAAGGTTCCATGTTGAAGATGTGTGACCCTGGGGGGCGTGTCCGAACCGAGGATCAAGATGGCTGCGTAGTTCGGAGCTCCGCAGTAATCCCCGGAACCAGCGGCCTTCCCGGAGCCCTCAAGCAGATACGCTACACGGCGGCAGTGCGTTCCCACTCTACAGGGCGCCCTGATCGCAACGATACCTCTGACCCTGGAATCGGAGGTTGAGAACCGCTGCGCCTCCTGAGTGCGTGCTGTGGCCTGCGGCATCCTACCAAGCCGCGGCCTCAATTGCAGCTTGCGTCCCGACTGAGATGGTGGGCGGGGCCCTCTGCACTTGGAGCGATCGCGCTTCAACGGAGACAGGCGGCGACGATGCCCACATCGGAGGCTCGCTGCGCCTCGGCTGCTTCGGGCGATATGAAGCACACATGATCCTCACAGGCTCTTCAGTCACCAGGAGGTGAGCCCCAATGCGCGTCTTGAAGCCAGGGCGCCCATACAATCCCGTATTGGTGCCTGACTACTTCCACTGGGCCACAATCAAGGGCGCTCCCCCTCTACTGCTGGTTGTGCCCTCACCACAGCTTTACGGGCCGCAGCGCCCGCTCTGCTGGCGCTTAATGGAGCAAGAACTGCATGGAGATGCTCCATTTGTCCATGGCGGCGAAGTACCACAGGACCAGCCTCATTCTAATTGGTGTGAGACAAGGCCCCTTTCTGTGAGGCCCCTGTTGAGATTTAAAACCTTATCTGTGGCTAATACAGCTTAGCAGGACCTATAGGTACTGGCCGGGCGGCTCCATTGGGGGGAACCGCGCTTGAAGGAGTCTTGAGCGCAACAGTGGATCAAGATTCGTTACCTCCCGGCATAGACTGACCCTCACCCCTCGACGGAGGAACTTGTGAGCCGCCTGGATTGCGCTGTGACAGACCCATCGCAACATTATTGCTTGTGCCCCTTCCCAAGGCCATGGGCAAGGGAGATCCGAAACAGCGGAAATTAACCTTCGAAAAGGCAGGCGGTGGCACTGAGTCAACGAACACCATAATGGCGGAGGGAGGTGATCATGTTACAGCCCCACTACAGCCCGCCGCTCAAGGGTAATGAGGCACTCATGGCAGAACTTAAGGCGGGCTTCCGTGCACTTGACACTCGCTTTGATGCACTTGATAAACGGCTCGACAAAATGGGGGCCAGACTGGATCAACATGACAAGAGACTAGACACAGCTCAGGGCAGAATCTCAGATTTGGAGGACGGCTCGGCCCAGGCCGCAAAGCGTCTGGAGAGGATGGAGGGCCTCTTGAAGAATATCGCCATAAAGAACGAGGACCTTGAAGCCAGGGGGAGACGCAACAACGTTCGTATTATGTGAGTGCCGGAGTCAACTAACACGGGCCAAATGGACAGATTTGTTGAAAACCTTTTAATTGACTGATTTGGGCAGGAATCCTTCACTGCTACCTTTGTTGTCAAAAGGGCTCACAGATCCCTTGGTCCACGACCTAACCCTGGCTATCCACCTCGCCCCATCATGGCACGGCTTCTGAACTTTAAGGACATGGAAACTGCATTACGGATGGCACGTGAACATGGGTCGCTGGACTGGCAGGGTTCTTCAATCTCATTGAATCTGGATTTTACCGCAATGGTTCAGGAGGCCCGCCGAAAATTTGCAACGATCAAGACCACGCTACGCAAGGCCAGACTAAGATATGGAATGCTCTACCCTGCGCCAGCGGAGGCCCAAGAATTCCTCAGAACTCGGGCAAACACTGGGCCGCCTAGGAAATCGCCCACGCCAGAGCGTTTGCCCCCGTTGCCGAACTCTGGCTCCAGTATGGAACTGTTCTCAGCGAGCTGAAAGACTTTGTCCTTGCTGCATGTTGATAAGTATTGAGTGTATTTACTTCGCTTTTTTCTTTTTCTTCATGATAGTTCAGTTATTGGACTCCGGGCTCTGGCGAGTTGAACTCTTTTTTATGACATGTTTCAATGTTTCCGGGGGAAAGGCCGGGTGTTGCCTCCCCCCAGTGCGTTCGCACACCTTTGCTATGTTTAGCTTGTTTAACAGTGATGTTTGCTTTCACTTATTATGGTGTCTTGGATTTCCCCTATTTCGAGAATGAGGAGATGGGTGGGTGGGTGGGGGATGGGTGTTCCTTTAGTTGTATATTATGGTATGCTTTCTGGGACCGCTCCTCCCCGTTCCACCGCAGCTTTTCTGGCTGTTTGTGTGGAGGGAGGACCGGCTATGCTAAGCTTTAGCGCACTTCCGTTTGTGGCCATTTCACGGCGGCCATTACGGAGAGGTGACGCTCTAGTTGTTTTCTTGGGCTGTCCTTCTTACCGCATTTAAACAGGTGATGGTGCTGATGCGCAGCGGACGTGCGCAGCGGGGGCGCCACTGGCGCGCCAAAGGCGCACCTAAGGCGAGCCCATCTGCGCCCATCCGCGCCGAGACGTCACCAGGAGCCAGGAACCCTGCCCGTTTGTCCCCAGAGAGTGCTTCTAGGCACTCTTATACATCCTCACAACTTCTGCAGGTGAAAAACTGTGTGACATCTTGCCCACATGCCTCTACATTTGCTAATCTTGAAGGTCCCTTTGCCTGCTTGTACTGCCACTTCCATAGTTGTGATGCTACTCGTATCTCACCTGTCACACAGGGCGATAATAACAGCAGTGAGAGATTGGCAGGGGTGAGTGGGGTGTCCTACAGTCAAGTTAGACCCCATACTTCAAACCGGTTGTGTTCTTGGAAGGGGTTCTTAGCAAATATACGCTCGCTACCTAAACATGCCGAGGAACTCTGGGATCTGGTGAGCTCGGATTCTCCAGATTTAGGTTTCCGAACGGAAACATGGCTTAAACCCACCTCAATGCCTGATATTGCCCTTGCCCTCCCTGATAATTATCGGATTCATAGACTTGACAGAGAAGGGAAAGTGGGCGGTGGTGTTGCTATAACACACAAAGATGCGTTGAAAGTTTCAATTTTTGACGCCATGTCGGACAATATGTTGGAAGTCTGTACATTTAAAATTGAACTGACACCCCAGGAATATCTAAAGGGCGCTCTTATTTATCGGCCCCCTGGGCCACTCAAAGATTTCAATTTAAAAATTATGGAGAAAATTGCCCCTCACACTATTACCTCCCAAAAAATTTTACTACTAGGGGATTTTAATATTCATAGAGAAGATAGTGAGAACACAGATGCTGTTAATTTCCTTGCCGATATGGCCTCCCTGGGCTTGGTGAAGATTAATACTGGCCCTACACACTCGGCAGGTCATACCCTGGACATCATACTTACGAATTCATCCTTCATACTTTCTGATCCCCCTTGCCCACTGATGTGGTCGGATCATTTTCTGATACCATTTCGGATCAATAGTTGCCTTAGAAACCAAACTGACGTATGTCCTCTGAATAGTCTCCGTAGGCGATGGCATAAGGTCACGTACGACTCTTTTAGCAAAATATTTGTTCCTCCTGTTTTTAATGAACATATGGACAGTACAAACAAGCTTAGGGTTTTCAATGATGCCATCACTTCAATGATAGACATTTTGGCTCCGGTGAAACATCAATAGAGTAACACTCTAAAAAAAAGTGCAGATTGGTATACTGCTGAGTTACGCATTGAAAAATCCAGATGTAAACACATGGACAAAATCTGGCGCAAATCCCATTCGGAAACAGAGAAGCTTAACTATAAAGCGGCCCTCACCGCTTATCATAAGAACTTAAAAAAGGCACGGAAAGATCATGTGATACTTAAACTCAACCAGGCAGGAAACTCAACTAAAGAACTGTATAAAATTCTTAACTCCTTCACCAATCCCACAGCTTGCTCTCAGCAGATTCTCCCCTCTCAGGGACTATGTGACAGTATAGCTATGTATTTTGATGATAAAATTAATTTAATCTACAATCAATTCCCTCAAAATTCGTGTCACTCTGAGCCTTCTAATTCCGGACCCTCAACTCTAAGAAATTTGAGTGAAGGCCTTATACATTTCAATGTCATCCAGGTCTCTCAGGTGGAAGCCATGCTTACAGTAGAAAAATCTGGATTGCCGCTAGATGTGATGCCGGCACACATATTCGCTCTACTTGCACCTCTCCTGGCTCCCTCCATTTGTGAGATTCTCAACTCTTCTTTACGTGAAGGAGTCATGCCACTTGATTGGAAGGCCGCTCAAGTGCTACCAATCAAGAAGAAAGCTCAGTTACCTGCCGAAGTGCTCTCTAATTATCACCCCATCTCACTTCTGCCGCTTATGAGTAAAATGGCGGAGGGTTATGTCAATACTCAGTTAATGGGTTTCCTCAAATCCCAAGGCATCCTTGACCCCTCCCATTCTGGGTTTAGACCCAATCACTCTACAGAGACTACCCTCATTGGGGTTACGGACCATATTAAAATGGCTCTGGATAATAACAAAGCAGTGCTGCTGGTCTTATTGGATCTGACAGCAGCCTTCGACAAGGTCTCTCATCAGAAATTGATTTTCCAACTGAGAGAGGCCGGTCTGCAGGGACAGGCACTTAATTGGCTCGTCAGCTTTTTAGATCAGCGTACCCAGACCATCAATCTGGGTCCCTACCATTCCCAAACCTTGAAGCTGACCAAGGGGGTGCCCCAGGGCTCTTGTTTGAGCCCTACCTTGTTTAATATCTATGTGGCCCCCCTGGCTAAGATCATAAGGGAGTACAGTTTTACTCCGTTTTCCTACGCTGATGACACACAACTACTTCTGTCCTTTGATAAGGACACAGAGTTAGTCGTTCAGCGCTTTGCAAAGGGTATGCTAGCCATATCGGCGTGGATGACGGAACATTTTCTCCAGCTGAACGCGGCCAAGACCGAAATCCTGCTGTTTGGCTCGGCTCAAGCATCCTGGTCCCCCAAGTGGTGGCCTGCTGTGTTAGGCCCCGCCCCTTCTCCTTCTACTGTGGTGAAAAATCTAGGGGTCCGTTTGGATGTTATGCTATCAATGAGGGATCAAATCATGACTACTGCAGGGACTTGCTACCATACTCTGAGTCTTTTACGCAGAGTGTTCCAGTGGTTGCCTCTGTCTGTTCGTAGAACTTTGATTCAGGCTTTGATCATTGGGCGCCTGGATTACTGTAATGCTCTACTAGCATCTGCTAATGAATCCCTTTTGAGCAGGTTACAGATTGTACAGAACGTTGGCGCACGCTTAGCTCTCAAAAAGCTGCCTCGCACCTCCCTGGGTCCTCTGTTAAAATTACTCCACTGGCTCCCTATCCACCAGAGAATTAAATTCAAGCTTTGCTGTCTCGCCCATAAAGCGCTTTATGGTACGAGCCCTAGCTACCTGGCGGACAAGTTTAAAGTCTACTGCCCGAACCGTCTACTCAGATCTGAAGGTAAAGGGCTGTTAGTGGTCCCCCGCTACAGTAAAATACGAACAGGCGGCAAAACTGTCGCCTACCTTGCCCTGAAATACTGGAACACCTTGCTGGAGGATTTGCGCAAATCCTCCAGTCTTCAGCGCTTCAGGAAACTCCTGAAGACGGAATTATTCCGGGTCTGATCTTTGCATCTCCGGTACCCTCTCTTCGATAGCGCGGGGATACCCCTGCGGGGGTGATTCCAGCGCTTCACAAATCCTCTACATACATACATACATATCTTCTGTTCATGACACGATTGGTTTGCCATTATGTTCCACGGACTATGTTTTACACTTTTAAGTATTTTGCAGACATGACCTCTAGTGATAATGACGGGTAAGCTCTCCACAGTCTCTGACATTAACTTCCTCACTTGGAATGTGCGGGGTCTGAACAATGCCAGGAAGGGGAAACAGGTGCTCAATTATTTGCAGCGCCATAAGGCTGATATAGTGTTTCTACAGGAGACACATTTGTCCCCCACTTCCCCTGCCACTTTTGCCTCTAGCTGGGGTGTACATTGTTATTTCGCGAACTACAGTACTTATTCCAGGGGCACTGCTATTCTTCTACAGAAGCGATTGCCATTTCAACTGTATATGGTACACACTGATAGAGCCGGTCGTTTCACTTTGATAACTGGGAAACTTATGGGTTATAATATTGCTCTGATGTGTGTTTATGCGCCAGATTTGTGGATGACCCTGATTTTTTCCATTCCCTGCACGCCCTGCTGCTTCCCTTAGGCGCTGACTACATTTGCTTAGGTGGGGATTTTAACCTTCTTCTGCAGCCTACACAGGACAGCACAACAGATTCCCCTGCCACGAAACCCTGAGCCAGCTGGGTACTTGGCGACATATGTGACTCTGTTGGACTAGTGGACATATGGCGTTCATGTCACCCCTCCGATAATGCATATACTCACTATTCAGCCCCCCACGACATCTGGACACGTCTGGACTTCTGGTTGGTCTCACACACAATGGCTCCCTGGTTTCGATCCATGACACATTTGCCTAGAACGTACTCTGACCACTCGCCAGTTATCATGCATATTCAACTTCCCAGACCAGAGGGGAGTGAAAGACAGTGGAGGTTCCCGGATCAGGCCTTAAATGATGCGGAATTTTCTGCAGAAATTCGGGAGTCCATACTGGCATACTTTGATCTAAATGTGGGCTCCGTCAGTACATGGGCGACTGTGTGGGAGACATTCAAGGCATACATAAGGGATGAGTGCATTGCCAAACATGCCGGGGTATTGAAATCACTGAGAGGCACAATTGCCCGCATAGAGGACCGCCTAAAGGTCTTGGACGAAGAACAACTCAAACACCCGGACCCGGCTAGGCAGGCTAGTCGCCTGTTGCTACTGACAGAATTCAGGGAAGCTGCTGACAGCGAAACGAACTTCCTGGGGAAATACGCCACCGCCAGGCGGTACGGCGAGGGGGTTCAACCTGGGCGCACACTGGCGCAACTGCTAAGACCTTGCATGGGGAGAGCCTACATTACATCCATCCGCTCTGACGATGGGCAGCTACGCACGGACACGGCTGAGATTAGGGATGAGTTCCTTCGGTATTACACCAATTTATACACTACACGCTCGATGCATGACGACGAGGACTGCAGGACTTACTTAAATGAGATCGCCATGGTATGGCTAGAAGACTACATGCAGAAGTTTTTGGCGGAGCCATTTTCTAAGGAGGAAATTGTTAGCGCCATAGATGCCTTAAATGGTACTACGGCGCCAGGGCTTGATGGCTTCACTGTCATATTTTATAAGCATTATAGAGATATACTTGCCCCATACCTTCTTGAGGTCTATGACGAAGCCCTGGAAACTAAATCGTTACCACCCACACTCCGTGAGGCAGTAATTGTGTTATTGCCCAAACCTGGTAAGGACCCCATGCGCAGTGGCTCTTATGGGCCGCTCTCACATTTGAATTTGGACTATAAAATCTTAGCTAAAATGATTGCGTTGAGGCCGGCGTTGCTCTTAGATCGCATTATATCCCCAGTGCAGTCTGGCTTCGTTCCCCACAGGTCCACAGCGTTAAACTTGCGCACATTGTTTGCAGTGCTGCATAGAATTGTGCCAGAGGTTCCGGCAGCGGCGGTCCTGCTGGATTCAGAAAAGGCGTTTGACTCTTTGGAATGGCCTTTCATATGGGCCGTGATGAGGAAACTAGGCATCCCTAAAGGTTTTATAGACCTCATGGCATTGCTTTACACCTTTCCCACAGCGAGACTCCGCTTGAATGGTACACTATCCACACCGTTCACTCTTACACCTGGTACCAGACAGGGTTGCCCCTTGTCTCCTCTACTCTTCATACTGGCCCTTGACCCGCTGGTCCGCCATTTTCAGGAGAAACATCTCCATAGAGGTATCCAGTTCAATACTGGCCCCCTCCTTATCTCGCTCTATGCGGACGACATTGTGTTATATGTCCGCCGCCCGCAGGATAATTTAGATCCACTTATTAGAGAGATTCTTCGCTTCAGTGGTTATTCGGGACTGGGTATCAATTGGAGCAAATCCGAGTTACTTCCTTTAACGACGGGCACCACCGAATGGGAATGCGAATTCCCACTGAAATGGTGTCAGGACTCGGTCAGGTATTTAGGTATCCAGATTTATAGAGAGGCGGACCAGATGGTGAGACTGAATTATGGTTCAGCGGTACTCAATCTTGAAGCGCAGGTCGAGCGCTGGATAAAGCTTCCGCTTTCTATGTCCGGCAGAATTGTGCTGATGAAAATGATAGTTCTTCTGAAGTTTCTATACATGTTCCACAACATCCCCATCCAGCTTCCCGACAGTTTTTTTAAGACCCTCAGATCACACCTTATCAGGCTTGCATGGGGTGGCAAGAGACCTAGGATACGATGGGAAACCATGATTTTGCCATATGAAAGGGGGGGGTTGGGGGCCCCGGACTTCAGAATGTATTACCTAGTGGTGCAGTGCAGCTTAGCCCACTCATGGTACCATCCAGATGCACGTATTCCCTACAGTAAGCTGGAATCTGACCTAGTGCTCCGGACCCCTCTACATGCTATCCTGCCTCAGGGGTTTCCTCATGACCCTAGGGACATTCAGACAGTGTCCACCTCAAGCTGGGTGTGGCGTAAACTTTCACGAATCACGGGGTGTGGTTCCCTGTATTCTTCCGAAATTCCCTTAGCACATAACCCATGGCTCCCTATCACAGAAGAAAAATTAGTTCTGCGCGTACTTCGGTCACATTTCATGTTGAAGTTTGGTGACCTGTTCCCGGACGGGCATGTTTTTGATAATACTGGGGGGGGGGGGGGCGTGGGAGCTGGACTGCCCTTTATGGATCAGTTTATATTCAGCAGGGTTCGCAGGGCTCTGCGTGCCAAAATATCAGAATACCCACTTGAGCCGCAGTCTTTTGTGCCTTTAACCCTTGTAATATCTAACACTGACGGGAATCAATTGATTTCAAGACTATACAAAGCCAGTATGACTCTGGTCCCGAGCCACGACACCAAAATTCGAGAGGCCTGGGAGCGTGACCTGGGTCACTCCATTCTAGATGACCAGTGGGCTTTCTGCTGCTCACAAATCAGGGAAATCTCCCATAATAGCAGGCATAAGCTGATACATTTTAATTTTTTGTGGAGGGCATAAATGACGCCGGCTAAACTTCACGCTATTGACCCGTCTCGGCCTCACAATTGTCTAAAGTGTGATAGCCCTTATGCTGACTTTCCCCACTTGACGTGGACCTGCCCCAGAATTGGGGAGTTCTGGACAGCTATTTTCGGTATAATATCTCGAATGACATCGTTGGAAATAGACCCTACCCCTGAGGTTGCTCTCCTGGGATATGTATATAACATGCCCAAGAAATTACGCAAATTTATTGCGCTGGCGCTGTTGTTGGCTAAGCGTGAGCTAGCCATTAGATGGGGCAGCAAGATTCTCCCTACTACAGGTGCATGGCTTGCCAGCCTTACATACACGAGTTGTGAATTATATGCCACATTGCTCCCACACAAGTCCCGACCGAAGGATATATGGGGTCCGCTCAAGACTTATTTGCAGAACATGGAGCCTGCCACTCCTGGTACTCCTCCTGATGGAATGGTTCCGACCGGTGTGGGGTGAATTGTCAGATATGCTATAATATTGTTTATTGACTTTAGGTCAATACTGGAGAAGAGCACATTCACACTTTGGGATGAGTGTGTCACAAGGAGATTAACATGTACTGGTCAGACATTGTATATTTCTGTATCGCTCTGCTGCATTTTTTTTGTGTGTATAACATGGCATAATGGTACCATACGGTTAATCTGTTGAATGATTGTGAACGAACAATTGTAAAGATGACATTGCTTTGTTCATGTTCGGAAAATGATAAATAAAAAAAATAAAAAAAAGAAGATGTGTGACCCAACCGCGTCGATGCATCAGTTCCGAGGGGCTGCAGAGCTGCGATGTAAGGTCCTGCGTTGACTAACAAGTTACTTACCTTCGGTAACGATATATCTGTAAGAGACATATATTAGTTATAGATTTCTTACCTTACAATTACCCCCAGGCGTCAGACTGGATCTGGAGAATTTTTTTTCAGCAGTTCCCCAGCGCGCCGGTAGGTAGCATCGGTCGACTCCGGGTTCGGCATCATGATCGCCGGGATGATGTCCCAGTATCTACTTAGACGCTGCCCCTGCTCGCTGACGTCAGTTCTTTTACACGACATTCCACGCATGAAGCCCAGAGCCATGCAGGACACTGACCACTGGTGCACAAAACTAGGGCCCTGAAAGGGAGTCCCTTACTCTAGAAGTCAGTTCGCAGAAGGGGGAGGATGGGTGGGCCGGTATGGAATCTATAACTAACATATGTCTCTTACAGATATATCGTTACCGAAGGTAAGTAACTTGGTCATCTGAAAGAGACTATTAGTTATAGATTCCTTACCTTAGAATAGATACCCCAGCAATACCAACCCCGGAGGTGGGTCTGCGAACTAAGTTCACGCCAGAAAGTCCTGAAGAACTGAACCGCCAAAGAAGCCGTCTCACCGGACTTGACTATCCAGGCAGTAATGTTTAGTGAACATGTGCAGAGATGCCCACGTGACTGCCTGGTAGATATCACCGAGGGGGACTCCACGTCCCAAAGCAGTAGTGGCTGCAGTAGCCCTGGTGGAATGGGCGTGCAGTCCTACCGGAGGCTCCTATTTCGCCGAGGAGTAACAGATCTTAATGCAAAGGACGACCCATCAAGAGATGGTCCGTTTTTGCATGGCCCGACCTTTCTTGTCGCCCACATAGCCAACAAAGAGTTGATCGTCCACCCGGAATTGTTTTGTGCGATCCAAATAAAATGATAACGCACGTTTTCGATCCAGACAGTGGAGTCTC
This sequence comes from Calotriton arnoldi, assembly GCA_963921515.1. Taxonomy (NCBI): domain Eukaryota; kingdom Metazoa; phylum Chordata; class Amphibia; order Caudata; family Salamandridae; genus Calotriton; species Calotriton arnoldi. The sequence goes on along the minus strand of CAWUFW010002254.1, from coordinate 1,497,869 downwards.
TCCTCCTCCTTGGAGGGATGCGGGGGCGGGAAGAAGGTGGGCAAAGTGATGGGATGTCCTATGTGAAAAGAGGCAACCACTTTGGAAAGAAAAGAAGGTCTAATTAGAAGAACAACCTTGTCCGGATGGACAGCAAGGAAAGGAGGTTAGAGCCTGAAGCTCACTCATCTTGTGAGCAGAGGTGATGGCAACCAGAAAAGCAGTCTTTAAGGTCAAGAGTCTAAGAGAACAATAATGTAGGGGCTCGGAAGGAGCACACATAAGGTAAGTTAAGACCAGATGCAAGTCCCACTGAGGCATTACGAAAGGAATAGGAGGAAAGAGGTGAGTAATGCCCTTAAGAAACCTATTTACAATAGGGGACTTGAAAAGAGAAGGCTGATCAGGAAGGCGAAGAAAGGCCGAAATGGCTGAAAGATAGCCGTTAAGGATGCCCAGAGCAGAGCCCTGCTGGGCCAAAGATAGAATCAAGAGGCGAACCTCTGAAAGAGGGGCAGAAAGGGGATCCACAGCCTTTGCTGTGCACCATGCCACAAATTTGTTCCATCTATAGGCGTATACCGTTTTAGTGGAGGGACGCCTGGCTGCCAAGATGACATTACAGACTTCGGGAGGAAGGTCAAAAGCTGTCAACAGGTGCCGCTCAATCTCCACGCAAGGAGGTGGAGACTGGACAGGTTCAGGTGGAGGACCGTCCCCTGCTGGTACGACAGAAGATCCTCCCGAAGAGACAGTCTGATTGGAGGATCGATGGCCATGTTCAAGAGCTTGGGATACCAGACTCTTTGTGCCCAGTCCGGAGCCACAAGAATGACTTGGGTCCGGTCGCGCTTGATCTTCTTCAGCACTCTGGGTAGAAGTGGTATAGGCGGAAAGGCGTATAGTAGACCGTAACTCCACTCACAACGAAAAGTGTCGCTGAGCGTGTGCCGCCTAGGAAATTCCAACACGCAGAACTGCTGACATTGCACGTTCTCTGCCGTGGCGAACAGAATGCCTTCAGTGTCAGACGAATCGCCCAGAGCTCCAGAAGGTTGATGTGGAGCCTGGACTCCGCCGGAGACCAGAGGCCTCTGATCTCTGCATCTCCCATGTGGCCACCCCATCGCAGGAGTGACGCATCTGTCACCACTGTGAATTCTGGTTGGGGAAGGGAGAGGGATATGCCGTTGAGCCAATCCTGGTTCGTTAGCCACCACTGCAATTGGTGTGCAGTGCCCTCCGAGATCTGGAAGCAATCAGAAAGATTACCCTGATGCTGAGCTCACTGGAACTTCAGGTCCCACTGCAGAGCCCGCATATGCCACCTGGCATGATCCACCAACAGGCCCAGCAGCCTCAAACTCACTCTCACCGAAACCCGGGATAGAGGCTGAAACATCGGTATCATAGCCTGAATATCCCCTACTCGCTGCCCGGGAGGATAAGCCCGAAACTGCGCTGTATCCAGAACTGCTCCGATGAAAAGGAGCTTCTGAGAGGGAATCAGATGTGACTTCGGCACGTTGATAGTGAACCCCAGCGAGTGCAGGAGGTCCGCCGTAGTCTGGATGTGGGAGACTACAGCCTGGGGAGAGCCCGAGATAGGGGAAGAATGGAACGCCTGATCTGCGCAGATGAGTTGCGACCACTGCCATCACTTTCGTGAATACCCGAGGGGCGTTGGTAAGGCCAAAGGGGAGCACAGTAAACTGAAAATGCTTGTGGCCTACCGTGACCCATAGGTAATGCCTGCGGGCTGGCAGGACGGGTATGTGGAAGTAAGCATCCTGCAAGTCCAACGCTACCATCCAGTCTCCATGGTCGAGGGCAGACAGGACCTGAGCTAATGTCAACATTTTGAACTTCTCCTTCCGGAAGAAGCAGTTGACGTCCCTGAGATCCAAGATAGGACGCAGGCCTTTGTCCTTCTTGGGTACCAGGAAGTAGTGGGAGTAACAACCACGACCTACTTCTGGGACAGGGACTTGCACGATAGCTCCCTTGGCCAAGAGAGCTGTAACTTCCTGACGGAGAAGGGCCAAGTGATCCTCTGACATGCGATGGAGTGTTGATGGCATGGAGGGAGGGGTAGTCTCAAAGGGGAGGGAGTAGCCCCTTCGGACTATCTGCAAAACCCACCTGTCCGACGTGATGTTGTGCCAGTGGGGGAGGTGATGGCGGATCCTGCCGCCCACTGGCAACTGGTGGCCCTGAAAGGTCAGACTAGGAAGGTTTGGAGGCTGCTGCAGAGGGGGCACTGGTGGACTGGCACGCCCGCTGGCTCCCAGACCCATGGCGCTGGGTCCCATGTCAACGGCCGCGCAGAGGCTGGGTAGTTTGCGCCGTCCGGTGGCCCTGGGTGGAACGTGGTGGGGCCCCCTTTCCATAGCAATAAAAGGGGCGAAAAGCAGACTGAACAGGGCGAGAGGTGGCAGCTAGGCCAAAGGATCTGGCCGTAGCTCTAGAGTCCTTGAAGCGCTCGAGCGCATTGTCCGCCTTGTCGCTAAACAGGCGACGGCCATCAAAGGGCATGTCCAAAAGGGTCGATTGGACATCCCCGGAGAAGCCAGTGGACTTTAGCCATGTGTAGCGCCTCAAGGCTACTGACGTAGAAATCGTTCTACCCAGTGAGTATCCAGCCCACATCGGATGGCAAACTTTGCTGCTTCTCTACCCTCTGCGACTGCATGGGAGAGTACGGCCCGGGCCTCCTCCGGGCACTGTTGCAGCACTTGTGCAACCATGTCCAACACAGAGTGGGTGCACCGGCCCAAGAGACATACAGTGTTCACGGACCGCAGTCCTAAGCTGATGGAAGAAAACATCTTCTTCCTAAGATGGTCCAGCTTCTTGGGTTCCCTATCTGGGGGAGCAGTAGGGAACACGCCTTTGGATGTTGAGGCTTGGACCACCAAGCTCTCGGGGGTAGGGTGTTGGGAGAGGAAAATTGGGTCACCCGGGGCCGGGTGGTGGTGTCGGGCAGTCATCCTATCCACAGGAGCCCCTGTGCTGGGCTTGGACCAATTGTCCAGAAGGATGTCTGTGAGGACCTCATTGAACGGCAGCAGGGGCTCCGAAGAGGCTGCTGCTGGCTGAAGCACCTCAGTCAGGAGGTTAGTCCTGACTGCCACCATAGGAAGCTCAAGGCCCAAGGCCTCAGCTGCCCTACGCAACACCACAGCATAGGAGGCTCCCTCCTCCATGACCACGGTAGAGGGAGAAAGCATACCAAGGTCTGGGGAGGTATCCAGACCACTGGCGTCACCCAACTCCTCTCTCCAGTCCGGCTCTTCTAGCTGGTCTGCCAGAGGGTCAACAGACCCCTCTCACTCCTCCACACCTTCCTCTGGCTGGCACTCAGGGCAATAAGGAACGCCAGGGTACAACAGTGGTACAAAAGTACCGACAGGCGCCGGTACCGGCGTCGGTCGAATCCAGTCTGGCTCTATGTACAAGTCGAGGGGGAGGCTGGGCTTGACACCCGCTGGGGACACAACTGGCGTAAGAGGTGGCGGAGGAATCGGTGCCGGGGGGTGTTGTGAGGTCGACTGGCACCAATCCGGATCCAGGCCTGGATCCCTGGGGACCCTATGGCAACGAGGCCGGAGCTGCCGGCATTGTAGGCCTAGAGCCCCCAGCCGAGTCTGCTTTGCCTGAAGGCATGCCGGCGGAGTTGGGCTGCCCAAAGATGGAGCAGAGGGCTTCGTAAAATGCACGAAGCTGGACAGGGGACAGTCCGGCTCCCGGGAAGGGGGGGAAGCTCAGAGCTGTCCCAGTAGGTTCCACGGGTGGAGCCAAAGGACGATGACCTTCTGTGTCCCGCATCGCGTCAGCCGACGGACGGGGAGAAGGCGAAGAGCGATGGTGCTTCTCCGCCTTCTTCTTTTGCTTCGACTTACCCAATGAGGAAAACTTCGAGGAGGAATGATGGTGATGACTCCGCGACCAGTCCCGCGGAGCTGACTGCCGGGCCTCCAGAAGCTTCAGGGACTGCTCCCGCAAAGACTTTGGGTTCATGGCCCGACACTCGGAGCACGACTTCCAGTCGTGGTCGCGCTCCAGGCACCAAAGGCACACTAGGTGCGGGTCAGTGACCGACATCAACTTGTGACAGGAGTCACAAGGCTTGAAGCTGGTCCGACGATGGGACATCCCTACGTGCACCAAGAGTCAAACGACTCGAAAAAGATGTCGACAAAAGACGAAAAAGTGCTAGTCAAAAAATGACTAAGGGTACTCCTCTCTCCGGATCTGCGCTGGCTGCCGTGGAAAAAGAAAGAACTGACGTCGGCACGCAGGGGCGGCGTCTAAGTAGATACCGTGACATCATCCCGGTGATCATGACGCCGACAACAAATGCGGAGTCGACCGACGCCACCTACCGACGTGCAGGGGTACTGCTGAGAAGAAATTCACCGGATCCAGTTTTACGCCTGGGGTTAATTCTAAGGTAAGGAATCTATAACTAATAGTCTCTTTCAGATTCTATAACTAATAGTCTCTTTCAGATGTCAAGGATTCCGTCGACGAGAGCTTGTGATGAGAAGTCCGGCATGGAAGATGCATCGCGCAGTCAAGACGATGCGTCGGTCCCGAGGAGCTGTGAGGCTGTGATGTGAGAATCTGCATTGTCGTCAAGGCTGCCATCAATGGGCAATGCGAGAGCCTGCGTCGGGAAGGTTTCACACAGGTTGTTGTTCAGATGTGGCTGCAGGGTTGATGCAGAGTCCGTTGTGTTGGAAGAACCCTTGAAGCAGAGGGGATGCATCAGTTCTGCTCGGGTTTGCGCTGCAAAGCAGACGACATGCATTGGTCTAGCTGGGTCCACAGATGGGCTGGCAGAGCACCTTCAGGCCCACTTCTAAAGGTCCAGGATTGGGTTGGCACCACTAGGCAGGGTAGGACTTGCAGATGGCAGAGTCCAGGTGCTGAGTTCAAGGTTGTTGGAGCCTTCGGTCACTGAGGCTCTAGTCAGGAGGCCAAACCAAACAAGTAGTCCTTGAAATCACTTTGGGGTCCTGGGTTCAACAGATGCAGGTCCAGTCCTTCTCATCCAGGCCAGAGGGCAGCAGGCAGCAGGTCAACACAAGAGGGCATCAGTTCCTTCAGAGCAGCAGTCCAGCAGAGTGGTGGTTCTTTCTGAAGCACAGCAGTCCTTCTTCCTGGCAGACTATCCACAGGTCCAGGGGTGTACTGAAGAGGTGGTGTCTGAGGTCTAATATTTATACTTGATACCCTTCCTCAGGAAGGTGGGAGAGGCTTTAGAGGATTCCCTTTGAAGGCTTCAGGCATCCTGTCTTCCCTGCCCTGACTCCATACTAACTACAGGGGGTATGCAGCCTTTTGTGTGGAGGCAGGACATATCCTATTCAAGTGTAAGTAGGGCTTTGCCCTGCTGTATCCTCCCATCCTGCAAGTGATGGCCCATCCATTCACACCTAAGCTCTCTATTCTGTGTGTCTGTCTAGGAGGAATACACAAAACCCAACTGTCAACTGTCATGTGAGCCAGGGACATGTTGCAGACACTAGATGGCTAAGGAAGGAAAATGCAGGCTATCTAAAGTGGCATTTTCAAAATTGTTTTTTAAAATCTGACTTTACCATTAAATAGGGTTTTTCATTACAATTCCAAAGACACCAAACATGACTTAGCTACCTGCTCCCAATTGGAAATTACAGCTTATTAAATGTAATAAGGAATCTCCAATGTTATCTTATGGGAGAGGTATGCCTTGCAGTAGTGAAAAACTAATTTAAACGTTTTTCACTACCGGGACATGTAAAACTTAACATTACCTGTCCTACATTTTAAACACATTGCACCCTGCCCAGTAGGCTTTCCAGGGCCTACCCTAGGAGTGACTTATTTGTATTAAAAAGGAAGATTTGGGCCTGGCAAAAGGTTTATTTTGCCATGTCAAAATAGCAGTTTAAAAACTGCACACACAGGCTATACTGGCAGGCCTGAGACATGTCTGAAAGAGCTATGTAAGCGGGTTGCACAACAGTGCTGCAGGCCCAATAGTAGCATTCATTTTGCCATCCCTGGGTACATATAGAACCACTTTACTAGGGACTTATATGTACATTAAATATGTCAATTGGGTATGAGGCAATGTTACCATGTTTTAAGGAGTGAGCACATGCATTTTAGCACTGGTTATCAGTGGAAAATTGCGCACAGTCCTAAGGCCAGCAAAAATTAGATCAGAAAAAAATGGAGGAGGAAGGCACAAAGTTTGGGGGAAGACTATCCTAAGACTGACAGGCCTAACAATGGGGATACATAAACAGGAGAAAAAGTGGCAGGTTGTACAGGACCAGCGAAAGATAAATAATATTGTTTTCCCATGTTGTCCTGTGGTACCGAATGCAGCTGCAATACTGTTGCAGATCCCCTGTGATGCTGAATGGTTCACGGTCATCGACCAGTGTGAAGCATTCTTTTCCATTCCATTGAACAAAAACAGTCAGTTCCTCTGGGTGTTTTGGTTCCAAAATAAAGTTCTGGCATGGTGCCGAGTTCCTCAAGGGTAATCAGAGAGCCCCTCAATCTTCAACTAGATCTTGAAAAAGAATCTGGAGACCTTAAAGCTTGCAGGTAATTCAGTCCTGATTCAATATATTGATTACTTATTGGTCACAAGAGGGGTGCAGGCAAGATACTATAGCCCTGTTGAAGAATTTGCCTGAAAATGGAATAGGATATCCCCAACTAAACTGCAGTACTATCAGGAAGACGTCCTGTATCTAGGACATCACATTGAGAAAGGAGTAAGAAAAGAGACAATATCTGCCATATTGTAAATGAACCCTCCTAAAATTCAGAGAGAGATCAGCATGTTCTTGGGAATGATTTGCTACTGTCCTCAGTGGATTTCCAATTGTTCCCTAGTGGTGAAGCCTGTACAGAGTCTTACACACAAAGATGTGTCAGATTGGCTACAGTGGGACGATTGTGAAAAAGCCTTCCTCGAGCTGAGAGAGAATCTGTGCTGCACCCGGCTCTAGGAAGGCTAGTCTATGAGAAACCAATTATTCGGTATTGTTCTGAGAGGGAAGGGTGCACCCTATCAGTGCTAACCTGAATCTATGGAAACTCCAAACACCTGTTACTTACTTTTAAGCCGCTTTTGACCCAGTAGCCACAGCGTTACCAGGTTGCTAAAGGCTGTGGCCACAGTGGGTATCAGCATTCAACAATATGATGGGATTGTTATGGGCTACCTTCTCACAGTAATGGCCCCCCATTCTGCGGAGATTCTACTTACCCACACACAAACTCAACAATCAATCAATCACAGAATTTGTAAAGCGCACTACTTACCCGTGAGGGTCTCAAGGCGCTAGGGAAAAAAGAAAAGGGGGGGGTGCTGCTACTGGTCGAACAACCAGGTCTTGAGTAGCCTCCTGAAGGTCAACAGGTCTTGGGTCTGTCGTAGGCTTAGTGGAAGGGTGTTCCAGGTCTTGGCGGCGAGGTGGGAGAAGGATCTGCCACCGGTGGTAGTTCTTCGAATGCGAGGGACGGTGGTGAGGGAGAGGTCGGCGGAGCGGAGTTGGCGGTTGGGGACGTAGAAGAGGAGTCGTCTGTTGAGGTAGGCTAGGCCAGTCTTGTGGAGTGCCTTGTGTGCGTGGATGAGGAGTTTGAAGGAGATTCTCCTGTCGACGGGGAGCCAGTGCAGGTTCCTCAGGTGGGGGGTGATGTGGCTGTGGCGTGGTAAATCGAGGGTCAGGCGTGCGGAGGCGTTTTGTATGCGTTGCAGCCGCTTGATGAGCTTGGCCGGGGCTCCCGCGTAGAGGGCGTTCCCATAGTCAAGTCTGCTACTGACGAGGGCCTGGGTGACTGTTCTTCTTGTGTCTGTCGGGATCCACCTGTAGATCTTGCGAAGCATGCGGAGGGTGTTGAAGCAGGAGGATGAGACTGCGTTGACTTGCTTGTCCATGGAGAGCGTTGAGTCGAGGATGACTCCCAGGTTGCGTGCGTGGTCGGTGGGTGTCGGGGCTGCTCCCAGCGTCGTTGGCCACCAGGAGTCATCCCAGGCTGAGGGGTTGGAGCCGAGGATGAGGACCTCTGTCTTCTCCGTGTTCAGTTTTAGTCGGCTGATCTTCATCCAATCGTTGACGGCCTTCATTCCTTCATGGAGGTTGGATTTGGCGGCGAGGGGGTCCTTGGTGAGGGAGAGGATCAGTTGAGTGTCGTCGGCGTAGGAGATTATGTTGAAGTCGTGTTGTCTGGCGATGCGTGCGAGCGGGGTCATGTAGATGTTGAACAGTGTTGGGCTGAGGGACGATCCCTGGGGTACGCCGCAGATGATCTCGGAGGCTTCGGATCGGAATGGTGGGAGGCGGACTCTCTGGGTTCTGCCGGCGAGGAAGGAGGTGGCCCATTCCAGGGCCTTGTCTCGGATCCCTGTGTCGTGGAGGCGTGTGTGTAGAGTGCGGTGGCAGACAGTGTCGAAGGCGGCGGAGAGGTCCAGCAGGATGAGGGCTGCGGTCTCACCATTGTCCAGCAGGATCCTGATGTCGTCGGTGCCGGCGATGAGGGCAGTCTCAGTGCTGTGGTTGCTGCGGAACCCCGATTGGGATGGGTCCAGGATGCTGTTTTCTTCGAGGTATCGGGTTAGCTGTTTGTTGACGATCTTCTCGATGACCTTGGCTGGGAACGGAAGCAGGGAGATGGGCCGGAAGTTCTTGAGGTCTCTCGGGTCCGCCTTGGGTTTTTTGAGTAGGGCGTTGATCTCTGCGTGTTTCCAGCTCTCTGGGAAGGTCGCGGTCTCGAAGGAGAGATTGATGACGTTGCACAGGTGGGGTGCGATGGAGCTGCTGGCTTTGTTGAAGATGTGGTGCGGGAAAGGGTCTGACGGGGAGCCAGAGTGTATTGTGCTCATGGTCTTGATGGTGTCCTCGATGTTCACGCTGGCCCAGGATGGCAGGGGGTCGTGGTCGATGGTGTGCGGCGGGTCTGGTGCATCGATCTTAGTTGGGGCTGTCTGGGTGTTGAAGCTGTCGTGGATGTCGACCAACACATGGCCAACAGCTAATATACCAAGTATGAGCAGGTTATCCTTGCTGTGGAGAGCATTACTTTGCAGAGTTGCTCCTGTCTCAATCCTGCCACAGTGTTGCCATTGCCTACTATTGATGAAAATGATGATGGGGTCGACCATGACTGCCCCGATGTGACAGAAATGTGTACCAAGCCAAGAACGATATTCGAGATGTCCCTCTGAAAGACCCTGATTATATATTGTGTGTGGACAGCTTTTGTCTAAGAGGCGAGTGAGGGATTATGAAAGCAGCATATACTGTTTGCAGCTTAAAGGGTATAGTGGAAGCCACCTGTTTGTGTAATGTAACCTCTGCACGAGTGGCCAAAATGGGCGCTCTTACTAGAGCCTGTTGTGCCTCTGACAAATTAAGAGTCACCATGTATACCGATAGCCAGTGCAGGTTTGGCATGGACCACGTTTTTGGGCAGTTGTGGTCCCAGGGGGTTTCATGACATCGTCTGGCTCACCTATCAGAAATGGGCACTATGTTATTGGACTTCTTGATAAATTGCAAATTTCCAGCCAAAGTGGGCATTGTAAAGTGTGAAGCACAAAAGAGCAGAAATAATTGTGACAGCTGGCAACCACTATGCAGATGAGATAGCAATATATTGCACTCTCCAGTCTTGCTCATTCTATGGAAAGTTTTCAAATGAAAATGAGTTTGACACATCTATGAATCTTTTGCTGGGTGTTGCTGATACATGGGAAGAGGAAAAGAGAATACAGGAAGAAGCACCAAAGTGTGAACAAAAGAGGTGGATCACAGTAGGATGTACTAAGAATGAGGATGAGGTTTGGGTCTCTGTAGATGGTCGTCCTGAGTTATCTGACTCTATGTTGTCCCCATGGCACGTTATTTATATGGTGTTCCCACATATGCCGAGAAGTGATGGGTCATCTCTTTTGCACTTATTGGTGAATCCCAAGTTTCGTGCAATTGCAGCTGAGTTATGTCACAGGTGTGCCATGTGCTAAATGCAGGAAGAAGACCTCTAGTCCTCATAAGGCACATAGGGTTATCAGATGGTCCCTTTAATTGCATGCAGCTCAACTTTGGCAAGATGCCTGTTTGCAGTGGGCTCCATTACATATTGGTGGTAGTTTGTCTCTTTTCCCGTTAGGTCGAGGCATATCACACCAGGAGAAATGAAATTTGCATATGCTGTCTTGTAATAACTTCTTCTTGCATTTGCTGTTTTGATCTGCCTTGATTATATTTATACATGCTGTATTCAGGTGATTACTCATTTCTGCTTAACTGATTTGATTTGAGACTGTAACTTTACTAATTTGTTAATGAACCTTCATGCTTTGAAAAATTACCCTTCTCTGTCATTCCTGTGGGGCAAATTCTGCTTCACTGTTATTGATATATTGCTGAATTTATGATTTTAGCCTCAGTTTGAGCTAAAGGTCCATCCCGGTGGACATAGAGTAGGTTAAAGTTTGCGCTAAGTTTGCATGGTGCAAACACCATCATTATCCCCCCCGCTATCAATTCCCATTGCACCTCTGGGGAAATGGAGGGTTTCAACCTTACCTTTCTTCTTTAAATCCAAAAAGAAGATAAGGGATGCGGTGTGGCCCACATTTAACATGTTCAAGTAATCTGAGGCTTTTTGCTGAGGTTAAAAATGTGGCAGGTGGCTTGAAGAATGAGGGGGTGGATTTTGACTGGGTGAAGCGTGTATCTGGGTCTTCGCAAGAAAGCTTCATTCCTTAGTTTAAAGCCATTGCCTCCCATCCTCTCTTGGAGTATTGCTAGACCTGTCAGCCTTCGGTTGGTCTTCCCCCAAACATTTTGCCTACTCCCCTCTTGTTTTTGCCGAGATTCGTTTTTGTTGGCGTTAGGGCTCTATGCACATTACCACTTCAAACAAGTCCTAAAGTGTTTGTTGTCACTCCTTAAAACATGATGCAATTAGCCTACATCTGATTGGCACATTTAATTGACTTATAAGTCCTTACTAAAGTGGTACAATATGTACCCAGCACCTGAAAATTAAATGCTACCAGGGAGCCAGCCGCACTTATTATGCCACGCAATTATGTAGCACTTTAAAATACTGGTGCAGCCTGTCGGCAAATTTTGAAATGCTAATTGGACCTGGCAAAATAACCCCTTTTCCAGGCATAAACCTCTCCTTTTAATACAAATAAATCACCACTAAGGTAGGCCCTAAATTTGTTTTTCACTACAGTGAGGACTACCTCTCCCATAGGATAACATTGAGTTACCTTATCACATTTAGTAAGTGATATCAGTTGTTTGGAAATAGGTAGAAATGTCATGTTTGGTCTCTAAAAAATTTAGTTTAAATTCCTCTTTAATGGTCAAGTCAGATTTTAAGTCACGATTCTGAAAATGCCAAATTTAGAAAGTTGGCGTTTTCTTGTCCTAACCCTTTTGAGCCTATAGCCTGTGTCCTGGGTCACATGACTGTGATTAGAGCTGCACATGGCCTTTGTGTTTGCCTCCTAAACAGTGATACAAAGGGAGGGGCTAGATGTTGGACAGATGGGCCATCCTGCCAACATGGGAGGAGCAGAACTGTTCCCTACCCCACTTACATTTCAAAGGAATTGCCTCAGCATTCTCACAAATAATTTCACACTAGTCTTTTGTCACCCTAGACCCCTTGGAGCCTGGGCAAAGAGGAATGAAATTCCAGAACCATCTGTGGGAGGAAAACTCTAGACGTTTTTTCCACTTCAAAGTTGACACCGGGAATAACAAGCAATGGTAAAGCCAGTAGGTCTTGGCCTTATCTTTTAGCCATGTTGTCTAGTAGCACGTCTGGTGTTCAGCATGGCTGAAAGTCACTGAAAGCCCAGAATGACAGGATGTTGAGCCAACGCTGAGTCTCTTCGCCCCCCATGTTGAGTTTATTGTCCTACCCCTCCTAACACAAAAAAGCGCTATGATGTGGCCTGTGCTGGCCACATCATAGCGCTTTTTTTCAGTGGCTTTCAGCAATTGGAAGACCGCCAAAGTCATAATAAGGCCCTAAATCTCCCGGTGCCTACAAAAATTAATGAGCCCTTGTGTAAAGTAACTAGTGCTAATGTAAAGTGCTTCAATACCTTCAGGTGGTGTTGGCACGATATAAAACTGCACAAAAAAAGTTACTGGTGCTAATGTAAAGCGCTCCACTACCTTCGGGTGGTGTTGGCGCTATATAAAACCCAGAATGAATCACAGTGTTAGGCTGGTTCACATTAGTGAACATGAGGAAATGCATTGTATCGGCAACCACATTAAAAGGACTACTTTTGCCATGGACACTGAAGGGCAAACAGACCTTGATTACATCAAGACTAAGCCTGGCTCCTTTGAAGAGAATTCAAGTTAAGCAACAATGGCGCATGGAAACACTTCACCGGTGAATGTGGAAAAAGTAAGAAAGTGTCCGGATGGGAGAAATTTAAAGAAATGAAGTCCCACCCTATGACATGAGAAGCAACAAGATGAGACACGAACAGTTCAATCATTTTGCACAGGAAAAACGTGGTTTTGCAATTACAGCAGAAGACACAGGTACTGTAGAAGCTCTGACATGCCCTGTGATAACGCATACCTGATTCACTTGATGTCTGATTTTCCAGGTATAAACACCATTGCCGAATTACCACATATGATGTAAACACGCAAACACTTAGTACCCACAGCCTTGGAAAATAAACAGAGACTACACATGTGCCAAGTAATAGCAGCTGTGCACACATGCTCCAATCAGCGTGTCAGCTATACACTTAGAGGACATTAGAAGGCAGAACACGACCACTCACTAGAACAAAACAGACTACAATGGGAGTTTAAAGCAGTGACAGGTTTAGGAGGGGGTGAGTTGTAGATGATGCAAGCATCGGGAAGTTCAAGGGAGCAAGCAGCAACAGAAGGGAGGAGGTGGGGGAAATGGAAAGCAGCAACGAAGGGAAAAGCAGTGACGCGGAGAGGGTGAATTGTGGATGGGGCAAACACCGGGAGGTGCGAGGGAGCAAGCATAGAAAGGAAGGTGGAGGTGGAGGAAATGAAAAGCAACAACGGAGGAAAAAGCAGTGACGGGCCGGGAGAGGGGGTTTTCTGTGGACAGGGCAAGCACCCGGCAGTGCGAGTAGGCAAGTAGCGATGGAAGGGAGGAGGTGGGGGGAAAGCAGTGGTGGGGAAGGGGTGATTTGTTGATGGGGCAAGCACCAGGAGGTGCAAGGAGCAAGCAGATACGAAAGGAAGGAGGTGGGAGAAACAAAAAGCAGCAACAATGGGAAAAGCAGTGATGGGGAGGGGTGATCTGTGGATGGGGCATAAGGGCGAGTGTGAGGAGAGGGAGCTCTTAAAAGCATTAGTGCTGTGTAGTGTGCTGAAAAAGAAAGAAAAAAGTAGCTCCTTAAATGGTCGTAAAAAAGGGAGCAGTGGATGTTTACAAGTACTTGGTCCATGCTCCGGGGGAGGGCTAAACACAAGAAGAGGCATGACCATGCATGCCAGGGACAAATGGTGACAAAGAATATGAGACAGATGATGGAGCAAGCAAATGGGAAGCCTGTGGACGGGCTGAAGTCCACAGATTAAACACATCGAGTCTCTTCCAGGTAGTGCATGCAATGTCTAGTTGAGACCTATAAATAGGACTCTCAGCAGCCGCAGTCTGTGCAGGTAACAGCGGTGGGGCGGTGGGGCCGCGTTGGGGGGGATTTCGAGGGACGATGCAGAGGGAAAATTAATTATTTATTCAATTTTCCCTCGAAAAACCCCCCTCACGCGGCCCCACCGCCCCATCGCCATTACCTGCACGGACCGCAGCTGACTCTCAGACATATTGTTCTTTACCGTAGCTCCAGCTACATTCTTCTCCGCAGCAGCAAATGCTATTCAGTGGCTCCTCGTGGAGGCCTTATAGGCTACAGCCTGCAGCTTCATCCTGCTGGAGATTTTCAACTTCCAGAAAAATGACTAAGTTCGAATGTAGAAATCTTCACTGCAGAAACGTCCAGCTGCTCCCCAACAATGACACTTCCTCAGCTGACATGGCAGGCTGCCTTGCCCCACTAAAATTAACCTTCAGAGACATTTTCTTCAAATTTTCTTTTAAGTTGGAAAGTAAGCCGAGACCGAGCCTAATCCACTTTGTGTATCTGAACCGCACTCCATTGTGGTTGCCATAACTTTCGACTTTGCCTCAGTCTCTGGCAACTAGATGCCCACGTTTGGTGCTTTGATCTTTTAGGTGCTCTTTTTCACTGAAAACTTTACAAATGTATAACTCTGATTCTACTGATTAGATCGTTGTTGTTTTGTTTGGTGTCACATTATTTGTTACATTTTTCTCTATTTTTTCCAAATTGATGTGGGATTTTTCTTGCATTGTGCTTCCACTTTATTGCTGTTTATGTGCTGCATAAATACTGTACAAAGTGCCTCTAAGTTAAGCTTGACTTCTTTTGTGAAAAGCTATCAGAAGGTTAAGCACAGGTTAATTTAGTGACTTTTGTGGTTCACCCTGACAAGGATTGTGGTTGTTGCCTGCGAAGGGTTTTCACTCTCCTCAATCTAAAACCCAATTTCTATCAAGTATCTTCTGGCCTTTAAAGATATTGTTGAGCAGACCTTGTGGTCCACAACACTTGAGGTAGATCTATATATCACCCACATTTGAGTGGAAAATTGTAAAACCTTCTGGAAGGATTGGTGGAGTAAACTTTGAAGTTGTGAATTACTGTCTTGGAATGGTATTTTCCAGAACATTATTTGGGGGGGTTGCATTGAAATAGACTAAAATCCAAAATCCTAAGTACCACTTCAGGACTAATGAAATGTAACAGACTGTAGGGGCGCTTTTCTCTGGCTCCCATAGTGTAGTCAAGACAAACAAAAATAGAAACTAAAGTCTTCTATGGTTGTCCATTCATTGAACATAAACATATTAGAATGTCGCCCTTTGAAGGGAAAATACTGAACTTACTTACTTAAGCATTCAGTGATCAGCTATATTAGAAGCAATCTTGACATCACCTTATGGTATCCGTTAGTCAAAGTGAAAATTATTAGTTATTTGCTGGGGGTTGCAGCATCATCCTCATGGAATTTATTGACCTTGATTTTCAAGAGGCTGTTACCTGCTAAAAGTAGGTGAAATTTCTAGGTGAAATATTGGGCATAAACATGCAGGTGTTGGTGTGGAAATATTGAGTCCCTCATGGCGTTCCCTAAAAATGTGTAATGGTGAATAATTATACTCCCTTTGCCATTACCAAGGTATGTGGTTTCAATAATTGCAGTGGGGGAATTACCAGGCAGGTTTTTGACCCACTTATTAGGGTGCTGGAGGCCTAGTTGCTATTTATCGACCCCAATAAAGTCTGACTCCTTGATTTGGGAATGTATTGGGTGTGATAAAAAGCACTTATTCTGAGTTTTGGTGGGATAATCTGAATGTATTGCTTAGTGCACCAAAATCTGCATATCAGGGTAAGTACTGCACGGCTTCCCTGTTAAATTCCGGCGTCTTTAACCGGAAATGTAAGGAAGGGTGGGGACTATAAGGCACCCAATCAATATTGGGTGCAGTAAATGCCATGCAACTCGGAATCCGTGCAAACAGGGGTTTGCGCAGGGGCGAGAAAACATCCGACCCATTCATAATCAGAGCCACAGTGTGATCTGTGGCATCGCAAGGACCAGAAGCTGATTGATGTCCCAGTCAATGGACACAGCTTTGGAAAGTGAAAGGAAAGGCCACTTCCAATTAGAACAGGATAGGGAAAGCATGAAGGCAGACACATTTCTCCACAGGTAATTGGAGAGGGACAATTAATTCAAGGAATCTTCACAAGTAAGTTAGTTTCAAACTACTTTCTTTATAGAGTTTTTAACGCTATGCACCATGAATAATAAAGACACAGGCTCCAGTGCTTGTCAATACATCACATTTCACTTGCGCTTCACATTAAATCCAGAATAGAGACAACTTTCAGTAAGTCTCTGTTTTATGCAAAACATCCACAGATCGAAAGACAGGCCTATCTGTATTTGCATTTCTATGGTAATGGAAAGGCTGCTGAGGGTAAAAGGAGTGCCGAGTAGCTGTATTTATTCAATGCAACTCCCACTCATGCATAGCACTTACAGAAAGCTTTCACTTTCTTTCCATTAAATACAAATCATTTTGTACAATTCGCACTCCAGTTGAATACTGAGTAAGCTTTTGGAAGCTATAAACATTTAGCACATTTTCTAAAACGCATCAAACATCACAGCCGCAATGAATCTGGTTTCTATAACTCAGCTCTTGTTTTGTTTGCAGTTACTGTTATGTAAGTCTTTCAATTTCTAGTGCTATAAGTGTTGAAGTTATAAGGCATTACTGACAAACTTTTTAGAGCACATCAGTAGCACTTAGGAGTGCAAAAAAAAGTTGTGTGAAAGTAAATTCAACACCCTGAGTCCGTATTTGTGGAAATGCATGTTCAATGTGTCCACTTACAAATACAAATAGGAAAAAACTGCCATTACAATGGTAATGTTCATTTACACATCATTTAGGTCAAAAAAAAGTTGTGTGAAAGTAAATTCAACACCCTGAGTCCGTATTTGTGGAATCAATATTGGGTGCAGTAAATGCCATGCAACTCGGAATCCGTGCAAACAGGGGTTTGCGCAGGGGCGAGAAAACATCCGACCCATTCATAATCAGAGCCACAGTGTGATCTGTGGCATCGCAAGGACCAGAAGCTGATTGATGTCCCAGTCAATGGACACAGCTTTGGAAAGTGAAAGGAAAGGCCACTTCCAATTAGAACAGGATAGGGAAAGCATGAAGGCAGACACATTTCTCCACAGGTAATTGGAGAGGGACAATTAATTCAAGGAATCTTCACAAGTAAGTTAGTTTCAAACTACTTTCTTTATAGAGTTTTTAACGCTATGCACCATGAATAATAAAGACACAGGCTCCAGTGCTTGTCAATACATCACATTTCACTTGCGCTTCACATTAAATCCAGAATAGAGACAACTTTCAGTAAGTCTCTGTTTTATGCAAAACATCCACAGATCGAAAGACAGGCCTATCTGTATTTGCATTTCTATGGTAATGGAAAGGCTGCTGAGGGTAAAAGGAGTGCCGAGTAGCTGTATTTATTCAATGCAACTCCCACTCATGCATAGCACTTACAGAAAGCTTTCACTTTCTTTCCATTAAATACAAATCATTTTGTACAATTCGCACTCCAGTTGAATACTGAGTAAGCTTTTGGAAGCTATAAACATTTAGCACATTTTCTAAAACGCATCAAACATCACAGCCGCAATGAATCTGGTTTCTATAACTCAGCTCTTGTTTTGTTTGCAGTTACTGTTATGTAAGTCTTTCAATTTCTAGTGCTATAAGTGTTGAAGTTATAAGGCATTACTGACAAACTTTTAGAGCACATCAGTAGCACTTAGGAGTGCAAAAAAGTTGTGTGAAAGTAAATTCAACACCCTGAGTCCGTATTTGTGGAAATGCATGTTCAATGTGTCCACTTACAAATACAAATAGGAAAAAACTGCCATTACAATGGTAATGTTCATTTACACATCATTTAGGTCAAAAAAAAGTTGTGTGAAAGTAAATTCAACACCCTGAGTCCGTATTTGTGGAAATGCATGTTCAATGTGTCCACTTACAAATACAAATAGGAAAAAACTGCCATTACAATGGTAATGTTCATTTACACATCATTTAGGTCACTCAAAAGTTTGTACCTGGAGACGTCTACATTCATAAATTTTATCAATTGGAGTATATCACAACATCTGTGACTGTTGTTAATTTCATTTAGTTATCCTGGGATTCTTTACGAATCCCTAAAAAATCAGAAATTTACTTTCAAAATAAAAGGCGCTCTGTACAGAAGATTTCTGATGTTTTACCTCTGAAGTTTGTGGCTCAAGCACATGAGGAAGATCAGCGCTGCACCTATAATGCTCACAAGATTACACCATTTAACAGCGCGCATGCTGGGACCTCACTTGTTGACAAAATGCAACATATTGCAATTTTTGTTTCATTTTTCCCCTCTGATTGCAGAGATTCCTCCATGGATAAATTGTAGGCCTGTATTCATCCTTACATCATATGGGGGAAACAGCTCTATCTTCTCTTAGTTAGAAAGCAAAGAGTACCACTCATAACATAGTCAAATTTACAGGATTACATAAAATAAGAAAAAAACATGAAATATTTGTGCCCTTATTTTCAGTCAAACACTTTCACCTTTCTTATTAGATACTATTGTTTTAGCATGGTGTGATTTTCAATAATATCTTTAAAATGCGCCTATTTCATTTTAGGCCTGTAAACTGCGTGCTAGTTCCCTGGAACAAATTCCTTCCTCTAGATCACACATCAATTCATAGTTCATATTTCACAGTACCGATTTCCATCCCACTGAAGGAACTTCATTAGCTAACTAGCTAAATATAAAACTCTGTCTAGCCATAATCATTAAACAAAGCGATAACTTTCCAAAAGATATTCATTTGCTGCAGAAACTCCTGTGTGGATTTTATCCAGCCCTGCTGCATATGTTTTCAGACACCATTTCGTTTGACCTCTCAGACACACATCAACTCTAATTTCCATTTAGTGATATATGCTAAACATCATATAATATTGATTCAATTGCAATTTTTACAATTTATTTCATTTTGACATTTATGTTTCGCATTTGGTCCTCAACTGTTTTTGGGAACTTTACAATGAAATATTCAAAAGTAAGAGGGTTACATCAAGATGGGAGGAGAAAGAACATTACCCCCAGGTCCCTCCTGTCCTCGTCCCCTTCATCAACAAATAAGATAATCCTATCTCACCAGCAGAAAAAAGAACGGGAAATGCTGGCCCTACCCCACCCCCTCCCACCGGGAGTACATAAGCGTACTTACCCAGCATTCCCTCTGTTCTTTTTTTCTGTCTTCCAACAGAATGGGACGAGTCAGGAGCTGGTGGGCTTCTGCTGGACTCGGGTCTCTGCTGCCGGACGGTGGGGACGTTGCTGGCGGTCGTGCTGAGCTTGGAGGGAGATGTGCATGGTCCCTCTTGCTCAGTGATCACTGCCAGAGGTTTCCTTTTCCGGGCGGCACCTCCTGGGTTGCTGGGCATGTCGGGAGGCGCAGCATGTACTGTTTCGGCTGGTGTGGTCCCGGAGTGCAGGGCGCTTCCAGGTCACGTTGCCTAACTTCCTGCATCTTCGCAGTCCATGAAGTCAGGCGTTACGGTGCCAGTCGGCTGCACAAGGAGTTTTGGGTGATCCTTTATCTGCAGCCTCATGGGGTGAGTACTGCATAGCATTTTTTGGATACCTTGATTGCTGGGCATCTATATTTCTGTAGGACAGTGGCTTGGTTCCTGGTGTACCCCGTTCCTGGTTCTTTTCTGGACTGTGCTTCTGTTGGTGTTTGCAGGGATGGGCAAACATTCCAGGAAGCGCAAACATGTGGAGCGCTCCTCCTCTACGTCTTCTGGGTCTTCTGCTTCTCCTTCTCCGGCGTGGTCTAAGCGCCGCAGGGAGGGGGATGATGCTAGGATTAAAAGGCTGATTAAAGAAACCTTGCAGGAGATGGGGGGGGCCCGACCCAAGTGCTCTTACCCGGTTCAACACTCTCATTCTTCTGATTCTGAGGAGGATTGGATGGGTGAGATGAGCACAAGCGGAAGTACATTGATAAGGACTTGTTACCGGATTTTCTAAACCATGTAAAATCTAACATGGATTTTCCTGGCGAGGAGGCTCCCGGCATGTCGGATGGTTCATTGCTGCATCAGTTTCAGAGTTCAGCCGCAGTAGATGTGCCTGTCCATCCCTACGTACATGAGGTGTTGAAGGGGGAGTGGAAGGTCCCTGATCAGATTGTACTTTCCTGTTTCATGGCCAAGCTGTATCCTCTTCCGGACATGTCTAAGGACTTGCCAGACTCCACCCTGATTTATTCTTTTGTTGCGAGTCTGGTGGGTCAGATTTCGTTGGCTGAGGATGCAGTTATTAGGGATCCTATGGATAACAAAGTGGATGCTTTCCTTAGGAAGGTTTACACAGGTTCCCCTTTGGCCCTGCAGCCTATGATTTATGGTACTTACATTGCACAATCCCTTATTTCTGATATCAAAGCTCTGTATCAGTCCCTGGATGATACGTCTGACTGTTCTGGGCTTTTGGAACATATCGAGCGGCAAGATGGTTGTCACTGGTGGCTGGTGTTTGAAGCACAAAGGCAAATTTGGTAGTTGTGATAGGGTCAGACAGCAGTCACCAGTGTCAGCCATCTTGCTAGTACACCTCCACTCACTGTCAGGTAGCCATAGGCCCAGATGAAGTGGTTGTGCTGTGTGTGTGGAGGAGTGTTTGCTGTTACTCCTACTCTCATCAGGCCCAGTCCTACCTGCACCTTCCCACCCAGTCCAATCAGTACAACTGTAACTCTGCTTTACTGACAGTGAGGGAAAATCTTCTTGCAAGATGGCTGACACTGTGAACTGGTGTCTGACTTGACCAAAACTCCCATCCAGACCTTGTGCTACAAACACCAGTCCCCAGTGTCAGCCATCTTGCTAGTACACGTCTCCTCACTGTCAGGTAAGCATAGTTCCAGGTGTGCTTGATGGGCTGTTTGGGATGAGTAGTGTTTGCAATGACTACATCTCTCATCAGGCCCTGTCCTACACACACCTTCCCACCCAGTCCAAACAGCCCACCAGACAATATGCTTACCTGGCAGTGAGTGGAAAAGTACTATCAAGATGTCTGACACTGGTGCCTGTTGTCTGAGTTGACCACACCTCCCATCAAAGCCTTGTGCTCCTAACACCAGTCCCCAGTGTCAGCCATCTTGCTTGTCCATTTCCACTCACTGTCAGGTAAGCATAGTTCCAGGGGTGCTGTTTGTGCTGGTTGGGAGGAGGAGTGTTGCACTGACTACATCTCCCATCAGGCCCTGTCCTAGACACATTGTCCCACCCAGCCCAGCCCAGCTAGCTCTCCTGAAACTCTGCTTTCCTTACAGTGAACGGAAATGTACCGTCAAGATGGCTGGCAGTGGTGCATGGTCTCTGGGCTGACCACAACTCCCATCATGCCCTTGTGATTTGAACAGCAGTCCCCAGTTTCAGACATCTTGACAGTACATCCCCACTTACTGTCAGCAAAGCATGGTTCCTGGTGGGCTTGTTGGGCTGGGTGGGAGGAGGAGTATTTGCACTGACTACAATTCCAATTAGGCCCTATCCTCTACACACCTTCCCACCCATCCCAACCAGCCTACAGAGTCAGCCATCTTGCCAGTACATTTCCACTCACTGTCAGTAAAGCATAGTTCCAGGTGTGCTGTTTGGTCTGGGTGGGAAGTTGTGTTTAGGACAGGGCCTAATGGGAGATGTAGTCAGTGCAAACACTCCTCTTCCCACCCAGTCCAACCAGCTCATCTGGGCCTATGAGTACCTGACAGTGAAAGGAAGTGTACTAGCAAGATGGCTGACACTGGTGCATGGTGTTTGGAGCACAGGGCCTTGATGGGAGTTGGCTTTAAGTTCAACACCATGCGCCAGTGTCAGCCATCTTGCTAGTCCACTTCCCCTCACTGTGAGGTAGGCATAGGCCCAGAGTAGTTATCTGGGCTGGGTGGGAGGAGGAGTATTTGCAATGGCTACAACTCCCATCAAGCCCTGTCCTACATACACCTTCCCACCCAGGCCAAACAGCCCACCATGAACTATGCTTTCCTCACAGTGTTTTAAGATGTAATATTAGGATGTCTGACATTGGTGCCTGTTTTCTGAGCTGACCACAACTCCCATCAAGGCCTTGTGCTTTGAACACCAGTTCCTAGTGTCAGTCATCTTGCCAGTACATTTCCCCAAACTCTCAGGAAAGCAGACTTCCAGGTGGACTTGTTGTGCTGTGTGGGAGGAGGAGTCTTTGCTGTCACTACAACTTCCATCAGGCCTGGACCCACACATATCTTCCCACCCATCCCAACCAGCCTACCTCGGACTCTGCTTTCCTGACAGTGAGTGGAAATGTGCTGGCAAGATGTCTGACATTGGGGACTGGTGTTTGGAGCACAAATCCTTGCTGTGAGTTTGGAAGAAGTGTGTACATGGTAATAGTTTTAAGCCTTTTCATTTTCATTGCAGGTATGTGGTTTATCTATATGACATACACATCACATGCTCATTGACTATTTGTTTTTTTATTCTATAAACAGTAATTTCATTAACTGGGTCCTTTACAGTGATGTCTGTAGAGGTGTAATTGCTAACTTTAGTGGAATGTGGAGTAGCTACTTACTAGAGTCCGGTCCTTCTGTGAGTCCATACAGGCCCTCCAGCGTGATATGTGTGATGAAAGTGATCTGTGCAAGTTGTGAGGTGGATGAAGTGTGTGAGTGTGGGCAAGGCTGAGCGCAGAGAATTGCCAGGGACTCCTCTGTTGGGCTACCAACAGTATTGTGTGAGCAAAGGATCATGGTCATTTTTTTGGTCTCTATATAGGTGGATTGGTGGGCGTGCCTAATATTTGAATAGGTTTTATTTTGGCGCTGCCTATGCTTGTTGTTGTGACTGATTTTGGCATTTTACACTTGCCATGTGGAACACATACCGACACGGTTCCGAAACCATGTCGGATGCATCGTAATCTGTTCGGCTGGTCAACTAATGCCTGTTCGTAACCGGAATGCCAATGCGACAGCATTTCTGACCGACTCGGTCGGTTCGGACTTGTTTCCAACCGACGCGGTCGGGTGGAACGAAGTTTTACCTGCTATGCATCGTAATACGGCGGTCGGAGAGGTAGCGGTTGAGTCAGTCGGAATCTTTCCGAGGACGAGTTGGTCGGACGGTCTTTCTGACCGACCTCGTAATGAGGCCCTTGGACTGCTTAAACAGAAAGAAACAAAAGAGAGTCACATGGGGAGAAAAACAATGGGATGAGAGAGGGCACCATGGAGCGAGAGGGGGTGCGAAAAGCCACAAAACGGAGCCATTTGTGATCATGCACAGTTGAATTCCACAGGGGAATTCCACTTCACCCAAATCATAATTGGGGCCCTATATTGCAACAGAACACTTTATACTTTAACTGGATCTTTTTCTAGCCTTAAGAGACTCATGTATATATTTTTTCCATGGTTCTAGAAGCCCACAATCGGATTTTACTTTTCAGCCCAATAAAATTTACATTCCACAGGGGCCATCCAGTGTAGAAGACAAAACAGTTCTCTTGAGATAGTTCTGCATCACTAACAATCATCAACAATATGCATTCTAGAATCTTGCTTTGTGCGATGACTTCCGCTTGTATTTTTTAGATGCATTGTGATATCATTTATTGGATGGCCTCTTTAACTTATTTTAATGATATAACCATCCTACATCTATATTGGGCATCCTTGCTGAAATTTAAGAAATAATAATTTGTATTCATGAGATTTTCATGTAACTCTCTTCACAATATAAAGATGTCACTGTCCATGCTAGAATTTTATATTGCATGTATTTTCTATCCACAAGTTTAAATTGAAGGCATGCATGAGCTTTAGATGGTAAGCGTATCAACACAGGTTGCAAAGTTTTTCTATGCGTTGAACTCTTACTAAATATGTGCACGGTAATAGATGTTGGCAAATAGCGCTAAACCTCAACACTCAGAGGTATCCCACACAAAGCTGACTTTGTCCACCGGCTCAAGTAGTCAGTGTTTTAAAATTAAAATAATTTTCCCATGCCAATTTTTAAGAAAAATGAGCACATCGAACAGACCCTTCACAGTTAATTCACCCAGAATCAGGAATATTCTTCTTGTCTACTGGTAAAAGATTCCCTCTTTCCCTGTTTTTAAACACCATCTTAAAGTATACTCCTACTGAAATACTTTTCTGGCTGGCTTCATGTCATCTCCTCAATATTCCTCCTCCCATTGAGATACCTCCTTAGTGTGACAAACTCTAAAATCCACTGTACCCTACATTATCTACTTGTCTTATGTTTCTTTTTCAGCTCAATATTTTATTGCATAACTTGTGTACTTATAAAGCGCACACTCACCCCTTGGGGCATCTTGGCACTGAATTAACAATGTACATTGTACATAGTCACTGCAAACACTGCATTTGTCATCTCACCAATTACTTGAAGTTTTTTAACATGATAATGGTATTTATCCCGCTAACAATCATTTTGACATTTTAAACATAATTCTAGTCATCTACTCACAATATTCTTCCTCGACAGACTGAGCTAGATTTCCACTATGTGCTGCATTGTTGCTATCCCTTTGATAATCTTTCCCTTAAATTGATAATTTTTCAAAGTATTATAAAGTAATGCCCTGTGAGTAGTTCTGAATGCCCTAACATGCAACAACGTTAGCTATTTTTTTAATGTGGCACGAATTTGGCTAAACATTAGAGCGTTTTACATGACTACCAGATTACATCACACAAGGTCAAGTTTCTTTTTCTTTTTGTTTGTGAGTCAAGGGGCGATTAAGTGCTTTGCCCTGAATCACGAATGTTGAATGAACGAAAACATACAAACCTGGGTCTCTATTTCCAAAGTTGGCAGCTCTAGCCATTAGGCCACATATTCTGTTTAATTAGTGGCTACTCTTGATGCATGGTGTTTTACAAAGTAATTAAACTGATGATTAATGGCTTTTTAGTCTGTGAGTACAAACTGGGATTTACATTCCCATCCCTCTGCAAAAGGAGTTTGTGGAGGGATTGCAGATGAGAGCTATGCGATAATTCTCACACAACCCACTGGTTTCCCCTGCAGATTTCGGCAGTCAAACATGCCAACATTTACTCGGAATAAAACGACCAAAAAAAAGGGAAAAAATGCGGAATGTGATGCTTTAAATACAGATTCTCAAAACAATGCCTTATTTCCAAGTAAAAAACAAACGTGGAACAGTAAGATTTAACTGCACTCGGGAAATACATCACCCCACAGTAATGAAATGTGTGTAGTACAGTTAATAAAGCCTAATAAACCTTAATAAATCGCAGCTGTAATGAGGGTCTTATAATGTCGAGTGTTATGAAATCCAGTTTGCTGAAGTTCGCGCTATATAAGAAACTCCTTAAGTAAATAAAATAATTACAGAAACGAATGACTGCTTTACTGTGATTTCTTCTAAAGCTCAACAGACAAAAAAATGCTGATTTCACTTCAATGCCAGGGAATTACATGAAAAGCATATATAACAATTCACTCACCTTAAAGTGACACGAAAAACACTTACTAAAATATCCAACGTGTGAAGATCTCTGCGTAAAGTGGTAAACAAACATATTGACTGTAATAATTGGGGCCCCTTTTAATTAGAGAAATATAAGTACTTAGAAACCACTTCGAACCTTGGGTCTTCTTAAAACTGTTGTATAATTGGAGGCAAGCCACTCAGAGATCACTTCATCTAAAATGGCGAACAACGTGTGCTTGTTCCAGACATGTCTGTCACGGTCTAGTACTCCGAGATTGCCTCTCCCATCAGAACAAACAAAAAGGCCCAAATGATAGCTGCGACAGGCGATGGTGCATGGATGCAGCTGTCACTGCGAGTGGAGTCCTGAGGTACGCTCTGCCAAAAAAGCTAAATAGAAATTTGCATAACACAAACTCCCGAAGATTGAGCAGACCCCAGTCACAATATCGAACCAGCCAAATGCATATTGGCATGCAAATAATCGTGCCTTGTGTTCTGTGTGTCATGCAAATGCAAAATGAGGAGAGCGCAGTATATTCAAAACCATACAGCAGAGATAATCCCCCTTTCTAGTCCACGTCCTTATGCTGACTCATGAGGGAAAGCGAAACCTACTCAAGGAACAAAGTGGTAGGAATGAGTTTATTGCAACACTGAAAAAAACACCTAGTACAAATTGATTTAATGAGCTATAATACACGGGTGCCCAGGGGTTTAGTTTAGTCAGTGATATTCAGGGGATGTGAATCTCAAATTTCCCAACTAAAAAAGGCAGTGGGCTGCAGGGTGGAGGGGTGAGATGACCAAGGTTTGGCATGGATTGTTTCCATGAGGACCCGTGTCAGTACTGATTTGCATTAGGTGGGCCTCTCCCTAGAGTGGCAAAGTGGGCACAAAATTATGGGTTAGAATGCTACCCAAAGAGATTGCCAATAGTTAGACTATCACCCCCAGGTCCCTCCTGTCCTCGTCCCCTTCATACTAAACAAGTGAGATAATCTATCTCATTGACAGAAAAAAGAAAAGAAGGAATGCTGGTACACCCCTCCCCCTCCCCACCGGGAGTACATAAGCGTACCCTACCCAGCATTCCTCCTGTTCTTTTTTCTGTCTTCGACAGTATGAAGAGGTCCAGGAGCCGGGAGGCTCCTGGGGGACTTACCTGCTGCTGGGCTTCGGGTTTGTGCTGGTTTTTCCCGGGGCTCCCCCCCTGCCGGGCTTGGGGGGAGCCCTGTTGACGCCTCCAGTCGGTTCCTTCATGGATGCAGGATCTCCTTCGGCGGCTGGTGTCTGTTGCTGCGCCTCCCGGGTTGCTGGGCTTGTCGGGAGCGCGGCAGTTCCTGTTCTGTCCTCCGTGGAGTGCGACGGCCCCCGTGTGGCTGGAGCGCTTCCTTCCGGGGCTTGCCTGACTTCCTTTGTTTGGTGTAGGAAGTCAGGTGTTTCATCTCTTGTGGCTGGCGGCGGTGGAGTAGGGTGTTTGCCAGCCCTCTTGTAAGTACCGCATAGCGTTTTTTTGTTATTTATGCTGCCCACGTTTGTTTGCTTCTGGTGCTAACTCTTCTTGGGACAGCTCCTGGAGTGCGGTACTGTGGTGCCTTGTGCTGTCGGTTCCTGCTTGCCTCAGTCCCGACGCTTGGTTTTCCTGCCTTCTTTCCCTCATTTGGGGGTCTTCCTCCTGTGGGGGTACTGTGGTTGCCTGTGCAGTATCCCTCTGGGGCTTATTTGGCTGCCCTGTTCTGCCGGGTGGCTTGCTGTGCTTCGTGTGCCCTGCGGCCCTGCTCCGGTTCACCATGGGTAAACATGCCAAGAAAAGCAGGCATGTGGATGTTTCATCTTCTTCCTCTTCTTCTTCGCCTTCTCCTGCACGCTCCGGGCGGCGTTCCAGGGGTGGTGATGCCAGGTTGAAGAGGCTCATTAAGGAGACTTTATTGGAGATGGGTGGTGCTCCTCGGTCCAAATCCTCTGGTCGGGCTCCGCCGCCTTCTTCTTCTTCTTCTTCAGCTTCTGAGGAGGAGTGGTTGGGGGTGATGTGCTGAAAGGCAAATATGTCGACAAGGACATGTTGCCGGACTTGTTGAGTCATGTGAAGGCGAATATGGGGTTTCCTGCCGATGATGCCCCTGGTACTTCTGGGAGTTCCTTGCTTCGCCAGTTCCAGTGCTCTGCTGCTGTGGTTATGCCGGTTCATCCATGTGTCAAGGAGGTGCTTGACCGGGAATGGAAGGATCCGGATCGCATTCTGCTTCCTCGCTTCATGGCGAAACTCTACCCTCTTCAGGATATGGCCAGGGACTTGCCAGACTCTGTTCCTGTGGATTCTTTTGTGGCCAGTCTCGTGGGGCGCACTTCTTTGGCTGAGGATGCGGTTGTGCGTGATCCTGTGGACAAAAAGGTGGATGCTTCCCAGCGTAAAGTTTATTCTGGTTCCCATCTGGAGCTCCGGGCTGGCATATATGGGACTTATGTGGCTCAGTCCCTGCTGTCTGACCTGAAGTCCCTGTATGGGTCTATGGATGATGCCACTGACTGTTCGGGGCTTCTGGCTCATGTTGAGAGGCAGGTTGAATTTCTGTCTGATATTTCCTTCGATGTGGTGCGTGCCTCGGCCCTCTCTGGGGGTGCTTGTTTGGCTGCTCGTCGTAACTTGGTCCTGAAAGACTGGAAGACGGATTCCGCCCAGAAATCTGCTGCGCTGCGGTTGCCCTTTCAGGGTTCTATGTTGTTTGGTGAGGAGTTGGAGGGCAAATTGCATCGTCTGTTTAAGGAGAAGAAGCATTCTTCCTCTTTTAAGCAGTCTTCCTCGGTGCCGGCTTCTTCTAAGCCCAAGTCTTTCTTCCCTCCTCCTTCTCGCAGGCAGTTTACCAGGGGCAGGGGTCGTTTTCAGTCTGGAAAGGGTCGTGACAGGAAAGCGAAGTCCCCTCCCGCAAAACCTCGTTCCTGACTATCTGGCGGCCATCGCCGGATCCTTAGTCGGAGGTCGGCTTCGGTTTTTCTTCCAGCCTGGATGTCCTCCTGTTCAGACTTGTGGGTGCTGGACATTGTGCGGTTGGGATACCTGATAGAATTTTCGGCTCCTCCTCCAGACTCGGGGGTCCAGCCGACTCCGTGGCCGTCTTGTCCGTCCAGACGGGCGGAACTGTCTCTGGGGATCCAGTCTCTGCTGAACAAGGGGCGGTGCAGGAGGTTCCTCCCGGGGAGAGGGGTCAGGGATTTTATTCCATTATTTTTCTGGTTCCCAAGGTGACAGGGGGGTTTCGTCTTGTCCTGGATCTGAAGGCCCTGAACAAGTTTGTGCTGCGTGTCCCGTTCAAGATGGAGACTCTTCAGCGGATCATTCCCCTGGTTCTCCGAGGTCATTACATGTGCACTCTGGACCTTCAGGATGCCTATTATCACGTTCCGGTTCACCCCCTCTCTCGTCGTTTCCTGAGGTTTTGTCTTCGGGGTGTCCATTATCAGTTCCAGGTCCTCCCTTTCGGCCTGCGGTCGGCCCCCAGGGTGTTTACCAAGGTGGTGGCTCCCTTGGTGGCTTCCTTGCATCTTCAGGGGGTGTTGGTTTATCCTTATCTGGACGATTGGCTCCTTCATGCTCCCTCCGCGGTTCTGTTGTTGCAGGTTCAGGAGTTGGTGTGTTCGACCTTGGGGGCTCATGGGTTCCTGTTGAATCTCCCCAAGTGTCAGCTGCTGCCGTCCCAGGACTTGACTTTCATAGGAGCTCGTTTCCGCACGGATCTG
The DNA here is from genome assembly GCA_963921515.1 of Calotriton arnoldi. Taxonomy (NCBI): domain Eukaryota; kingdom Metazoa; phylum Chordata; class Amphibia; order Caudata; family Salamandridae; genus Calotriton; species Calotriton arnoldi. The sequence goes on along the minus strand of CAWUFW010002254.1, from coordinate 1,468,852 downwards.
AATCGGGTCTTCCTGCCGGTTGCTCGTGCAGTGACCTTGTGTTCCCTGGCTCAGCGGTTTCTGGAGGGTCGGTCCTTCCCGGTCCGTCTTTGGTTGCGCCTTCTGGGTCTGATGGCGGCTACGGTGTTCACTGTGCCTTGGGCGCGTTTCCATCTTCGGCCTCTTTGGTCCTACCTGTTGGCTCGGTGGGATCCTTTGTCTCGGGATTTGTCTCTCTTGTTTCCGGTGTCTCTGTCAATCCTTCCTGCTCTGCGCTGGTGGACTTTGTCGGACAATCTGGCCAGAGGTTTGCCTCTGCAGTCCCCTCCTCCGGTGGTCCTTACGACGGACGCCAGTGCGTTGGGTTGGGGGGCAACTTTGGGGTCGGAGTTCCTTCAGGGTCGTTGGTCGCTGCTGGAGAGTCGGCGGTCTTTGAACTGGCGGGAGTTGTCTGCTGTGTTTCGGGCGGTCATGGGGTTTCGGGGTCTGCTGTTGCACCACCATGTGTTGGTTCGGTCGGACAACACTGTGACCGTGGCCTACTTGAATCACCAGGGGGGTATCCGGTCCCAGTCCCTGAACGCGGTGGTGTCCCCGTTGTTTTGCTGGGCGGAGGGCCATCTCTTGTCTCTGGCGGCTGTTCATGTCCGGGGGGTGGACAATGGGGTGGCGGATGCCCTCAGTCGGTTTTTTCCCGCCTCCCTGGAGTTGGCTTTGACTCCGGTGGCCTTTCGTCTGGTGTGCGTGAGGTTTAGTCTTCCTTTTCTGGACCTATTTGCTTCCCGGCTCAATGCTCTGCTTCCCCGCTTCTATTCTCGGGTTCCTCAGGAGGGGTCTTGGGGGGTGGATGCCCTGACCCTCCCTTGGCCTTCTCGCCTGCTGTATGCCTTTCCTCCCCTTGCCCTGATCTCTCGGTTTCTGTCTCGGCTGGTGATGGAGGATCGGGAGGTGGTTGTGGTGGTGCCCTTCTGGCCCGCCGGTCGTGGTTTCCCACTCTGAAGTTGTTGGCGGTTCAGGGTCCTTGGTTCTTCCCCTTCCCTCCGTCTCCCTTGCGGTCCTCTCCGATGTTGTCCCTCCGGCGGCTTCGGCTGTCGGTTTGGAGGTTGAAAGGCAGGGGTGGAGGAATCGGGGTATCCCCGAGCATTTAGCTTTGGCTATTCAGCAGTCCCGGAGGCCGTCTACTCTTCGGTCCTACGGTAGGCATTGGGGAACTTCGAGCGTTGGTGTCTCGGTCTGGCGCTGTCTCCTTTGGTTTGTCCTTTGCCTGATGTTCTTCAGTTTCTTTGGGATGGGTTCGAGAAGGGTTTGTCTGTCTCAACTCTGCGGGCCCAGTGGGCTGCTGTTCAGGCTTTCCGTTCCCCCTGGGGAATCTGACTGATGTGGATGACCTGGTTTCTCGTTTGTTGCGCAGTTTTTCTATTTCCCGTCCTGTGGTTCGGCCTTCTTTTCCCCTTTGGGACCTCCCTTTGGTTTTGAGGGCTTTGGTAGCTGCGCCTTTTGAGCCTTTGGAGGAGGTTGATTTGAAGTTTGTCACTTTTAAGGTTGTTTTTTTGGTGGCTATTACTTCTGCTCGTCGCCTGGGTGAGCTGGGGGCTTTGATGGCTCGGGAGCCTTTTCTTTCCTTTTCTGCGGATGGAGTTGTTCTTCGTTTGGATTCCTCCTTTGTTCCAAAAGTTTCCTCCCAATTCCATCGCTCCCAGGAGCTGGTCTTGCCTGCTCTGTGTTCTGTTCAGGTGGATGAGGACGACCTTCCCTGGTCCTTGCTGGATGTTTGCCGTGCCTTGAGGGTCTATGTGGACCGTACTCGTTCCTTTAGGCGGTCTGACTCCCTGTTTGTTTCCTTTGGGGTGGTCTCCAGGGGTTGCCGGGCTTCCACTTCCTCCATTGGTCGTTGGTTGAAGCAAGTCATCATGTTGGCCTATTCCCTTTCGGGCTCCCTCCTCCGGCTGGGGTTCAGGGGCGTTCTACGCGGGGGTGGCGGCTTCCTGGGCGGAGGTTCGTGGTGTGTCCCTTTCTGAGATTTGTAGGGCCGCTACTTGGGCCTCTGCTAATACCTTTGTTAGGCATTACCGGATTCAGAATGTTCTGGGTGATGAGGCTAACTTTGGTTTGGGGGTGCTTCGGGCTGTGTGCTCCTGATTCCCCTTTTTTTCTTTGGTACTGTGCTGTTTTCAATAAATTGCTGGGTTTGCTACGGCTCTGTGTCCTGGTGGTTTGTTGTGTGATGATGGCCGGTTGCTGCTTGGGTATTCTCACTTGTTTAGTATGAAGGGGACGAGGACAGGAGGGACCTGGGGGTAATGTCCTATTACTTACCGGTAATCTTCATTACTCCGGGTCCCGTTGTCCTCGTCCCCTTCATAGCATCCCTCCCTCCCTCCTGGGCTTTCCGGCCCTCATCTGGGGCTTGGTGGTTCAGGAGGAATGCTGGGTAGGGTACGCTTATGTACTCCCAGTGGGGAGGGGGAGGGGTGTACCAGCATTCCTTCTTTTCTTTTTTCTGTCAATGAGATAGATTATCTCACTTGTTTAGTATGAAGGGGACGAGGACAACGGGACCCGGAGTAATGAAGATTACCGGTAAGTAATAGGACATTAGCAAGCATTCATCCCATCAACTTTTGGGTGTTTGATTGCCTGTAGTGCGACTTAAAACCTGAGCCTGGCACAGCTTTCTAAGCCTACTACTGACAATGTTTGTGAAAACTAGTACATTTACACCCATTCAAGCAGTACCACTATGGGTGCAGATTTACTAGTTTATTTTGTTAAACCAGTCACTATATATATTTAAGTTTCTGCTCCAAAAATTGAACAAGTTAAAAATCTCTACGTGAGATGAGAATGATAAGAAAAACTGACACAGACATGGCAGAACCGACTCAGGAGTCAGACCCTACCACCAAGCCAAAAATGTATTTGGGGACGTCACACTCTAAACCTCCTCCCTCCCTACCCGAAGTTCATGTCTGCCCATCCCACTTGGACCTGATAGTTCTCCCTTGAAGCTCTTTCATTTGAAAGAAAGGGCATTTTTTCAAATATGAAGAATAAAAATAGAACCTCTTTTGAAAAATTGAACTCATGTCAGTTTAATTAAAAAGCTACAGTTGCTAGTAAAGTGTAGAAACATTCAGAAAGATTCAGACTTTTCTATAATTATCTAAGGAATGCAAAAAATAAACATGTTTTTTCTGCTACTCACTGTAAGCTGGAAAAATAGAGCCAAAGAAAGAAAAGGAGCATTTCATTTGCATTGCTTGAAACAGCTGCTCTGTGACCTGACCTGCCTTTAACCTTGGCTTCTGGCTCTGGCAGTAGACATTGTGGTGTCAGAACTCAACTGCAATAACTTATTACAGTTAAGTTTTGACATCTTTTCTTTAAACTCAGGGACTTGGTGCATCACAAGTTGTAGATTATAAAGAAATGCATGACAGTTGTTTGTACAGGGATTGCAGAATCCCATGTATTATAGCCTAATAAATCAAACATAAGAAGTGATGTGCTCTTATATGTGATAATAAAGAAAAATGATGCTCTGTGCAATAACATCTTTGCTTGAGATCACACAGTTTGGACAAGCAGGTAAGCCCTTATTGATTTGAGTTTATCTGGTTTTCGATGGTGAAATACATCCACCAGCTGTATATCTCTTCATCTTTCTCTCTATGTTGTTATTCATCAAAGGTCATCGTTGTGTGTTTTATACTTGGCGCAAAACAAGAAAAAAACATCACAGATATAGCAGACCTGAGTCAGGGCATCCAGACCCAACTATCAAGCCAAGAATGCATTAATTTATGGGGGATGTTACACCGCAAACATGCCCGCATGAAGCTACATCCCTGTGGGAGCCTTTAACCACAGTATAAAAGCCCATCTCTAATTTAATTACAGGTGATTTGTGACAGCTCTAGTCGTCACCTGTAATTAAGAAATGACTTAACTGTGCAACTGTAATTTCAGTTCTGCACTCTCAATGCCATCTGCCAGAGCAAGCCGCCAACACAGCAGTAAGGCATAAAGGCAGGTCACAGAGCATAATCACAGTCACTAGTTAAACAAGGAAATAGGGAACATAGCGTATCTTTCTTCTGCTATCTTTTTCTAAACTGATAAAGTGATCAGCATAAAGGAGATAATTATGGCAACTTGTTTAATTTTTTCACACTTTAGGCCATTGCAAAAAAGGTAGTAAGTAAGTAAGTAAGTCAGTTTATTTGTATAAGTTAATAAAAACCTTTACAATATTCACATAAAAGACATGGCACAACAAAATCCATAATTACAAGCTCGAGGAGCGTAACTTAAAACAAATGATTCCTGGTCAATGTCAGACAATAAAAAGCTAGGGCTTCGATTTTGCGATCAAGCATAAAATATTCCACTCGAGCTAATTAAGTGTACAAAACGTCAGCGGAATGACAGTTCATTCAATGTGCAACACGAAATACTTGGTTTCTAGGTTATTAGATTGAAATCCTGGGTATGTTATTAGCTTAGATAAACAAGCAGAGTTCAGTTTTACTTGGTAGCTCGGCAAATGCATCCTCTAAAGGCTAGTCCAATGTAAAGAGGATGACAAGGTAAGTAAAAACGTTGTTGTTGACCTTAAACGGGTTTTCGCGAGTTTGCGTATTGCGATCTCATAAATGCGTCCTCTAAAGGCTAGTCCAATGTAAAGAGGATGACAAGGTAAGTAAAAACGTTGTTGTTGACCTTAAACGGGTTTTCACCAGTTTGCGTAGTGCGATCTCATAAATGCGTCCTCTAAAGGCTAGTCCAATGTAAAGAGGATGACAAGGTAAGTACAAACTTCGTTGTTAACCTTAAACGGGTTTTCGCGAGTTTGCGTATTTCAATCTCATAAAGTGCCTAGTGAATTGTGCATGCAGGTAAATACCTTTAAGACTCATGATTTTTCCACATAAAAGACAAAAATACAGCAAAATCCGTAATTACAGGATCGAAGAGCATAACTTAAAACAACTGATTCCTGATTAATATCATACAAAAAAAAGCCAAAGCTTCGAATTTGCGATCAAGCATAAAATATTCCACTTGAGCTAATTGAGTATATAAAATTTCAGTGGAATGACAGTTCATTCAATGTCCAAAACAAGTTACTTGGTTTCTAAGATATTAGACTTGAGTCCCAGATGCTTTCTTAGTTTAAGTTAACAAGCAGAGTTATAAACCTTAAACGGGATTTGACAAATTTGCATATTGCGATATCATAAAGTGCCTGGTGCGTTGTGCTTGGAGATAAAAAACTTTAGGACTCTTGATTTGTTGAACAGCCATATCGATGAATTATAAAAGTGTAACCTTGTGTGTATACCGTATCGTTATTAACCTAGAACGGGTTTTGACTAGTTTGCATATTGCAATCTCATAAAGTGCCAGATTCCTTGTGCTTGGAGAAAAATTCCTTTGGGTCTCTTGATTTGTTAAACAGCCATACCGATGAGTTCTAAAAAAATTTAACATTGTGTGGTTAACGTAAAAGGAGGAAAAAAGGCAATATTGTGGGTTGGGGCCAGTTTCGTTAAGTGACAAAAAACAGGTTTTAAAGCTCTGGTTGTAGTGCGCCAGATCTCTGAATTTTTTCCCCTGCCGCCTCCATGAATCGTACAAAGCAACACACCAGCTGTACGTTTCCACCTCCAAGGCTTGCCTTCACTTCTTGGCTACAGGATCTTATCCTCTTGTTTTTAAAGATGGGCTTCAGAAGCAGTCGGCGTTCAGGTTGCAGTTCTCCGCAGATACATAGTAGGTGTAAGACACTCTCTTCCACTTTCCCACATAAGCGGCACTTAGTCGCTGTCGATAGACGCTTCCAAAGAGGAAGATGCGTCAAGATTGGTAAGATGCCCATTTGGAAGTGTAAATATTTTTCCTTCGTTATCCTGTTGAATCCAGTGCCTAAATAGGATTGTGGAAGTGGCCTGGCGTAGCTCTGCAGCACAAACTATCTGTGGGCCCCTTGTTTGAGTGCTGCCTTGTCCTCCATTATAGACAACCTTTTCACTGTCTTATTTACAAGTTGCTTAAAGCTGTTATGAGTCCCTAAGGCCGACCAGAGATCCTCCAGGCCTAGACGATTTATTGATGCTGTTAGGTAGTCCATGGCTGCGCATACCTTCCTTGAGTTTATTTTGTTCGATAGGAGGGGATTCAATGCTCCTGGTTCGGACTTTCTAATCCTGTGCCAGCATTTCACATAGGCGCCATTGCGAGCAATTTTTTGAGACTGTAGTCCGAGTTCCAGCCTGATTTGTGCAGGCGAGACGTAATTGGGTAGGTTGAATATCATTCTTGCTGATCTTGAGAGTGTGCTGTCCAGAATGTCCGCGTCTCTTCCCCTTAGGCACTCGCTCCCATAGGTGATAGCCGGGATAAGCTTTGCTTGTAAAACCTGTAACAGTGGGATAAAGCTGGGGCCGGCAGTTTTAATTTTCATGGATTTTAAAGCTACCGCTATTGAGTTGCCTCTTCTCTTGATGGCTTCTTTTTGTGTTTTAAATGTGCCCCTGTTGTCTATTATCACCCCAAATACTTATATTCTTCCACTGCTTCTAGGGGTGTGCCTGCCAAGTGCCAGTGGTAACTTGATGTTTTCTTTTTCGGGTTAGTCGCATTACCTTCGTTTGTCTAGGTTAATCGTTAGACCGTTGGTAGCTCCGTGACTGCTGGTTGTGTTTAGCAGGTGTTGGAGACCAATAGGGGTTCGGCTGATCAATATGACATCATCTGCAGACAGCAGATTGGAGATTGGCATCCCTCCCATCCTGTGAGTGTGTGATTTACAGATGTACCATTCCGTTGATAGATCCGCCATATACAAATTAAAGAGCATCAGAGCCAGCACGCACCCCTGTTTGAGCCCCTTCGTTGTTGGTATTTTTCTGGAGAGGAAGTTTCCAATTCCTAGCTTTATTTGGACCCACGTGTTGGTATGTAAAAGAATTATCTGATTTAAAAGAGCAGATGGTATTTTCATTTTCTCATGTTTGGCCCAGAGTTTGTTTCTGTCGATATTATCAAAAGCTGCGGAATAGTCAATAAAACACAAAAAGAGGGGGCGTTTTACTGCTTTAGCACATCTATTAGTAGCGACAGGGCAAGTATGTTTGTTATAGTTTCCATGCCCTTGCAGAAGCCTCTCTGATTAATGGGGATGATCGATTTTTCATTTGCCCAAGCTGTAAGCTCGTCCAGGAGGAGACCAGCATTGTATTTAGGCCTAAATGTCGATTAATGCTACAAGCCGGTAGCTGGTTGCTTTGTTCTTGTCACCTTTCTTGAATATTGGGGATATTATAGAGCCCCTCCAGGAGTCGGGTATGATATCGCCTCCTCCGATTTGTTCGAACAGCAGTAGTAGTGCAGCCGCCCAATAATCCGGATCATTTTTTAATAAGATTGGAGGAGTTGGGGCCCGGTGCGCCCGCCTGCTTACCTTTAGCTATCCGGATCTTAATCTGGTGGGTCAAAAATAAAAAGGGATCGTTTTGTGCTAAGATGGTTTGGATGCGGGGAGTTGCCTCAACAGTCTGACTAGGCCTAAAATTCCCAAACTTATGACTTTCCTCATTTGAGTTAAAATGTTCCAAGAGGTGAGATGCCCAGGCTTCTTCCGTTACATGTGAGTTAACTCTTTGTACGTTTGGGTTTTCTAAGCTGTTTATTGTGCACCAGAATCTTCCGCTGCTGTTTGTCTTTGCATCATACAATAGCTTGGCCCGCATATTGTCTTCTGATTCCCTATTTGCTTGCCAAATTACTTTTTTTTGTTCGATTTTGATTGCGCTAGGTCATTCTGGATAGTGGGGTCATATCCCGTTTGCCTAAGCCTGCGTAATGTTTTGTTTATTGCTTTCTTAAGCTCCTGAAGGTTTGGAATCTTAGACATGGGAAGATGGTTGTTCTTGTTGTCTAGCAAACGACCTGGAGTTTGTTTTTGAAGAGTTTTCATAGGCGTTAAGCCGCCACCTGTTCTTGTAGTGTGCGGGCCTCCTAATTTTTTGGTGAGGCGTAACCAGCGCGTTATCACGTTTGTAAGTGCCTCTTCCTGGTTGTCCCAAATTGTCTTTGCTAAAGCTTGCAGTTTTTCCGGTTGTCTGGTTTTACATTTTAACCTCCTGAAGTTCTCAGTGTGAATGGAATCTGGATCCTCCACTGGCTGGTCCAGATTCAAACTGGCTATGCTCATGGTGATTTCCTGTGGCAGATGATCACTTTGGTCTTGTGTCCCTATCTGGAAGCCTGCAATCTAGCTGAAGAGTGGTAAGGTGACAAAGGTGTAGTCTATTAATATACTGGTCGCAGCATTATGGAATGTTCAATGCCACGAAGCTTAAGTGTTCCATGTCTCGTATGAAGTTCCTGGTGAGTGCTGATTGTTCTGTCTTTTTGCTCTGTTCCTGGCTAGGAATATTCCAGGCTGAGAATTGTTCCTCCAGTATCTCGTCTCTTTTTTGCGGCCCTAGTCGATGCATGTTGAAGTCGCCTGTCAGAATGATACTCAATAGTACCCAGAAATCCACGGGAGCAGAATGAAGTCAAGTCCCAATGCCTCTCCTGAGTGTCTTCCCAACCCCCTCTGATATTTACAAGGGGGTAAAGAATTCCCAAGGGGGGAAGAGGGAAGTGGATAAAATAATAAACAACAGAATAGGCTGCCTCGTCCTTCCAAGGAAGCTCTACGTCCTCACAAAAGTGTTTTCTTTCCTGAAGTATGATAGCATTCTGAAAAATATAAGTCAAACATAATTATAGAATCCCTTCTCTATACCCACTACTCTCTCAACTACTCCTAACTAAGTAGCACAGAACATACCCTTAGAATGAACTGGCTTAGCTCCTCTTCTACAGTCTAGTGATCTACGAATAAGCAGGCTTTCTGGATACCCTGTGGGAAAATGACTTCGTCACTGACTGGACCCCACAAGCGTTTGAAATATTCTGTATTAACATTTGCATGCCTTATTCATTTAGAGAACACACTAACTGTCATTAATTATAAATGTCACAAGAGAAATTAAAATATTCAAAATAACATCAGGTTCTTCTTTTCCTTGTAGGGTACTTGCGTGACTAAAACGAGTTGGAGATTGTGGAGCTTCACTGGAACACCGAACTCTTCTCAGGAAAACAGCAGGTAAGCAAGAGGGGGGAACAACACGGCTGAACTACTCGTAAAACGAGTTTCCGAAATAACATGAGGAGACTAAGAAATGCAGGAAATGTTCCTGACAGGAGACACCACATTTGACCACACAAGGAGCCCGACGGCCAGACGCTACACTAACTAATCCGACGCGCAAGCGCAACGGAAACTTGCCCTCAACACTATTCTACAGCGCAGGATCAGAGGAGGGTAAACATGGAACACTAGTTCCCTGACAAAACCTCGGTGAAGTGCGCAGAACAGCAGTTGCGCTCACGCTTATCCCTAACAATGCCCGCGAGCTCTGCCACCAAAGACTAGACCGCTAACCTACATTGTGATGAAAGCGCCCATTTTCCGAACTCTGTGCCGGACCAATGTGCTCCAGGAAGGATCGGTCTGCACCATACCGATGCTTTGAGGTAAACCACTGACCCTTTTCCTTTGAATCCTGACAGTACCCCTCCGCAAGGGGGGTTCCCCAAATCGAGCCTTGTGGGGGAACTGTCGTTGAAAATCCTTAATCAATCCGGGAACATGAACGTTAGCCTGTGGCTCCCACGATCGTTCCTCCGGTCCATATCCTTTCCAGTCCACCAAGTAGAATAATTTATCTCTACTCCACTTGGAATCTAGAATTCTCTTAACCTCAAATTCCTCACCCTGTTCAGTTTGTACTGGTTTAGGAGGAATCTTTTTTCGAAAACCTGAAGAGGTTCTCTTTAACAGGGAAACATGAAATACAGGATGGATCTTTAGTTTTGAAGGAGGCTTCAGCTTGTATGTGAGAGAACTCAACTTCTTCTCAATGATGAAAGGACCTATGAAACGAGGTTAGAATTTTCTACATCCCCTCAATCTCAAATTCTTTGTGCTTAGCCACACCTTATCTCCTGTTTGATAATCTTCTTCTACTCTTCTGTGTCTATCAGCATAAGCCTTATACTGACTCTTGGATTTGGCCAGATTTTGTTTTGCTAACTCATGGATCTTTCCCAACCGTAATACTATATCCTGAACTGCAGGGACTGATATCTCTTGAGAACTAAGGGATGCATGTGGGTGTCTACCATAGTTCAGGAAAAATGGAGAATAACCTGTAGAACTATTCTGAGCATTATTAAAGGCGAACTCAGCGGCCCAAAGTAAATCGGGCCACTCACCCTCCTGATCTAACAAATAAAGTCTCAGATATTGTTCCAGTTCTTGATTTGCCCTTTCAGACTGACCATCTGTCTCGGGATGGTAACTAGTGGAAAACCTAATGTCAATATTCAACCCTTTAATGAATTCCTTCCAGAAATGAGACAGGAATTGTGATTCCCTGTCAGAAATGACGACCCTTGGAACACCATGTGCTTTCACTACATGCAAACTAAACTGTTCTGCTATCTGTTTTGCATTACGAGTGTTTTTTAGTGCAACAAAATGAGCCATTTTAGTGAATGCATCCACCATCACCAAAATAGTCTTTAAACCGTGACTAGAGGGCAAATCAACAATTAAATCCATAGTTACCGTATGCCATGGATGAGGTGGGATGGGTAGAGGCTGTAATAAACCTTGGGGGGCTTGTCGGACAGATTTTCCCCGAGCACAGATTCCACAGTCTGCCACATATCTTTTTATGTCCTTTGACATATTTGGCCACCAGTAATGCTTCGAATTATTTCAGTTGTTTTACTGATTCCTTTATGACCTGCCATTGGGTGATCATGACAGTTTTGTAAGATTTTCTCTCTCAACTCAGTTGTGGGTAGATATAATGCTCCATCGTGAATTGGCAATTGATCTCGAATTTCTCTCAATGGATCTGCTTTTACCCAATCTTGGATTTCTTCTGGAGACATCACTTCTTTAATCCTTTCTTCCAAAGGATCTTTCACTATGGTTCCGACGAACTTGGATCCTGGAATGATTTCCTGATTCTCTATGAGTGCTTTTTGTCCCTCAGTGTTGATCCTGGACAAGGCGTCTGCTTTGCCATTTTGGTTTCCGGGTCGATACGTGATCACGAAATCATAGTCAGCAAAATAGAGTGACCAACGAAGTTGTCTGGGAGTAAGGGTCCGTGCTGATTTAAGGAATTGCAGAGTCTTGTGGTCCGTGAACACGGTCACAGTATGCCTTGCTCCCATCAAATAGTGTCTCCACTCGGTAAAAGCATCCTTAATGGCTAGTAATTCTTTCTCAGAAATTGTATAATTTATTTCTGCTGGAAGCAGCTTCCGAGATCTGAAGGCTACTGGATGCAAATGCCCCGTGTCCTTATGCCGCTGAGATAATACTCCTCCAATGGCCTGATCTGAAGCGTCAGTTTCAACGAAGGAAGGTTCTGATGGATCTGCATGTAGCAGAATGGGAGCTGTAGTGAAATTCTTCTTTAACAATTGGAAGGCCTCGTCCGCTTCTTCTGTCCAAACAAACGGCACCCCCTTCTTCAATAGATGAGTCAATGGGATTAATTTCAGAGAAAATTATTTTATGAATCGCCGATAAAAATTGGCAAACCCAATAAAACTCTGGATTTCTTTCACTGAAGTGGGGGTAGGCCATTCCACCACTGCCTTGACCTTCTGTTGATCCTTCGTGATGCCTTCTGGAGAAATATTAACCCCTTCCATGCTCATGACGAGCTGGACTCGTCATGGCACACAGTGGTCGTGTGCTCATGACGAGTCCAGCTCGTCATGAAACATCGCCTGGGAAATCCCTCTGGTGCGGGCACCAGAGGGATTCCTTTATGCCAAAACAGCCTCGGGAGCTGGGAAGAGCTTCCCAGCTCCCGAGACTCTGTTTCCCTGAAATGACGATCGGCGCGCACGTCGCGCTGATGTCATTTCAGTGAAACTGAAACTGAAATGAGCCAAGAGGCTCATTTCAGTTTCCTTTCTAAGTGCTCAGGCGGCTATCTCAGCCCCTGAGCACGTAGAAAGACGGGAGAGGTATCGTTGGAAAGGGAGAATCTCCCCTTTCCAATGGTACCCCTCCCCAGTGGATCCCTGCTTGGGGATCGCCACAGGAGGGCGATCCCCAAGCAGGATCCACCCACTAGACACCAGGGAGGGGAGCGGCCCCTTGGGCAAGGGCCTTTGCTCCCCCAATTTAATTTGGCAACATTTAGTCTTTTTGCCCCCTGGGGGACAGATGGGGGCAGTAGCCCCCAATCTGCCCCCCGGGGGCAAAAGCCCACTAGACACCAGGGATTTTTTAGAAAGGAAAAATAAGGGTGGGGGCTGCCCAAAACGGGCATGCCCATGCCCCCACAATCATTACAGTCTTTCTGCCCCCCTGGGGGCAGATGGGGCATTGGCCCCTAATCTGCCCCTTCGGGGGCAGAAAGCCCACTAAACACCAGGGATTTGTTTTTGAAGTTTTTTTAGGGTGGGGGCTGCCCGAAGCGGGCACGCCAATGCCCCCACCCACCCGCCACCATTACAGCCTTTCTGCCCCCCATGGGGGCAGATGAGGCATTGGCCCCTAATCTTCCCCTTCGGGGGGGCGGAAAGCCCACTAGACACCGGGGATTTTTTTAGAAAGTAAAAATAAGGGTGGGGGCTGCCACTAAACACCAGGGATTTGTCTTTTGAAGTTTATTTTAGGGTGGGGGCTGCCCGAAACGGGCACGCCAATGCCCCCACCCACCCGCCACCATTACAGCCCTTCTGCCCCCCCATGGGGGGCAGATGGGGCATTGGCCCCTAATCTGCCCCTTCGGGGGGGCAGAAAGCCCACTAAACGCCAGGAATTTTTTATTGCACCATTTTTTTTAGGGTGGGGGCTACCCGAAATGGGCACGCCAATGCCCCCACCCCCGCCACCATTACAGCCTTTCTGCCCCCAATCTGCCCCCCCGGGGGCCAGAAAGCCCACTTGATGCCAGGGATTTTTTTTCGCACCATTTTTTTTAGGGTGGGGGCTTGCCCGAAATGGGCACGTCAATGCCCCCACCCCCGCCACCATTACAGCCCTTCTGCCCCCCCTGGGGGGCAGATGGCGCAGTAGCCCCCAATCTGCTCCCCCAGGGGGGCAGAAAACCCACTAAATGCCAGGGATTTTATTTTGCACAATTTGTTTTAGGGTGGGGGCTGCCCAAAATGGGCATGCCAATGCCCCCCACCCCCCGCCACCATTACAGCCTTTCTGCCCCCCCCCCAGAGGGGCAGAAAGCCCACTATCCACCAGGATTTTTTTTTTACGCAATTGTTTTTAGGGTGTGGGCTGCCTGAAACGGGCACGCCAATGCCCCGACCCCCCCACAAAAATGACAGTCTTTCTGCCCCCCAGGAGGCAGATGGGAGCTGTAGCCCCCAATCTGGCCCCCCAGGGGGGTGCAGAAAGCCCACTAGAAACCATGGATTTTTTTGTTTTATTAGTGTAGGGATAGGGGCTGCCCAAAATGGGCATGACAATACCCCCACCCCACCCCCAGAGAAATTCCAGTCTTTCTGCCCCCCGGGAGGGAAGATGGTGGCAGTGGCCCCTGATCTGCCCCCTGGGGGGCAGAATGCCCACTAGGCGCCAGCGAGTACGCAGGCTTTTTTTATGCGTGGGGGTGGGGGCTGCCCAAAATGGTCATACCAATGCCCCCACCCCCACAAAAAATAGCCACAGTCTTTCTGCCCCCTTTGGGGGCATATAGGGACAAATCCCCCTCCCCGATTCCCCCAGAGGCGACAAAAAGCCCACTAGGCTCCGACTTTTTTTAGCAATGTGCCTACCTGTGGATTTTGGGCCCTAGCGCAGCTGGCACGTAGGGAAACCTAGCAAACCTGTACATTTTTGAAAACTAGATACCCAGGGGAATCCAGGATGGGGTGACTTGACTGGCTCTCACCAGGTTCTGTTACCCACAATCCCTTGCAAACCTAAAACTTTGTAAAACAAACACATTTTCCTCACATTTCTGTGGTGGAAAGTTCTGGAATCTGCGTGGATCCACAAAATTCCACAAACCCCGCGTTCTCCAAAGTCTTCCGAGAAAAATGGTACCTTACTTGCGTGGGTAGGCCTAGTGCCCGCGACAGAAAATGGCCCAAAATGCAATGTGGACACACCACATTTTCACAGTGAAAACTGACCCTTTTTTTGCAAAGTGCCTAGCTGTAGATTTTGAACCCTAGCTCTGCCGGCACCTAGGGAAACCTAGCAAACCTATACATTTTTGAAAACTAGATACCCAGGGGAATCCAGGATAGGGTGACTTGACTGGCTCTCACCAGGTTCTGTTACCCAGAATCCCTTGCAAACCTAAAATTTGTCCAAAAAAACACATTTTCCTCACATTTCTGTGGTGGAAAGTTCTGGAATCTGCGTGGGTCCACAAAATTCCACTCACCCCGCGTTCCCCAAAGTCTTCCGAGAAAAATGGTACCTCACTTGCGTGGGTAGGCCTAGTGCCCGCGACAGGCAAGGGCCCAAAACCTATTTAGGAGACATCAAAATTACCTATCACAAAACAACCTGGTTTTGCAAGGGGTCCCATGACTTTTTGGCCCCGGGCTTGGCGGCCATCTAGGAAACCTACCAAACCCACACATTTTGAAAACTAGACACCGGGGAGTCCAGGGAGGTATGGCTTGCATGGATCCCCCAACGTTTCTTACCCAGAATCCCCTACAAACCTCAAATTTAGCTGAAAAAAATCACTTTTTCACACATTTTTGTGTGGGAAAGTTGTGGCATCACCGGGCTGACACAAATTTCCTACCACCCAGGATTCCCCCGGGTCTCCCGATAAAAATGGTGCTTCACTCATGTGGGAGGTCCAAGTACCCGCGACAGGCAAGGGCCCAAAGCGTATTGAGCGACATCAAAATTGCCTATCTCAAAACGACCGGGTTTTGCAAGGGGGGTCACCTGGGTTTTTGGCCCGGTGCTCGGCGGCCACCTAGGGAAACCTACCAAACCCACACATTTCTGAAAACTAGACACCCGGGGAATTCCAGGAAGGTATGGCTTGCGTGAATCCCCCAACGTTTCCTTACCCAGAATCCCCTGCAAACCTCAAATTTAGCTGAAAAAAATAACTTTTTCACACATTTTTGTGTGGGAAAGATGTGGCATCACCGGGCTGACACAAATTTCCTACCACCCAGCATTCCCCGGGTCTCCCGATAAAAATGGTGCCTCACTCGTGTGGGAGGTCCAAGTACCCGCGACAGGCAAGGGCCCAAAACGTATTGAGGCGACATCAAAATTGCCTATCTCAAAATGACCTGGTTTTGCAAGGGGGTCACCTGGGTTTTGGCCTGGTGCTCGGCGGCCACCTAGGAAACCTACCAAACCCACACATTTCTGAATACTAGACACCCGGGGATTCCAGGGAGGTATGGCTTGCGTGGATCCCCAACGTTTCCTTACCCAGAATGCCCTTCAAACCTCAAATTTAGCTGAAAAAATCACTTTTTTCACACATTTTTGTGTGGGAAAGTTGTGGCTTCACCGGGCTGACACAAATTTCCTACCACCCAGCGTTCCCCCGGGTCTCCCGATAAAAACGGTGTTTCACTTGTGTGGGAGGCCCAAGTACGCATGACAGGCAAGGGCCCAAAACGTATTGAGGCGACATCAAAAATGCCTATCTCAAAACTACCTGGTTTTGCAAGGGGGGTCCCCTGGGTTTTTGGCCCAGTGCTCGGCGGCCACCTAGGGAAATCTACCAAACCCACACATTTCTGAAAACTAGACACCCGGGGGCTTCCAGGGAGGTATGACTTGCGTGGATCCCCCAATGTTTCCTTACCCAGAATCCCCTGCAAACCTCAATGTTAGCTGAAATAATCACTTTTTTCACACATTTTTGTGTGGGAAAGTTGTGGCATCACGGGGCTGACACAAATTTCCTAGCACCCAGCGTTCCCCCAGGTCTCCCGATGAAAACAGTGCCTCACTCGTGTGGGAGGCCCAAGTACCCGCGACAGGCAAGGGCCCAAAACGTATTAAGGTGACATCATTTTGATGTCGCCTCACTATATTTTGTGCCCTTGCCTGTTGCGATACTTGGGCCTCCCACACAGTGAGACACCGTTTTATCGGGAGACCGAGACAGCTGGGTGGTAGGAAATTTGTGTCAGCCCGGTGATGCTACAACTTTCCACACAAAAATGTGTGAAAAAGTGATTTTTCAGCTACAATTGAGGTTTTCAGGGATTCTGGAGTAAGCGTTGGGATCCACGCAAGCCATAACTCCTGGAATCCCCGGTGTCTAGTTTTCAGAAGCGTGTGAGTTTGGTAGGTTTCCTACATGGCCGCCGAGCACCGGGCCAAAAGCCAGGTACCCACTGCGAGAACCAGGTCGTTTTGTGATAGGCAATTTTGATGTTGCCTCACTACGTTTTGTGCCCTTGCCTGTCGCAGTACTCGGCCTCCCACACGAGTGAGGCACCGTTTTATCGGGAGACCCGGAGCTGGGTGGTAGGAAATTTGTGTGAGCCCGGTGATGCCACAACTTTCCCACACAAAATGTGTGAAAAAGTGATTTTCCAGCTAAAATTGAGGTTTGCAGAGGATTCTGGAGTGAAACGTTGGGGATCCACGCAAGCCTACCTCCATGGAATCCCAGGTGTGTAGTTTAAGAAATGTGTGGGTTTTATGGGTTTCCTAGGTGGCCGCCGAGCACCGAGCCAAACCCAGAGTACCCCTTGCAAAACCAGGTCGTTTTGTGATAGGCAATTTTGATGTTGCCTCACTACGTTTTGTGCCCTTGCCTGTCGCAGTACTGGGCCTCCCACACGAGTGAGCACCGTTTCATCGGGAGACCGGCGAACGCTGGGTGGTAGGAAATTTGTGTCAGCCCGTGATGCCACAACTTCCCACTCAAAATGTGTGAAAAAGTGATTTTTCATCTAAAATGGAGGTTTGCAGGGGATTCTGGATAAGAAACGTTGGAGATCCACGCAAGCCATACCTCCTGAAAGCCCCGGGTGTCTAGTTTTCAGAAATGCATGGGTTTGGTAGGTTTCCCTAGATGGCCATTGAGCACGGGGCCAAAAGCCCAGGTGACCCCTTGAAAACCAGGTTGTTTTGTGATAGGCAATTTTGATGTCGCCTCACTACGTTTTGTGCCCTTGCCTGTCGCGGTAGTTGGGCCTCCCACACATGTGAGGCACCGTTTTTATCGGGAGACCCGAGGAACGCTGGGTGGTAGGAAATTTGTGTCAGCCCGGTGTTGCCACAACTTCCCACACAAAAATGTGTGAAAAAGTGAATTTTTCAGCTAATTTTGAGGTTTGCAGAGATTCTGGGTAAGAAACGTTGGGAGATCCACGCAAGCCATACCTCCCTGGACTCCCGGGTGTCCAGTTTTCAGAAATGTGTGGGTTTGGTAGGTTTCCCTAGGTGGCCGCCGAGCACCGGGCCAAAACCCAGGGTACCCCCTTGCAAAACCAGGTCATTTTGTGATAGGCAATTTTGATGTCGCCTCACTACGTTTTGGGCCCTTGCCTGTCGCGGGTACTTGGGCCTCCCACACGAGTGAGGTACCGTTTTATTGGGAGACCCGAGGAGCACGCTGGGTGGTAGGAAATTTGTGTCAGCCCGGTGATGCCACAACTTTCCACACAAAAATGTGTGAAAAAGTGATTTTTCAGCTAAAATGGAGGTTTGCAGGGGATTCTGGGTAAGGAAACGTTGGGGGATCCATGCAAGCCATACCTCCTGAAAGCCCCGGGTGTCTAGTTTTCAGAAATGCATGGGTTTGGTAGGTTTCCCTAGATGGCCATCGAGCACGGGGCCAAAAACCCAGGTGACCCCCCTTGCAAAACCAGGTTGTTTTGTGATAGGCAATTTTGATGTCGCCTCACTACGTTTTGTGCCCTTGCCTGTCGCGGGTAGTTGGGCCTCCCACACATGTGAGGCACCATTTTTATCGGGAGACCCGGGGGAACGCTGGGTGGTAGGAAATTTGTGTCAGCCCGGTGATGCCACAACTTTCCCACACAAAAATGTGTGAAAAAAGTGATTTTTTCAGCTAATTTTGAGGTTTGCAGGGGATTCTGGGTAAGGAAACGTTGGGGGATCCACGCAAGCCATACCTCCCTGGACTCCCCCGGGTGTCTAGTTTTCAGAAATGTGTGGGTTTGGTAGGTTTCCCTAGGTGGCCGCCGAGCACCGGGCCAAAAACCCAGGGTACCCCCCTTGCAAAACCAGGTCATTTTGTGATAGGCAATTTTGATGTTGCCTCACTACGTTTTGTGCCCTTGCCTGTCGTGGGTACTTGGCCTCCCACACGAGTGAGGCACCGTTTTTATCGGGAGACCCGGGGGAACGCTGGGTGGTAGGAAATTTGTGTCAGCCCGGTGTTGCCACAACTTTCCCACACAAAAATGTGTGAAAAAAGTGATTTTTTTCAGCTAAAATTGAGGTTTGCAGGGGATTCTGGGTAAGGAAACCTTGGGGGATCCACCCAAGCCATACCTCCCTGGAATCCCCCGGGTGTCTAGTTTTCAGAAATGTGTGGGTTTGGCAGGTTTCCCTAGGTGGCCGCCGAGCACGGGGCCAAAAACCCAGGTGACCCCCCCTTGCAAAACCAGGTTGTTTTGTGATAGGCAATTTTGATGTCGCCTCACTACGTTTTGTACCCTTGCCTGTCGCGGGTAGTTGGGCCTCCCACACGAGTGAGGCACCGTTTTTATCGGGAGACCCGGGGGAACGCTGGGTGGTAGGAAATTTGTGTCAGCCCGGGGATGCCACAACTTTCCCACACAAAAATGTGTGAAAAAAGTGAATTGTTCAGCTAAAATTCAGGTTTGCAGGGGATTCTGGGTAAAGAAACGTTGGGGGATCCACGCAAGCCATACCTCCCTAGAATCCCCTGGGTGTCTAGTTTTCAGAAATGTGTGGGTTTGGTAGGTTTCCCTAGGTGCCGGCAGAGCTATGGTTCATAAACTACAGCTAGGCACTTTGCCAAAAAAGGGTCATTTTTCACTGCGAAACTGAGGTGTGTCCACGTTGCGTTTTGCACCGTTTCCTGTCGCGGGCACTAGGCCGACCCACACAAGTGAGGTACCATTTTTCTCAGAAGACTTTGGGGAACACGGGGTGGGTGGAAATTTGTGGATCCACTCGGATTCCAGAACTGTCCACCACAGAAATGTGGGGAAAATGTGTTTTTTTTGACAATTTCTTAGGTTTGCAAGGGATTCTGGGTAACAGAACCTGATGGGAGGCAGTCAAGTCACCCCATCCTGGATTCCCCTGGGTGTCTAGTTTTCAAAAATGTATAGGTTTGCTAGGTTTCCCTAGGTGCCGGCAGAGCTATGGTTCAAAAACTACAACTAGGCACTTTGCCAAAAAAGGGCTATTTTTCACTGCGAAACTGAGGTGTGTCCACATTGCGTTTTGCGCCGTTTCCTGTCGCAGGCACTAGGCTGACCCACACAAGTGAGGTACCATTTGTCTCGGAAGACTTTGGGGAACGCGGGGTGGGTGGAAATTTGTGGATCCACGCAGATTCCAGAACTTTCCACCACAGAAATGTGGGGAAAATGTTGTTTTTTTGCCATTTTTTAGGTTTGCAAGGGATTCTGGGTAACAGAACCTGGTGGGAGGCAGTCAAGTCACCCCATCCTGGATTCCCCTGGGTGTCTAGTTTTCAAAAATGTATAGGTTTGCTAGGTTTCCCTAGCAACCGGCAGAGCTATGGTTCATAAACTACAGCTAGGCACTTTGCCAAAAAAGGGTCATTTTTCCCAGCGAAACTGAGGTGTGTCCACGTTGCGTTTTGCGCCGTTTCCTGTCGCGGGCACTAGGCCGACCCCCACAAGTGAGGTCCCATTTTTCTCGGAAGACTTTGGGGAATGCGGGGTGGGTGGAAATTTGTGGATCCACGCGGATTCCAGAACTTTCCACCACAGAAATGTGGGGAAAATGTGTTTTTTTTGACAATTGTTTAGGTTTGCAAGGGATTCTGGGTAACAGAACCTGGTGGGAGGCAGTCAAGTCACCCCATCCTGGATTCCCCTGGGTGTCTAGTTTTCAAAAATGTATAGGTTTGCTAGGTTTCCCTAGGTGCCGGCAGAGCTATGGTTCAAAAACCACAGCTAGGCACTTTGCCAAAAAAGGGTCATTTTTCACTGCGAAACTGAGGTGTGTCCACGTTGCGTTTTGCGCCGTTTCCTGTCGCGGGCACTAGGCCGACCCACACAAGTGAGGTACCATTTTTCTCGGAAGACTTTGGGGAACGTGGGGTGGGTAGAAATTTGTGGATCCACACAGATTCCAGAACTTTCCACCACAGAAATGTGGAGAAAATGTATTTTTTTTGACAATTTTTTTGGTTTGCAAGGGATTCTGGGTAACAGAACCTGGTGGGAGGCAGTCAAGTCACCCCATCCTGGATTCCCCTGGGTGTCTAGTTTTCAAAAATGTATAGGTTTGCTAGGTTTCCCTATGTGTCAGCAGAGCTAGGGTTCAAAAACTACAGCTAGGCACTTTGCCAAAAAAGGGTCATTTTTCACAGCGAAATTGAGGTGTGATCACGTTGCGTTTTGCGCCGTTTCCTGTCGCGGGCACTAGGCCGACCCACACAAGTGAGGTACCATTTTTCTCGGAAGACTTTGGGGGACGCAGGGTGGGTGGAAATTTGTGGATCCACGCAGATTCCAGAACGTTCCACCACAGAAATGTGGGGAAAATGTGGTTTTTTTGCCAATTATTTAGGTTTGCAAGGGATTCTGGGTAACAGAACCTGGTGGGAGGCAGTCAAGTCACCCCATCCTGGATTACCCTGGGTGTCTAGTTTTCAAAAATGTATAGGTTTGCTAGGTTTCCCTAGGTGCCGGCAGAGCTATGATTCAAAAACTACAGCTAGGCACTTTGCCAAAAAAGGGTCATTTTTCACTGCGAAATTGAGGTGTGACCACGTTGCGTTTTGCGCCGTTTCCTGTCGCGGGCACTAGGTCAACCCACACAAGTGAGGTACCATTTTTATCGGGAGACTTAGGGTAATTCAGATTTGTAAAGCAACTGTTATTACCTATTGACTTTTGATGCATTTCTGCCTTCCAAATGAAAGACATTGTGTAAAAAAGAAGTCATTTTGAAAAATGACCGATAATTCTCATGCTAGTATGAGTATTCCCAATTTCGAAAATGTGCAAATATCTACTATTTCTAAACTCTATAATTTGTTCCCATTTCAGAAATACATAGGTGTCTTTCATACCGATTTTTCCATGTATACATTTTCCCACAATAATTGATATATACCCGGTACATAATAAAAAGCCATTGCAAATTGCTGCTCAGTTTTTGACTCTGGGTTCGTCGGGTTCTTGGTGAACCTACAAGTCCTATATATCCCCACAACCAGAAAGGTCCAGCGGATGTAACGGTATATTGCTCTCAAAGAGCTGTCAAAATTAGAAGAAGTTACAAGTGAAAACGTTGACACAAAAGGCTGTTTTTTTCAACTAATTTTCAATTTTTCCTATATTTAACTGTTAGTTTCTATAAAGAAACCTTGACGGATCTACACAAATGACCCCTTGCTGAATTCAGAATTTTGTCTACGTTTCTAAAACGTATAGCTTTCCAGGATCCATTATTGCTTTCATACCCATTTCTCCCATTAACTGGAAGGAGGTTGAAAGCACAAAAAATAGCAAAAATAGGCTTTGTCCCAGAAAAATGCCAAAACTGTGTAAACAATGTTGGTTTTCTGACAAAAGTCTGTGATTCCCTAAAATCTGGGAAAATTGTGATTTCAGTCCCACAAACCCTTTTTTGATACCATTTGCAGGGAAAAACCCAGACGCTTTCATTTGCAGCCCTTTTTCCCCATTTTTCCCCCCCAAAAAAAAATTTAGCTGTATTTTTGCTAATTTCTGGGACCCCTCCCGGGGAATCTACAAACCCTGGGTACCTTTACAATCCCCATGATGTTGGAAGAAAAGGACGCAAATTTGGCGTGGATACCTTATGTGGTCAAAAAGTTACAGGGGCCTAAGCGCGAACTACCCCAAAAAGCCAAAAAAAGGCTTAGCACAGGGGGGGGGAAAAGGCCTAGCAGCGAAGGGGTTAAATCCCAAGAAATCCACAGTCCTGACGTTGAATGCACATTTCTCTAATTTTGCATATAGCAAGTTCTCGCGCAGACTCTGCAACACCTTCCTCACATGTTCACAATGCTCTTCCTCAGATGCCGAGTAAATAAGAATATCGTCCAAATAGACAATGGCACAATTGTCAATAAATTGACTCAACACGTCATTTATGAAATGCTGAAAGGCCGCCGGAGCATTGCACAGACCGAATGGCATGACCTGATATTCAAAAAGGCCAAACCTAGTCCTAAAAGCGGTCTTCCATTCGTCTCCTTGTCTGATTCGAACCAAATGGTACGCTCCTCTCAGGTCCAGTTTAGTATAAACCTTGGCTCCTTTGACTTGGTCTAAAAGAACAGATATCAGAGGTAACCGATAACGTTTTTTAATGGTAATCCGATTTAGAGCCCTGTAATTGATACACGTTCTCATCTCTCCTTCTTCCTTCTTGGGGATGAAAAATAGAGGGGACGAGAATGGAGACTGAGAAGGTCGAATGAATCCACTCTTAGGGTATTTCTGGATGTACTCTTTTAGATGCTGATCTTCCTTCTCAGTCAAGGCATAAATTCAACTGCATGGAAGGTTAGCTCCAGGCTCTAACTCAATCTTACAGTCGTACGAATGATGGGGAGGTAGTCTTTCTGCCTCCACTTCATTACAGACGTCATGAAAATCCTGATACATAACTGGAATTTCTTCTGTGTTGATCACACAAATTGTGGTTTCAATCTCACACAAGCTTGTAGCCATATTAGGCTCTTTTGAATCTTCACTCTTGTGAAAACAGTTTTCTCTGCAATATTCGGAGCTCATCTTGTTGGACCTCTTCTCCCAATCAATTGTTGGATTATGTTCTGTTAGCCAAAGTAATCCAAGGATTAATTGGAACTGCGGAGCGTCAATCAGATTAAATTGCAAAGTCTCTCGATGATCTCCTAACAGGATCACTTCTACCTTCTCAGTATGGCTCACAATTGGCCCAGAAGAGAGGTTGGTCCCATCTACTGCTCTTACAGCTTCGCTCTTGATCTTCCGAATTGCCTTCAACCCGATTCTTGAGGTGAACTTTAAATCACAAAAGTTCCCGGTTGCACCTGAGTCTATCCTCACAGAGGATAGACTCAGGGTGCTGTCTCGGAACCTCAATTTCACAGCCAAGGTCAGATGTGGGGCAGCAGATTGCAGAGTATTGGCCAAATGATGTAGTCCAGGAGTTGTCTCAACTTTAGCACTCACCAATCCAACTCCCCCTACTGGTGGTGCTGCAAGTTTTCCTTTAACGAATTCTTGGGCTTCTTGGGACAGATCTTGACGAAATGACCACTCACTCCACATTAGAGGCAAAGATTATTTTGCCTCCTCTTTTCTTTTTCTTCTCTCGAAAGAGGTCCCCGTACTGTTCAGATCTGCATGGGTTTGACTGTTTGATTTGTTTCTGGAGGCTTGTATCCTTCTACCTTCATCCGATCAAATCGAGGGACACTCGGGCGAAAATCCCGCCTTTTCTCTCCTCTACGTTCAGACTGCCGGTAGTCTAATTCCAAGACTAAATCAATTAATGCAGAGACTTCTGTGGGTCTATTAGGTATCTGAGAAAGAGAGTCCTTCAATTCATCTTTCAACCCTCTATAAAAAAGAGCTGCTCTCTTCTCTTCAGGCCAGTCCGTCGCAACTATTAATTTGTTGAATTGTGCTAGGTAAGTGATTAATTCTTTATTTCCCTGCTTCAATTCCAGCAGTTCGTTGTCTGTGGCCTGTGAAACCCTTCTTCTGTCAAAAATGCGTAAAAACTCAACTTTGAACTCTTCAAAATTGTACAAAATTGGTGAATCTTTGGATACCAATGGTAACGACCAGGCAGCTGCATCTCCACTCAGGTATGAGAGTACAAAGGCCACCCTGGATCTGCATCTGGGAAAATTGCTGGCTGACACATGAAATGAAGCGAACATTGAGTTAGGAAGATTTGAGCCTTCTGTGGGTCTCCACTGAAGTGTTCAGGGGGGGCTAAAGGAATGACTGGAGAAAGAGAATGAATTACTTGAGCTGGGTTCTTAGACTGATGAGAGGGTGTTGTCTCTGCTCCCTGAACTCCAGAAGATAAACTAGCAAAACTTGACCCAGAAAAAAATCCATCTAATTTATTTGCTAACTCTGTCGTCTCCCTTCTGGAAGCCACCAAATCTATTCTGAGACTTTTATTCTCTTCCTTGACTGCCATAAGTTCCTCTTGAATAGCGTCCAAAATTCCACCAACATTTTTTAAATCCAACCCTTCTGCCATTCTGCTCTGGTGAATTATAATACGTGGGCACTTCACTCTGTCAGAATGATACTCAATAGTACCCAGAAATCCACGGGAGCAGAATGAAGCCAAGTCCCAATGCCCCTCCTGAGTGTCTTCCCAACCCCCTCTGATATTTACAAGGGGGTAAAGAATTCCCAAAGGGGGAAGGGAGAAGTGGATAAAATAATAAACAACAGAAGAGGCTGCCTCGTCCTTCCAAGGAAGCTCTACGTCCTCACGAAAGTATTTTCTTTCCTGAAGTATGATAGCATTCTGAAAAATAGAAGTCAAACATAATTATAGAATCCCTTCTCTATACCCACTACTCTCTCAACTACTCCTAGCTAAGTAGCACAGAACATACCCTTAGAATGAACTGGCTTAGCTCCTCTTCTACAGTCTAGTGATCTACGAATAAGCAGGCTTTCTGGATACCCTGTGGGAAAATGACTTCGTCACTGACTGGACCCCACAAGTGTTTGAAATATTCTGTATTAACATTTGCATGCCTTATTCATTTAGAGAACACACTGACTGTCATTAATTATAAATGTCACAAGAGAAATTAAAATATTCAAAATAACATCAGGTTCTTCTTTTCCTTGTAGGGTACTTGCGTGACTAAAACGAGTTGGAGATTGCGGAGCTTCACTGGAAAACCGGAACTCTTCTCAGGAAAACAGCAGGTAAGCAAGAGGGGGGAACAACACGGCTGAACTACTCGTAAAACGAGTTTCCGAAATAACCTGAGGAGACTAAGAAATGCAGGAAATGTTCCTGACAGGAGACACCAAATTTGCCCACACAAGGAGCCCGACGGCCAGACGCTACACTAACTAATCCGGCGCGCAAGCGCAACGGAAACTTGCCCTCAACACTATTCTACAGCGCAGGATCAGAGGAGGGTAAACATGGAACACTAGTCCCCTGACAAAACCTCGGTGAAGTGCGCAGAACGGCGGTTGCGCTCGTGCTTATCCCTAACACTGCCCGCGAGCTCTGCCACCAAAGACTAGACCGCTAACCTACATTGTGATGACAGCGGCCATTTTCCAAACTCTGTGCCGGACCAATGTGCTCCAGGAAGGATCGGTCTGCACCATACCGATGCTTTGAGGTAAACCACTGACCTTTTTCCTTTGAATCCTGACATCGCCTGTCAGCAGTAGATTGGATGTTGATTCTTTTGCGACTAATCGGGTTATTTCTGAACCCACCAATTTGACTCCTTTGATTTTATCATGTGGATGCATGCATATGTTTAGCACTATTATTTGTTGTTTTGTGTTGCCATCCCATATATTCACTCTGAGGGCTTTGATTCCATTTGTGGGGGTTGTGATAGTATCTACGTCTTTGGTCGCCGTTATGGTCCTAATTGACGAGTAGATTGTTAGGCTGCTCTTTAGGTGCCCAAATTTGGCTCGTTTTACTGCTGGTGCGTGGTGAGTTTTGAAGCCGAGTAAGTGCATAGGTTCTTCTAGCCATGTCTCTTGCAGTAGGATAAGGTCAAAGCCTTGGAAATATCCAAGAAGTTCTCTGTCCGATGTCTTATTTCCTAAACCGTTTATGTTCCAAGAGCAGATTCGAATTTGTTGGCCGCCTATTGGAAGTTGTTTAGTTCTGAGTCAGGCACTCTCGCCATGTATATTTATTGTTCTGGCTAACCAGGTCCAGTCTTCCAGTATAATCGATCGGTTCTGTTCTTTTTGTTCTGACAGTGGTGCGTCCGTGCTACGGGCCCCTTTGACAACGGATTGAGGGTGCGTGCCCAGTGAAGGAGTTACTAGATCAAATCTGTTTGGTACCAGGGGATCTGGGTAGCCCGGCTTTTGATGGGGGAGTATTTTAATTCCCCAGGCTTTTAGTTGGGCCTCTTCCTCCAGAATCCTCCTCACTATTACCTCTGAGAACCTGGTTGCCTTAGTTGCTTCTCTGCTTGAGAGTAACCCTGGGCGTAGTGGGCGTAGCGGGGCTACGCGGAGGTCCAAGGAGTTGCGAACAAACTCCGCTATGCCACCCGCCTCCACCCCCCCTATTAACAAGTAATTCAACATTAATTAAAAATAAATTTAAAACCACTTACCTCTGTACTGTGGCGTCCCCGGGCTGCCCTCCTCCTCTTCCTCGCCGTCTCGGTAATCCTTGAGAAAACTGCGCATGCGCGTGTACCCGCGCATGCGCATTTGTTGCGAGAAATGCGCATGTGCGGGCGTAAGACTTAGGTGGTCTACTGCCACTGGACATAGGGGGGAAGGGAGGCTGTTTAAACTTTCATTGCTGGAACAAAGTGCTGCTCCGCGTCCTTAAAAAATGAGAATTTAGTGCAGATCTTAGGCTGGTGACTGCTTTTTGTCCTTCCAGCGGACTGAGTACAATTCCCGTCTACCAGTCTCTGATGATGGTATGTGCTCTCTTCCATCGTTTGGTTCTCATTGTTAGAGATCTCGTGGAGGCCTTTGCTCTTCTTTTTTCTTTTGCTAAGTATGGATGTAACCGACCGTCTCTCTTTTCTGGATCTCATCTCTTTTGCGGCCCTTAAGGCTGCTTGAGGTTCCTGATGGCCCTTACATTTTGAATAGGTGGGCCTGATCTTTGCTTGTTGCTTGCTGTAGTAGTCGCTTTCCATTTCCTTTTCTTTTGGTCTCCTATTCCTTTCCTTATTTTTGATTTTTGTTTTTATTTATCTTGCCTGCCCCTTTATGCTGTCAAAACAGTGCTGTGCCAGAGCCGTGTTGCGCCACTTTGGAGATAGAGGCTTGTGCTCTACCTGCCTTTTCCGGCTTTTAACTGCTAAATGCTAGTTTCTGAAGATCCTTTTTTCCTTTTTCCTTTTCCCTCTGTTCTTTTGCTCTCCCTGTGTTTGTGCTGTTTTGCGCAGTTTGTGCCACTCTCTCCAGCCCTTGCTGATTTTTCCAAGATTTCTCCTAGATATATGTAGATTTTGCAGATTTTTGCAGATTTCAGAAGGGTTGGAGGACTGGAGAACTGGGGTTTTTTACACGGGGAGGGGGGGGTGTTACGCTGCAGCCGTGGCTTGTTAATGTTGCTTGATTGCGCTCTTCTTGGGGGGGAGATTCCAACCCCTCATAGCCCCTGTTACCTGAGCAGAGGTAGGCCCCTCCTGGCCCCTTGATCTTCAGAGATAAGTCGAGCAGAGCAGTGAAAACTGCCGGTGAAGCTCCGCGCAGATGAGTTGCGGCTGGAGCTCTGGCGAGTGGGGCTCGACCAGTCAAGCAGCAGGCTGCACCCGGACCTAGCCCGGTTGCCTCCTCTGCCTGCCGGGGCTCACTCGCTGCAAGAGCCGGATACGGCTCTCGCACTCGCGGAGCTCGTTGTGTTGGTAGTTGGTTGTTGGTAGTGCCTGGGGACACTCTATAGAACTTGGTCGCCGCTGGATGCCACCGCCCTTTCCACCTGCTTTACTGGCTTTACTGCCTTTGCTCCCCCGGGAATGGTTCGAATGGGTGGCCAGACGGTCCCAGAATGGGCCCCCAGCCTGCGTTTCTCCAAGTTGAGCTGGGCTGGGTGGAAGCTGGAAGGGGACGCTGACCGGACAAGCGGGAGGGAGCTGGTCAGTCCCTTGCCGCCCCAAGGGCCGCATCCAGACTCCACCCATGCGCCGGGTGCTCCAGAGCACACAGCACCCCAAAACGCCACCACCAACGCTGCCGCTGTCTTACTGTCCCGCTGTCCCGCTGTCCCGCTCCACGGCTTCCCCAGCACGGCTCCCCGGCAGCAGTAGCTCCGTTGGTTCCTCACACTGATGCAAACGGAGCGGAATAGTCAGGCTTGAGCAATCGATCGCAGAGTTCTTTTTTTACGTGACTGCAAGAAAGGTCGATTTTCTGCACATTTCTACACTTTCAGAGCAACAGCTTTTTTCTTTAATCTGACATACATTTAACAGATTCTAATATCTTTTTATGCAAAAATTACTAACTGTTTTTTGGTGTGTTCAATTGCACAGTACAGGTTCTGCTTTTATTTTCCTTGTTACTATAATCATGAAGAAGCAAGGAACCAAGGATTTAGGCATTTTGTGGTGAGAGTTAGTATGACCATCAATCAATCAATCAGCTTTATTCGGCAATTTGCCATCAAAGTGCAGACAATTACAAACACAATAAAATAAATAAATAAGAATACATAAAACAAGTGTTAAGTTAAGACCATTTAAAAGTGATAATAAAACACTCAAGAAGGTAATAGAGGAGTCAATTCCACAAGTCTAAAATTTTTGCACCACAAATGATTCTAATCAGTCAGTTTCTGTTTTATATTAATGTGCCTAATCCTCCACACAGCCAACAAATACTGTGAAACTGCGAATACCATACACAGACTAGTGTCACATTTCAAAATTCTCAGGGCTGCTCTGCACGTCCTAAGCCCCAAATTACAGCAGAGTGGGCGATGTACAGGTTCCTGGGGCCACAATACACAGAGCAAAAGAATAAAACATGGTCGAGCGATTCATTCACTGAAAAGCATGAGGGACATTCCTCATGAGGTTCCCTCTGTTTACACCCTCACCTAGATGTAAAGGCAAGTAGAGGAAGGAACCTGCATCTAAATTGTATACAAAGTTTCCTTGCTGTTGCCGGCTCAATATCATCCGAGAAATTTTCTAAATCATAATTATCTTTATGTTGGAGAAAGGCCATAGTCAGCGTTCCTTGTACCTGTGCATGTAAAAGATTTAGCTTGTGTTGCCAATAGGCAATCTTTATTTGGGCCTTATATATTTCACTACTCTTGTTTGGGACCTCCCAAAGACGAGTAAGGTGAAGATTCGAAAGGGTTTCCCCAATGTACTTGAGCCATGGAATGTCGCTTGCTACTGCACCACGTAAAATCTCCTGCATCCCTGCCTGATAATGAGCCAGCTCGGGGGTGGACCAAAGTCACTTCCAATAAACTATAGGCCTTAGGCCAGCCACGTCTACCACGCTTTTCTGCCCCATGTCTAGTCTTAAGGGTAGCAACGGAGTACTGGAGGGGAGACCGATCAACTCTTGCAAAAAACTATTTTCAGCATTCCCAGAGTGGACACATCCATGTACCCCGAAAGCTCTGCTCCATAAAGGGCCGAACCAAGTGCTTGGCAATTGAAGATCTCTACTGCATGAGGTATAGCGCAAAAAATAGAGCCCTTTGCAGTTTCACAATGCCCCCCGAAATCTGTTCTAACCTTAATCTACTTCTGACTATGTGCGTTTGCCAGTTGAAATGCTCAGTGAGTGTTACTCTTAAGTACTCAAACATACGCACACGTTCCAGGTGAGATCCTCTAAGGACAGGATTGAGGCGAGTGGTATTGCAGGGGTTTAGTGCCATAAACTTTGGTTTGGTAATATTTGTATCCAAACCTCTAAGAATGCAGAAAGAATCAAATCTATCTAAAATCCTTTGGAGACCCATAGGAGATTTTGAGATAAGCAATGTATCGTCCGCAAATAACACGGCTGGTGTCCTGGTACCTGCCAGGGAAGGAGCATCAGATCCACCACAGTCCACAAAAGATGCTAGGTCATTAATAAAGAGCAAAAAAAGAGTCAGGGCAAGAACGCACCCGTCTCACTCCCCTTGGACAGGGAAAGGTTCAGTCAGTTCACCCATCTGACCACATCTGACTTGGGCAAAATTATTTTCGTGAAGACACTTGATCATAGTCAGTAGATAGTGAGGTACCCCCAGATCAACCATCACTTGCCATAACTTGGGGCGAGAGACCAAATCGAATGCTGATCTAAGGTCACCAAAAAGACATCATAAAGCCGTCCCTGGCCCAGCAAGACATAATTCCTATAAAGAAGCTGAAACTCGAGGACCTGATCTAGTGTGCCCACCCGTTCTCTGAACCCAGCCTGTAATGGCGATAATATCCGGGTCACATTCATCCATTCTAAAAGTCTATTCAGCACAACCCTTGCAAAAAGTTTTTAAGTACAGTCGATTAGGCTGACAGGCCTATAATTGGCAAGGGTTTCCCGAATTCCCTTAAAAACAGAGGAAAAATAGGGCCCCCACACATCAGGTCTACCTAGAAAGAGATCTCCAAGGACCTTATCCAATCCTGGGGGCTTGTGAGGAATAATTTTATTAATTGCTATGATAACTTCATTATTGGTAATATCTAAACAGTCAGGAATACCATCTGAGGTCGGGTCTAGGGTCAATTTAGTACTATTCTCTTTAATAACACTGCTGTAGAGAGTGAGGGGTTGATCGATGGAAACTAAGCTGTGATCTTGGGAAGAATATAAGTTGGAGAAGTGCTCAACCCAAGATGCCATTGGGATATAATTTTCAGTCGGAGGACTAACCTCCGGAGTACCAAAAGCAGCTGTATTCCAAAAGGAGCGAGAATCCCTTCTTTTCACCGCAACCAGCAAATGTTCCCACTTCATGATTTACACTCTCTCTTTGCCTCCTGAATGCTACCTTTGTAAGCCGATCTTGCCTCTCGTATCTTAGAGCGGTCATGATACTTAATGGCAGATGTCAGCCACACTCTTGCTATTTTGCACTGTTGATTATACCAGGTGGGGAGTTTAGGCCTCTTACTTAGGGAGTGAGACTCTACATAAAAGAAATCTCGTAATTTGCAGAACAACTGCAGATGTATATCTACGGGACCTCTCCAGTTAGCCTTGATCTTCCTTAGTAGAATGGAGTCTAAAAAGGACATCTAAAGGCTCAAATTGGCAGTTAAAATCACCTTCTACAATTTTCATTGTCTCAATAGGGAGGGTACAGAAACAAAAAGAGAGGGACCCCTTCGCCTCAGCAAAGGAATGGGGTACTTTTAAAAAGTTAGAAGTGCATTTATCCTTTGGTTACTACACACTAATTTATTAATGTATACTTAGCTCACAATTCATACCACTCAATCCCAAAAATTCAATCCAAAGACCACTGTAGCCCAAGCAGTAGACACCAAAACTGTCAAAAGTTGAAATTATATACAAAAATGTTTATTAAAAATATTATATACACATGTATATATCCTAACATCAATTCATTAAAACTTAAAAAAATATTTGATTCGATTTGCACAAAAGATAACTATTGCTACAATGTGCAAAAGATTAAAAACCTAGTTCATAAGCAGTCAATACTCAAACTATCTATTCGTACTAAATGGGTGAAAAGAAAGATACCCTATACATCTATGTTGCTACACCTAAGTTTTTCAAGAGAAAAACAGACAGTGTATTTTGTCATTAAATTCAACACATTCGTAAAGGCAAAGATGTATTGACAAGGACCCGATACAATCACTGTACTCAGTATCTATGGTTCCAGTCACGTAGACGAATTGTGTAACAGAAGCGTTGACACGTTTCGATGGTGTTTATAATTATGCCATCTTTTTCAAGACAAAGTTATGCACTCTCGATTTAC
This sequence comes from Calotriton arnoldi, assembly GCA_963921515.1. NCBI lineage: Eukaryota > Metazoa > Chordata > Amphibia > Caudata > Salamandridae > Calotriton > Calotriton arnoldi. The sequence continues at coordinate 1,436,952 of CAWUFW010002254.1, read as the reverse complement.
CCCGCAGAGTTGAACATTGAACTCATGCCTGATTATAGTATCCCAACTCTTATTTATTTTCGCTGTTTAACAGGTCTAGAGGAAACGCTCTAAGCTACCCTGGTTTGTTGGTGTCCCTCAAATATATCTTATAAATCAATATAACAGTTGTTCTATTAAAAATGTACGGGACCACATCTATTAACAGTCTTCTTGGTACGATCTTAATAAAAAGTGCCTTCAGCTCACCCTTGGTTTAGGTTAGAGTGTCATCTTCTGCACTCTACGGGGAAATAGGCGTTTCAAAAACTATTTGTATGTCTTAACCCTTCATCAATTGGGCCTCTGTTTGTCTTCTTTAAAAATTCCAACCGGCTCTCTCGGCTCGAATAATCATTAATAACGACTGTTATATTGATTTATAAGATATATTTGAGGGACACCAACAAACGAGGGTAGCTTAGAGCGTTTCCTATACACCTGTGAAACAGCGAAAATAAATAAGAGTTGGCATACTATAATCAGGCATGAGTTCAATGTTCAACTCTGCGGGGTAAATCGAGAGTGCATAACTTTGTCTTGAAAAAGATTGCATAATTATAAACACCATCGAAACGCGTCGACGCTTCTGTTACACAATTCGTCTACGTGACTGGAACCATAGATACTGAGTACAGTGATTGTATCAGGATCCTTGTCAATACATCTTTGCCTTTATGAATGTGTTGAATTTAATGACAAAATACACTGTCTGTTTTTCTCTCGAAAGACTTAGGTGTAGCAACATAGATGTATAGGGTATCTTTCTTTTCACCCATTTAGTACGAATAGATAGTTTGAGTATTGACTGCTTATGAACTAGGTTTTTAATCTTTTGTACATTGTGGCAATAGTTATCTTTTGTGCAAATCAAATACAATATTTTAAAAGTTTTAATGAATTGATGTTAGGATATATACATGTGTATAAAATATTTTTAATAAACATTTTTGTATATAATTTCTACTTTTGACAGTTGTTGTGTCTACTGCTTGGGCTACAGTGGTCTTTGGATTGAATTTTTGTGATTGAGTGGTATGAGTTGTGAGCTAAGTATACATTAATAAATTAGTGTGTAGTAACCAAAGGATAAACGCACTTCTAACTTTTCAATAGGGAGGGTAGCAAGGTGTGAAGCTAACAAGCTAATCGCATCCGAATAAGGTTTGCCACCCCTGAGTCTACAGTATATATTATAAATATGGCAAGGAGTAAAAACTAGTTATTCAATGCTAATGCCAATAATAGCTGGTGAACCCAAATGTATTTCTTTAATGGTGGCACTCAGAGTGGTTTTGACCCAAATTGTGACACAATCCAAGGGCCTGCTTCTGTCTGAAGAAATAGCCACCTCGCTATAAGCAGCAAAACCTTGGCGATATAGTAGAACACTGTACCAGGTCTCTTGGAATAAACATACATCATAAATATCAATAAAGTTGGACCACTCTGGGATGGAAATTTTAGAGGATAATCCTGCTATATTCCAAGAGACCAGTTTAAGGGAAGAGGTCAAAGGCAAATCCGTAGCAACAGGAACAGGTGAAGACAAAGAGCCTTCCTTCTCACAGTCACCAAGTCAATCAACATCTGCCAAAGCTTCAAAACAGTTATTAACTGGAATGGCAAAGGGGGGGGGGGGGTAATATCGTGGGAGGAGTGGTTGGGTCAACAACAACAATACAGGGTTTAGGTGCAAACATCCATGGTTTGTAAAAATAGCCCAGAGAGAGTGGTAAGATGTTGCTGGGAATCATTTTGATTCCTTCCTGACCAAAAAGCAAGTACTTAACCAAAGAGGGTGACTTAAAATTTACAATTATGCAATCGCCTTGCCATTCCACAGGCCCAGGGCCAATCCAACCCACCCTTTTGGTCAACAAAATGTTATTTTTGAGCTTAGATGGAAAGTTCTTATGACGGGTTAGTCAGTGCAAAGTTTTATACAATAAGTCATTGTGTGTCTCTGGCTGGTCCATTCTCAGGGGGGGGGGGGGACTCCAGTAAGCACCAACACATAAGGACAGGAAGCTGGTGGTAGTTTGATCACCGGTTGGTTAATAATTCGAATGGTGTTCTCCACAGGTCTTGGCTCCTGTCTAGTTAAGTTCTTCGTAGGGTCCCTTTGGCAATGGCTACTCTTACTCACAGCAGGTCCATCTCCCAGTGGTGATGTGATCTCAGAGGTTTGGCTGGAGGATTGTCCTCTAGCGTTAGGGCCAACCTGTGTTAAAGGTAACAGATTCTGGGCATTTCCAACCAGCCTTTGCCCTGTGGCTCTCAGGGACTGTCTGGGACTGTCTGGGACACAGTCAGGGATTTTGGCAAGGACTGGGAACTGGATAGAAAACGTACACAGAAAGAGGAGTACAGTGCTGCCCAGGATCACACAGGGAGTCAGAGGAGGAAAAGGGATCTAAAGGGGAAGCCTGTACAAGTGAGCACGATGGCTAAGACTCAAAGGATGGGCACTCAAGAGGCAATTTAGTATTTAGAATAACTACACCCAGGATGGACGTGCAGACATATATACATATATATACACACACACAACAACATTAACAGTAAGGGGAATGTGGGGTAAATCACTCGGGATCTCTGGTTCGGAAGGCAGGCAGCCTGGACGCTCTGGTTCGGAAGGCAGGCAGCCTGGATGCTCTGGTTCGCAAGGCAGGCAGACTGGATGCTCTGGTTCGGAAGGCAGGCAGACTGGACACTCTGGTTTGGAAGGCAGGCAGACTGGACGCTCTGGCTCTGAAGTCAGGCAGGCTGGATGCTCTGGCTCTGAAGTCTCTGAAGTCAGGCAGGCTGGATGCTCTGGCTCTGAAGTCAGGCAGGCTGGACGCTCTGGCTTTGAAGTCAGGCAGGCTGGACGCTTTGGCTCTGAAGTCAGGCAGGCTGGACGTTCTGGCTCTGAAGTCAGGCAGGTTGGAGGCTCCAGTACTAATGGCAGACAGGCTGCAGGCTCTGGCTCAGATGGCAGGCAGGCAGCAGCCTCGGGCTCAGATGGCAGGCAGGCTGCAGCCTCGGGCTCAGATGGCAGGCAGGCTGCAGCCTCGGGCTCAGATGGCAGGCAGGCTGCAGACTCTGGCTCAGATGGCAGGCAGGCTGCAGACTCTGGCTTAGATGGCAGGCAGGCTGCAGACTCGGGCTCAGATGGCAGGCAGACTGCAGGCTGAAGTTCAGAAGTTAGCAGGCTGGCTGAGGACTCTGGAGACTCGGCAAGAAGACAAGCTGAAGGCAGAGAGGCACAAGGATAACAAACTTTAAATTCTGGGAATGGTGAGAGCCCGTGATCAGTAGATTCCCTGTTGTCAGTAGTGAAATCTTCACAGTTGCTTGGCACATTAAAACACGCTGAAGTTCTTTCTTTGGGATGTCTCAGAATAGTGCTTGTCTTTGATTCTTTGATGATCAGACTTCCTTTACCTTTTGGCACTTCACATCTCTTAGTCAAAGGAAATAGGTCAGAGATTTCTTGGTCATGGGAGATTTTTTCAATTTCTTCTGCATTACAAGGTGGGACAAATGCATCAGAGCATAGAGTATTATCATTTCCTGACTTTTCAATATGGGGTGTGCTTGAAGGCAAAGGAGCAAACAAGGGGTCAGGATTTTGTTCCTTCTCAATGAGGAGGTTGGCTTCAGTCACAGCAGTTAAATCAAGAGTGTGGTCTGAATCACAGGATATTGTCACCTCAAGGATTATGTGGGTCATGAGTTCAGGTTTTGTCAGTATGTCAATGGCCGGGTTATCTCTGAGATAGAACTGACTTCACTGCCAGGAAAAGAAAGCAAAGAGATGTTTTGGGTTTTTCCTAGCATTTGGGGTTCCTGAAAAGTGAAGGGACACATCTCAGAATTAGCACCTGGACGTAATTTATCACTAAAAGGCAAAACACCAGAGGAGTTAGAAAATTCAGACTTCAAACACATACTTTGATTAACTGCACTGTGAGACAAGGTACTGTGGCTTTTGTGAGTGGAATCTGAGTGATCAGCTGCAGTATTATTCACACAATCGTTGGACCAGCTCTGAGTGTAACGCAAAAGAGAGCGCAAGGCTTCATTCTCCATTTCTAAGGAGGCTAACATAGAGGTGGAAAAGTTGTCTTGTACAGCGGTTTTAGATTTCCACTTGAACTCTGGTTATGATTTTTTAGCAGAGTCTGAAACATTTTATTCTCTCGTTGTAATTCAAGAACCTGAGGTGTAATTATATCCTGTGAAGACTGCAGATCTTTCTCTACAAGGACAGTGGTACACTTGGCAACTTCACAACAAGCAACAGAGCTATACCTTGGATTTTGTTCAAACTGGCTATTGTTTACTTTGAATGTGGTGTTTAACAAGGTCCCTTTATTATCCGGGACTGTTATCTTTACTGGACTACAAGACTGCGTAACATTATTTGAATGGAGAACAGAGGTTATGAAATTAATCTGCTCTTTCTTTGGTTGTGTGGTTGAATATTGTATTTTACAACCACTTATAGCAGACATGCAAGAATCAGAATTCTTGTTCAGCATACTGAGTATGGAATCATTCTCCTTTTGCAATGCTGACAAAGACATTGAATCTGGAGCAGGACAGAAGATTAAGTCAGAATCTGGCAAAGAGGTGTTTGAGAGCCAATGAGAAAAATATTCAGAACGTAAATGTCCATTTCTCATAAGAGGATTCATTGTTTCAGGACTAGGGGTAAAATTCTCATATTGTAAAGTAGACATTAAACGCCTCTCATTGCTGGGCACCGGTGAAGTGCCCTGCACAAACTTAAATGGTGCACTGGTGTGTTTCTTTCTTAAACCTCTCATTATGACACACCTTCAATATATTCACAAACAAATGTAACAGAAAAATGGTAGCTAACTGAACGCAAAGAAACCTCACAAGTGACCCTGGAAATGTGGGTTGGTCATTCTGTCAGGGACTGTCCGGGACTGTCTGGGACACAGTCAGGGATTTGGGCAAAGACTGGGAACTGGATAGAAAACGCACACAGAAAGAGGAGTACAGCCCTGCCCAGGATCACACAGGGAGTCAGAGGAGAAAAAGGGATCCAAAGGGGAAGCCTGTAAAAGTGAACACGGTGGTTAAGACTCAAAGGATGGGCACTCAAGAGGCAATTTAGCATTCAGAATAACTACACCCAGGATGGACGTGCAGACATATATACATATATATATATACACACACAACAACATTAACAATAAAGGGAATGTGGGGTAAAGCACTTGGGAGCTCCACACAGTAAGACTGAAGCTCAGTAAGTTCCTCACCCACAATTGCTGTTACAGATACTGACTGCAAATACCCACATATAGGATATGCATGCAAGGGCAGGGGCTGTGGAGCTGATACCTATGGTGATGTTATAACTGTAACTCAAAGACAATACTCACAGTGAACAAGAAACCCCACCTAGGTAGTCAGCTGTGCCCATCAATCCTGGCGATCAAACAGGAACATGCAAGGCAGTAACAGCAAGGGGGTAGAACTAAACACAAGCAAAATAGACAAGGAGCTAGCAAGGAGGAGTGCTTAACAGGAAAGGAAGAAATCACAGGGCACACTTGGCAGAAAGCAAGTAACACACATACAAGGTAATAGAAGCAAGACAGCAGGAATAGAAAGAAAGCTTACTAGGAACTGGAACCAAGAAGTGAGAAGAAAGGCAGGGACTGGAAAAAGGTAAATACAGAAGGAGAGGCTACAAGGGTACACTAGAATAGAATTGAATCAGGAGTCAATAAAACACAGTAGCACTGAAGGCTGTGCTGGAGCAGAAACAAGAATTGAGCAAAAGCTCAAGAGCCAAGGTAGCACGGCAGGCAGTGCTAGTTCAGGAGCAGGAAATTACTATAGCTCAGGAGTCAAGGTAGCACTGCAGGCAGTGCTAGTTCAAGGAAACAGGAAATAGCTACAGCTCAGGAAAAGGAGTCAAGAGAGCACTGCAAATCAGGAACAAGAAATAGCTGAAGCTCCGGAACAGGAACAAAGAATAACTATAGCTCAGGAACTCAGGAAACAAGGTAGCACTGCAGGCAGTGCTAATTCAGGCACAGGGAATAGCTGTAGCTCAGGAATTCTGGAAACAAGGATATCAACCGCTCAGGAAACACAGGAAACAAGGGTCGGTCTCACCGGTACACAGCTACAATGACCAACCTTGGCCTGAAGGGAGCTGGGGCTTAAAAGAGCTCACAGTAATCACATGCATCAGGTGGGAGCAGGCTAGCAGCAGCCAGCCACAGGTGAGCTGAATTCCTCCATCCATCCTTGGCCTGCAGGGGTGGAGACGAAGCAGTGAGCAGGGAATTCTAGGTAACAGAGTGTCAAAAATTAGCAGGCTGGCTTCAAGCATGAGCAGGCTGGCTTTCACAAAACCCGGCATGGATAGGGAATGGATGTCCATTTCCAAATAGTGACCAAATGGATGGAAGTCAGGATATGCATGCAGGGGAGTATCTGGAAGCTTTTCAGAACACAGGAAAGTCACACTATGCACCCCTCCGGTGGTGGGCACTGGGCACGAGAGTGCAGGGAGCTAATCGTGACAGTGGCTGTGTCAGGCATAGATGACATTGTAACAGTAGGATTCGAACAGGCTCTTGACCCCGTATGTTTAAAAGTTGGAAACATGCATTTAAATCCATCCAGCCGCACAATAAGAGGTGAAATCAATGCCTGTAATATATATTCAAATTTTATAGCAAAGTCGTCCAGAGGAAGCAGTCCCTTTACCAAGTTACATGCTAATTCTGGGGGCCATTTTCCCTTGCCATAGATGGAGGATGATTGCAGCTAAGAGCTGTGTTTACTGTTGGATTATGTAATAATTCATCTGTCTGTGTGGCTATTTCCCGTATGCTAGACTTAGTGTGACGCTTTGAGTGCTTAATAACTGGCACAGGGCTAGAAACTGGCTTTCTCCTGGCCAAGGGTAATATCTGGGCTGGCGAGTCCACTAGCCTTGTAGCGAAGGGAGATTCCAAAGACGTAACAAAAGGAGTTTGAGCAGAAGGTACAGCCATAGTTGCCGAATTAAGAGAAAGCCTTTAGCTCAGTGAGATCAATCTCATTGCTAATCACACTCACCGCCCTTTGAAGCATTCTATTGATCGATGTTGAGGTTGAGGGAGGTGAGGCTAGATGGGAGGGGCCCCAACATTCTTCTTCCCCATTGTGTTTGATTAAACCTGCTACTGATAAAATACAATTAAAGCTGGAAAATTATGCGATATGAGACTCAAGAAATGGCCACACATACCTTAGGGGGAAGCCAAGGGAGGCGGTCCCGCCCAGCCTCCTCCGGGCTCACATTGCGTGACGCCTCACTCTGTTTAATAGCACTCCTGCATCTCAACAGCGTTGCAGACCTCCTCCTCCGGGCTGTGATTGCTGGGGAATGGAGCACCCCCTGTAGTGGCAGCATTACGAGGCTGTAAATTCGACAATGCAAGTAGGGCTCCGTGGCCTGGGAAGCACAGGGCTCTCTCTGGTCCACCAGTCATTGGCACAGTGGGCCCCTCGCTGTTGCTGTGTGGGGTTCCAGCTGTGCAGGGGCCAATTGCACCCCACCTCAGCTCTGCAGCCACAGGGGGATCCAGGAGTGTCAGCGCTCCTCTGCACTCAAACACGGGCTGCAAGTTGTCACCCCATCAAGCTCAGGTAGCAGCCTCAGTCATTAGCCTGTGCCAGGGGCCAGTCAACTGCACGCACCGGCGCTCCCTCTTCACTCACAGGGCGCTGGTGACAGAGCACAGTACTGCTCAGCTATCAGCCTCCCTGCATCTTACTCAACAAAAGCCACAGTTATTGCAATTATCACCATCACCACATAGGGGCCATTCAGCGAATGTGGAATCTCTCACCAGTTGGTCAGTACCATTGGAATCGCCCACCCAGAATCAAGGAGCACCAGAAACAAAGTCCACATCATGCAGCGTTAGGACCGTCAACTTGCGGTAACTCTCAAGAGTTTTTTGGCGTTCTCGAAATTACCAGCGCCATTTTCACAGCGTTCTCCTCACTGCTCACCTCGCTGCTCAGCATCTGTGGATGTAAATCGCCTTTGATGCAAAATTCCCCCGCGCTGCCTCCTGGATCCAAACTCTACCACGCAAAGCCTCCTAGGCCACACAAGTAGAAAGCAGTAATAGTAGGGGGTGAAAAGATGGTGCTCAGTCTCTTCCACGGCTTTCCCCCTGTTGCGGTGTTGCACGTACACCACAACAGCTTCTTTAACCCAGGGTTTTGGCAGGAAAAGACAATTTTTTCGGAACCACATAAATATATAAATAGGAAAACTTTCCTCATATGTTGACTGGGCTAGCATAGAGTTCGGCCTATTTAGAAGGTCAGCGTTCTTCACACGGGCCTAGAACACCATGTATTTATAAGGGCTAATGTACCCCTGCCATACACTATAAGGATACTGCAAGTCACCTCGGAGTTCCATGACCTTATAAAAAAAATCAGCCTTCACTCTCATTCCTCTATATGGACATGGATCTCCTCAGGGACTTGCAATGTCCTTATAATGTACAACGGAGGTACTTTATTGAATACATAATCTGTAACTCATAGATAGGCCTAAGTGAAATTTAAATTATGCCAGCGCAAGTCTCATGGTTTTGGGAACTACACCTGTTACATGAAATTCCCAAAATTATGCAACTTCAGGTAATTACGCACCATTTGCTGTAAACATTTAAAGCGAACATGCCATTCAAGGTAAACATTTACTGCAAACACACAGGAACAACAAAAAGTGAGGACTTTTTTTTTTTTGCGTTCATCTTTAAGCACAAAATGTGTTAATAAAATAATCTTTTTTAGAATGACTTTTCAGACTGAGGTGCATGCATAACTAATATAAATGGGATGTGGACCAGCAGTGTGCCGCATCGCACACAGTAGTGAATTGTGGAAGAGAGGTGCGCGTGAGACCACAGACCTCTACAGCATTTCAATTCACAATGTCTTAAAAACGTGACACACTGTGAATTGGGCATCAAGGAAAGCATGCTGTGGTTTGTGAGACTCCTGTCTGCTATACTCCATGTCTGTAGTTGGCATACACAGAAGACTATTCACAAACTGCATTTTGCAGTATATTTAGGAGTACTAAAACAGTATTTCTAAAATACTACAAAATGCCATTTACTAACCTACAAGCAAAGCCCTATGCCTTCCCCTCTTCTATCATTTAAGTGCATAAATCTCAACTCAACTGTTGAGATCTCATCACCATTAGGTATTTGTTTTTGTAGTGAATGTGGGGTGATGGGGGCTGTAATATGAGGAATACTTACTACTAAATGGGTGGGGTTAAGGGAGAAGTAAAAAGGGGTTTAGGGAGGGGCACACACCCATCCACAAAAGAGTATGTGGCATGTTTACTAACATTTTACACAACGCAGCCCAGCAACTGAAGTTGCTGAGCTCAGTTCCATGAGATGGAGAGAGAAGTACAGTGCCATATTTTCAAAGATATGGCACAGTTCTGTTCTTTGCTGGTGCTGCGGCACTTGTGGCTGCCTAGTGCCAACGCAGGCTTCCTAGCATCATGGCGCCAGGGTGCCTTTGAAGAGGTCAGGCTAGTTTCCTGCAGGAAAGGATACATTGCTGCACAAAAAACTATTTTTTTAGGTTATTTCCTCTTTGTATGTGTGCAGCAGAATGTAGCACGCATGCAAAGAGGAAATAACAAGGAGAAATAAAAGTATTTCTTCTTGTTACACCAGCCTCGAGTAGGCACATTTCTTTGTAAATATGGGCTTGCGTCAAAATACATTAGTGGAAGCACAGAAACTCCCATCCACCACCCATGTAATGCCTACCATACACAAGGTAATGAAAGCTAGCAAAGCCACTGAGAACCATGCAAATCAGGATTTGCGTGGCTTTGTAAATTCTAAAATGTGAAGAAACCTTGACACAAAATCTTATGTAAATCTGGGCCTTAACCGGCAGCCATTCATACACTGCACTTCTATTGTTACTACAGCCAAAAAGGTCCAAAAACAATTACAAATGGGCCCCAGTTCAGAGATGGAGTAAGTCCAGCACCACACATGGCTAACCACAGGTATTTCAACACCTTCTCATAGAAACAAACAATGAAAGGGCCTTAATATGAAGAAAGCCCATAGGAACAAATCTCAAAATAAATTGTTATTTTAACTTTTTTTAAATATAAATACATTTAATTTTATACAAAAAACTTTATTTTTTCAAAATAATTTTAATTAGTTTTGTAAAAAGCTTTTATTATTTTGTACTACATAATAAATATACATTTTAGACTTTAAGTTGCATTTATTACAAATTTTGAGCAAAATAATTTAAATTTAATGTAACTGAAAATGATTAAAAATTACATTCAAAATAAAGTTAATAATGTTGCATTTTTTATTTTGTTCTACAGTTAAAATAAATATTAGAAATTAATTTACATCTGTATTTTTTAAATATATTTTTTTCACTATTTAAAAAAAATATATATAATCCACCTTGAAACCTTTTCCAATATGTTATCAGAGGGAGATCTCCGCCCTAGTGGGAGGGATATCCACCTATGTGTGAAAAGTTACAAGTAGCAACTTTACATTCATAAATTAGGCTTCATCCCTGAATTCAGGGGATGTAGATATGTAAGCCTACACTTTATAGTAAATTTACTCTTTTAAGTAGAAAATAGCCTAAAGTAGTAAATTTACTCCAAAATGTAAACGTAGGCTTATGAAAGTAGATTTATTCCAGTGTTAGTTTATCTTTGTGAATAGCCCCTATGAGTTGCAGATGTCATAAATTTACAACATACATTCTTAAAATGATAATGCCTGCCCTAAGCCCTCAGTAACCATTCCATGCTTTTCAACTACAGCAGTGGAAAGAAAAGCACTGGCCTTGAGAGTCACAAGGTTTGAAAATGCCTCTTTGCTGTCTTTCAACCTCTATGATTTGCATGGTTTTGCAAAGTGTGTATTTCGATATGCAAAGCTAATTGCAAATTGCAATGCAATGCAATTCAATTCAGCTTTATTTCGGCTCAAAAGGCCATAAAAGCTCATAAACAACATTGTTCAATATAAAGCATAAATAGTTAAGTACATAAATATGGTTAAAATGCAATTCATTACAGCTCTAAGGGTTATAAAAACAACAGATTTTAAATTATAAAAAGACTATTAGTTAATAGGTGCAAATATAGTTAAGGATGTAGAAAAATAACAGTAGGGTCAAGTATTTGAATCCAAGACCGAGCGTGGAAAATGCAGTATATCACGTTACTACATCAACCATTAGTGGGTTTCCAGTCACTATGCAGAGCTTTGCCCTAACTTTCCACCTAACCTGTAGATAACGTGTTAGTGCAAAAATGAATGTCTTACTGAGATCATTTCTTAGTATCCTTAGGGCAACTTTGTATTCTCTAGTGCCTAGGGACTGGCACAGTGGTGACAGCCAGCATCGCCTACTGCTCTGTGTGCCGGGCAGAAAAAGAGGACGTGATCTAGAGTCTCCTCAGGAGCACCACATGACGAGCACCACCTCTCATCCGCACTATGTGCTTTTCCCATCTGGCTGTGAATGGCCAGAGGGGAAGAGTCCCGTAGCGTAACTGCAGGTGCCTAGCCATTGGAGGCTCGATCTCATCCATGACGTTTCCTCTGCTATAAACATCCTTAACTACAAGGAATGCATCGGTCAGAGAGCCTCTGCTTTCCTCAGTGTTTGCTGCAATATCTATGTGCTGCCAATAGGCCTTTTTGATGCTGTTCTTGGTGATCCCAGCTGACTCGTTTGGGATACTCCACAGAGTTAAAAACCCAATTTTCTCCAGGAGGGATCTCACATAACTGATCCAGGAAATTGCAATGCTTATTTGTGTGTTATGAACAGGTACTTGGCATTTGCAAAGTTAGTTTCTCTGGCTTAGTGAATGCAAAATATTTTGCGATCCTCAACTACTGTGATCTAAACACTATTACAAGTTTTGAATTCTGATTGTGAAATGAGTGATTAAGCAACGAATGTTGTTACTAAATCAATGAATGATTCAACAACCACAAAGAGTCTTCACTGTGACTGAGGAAATCAGGAGCATTCATACATCACTGCTCAATGCAGCATTTGTTGCCTATGTCCAGAACTATAGGCATTCTTCTTGCATATAGGCTAACACAGAGGGCAGTTCACCTCCCACAGCAGTAGGACCTCGGTGTTTATAGGAATAGAATATTGCCCACATATTCAGCGGCATGTTTACAGTTAATGTACCCTGTGATTTTTATCATAGGAGCTTCTCAGCAATAGCACAGAGAGGACTCTCAAAACATTTCACATCCTGAGCACTAATGTACATAATTTAAAAAAAATCATTTATATTTGACTAGGATCAGTCTTCAATGCTCACAACATACAACACACTCATGCTAAGGTGTTAGGCAGTTAGAAGAAGCTAAAATACAGAAAAGCATATCTAAACAGCTTGTCAAATTAAAAGTGAGGTGGTAGTCTTCTGAATTAAACCACCCTTTACTTGGTATGAAACCTTCTTAAAAGGTACACCTGGAGAGTTTGGACCAAACCAAAATATTTGGGTTAGTTCCCTTCAACTGTCCGTTTGTATCTGGTTCATTTTTCTTAGATTTAGTAGACTTACCAAACTGGATTTAATAGAGTTTTGGAGTGGGGTGCTGAAGGAGAACAAAATAAGTTGCTTATGTGGCTTTAGTAGACAAAAAGACTTCATGTGTTCGTTTCGTCTACTGCAATTAAGGGTTTGAGCAATGTTTGAATTTACTCGATTCTTTCTCAAGTCAAACTTTATTTAGTGGAAGGTACTACGTATCATAATAATGACTTGTACTTGAACAAAAACATGTAAAATTACCGATTTTGTTTGAAAACTAAAAATATTTTTAAAAATTGTCTATGATTTTTCCTGCGTGAGTCTGTTTTTCAAACATGTATCAGTTCCTAAGAATGGTGCTGATAAGAAAGTAATGAATTGATCATGCAAACAACCAGTATCTCATTTTTCCAGGGAGTGCCTTCTGACAACCTGTCTGGCAACCACAAAACCAATATTAGAGACTGTGTGGATTATTCTGAGTGCCACTCCAAAAAAGCAATATATGATAAGTCTATATCAGCCGTATCTACCCACACCTGGTAGAAATGGGTGATCTTCACCAGGCAATGGAAATGTTTAATACTCCAGTGCAATGGGAGACCAACCCGAAAATGTAGAACTCCCCAACCTTCACCTGATGGTAACTTCCACCTAGTCGGATGTTACTCACCTTTCCTCCACTTGAACCGTTTTTGCTTTTCACTGATATCCCCCAACTCCGGCCACCTGTGACAGTCCATCGTCAGCACTTCCTTTCCAAAAGCAGTTTCAGGTATTGTCCAAATTTAACTTCTCGTCTGTAATTCACGTTTCTCGGTGTTTCGCATTATTTTTACACGTTTGTGCAAATGCATGGTTTAGTCACACAGTAGGGTCATGGTGCTGCTGCCATTCTGTTTTCCTCTTCCCCTCCGCAGCTCAGGTTATTAATTATATAGTCGGCATTAACATGTTTACTGGTCTTACAAGGGCACCCTATAGCCACTCATAGAAGATGTACGGATGTTATGCCTGACCTCGTAACATGCCTATCTGCCTATACTGGGCCAAATTGTATTTCAATGTTATTATGTCCTGCACTTGTAAGTAACTACAATTTATTTAACCAATAACCATGTTCCAATAAAGGGGAGAGAAAACAGGTGGGCATTTATGTTTAGACAAAAGTTACTTTTCCAAAGTGCTTTTAAATGAACTATTCTGAAGTAATTTCTACAGCCTACTGTACAGTGGTTTTTAAACGATATCTAGTGTGCGCCAGTTTCATCACGCCCAAAGTGCTTTAATGAGCACACCATTGCACTGGTTTTCACTGAGGGGTGGAGGTGGAAGGACAGTGATGTAGCAAAATCTAGCAGTCCAGGCAGTAGCTACAAGGTGCCCCCTTTGTGCTTCTTACCTTCTCCGTCTCCAGAATGTGGCCTTCCAGTCTCCAGCTTGCCATCACAGTCCTGCTGGGCAGACATCTCCTGGCATGTCCACCTCCCTTCTCAGACCTCAATTCTCCAAATATTTATAGTAAGACAGCTTTGCCTATGAAAAGCATAAGCAGCAATCGGCCATGCTTCTTTTCCATCCCGAATCCCATGTTTAGGAGTTGACCAGGCTTTGTCCACACAAAGCATGAGAGAGGGCGTGGCAATCTTTCTGAACAAACAACATAAGCAGCACAAGAGCACACTTCCTCCACAGATCTTATGATCATCGGTAGCCACGTGTGCTTCCTACATAGCACAAAGGTCAGTGCAGACAGCTTCCCCTCATGCAGAAGAAACAGTAGTTGGACAAGATGCATTCCACAGCATGAGCAGTAGTGGGGCGAGTGTACTCCACAAACAGTAGTATTAGCAGAAGAACAAGCTACATTCACTCATAACACTCAAAAAAGTAGAGCATGAGCATAATATGTTTAAGCTTCCCCCACAACTCTGCAAACTCACAAGAAGCAGTGTGGCAAGCGTCCTTTATGCATAGTAAGTTCAGTAAAGTTCCAAGCTTCCTCAATGGACAAAAGGTACATCAGGTATTTTAATTCCTTTAATACACACAGATGAGACACATCACTGATGTCTTCACAGAAAAAACACAAGGAAAAAGGGATGTTGGTGATTGTTGTGAGCCACTTCAGTCCAGCATAAACTGCCAGAGAACAGTTGGCTGATCACTTTTAAGCAAATACCCTCATACCCCATATGGAAAATGTCTGAAAATGTGTATGTTTTAATGGGTGCCGTGCATGTGCTCCACTGTATGGTCTTAGCAGGGCGCATTTAAAAATATTGAGACGAGTCAGTGGTATTACATAGAATTGATTGACACTGCCTGCATGCTCTGACTCGCTTGCATACAAAGGGACTGACTCACAAACTGCACTTTTGAGTGAGTTTACACTGTTGAGTAAATGTACTACTTTATGGCATTCACAAACTGCACTTTTGGAGTAACATACTTTTGTGGTAAGTCCAGCACTACACATGGCCAACCACTAGTACTGTAATCTCCATTATTTTCTAGGGGAGTGTGTTGCAGTACCAGTGGTTAGCCATGTGCAGTACTGGATTTATTGCAGTTTTTATTTTTGCAGTACCTTACACGCGTAGTCTATAACTACAAAAAAGTAGTACACTTACTCAAAAATTCAAATTACCTTTGTGCATCAGGCCCAAAGAGAGAAAGAGTATGACCAAGTCCTGGCTAAAAAAAAAAGTTCAATCGTTGGTGATACACTGTAATCACTTTATATGATTTTACACAGTTTCATCGGATGTGCATGCGCTGATGGAGAAGCGTGGATCGTATTGTCTTCTTCGATTGAGGAGGCTGTATCTCCAAGTTTCAGCCTCTACAAATAACATTCAGGGCTGCACTGGGAAACAAAATCAACTCTGCAAAAAGGTTTAAAATTAGCACATGCAGCACTGTGTGGGTGATCATAGCGAGAACACCTGACTCATTTCTTGGGTTTGGGAGATTGGGTAAGGTTTTTACAATGTTTCCACACACTATGAAGGGGTGAGAGGCTAAATCTCTCTACTCCGGCCTCCCCAATCACATAACTATAACACACAAGGAGGAGTAGCGAAGAGTGATAGAAAGGTGGCACATGCTCTGTGTGAAAATACTGCCCTCACTCACAAAATTGTGACATGCTTCATCATTGGGCTTGCTTACAATACACCCCTGTGCAGACCAACGCGTGGGGTGGAGCAACAGGGAGGGGAAGACAAGACACATAAAAAAGAAGTTATATCTCAATATGCATTGGGATCACCGAAAGAAAAGTGCAGCAAAGGTATAAAACTAGCTCAGGGGTGTCTCTGTGCAACAATTTATTCCTGGACCCACTGTCTAGGTCTAAAAACGTGAAGGATGGTGGTGATAGGAGAAATTTAAGAGTCCCTTCACCCCTCCTTACTGCTAAAGTATCAACATGTTTCAGCCGTGCTAAAAGTGCCCACAGTCGGATCCCAAGTATTATATTTACCCTCTGTACCAGAGTAGGTTATATTAGGAATCTGTAATTTCCAATTGAAGGGTATCTCTAAGTAACGTACATTCGTTTGTCTGTAGGGAAAAGCACTGAAAAATAGGAGTAGGATTAATCGTGCTGAGGTAGCTCATGTGGGATTATGTTCAGACATTCGTGGTTCCCTCTCATAGTAATCAACACGCAAACTTTCTAAAATACCACCTAGGTATATTCCATAACCCAATCGGTTTATCGTGAATACCAATTACGTCTAAAAGTTTGAACGTGCGGTATAGTAATGGGAAAATGTATCTGTAGACTTACGCTGAGAATCGTACTTAGTTGGACCGAAGTTAAATGTATCATCGTTGCGCACACACATGCTACGCAGTGGGAAAACAACTCACAGAGTTTCATCAAAAGCAATGCTTAAAATGGCAATTAATGGGAGAGACCCCCTGTTGTCAAACTCTGAGGAGACAAATGGAGACATAGATGAGGTTAAATAGTAGCATGTATTCTTGTTATGATAAGTGGGACACCACGGTGTGTAGCGAAGCAAATCCGGGTTGGAATCATTTAAAAACAATTAAGATCAATGTCTATACAAGGCTCCCTTTGATTGTAAAACAGCCTCTCATAAATTCCCCAAACTAAAAGTAGGGGCCGTGGTGTGTCCCTTTCGCTTTTCTAGCAACTTTTTCAGACTTATAAACGCCCCTCGTCGTACCTGTGAGCAGTAGTAATTAGAGTAAGTAACCCCCATGGACGTGCAATCTCTTGTTTTAATGCCTGCTCATCGGGTCATTTTCCATTGCGTCATTGCGTAGCCCTGTCCCAATGAGCTGCCCCCCACCCATCTCCTTACTTCTTCAAGGGTGGTACTCTGCCTCGGATTGTTTCCAAAACTCGCCATGAAGGTGGCGAAGTGCAGGATTGCTTCCTCCTCTCATAGAGAGGATTTCCAGACACGTGACGTGCCGTGTCATGCGGCTGCGTCATGTGATTCTGACGCATAGCATCGTCCCTCCGTTGCTAGGAGACCAGCGCATCTCCTGTAGTCGTGAGGGGAGGGAAATACTAAAATTTTTTACAAAATGTGTGTATTCCCTGACTTTGCCACAACAGGATTCCTCAAAACTATTTCATGCAAAATAGATTGTTGATAAAGTGGTGGCAATGAAACCATAAAAATCTAAATCGAGCTCATAGTTGGGCATGATGTTTAATTCGAATTGTGGAAGCTTTATTTAAACACTATGATGTTAGCTATGTATTTGACCTACAGGAGCTGACCCTGAGTAACTAGTCAACGCCCAATGCCTATCCCTCGTTCAGTCACCTTTCAGCGGGGCATGATGTTTAATACACATTGTGAAAATTTTACTGAATGTACAAGGTTGGAAGTGGGTAATTCCTATGGATTAGTGATCGCGCTAATGTATGCAGTGTATTATGAGGAGCTCTTAGTAAGGCAAAAATGGAGTAGAAGACAGATACGGACCCCTGTTTATAATGGGTCCTATCTATTCAGTGTGTTCCATAGGAATTCGTCATTCAACCCAATTTCGTGGCTCTTTAGTCTACATACCCATTTTTGTTCTCTTGTCAGGAGCAGTCTCTTTTTATCGCCTGTGTTTGAGTTAAATCTTGGTTTATCCAGCACAGTCCATGCTAGATCATTTGCTGTGTGTTGTTTTTCCAAGTAATGTGTCGTAAGTTGAGTATTAGATTTACGACATCTAATGGTGCTTCTATGCTCCATAATGCGTGTCTTTACTTTCCTTGGGTCAAGCCTATATATTGCTTCCTGCAAGGGCAGGTGATCAGGTAAATGACGTATTAAGAGTTGCAATTGGTATGTGTCCTTTGTTCCCAAGGCTATTGTGGAACCACATCCACGCTTTTTGTATTTTTTGTCAAGAGACATACATTACATGAGCCACATCTCATGTGTCCAGTGATGGGGGGGCAATGCCCTGAGATCTTGTGTGTTGGTTGATTTTGTAACATTGGGTCTTGTGTGCACCAGAATGTCTCTCAAATTCGCACTTCTCTTGATGGAGAATAAAGGTTTTTCAATGGTGAGTCCATTTGAATTCAGTATACGCCAGTTTTTTAGTATTAGCTGTTTGATCTGGTGTGAAGCTGTATTGAAAGTAGTTACACAGACTGGTTTAGTCATAGGGAGTTTTTCTGCCTTCTCCAGTAGATTGTCCCTGTTGGTATTGATAGCTCTTTGCTTTCTTGACCACCCTATCTGAGTATCCACTTCTGCGTAGTTTCTCCGTCAGTCGCTCCGCTTCATTGTGAAAAAAGGTGCTGTCCCTGCAGTTCCGCCCGAGTCGGAAGAATTGTCCCACCGGTAGGTTTTCCCTCAGGGATTTGGGATGAAAACCCTCGAAAGAAAGTAAGGAGTTCTTGTCCGTAGGTTTGTGGTAGACCCAGGTGGCAAGTTTCCAGTCTTTGGGTTCTATTACCAAATCAAGGAATGGTAATTCTGTATTTGTCACATTGGATGTAAATTGTAGTAGAGGGTTGCGGCTGTTCAACCACTCTAAAAATCTCTGGACCGACTCTGCGTCTCCTCTCCAAATAACGAGGACGTCATCTATGAATTTTCTCCAAAGCCTGATGTTATCTGCCCATGGGTTTATTTATTTTATTTATTTGAATAGTTTTATAAAGCGCGAAAAAGACCCATAGGGGTATCAGAGCGCTGTACAGAGTTGGCTCAAACAAGGGTACAAATGCAATGTGAAAGCAGGTGAAGTTACAACATAAGGAAAACGTTCAGGTTACGAGTTGGGGGTATAATCGGTGCCCTAGAACACGAAGAGCAAAACATCATAAAATAACACGCACCAGAGAAGTACAATACGAATCAGGGAAATTATCCCAAAAGTAAGAGCGAGATCACAAGATAATGCAATTAAGGAGCCATAGAGGACTAGATCAAAATAACGTATAAGCATACAGTAAAACACATCAGTGTAGTACATCCAAATTGGGTATTAATAAAAGCAAGAGCATGATCACAGGATGATGGTGTTAACGTTCATTCAGGAGTAGTCGTTTGACCACTTTTTAAAGGATGTCGCGGAAGGATTGGATCTGATCTCAGATGGCAGGGAGTTCCAAATTCTCGGAGCAAGACCAGTGAAAGCACGGTTGTAAGATCTTTTCTTTTTTGAATACTGGAGGTTTCAAGAGAAGGGTGGACATACTTCTAAGGTTCCGGCTGGAGCCCGATAGTTCAAGTTTATTTGCCAGGTAGTACGGGGTGTTATAGTGTATGGCTTTATGAGTCAGGCAAGCTATCTTGAGCCTGATTCTGGCTTTTATAGATAGCCAATTTAGTTGCAGAAGGTCCGGGGAAATGTGATCAAACTTTCTCGAGCCCGTTATGAGTCTAGCCGATGCGTTCAGGGAAGCTCTGAGTGGGGCCAAGCTAGCTTTCGGAAGACCAGCAAGGGTCACCAGCCCATATTCCAATCTAGAGATAATCAGTGATTGAACCGCCGGCCTGAGGTCTTTTCGGGTGGGGAGGAAAGGTTTGATTTTCTTAAGTGTGTTAAGTTGGAAATTGGCTCCCCTAGTAGTAGCACTGATGTGCGCTTGTATGTTTAAGTGTTTATCCAGGATGATACCTAAGGATTTGGTAGAGTCTACAACATGAGGGGTGCAGTTTAGGACAGAGAGATGTTTAATCCAGTCAAGGGTAGGAGTCGAGTGATTGGGTGGGGAGATCAAAAGAAATTCAGTTTTGAGAGTATTTAGAAGGAGATGGTTCTGAGCTAACCATTGTTGGGTTTGTGCAAGTGCAGCATTTAATGTTTTTATGTCCTCTTGAGATGAGATCTTCAGGTACAGTTGCGTGTCATCAGCATACATGTGGTACTGAATGTTGGCTCGTTTCATAATGACAGCAAGTGGCTCCATAAAAAGGTTGAAGAGGGTGGGCGAGAGCGCTGATCCTTGGGGGACTCCAATCATGACAGGGGTACTGGAAGCAAGGGAGTGTTTAACTTTGATCCTTTGCGTGCGGTTATGCAGGAAGGAGGCAAACCAATTTAGGACTGGGCCTGAGAGACCCATCCTGTGTTGAAGAAGATCAATTAGGTTTCCATGTTTGATGGTATCGAAGGCTGAG
Source organism: Calotriton arnoldi (assembly GCA_963921515.1). NCBI lineage: Eukaryota > Metazoa > Chordata > Amphibia > Caudata > Salamandridae > Calotriton > Calotriton arnoldi. The sequence continues at coordinate 1,416,663 of CAWUFW010002254.1, read as the reverse complement.
GATAGGTCCAGAAGGATCAGGAGACACGGGACATTTTGGTCGAGGGCTCTCAAGGCGTCATCAACAATGTGCGTTAGTGCCGTTTCAGTACTGTGCCCTGATCTGAAGCCTGACTGATGGGGGTCAAGGAGTTGATATTTCTCAATGTGATTGCAGAGTTGCGAATGGACACATTTTTCAAGCAATTTAGCTAGAGTCATACTGCTGGTTATAGGTCGGAAGTTGTTTGGGTCTGTTAGGTCCGCATTGGGCTTCTTAGGAATGGGAGTAGCTTGCCCAACCTTTAGGCAGTCCGGAATCTTTCCCTGTAAGAGGGATTCATGAATGATCCTGGACCAAACAGGGAGAATGGCTGAGTTTAAATCTTTATATAGCTTAGCGGGTAAAGGATCACCGAAATGGTTGGAGGGTTTAAGGGATGCCATGTTGTGAAGGAGCTCTGTGTGATCTGGGAGGAGAAAAGAGTTCCACGAGGCGTTGTTTGTGAGCGAGCAGCCCAAAGGCGAGTATACTATCGAGGATTCTGCCAACTCCTCTGATCCTGCGGGAAGTTTCTTAGGTGACAGATTTGGGGTGACTTGTAGTAGCTCCAACTCTATTTTCCTTGTTTTTTCCGCGAAGTGAGCTGTGAGATCCTCACCACTAGGGAGCAGTGGTATCGGAGTAGAGATCTGGTTGGAAGACTGGTTATATTGTTCCTTAATGATTTCAAAGAGTTTTTTGGGCCTATTTTTGGCTCCATCCAATTGAGTTCTGAAGTGGTCTGTTTTAGCCAGGCGGATGTGTTTGTTGTAGGAGCTTCTCATTTTTATAAGTTGAGTGAGATTTGTGGTGGAGGGCGAGTTTCTCCAGAGTCTCTCAGATAGTCTAAGGTTGCGCCGTTCACCATTTAGTGAACCATTAAACCACGGTTTGGAAAGTTTGATGGGAATCCTTTTGAGCTGCTTCGGTGCAATAGAATCAAGAATGTTAGACAATGTGTTAATGTAATGATCCGAGAGATCGTCAAGTTTGGTCATATTAGGGGGGGCTGTAGTCTATTTTTGGTGATTGAAGTTAGCATATTGATGTTGAGGTCTCTCATATTGCGAGTCAATTGTTTCACTTTAAGGGGTTGACCCCGTCTACCCAAGCCCTTATCTAGGATGAGGAAGGGAATTTGAAAATGATCAGACCAGTCGCATGGTAAGATGTCTCCTATTTGTATGATGTTGTCTTTGGCAATAAGGTCGAGAGTGGCGCCCTTATTGTGTGTAGGACCTTTACAAAGCTGTGAGAAGTTAAGGTCAGAGAGGAAAGTCTTAAAAGAGCATACAATAGGATCATTTGTATCATTCCAATGAAGGTTAAAGTCTCCAAAGAATATGTGGCAGATTTGATCCGAGCTTGAGCTAATGACTTCCATTATTTGCTCTATGAAGACCAGATTGTCACCAGGAGGGTGATAGATAGAGTGCAGCACACAGATCTTCTTTCCTTTATTCCAGATTTCAGTGACTAGCTGTTCACAGGAGGATAACACAGCACATAGAGATTGTTTTACTGTGAGGTTGGAGCAATGAATACAAGCAATGCCCCCACCTGTTTTACCCAGTCGGTCACTTCTAAGAATGGAGTAGTCAGGGGGGATTAGGATGTCAAGAACTGGGTAAGAGGTATCATTGAGCCAGGTTTCAGTGATGATCAGAAGGTCCAAGTTTTGCGCAATGATAAGTTCTGAAATATCAGCTGCATGTTTCACAGCTGATCTACAATTGAGTAGCATCGATTTGACGTGCAGATTGGAAGTGACCACTTCTTGAAGAGAGGTGGATATGTGAAGTAGGTTTTCTTTGTTCACCGTTCTATACTTAAGACTCGGTTCCCTGTCAGGGTCCGCAATGATGGAGGGGATGTTAAGAGTAGAGTTGGAGGAGGAGACCGTCCTCGAGTCAGTGTAGGAGAAAAGGAGGGTGAGAATGTCCTCTTCAGATAGCTGAGGTAAGGGTCTGTGGGGCCTAGATTGATGATTAGATAAAGGCCTAGAGCTCCAGCTGGAACTAAGAGAGGAGCCGAAAGCGGGATGGTCTGATTAGGACAGATTCTGTGATTTGTAAATATCATTCCTCTGAGCAGTGGGTGAGATCCAACGCTTCTCCATCTTCAAGGAGAACTGAAGTATGCTTTGCACCATCTCTTTGATCACCGCAAGATCATGCTTGAGGTCCGCAATCTTCTCCTCAAGACAGGGATTGTTCATGCACTGATTCGCAGAACTAGCAATCGAAGGTATGACTGGTTCAGCAGTGAGAGTGGTAATAGAGGGTTGCAAAGGATCATTGGCATAGTTATAGAGGGAGATAGAATCATGCTCGAGACAGGAATCAGAGCCTGGAGTGGGAATAGGGAAAGGCAGAGTGGAGTTAGGAGAGGTAGAGGGTGAAGAATGTAATGAGAGTAGGGGTGATTGTCGGTTACTGGTCATTGGACAGGAGACAGCAACTAGGTTCCGGGTCCTGCAGTTGGAAGGTCCCGGGCCTAAGGGAAGAATATCCGAGCCTATCTGGGTGTTAGAGTTGGTAGGGTGCCCATCACCACCGTTGATGGAGCGAGCAGTGGGCGACGCAAGGGACTGAGGATAGGAGGGAAGACAAGGTAAAGGAGGAACAGTGGTGGGGACCGCCGCAAGGTGGGTGGTACTCAGGTCCGTTAAACCCTCACCTACACGAGGCAGAAAGTGGCTGTTCGGGTTTGTGGTGTGGGGAGTAAAAATATCCTCCACTAAGTTGGGTAGATCTGTGGGGTGCGTGTTTACAGATTGGAGCGCAGGATAAGGGGAAGAGGGGTCATCTAACACCTCGGGGGCAGAAAATGTGGGTGGCCCGGTCTGACAGCGGGTGGAAGGGTGGGAGTTAGTTAGTGTGTTCTTAATCCTCAAGAAGGCGTAGTTAAATCGCTTGAGGTTCAGGTCCGAGGCTTGAATAAGGACATTACCATTATTGTAAAGGGAGATAGTCAGCTCTGTTATGTTTCATATAGATGCCCTAATATAGGCATGGTTTGAGATGCCCTAATATAGGCATAATCTTTCACCTACATTAGTTCCCTATTCTCCACAATAACGGGCGCTGAGGGCTGAACCTTATCTAGACTGTGGTTTGGGTACAGAAGGAGGGTTTTTCCCGAACAATGGCCTCCTATACCATCTTTGATGTGCTCATTCAGTATGATTAAATATTCATAAGAGTTCTAGGAAACCAGGCAGGGGCTAGAATACACCTGCATAAACATCTACGTAACCGGTTCATCCCATACGTCATCTTCATACCCAACAATGGCTAACACAAGAGACAAAGGGAATCTATACTTTTCTGTATAAATACAGCACCTCTTGCTATCAGTAGTTAGAGGGGACCGAGACTTCCAGGCCGACACACTGACCAGAGACGCTGAGGCTCCTGCATGCAGTCGCTCCAGCTGACAGTGGTCTAATCATCCCTTGCGTGGTGTCCAACTCGAGACCAGGACGAGGTACCACACTCTCATTATTCAGGTAATGGGGTTTGACTAAATCCTAGCGGGATTCTTGGCTTCTTTCGCACCTACTCACATGCTAGGTACACTTAGGTACATCTAGACAGACATCGTAGGAGTATGCGCTTTGTTTTATAAATGCATTTTATATTCATGTATATGTTCATGACTATTGCAAAATGGTAGAACTGTATTATCCCTTTTTATTCACTGTACTGCTGATCATATATCTCTGCTACTGTTTAACAGCTGTCGCAGCACATATATTTTATACTAGAAGAACAACTGTGCAATAAATTCTTATTGTAAAGTCGCTCGACTGTTTCTTCTGTGTAACTCTCTGAGACCAAATGAACAAGTACGAGTGACTGAGCGAAAAGTAGTACATTGTTTCCACGAGTCTGAGGAATCAGGGTTGTCGTGTTCTGAGGTTGCCAAAACCTAATCTCTCTGATAAAAAGGAGATTCTAGTGGCACTGTGAGCTAGCTAATGCAAACAGGCTAACATACGCGGTGGGGGTGCTCAGAATTAGTCTGCCACCAGGCCCACAGTGTATGTTATCCAAAAGCGCAGGTCCTGCAGGGGTACTATAGGAACTACACTACATGGCGCCACCAACGTTGGTTTGGTCCTTTTTTAACAGTAGAATCTGAGTAGTTCAGTCGTGCTTATTCTCACAAAAAACAGAGACGTCTGGAGTGGGTGGGCACAAACTCTGCCACAGCTGAGTAGGCGAGAAATCCTATCTATTGGCTGTTGGTTAATCAAGCTTGAGGGACATTTAGTTCCCAAAATTGTGCAAAACACCTTATCTTAATTTCCTTGGACAGTTATTCCGTGTTCTTAACACAATGACTACCGAAAACAGAGAATTAGACCCGCTGGCCCAAGTAGGTCAGTCAGATGAGGAAGATGCCAACGCAATACATATTGCACCCAATGTAAGACACACACTCACACTTAAACTCCTCAAACATGGTTTACCAGCCAGAGGAGGTATAGTAATATTCGTGATAGAGGCACACCAAGATTTCCAAACAGAGGTGTTCTATTCATGGGTTACATTCCCAGCAGCAAATGTAATAACAAAAACTTTTCATTATTATATACATGAAGAAGTCCCAGCGGTCTACACTCCATTTGAGGAGACTGAAATTCCGCTTACCTACCAGGAACATAATTTCTGGTTTAATGGCGCCCTACCCCACTCAAGAAGAAGAGCAAGACTCGGTCCATTAGGAAGACCAGGAGCAACATGGCCGATATTAGCGACCTATGCACCACATCCTGACATTGACACAATGCCAAATGATTAATTGCTTTTTCAACACAAAGAGTTGATAAAACTTTACAGAAACATGACACAATTCATCATGAGGACACTTGCGGTCCAACCAACAGTAATTACACCAAATACAGCTCCTACACAGAGCACAGCTACTAAAATTACTCCACAAACATTACACCCGGTAATGGGTAAATTGCCCACAAAACGTGAACAAATTCCTTTCTGGGAAGCTCAGAAAATAACCCAGTTAGAAGCAGTATTCCCAAATACCACACCATTTGAAAAACATAGAATGTTAACAATCTGCTTGCCCATGGGGATTACACCACAGTTAGAGGATTGTACCTCTTGGGATACAGTCTTTGCTGCCATATATACCAGAACTCATGGTATTCCTTCATTAGCAGTGATACCAGATGTATTAAGACAAATACAAAATGAGTACGGAGCAGAGCCTGCTCTGAACTTAGGGATGAAGTTAATAAATAACTACGACCAGGCATCAGCCATAATACTAGCTGACATTAAAGGGGAAGCAGCATCAGTGGCAATCCGCCAACGCCTACGGGAGTTCTCTCCATTAGAACAGGAGAATGAACTACCCAAAATAATTGAAACTGCGTATGCAGAGTTAGGCAGGGATAGTTTGGGGGGAAAAGCAGTAAAACCTCAACTAATGGGCAGTCCCGAAAAGGACACTTCTAGGCAGACACCGACTTTTTCTAAAAAGAAGTGGGATAATAAAAAACAACAAAAGTTTAAAGACAACAGATCTCAGTCCCGAGGTAGGTCTCCTCCACAGGAGCCCTCTGAAAAGAGGTACAACCTTAGGAATAGGGATAATATTAGGAAACCTGACAGGTATCAGGATACTGATACACGTTCCTCTCGTTCCTTTCAGGGCTCGAAGAAAAACTCCAAGAGAGAAGGACAGTCAGACCACAGAGAGGAGCGCACACAGTCCAGAGACAAGCAGCGCGCTCCAGACTTTACTTCCCAAAAAGAAAATAAGCCAAAATCAAAACCTCAATTTAAGAAAAAGAAAGTTGCTGGTCTGAAAAGTGAAAATCAGACATGCCCAGAATTCTGAGGACACAACTTCTGAACGGGGAATGGGCTCTGACGATGCTAGACAGTGCGGCAGAAGTAACAATAGCTCGCCAGAACCTGAAGGAATTTCTGGTGACAGCAGACTTGAATGATTACATCACGGTGGAAACACCAGACAAAAGGGTGAGCGTCTCACATAAGTTACATGAAATAACACTCCGGATGGAGGGGGACAAGCCCAGGAAAATAAAAGGTCTCTTTTGGAAGAACTTATCATCTGGGTATGACATCCTGTTAGCCGAACAAGATTGGCCGCCAGCATTCGTAATGGAGTGCCCCAGGGGAGAAAGTATAATTTTTCCTGCATTTTCCTACCATGTTCCCGTTCACCTTAAACATACATATGCACGGGAGTGGGCAGTAGCCCAAGCTCCAGCATTGTACAAAAATCACGCTGGGTGGGATGAGGATTCAACCTACCACGTGATCCAGTTAAAAGTTTCACCTAATGCTCAGAGGCAATACCCAATAAAGCAAGAAGCTAAAAAACAGGTCAGGGAGAACTTAGATCAACTTGAACACCAGGGGGTCATTGAAAAATGTACCTCTCCAATGAACAATCCTTTGTTTCCCGTCTCTAAACCGGACAATACATATCGTCTAGTTTTAGATTACAGACATTTAAACTCATGCACAAAGACATTTGCTGTCCAAAATGCACATAGTGCCGCATTAATGAATAACATTGTGCGGAAAAATACAAAACAACACTTGATATCTCAAATGGATTTTTCTGGCAAAATATAGCGCCTGAAAGCAGGTATTTTGCCGCATTCTTAGCGTTAGGGTCCCAGCCACAATTTTGTCGACTCCCCCAAGGGTATAAGAATAGCCCCGGGGTATTTTCAGGAAGGGTAACTGAGTTACTTCGAAAATTTGATGAAGAAGCGTTGTCCTATGTTGATGATATTTATCTAACGGACGATGACTTAGAGAGGCACTTGACCAGGGTAAGCACCATTATTATGGGATTTGCCACTGAGGGCTACAAATTTAACTTTAAAAAATCAAAAATAGCCCACAGCAATGTCCTATTTTTGGGATATGAAAAGTCTAGCAGCAAACTTTTTAGAAAAATGTGCGCTGCTCCAGCCTCCAAAATCATAAAAAAATTTACAATCAATACTGGGATTCCTAAATTTTGGCAGAACATACATTTTAGATTACGCACAAAGGGTAAAACCCTTCTACAACCTAATAAAACCTGACTTTTCAGCCAGAAATTGGACACAAGAACATACTAATATTCTTCGTTCACTCCAGGAAGACATGATAGCTTCCAAACACTTGCAAACATGCGTAAACGTACGCCACTTGGTGATCCGTATAATTGCGGGTCAATGCCGGTACACTTACTTAACCTTCAATGAAGGAGAAACAGTACCAATCGCATACAAATCACACCTGTACACAAATGCAGAAATGCGTTTCACTTCAACAGAGAAAATCCTGACAGCTGTTCAGACCGCTGTAGCAAGAGAAAGAGCACTGGCTCAGGGGAAACGCATTATTGTCGTAACCCCGGTACCGGCTTTAGAAGCTGTTACAAAGGCCAGCATTCCAAATGCGAAAGCCTTACATCCAAGATGGATACAATGGGCTAATTTTCTTACTGCAACGGATGTTGAATACAGATTTGATCCAAGTTTAAAAACACAGGCATTCCTGCAATATGAACACGAATATCCTCTACCAAATGAAATCTTGCCTCTCGATCAGAATGAATGTATTATTTATGCTGACGGATCTGCGCAACCGGCCATAGGAAGTAAGCAGCAATACAGCGCAGCGTGTGCTATCGTTAAAGGTCGCATGCAGGATGGAAAGTTCTATCCGAGTTGCACAAAAACGCAATCGCAAGGAGACTGCACGGCACAGTTGGCCGAGTTAAAAGCACTGATACTGGCACTGGTAAATACGGATCATGAATTCCCCACACTAATCGTGTGTGATTCGTTTTACTGTGTTCAGTCATATAATGAGTACCTAGACCATTGGGAGCAAAACGGGTTTAAAGATGCGAAAGGTGGCACAATTAAGCATAAAATGCTATGGGAACAGGTAGCAGAGTTAAAAAACGAGCTACCAAGGACTCACGTGATCCATACACTGAGTCATCAACGTGATGGCGTTCACGTTGAAGGGAATTCATTGGCTGATGAAGCCGCAAATGGGGCTGTTCACACGGCTTCTGTAACTGCACTCACTCATTCCAAAACGAGAATAGACTGTGAGATTATGGTAGCTGTCATTGCTTCACGCAAAGGCAGCACAGCAGTACCTAAAAAATTTCCACTCAAATACTCCTACAAGTTAGATGCAAGTAACATTCCATATGCTCAGATTCCTGGAGTGGGGGATAGGGTAATACCAAATATGGATCGTAGGCAAGGTTTAATACTAGCAGCACACGAGGGTTTGGGCTCTGCGCACACAGGCATTACAGCGACTATTTCTTTATTGAAACAGCGCTATTGGTGGCCAGGGTTAACTAAGCAAACTAAAGACTATGGGGCCGATTCCGATCTCGGCCGGTAGGGCTCCGAATCGGATTCGGATTTACTGGATCCGATTCGGAGCCCTGTTTCCCGACCGAATCGTACACGGGTCCGGCCGAGCGAGTACGATGCAAGCACCCGCGAAATCGCCGACCGACTCGTACGCGGCTTTAACACGCTCCGACCGACTCGCATGGACACGACTCGCACCGCGCTATGGAGACGTTTCCCGGCCGGGTAAATACGATGCGCGCCGCGAGCAGTCCGACCGACTCGCGCCGTCCGGCTCGAATAAGCTGTCGGAGCCGGTCTTTGGGGGTCTGCGTCGGACCCCCCTGTACGCGTAGGCACGCCAGTCGCACACAGGGGGGACCCATGGGTCCCCCCTACCTGTGCATGTATGCCGTGATGCACATGGACGCGTACCCGCTGTAGGGGGCGCCCTTGTTTGCCTCGTACCCATTGAGTCAATGGGAGCCCGCGTACATGTTGTACGACCGGCTCCCATTGACTTCAATGGGAGTCCGACCGAATCGAGTCCGATAGCATGCGAATGCATCGTACTCGTCCGGTCGGACTGCTAGGGTCCGATTCTGTCGGAATTCTCTCCGGGTCCGGGTCGGTCGGAGAGATTTCCGGCCGGAATTGGAATCGGGCCCTATGTCTTGAATTGCGGCATCTGCCAGCAGATGAAAGGCTCCACGGTAGCGAAACCAGCGCAGACGCCATTATTAAAATCAGACAAACCTCTTGAATGTGTGTACTTGGACCACTGCGGCCCCTTACAAACGGACGGGGCTTACAAATATATCATGGTTGCAGTGGATTCCTGCTCGAGGTTCCTATGGGTATGGCCTCAGCGCTCGGCTGATGCTCGAACTGTTATCAAAGATTTGCAAGTCTTTATCGGCACATACGCAGTTAGCACGTTACATTTTGACCACGGCCCTGCATTTAGCTCTCGGACTTACAAAGAGACCATGGAAGGAATGGGCGTAGCATTGCGGTACTCCTCTCCGTACCATCCCGAGGGAAATTCGGTTGTGGAGAGGAAAAACCGTGACTTAAAGCAATCTATAACAGCTAGGCTATTAGGCAAGGGTGGTAGCTGGGTCAAACACCTTTATGGGGTACAGCAGGCGTTAAACAACCAGCCAAGAAACTCTCTAGGGGGTGTCACTTCACATGAAGTCCTCTTTGGGACACGAATGTGGGTACCTGATCTTGATTGTGAAGGCGCAGTGGCGGATGCAAACCATTTGATATCAATGATCGTTTGGCTGTTTTACAGGATCTAAATGAATCCAGGACAAAACAAAGCAAATTCCGACTAAAGCAGACCGCCACTGGGGAAGTCAAGGCAGACACAGCAAGACCTGTCTGGATCCCAAAAGTCAGGGATCTGGTCAGAGAGAAAAAAGGGGACAAAAAGGAATTTGGACCTTCATACAGAACACCTGTGCCAGTCCTTGCAGTACAAGGAACAAGAACTGTACTTTTGCCGCCTCTTGCCGGGAAAAAGGAGAAAAGATTTGTCTCAATCGACTTAATCAAACCACACTATGTGGCCAATAATAAGCAGTAGGCCTCCTCTAGCTACATTCCAAGAAGTTCAAACAGAAAGACTCATCACGTTTGAAGAGCCACCTGTAAGGAATGAAGGACTAAGCAACAATGCTATGGAACTTGTTCCACTTGAACCAAACATTCAAATTCAAAATGAACATCAGACCAATTCACAAGTTGCAATTAGCCCTGATACAGAAGTCTACGTCAACATGCCTCGTCAAGAGCAAAATAACATTTCAAGTAATCCCAATGCAATTCCTACAATTGATCGAACTGCTTCTGGCTATTTTATGAACTTTGATACGTTTTCTCTGGATCCAAGCGAGCCGGAAACGACGCCAGCCAAAACACCATTCAAGCAACAAATAAAGAACTTTCTTCACTTTCTAAAAAAGACATACCTGGTATCGCCTTGGATTGAACTCTGGGTAATTTCTGGGATATAATTTTTTCTTTTCTGGCTTGGCTTAGTACTAACTTTTAGTATGCTTATTAATGGACGCTATCTTCAACAAAGCTCCACAGCCCAAAAGGTCAACATACTACTGAAGCCACATCCATCATCACATCGTGAGCAAAGAGACTTGTCATCAGTGAACATTACAGCAGTTCCTATACCGGATGGTATAGTATGGGACAAGGTTGATTTTAACATATTCGGTCCTACAGAACTTTTAAAAATTAATCATATATTTAAAATTTCATTAAGTCATATCATTACCTCAAGTACATTTTCTGATGATTGGGACTCTGAAACAGTTAATAATATGTTGTCTGATTTAGAGAAAACTGCTGCATTTTCTAATAATGAAATGTTAGAGGGTTCTTCAGATTATGACACATTGTACTGTTACCAACATTATGGTCATCATTTCCAGCACAAATCCATTTCACCTAGGAATGTTTTTGAGTACCATCAGTGGAAACATTGCCCAACACCACCAAAAAGTAGTTCACAAACGTTTGCACAGAAATGTTCATACTTTTCAGGGTTTAACACAACAGATCCAGCCTCATTTTATTACAAGGTTGCACCAGCATCAACACTGAAAATTATGTTGACAAACACTAAACAGATTTACTCTGCTTCCTTTTTGGCCCAATTGTCTGAACAAGGTTTCGACCTATGGAAAGACGAAATTGACTTAAAATCAGTTTGGGGTTTAAGGGACTGGCAAGTCCAGGGTACAGAGGCACTATTTAGAGCATGCCTCATTCCACAGCAGATGATCTTTTAAATGATACTGTGCAACAGACATCCTGTCTTGGACTAGCCAAGAGCAAGGACCTGAACACCCCTAGGTTTCCAACACCGACATATGGGGGGGTGGCAGAATTCAACTACAAAAGAAGGGGAAAAAGTGGATGACATCTTAGAGTACAATAGAACAGACCCAAATTGGAAACAGTGGGTGGTTTGGCCCTTAGACACGAATAGCTGTCATAAGCGATTCCTGAACATCACCGAGGGACTCAGTATCCATAGGCCAGACCCACGTTATGTACAGAGAGAACATCCAGGGGTAGTGACATCCTATAGTGTTGGGAAGTTGTGCCTCTGTTGGCTAGAAACCTCAACACTTGCAGAAGTGAAACAACACTTATCTTTACTCTCACTTGACATGGATCTTAGGGACTTTTTACTAGGACCCAGGAAAACACGTCATAAACGTTTCATATATGCAGGCATATATGCTGCCTATAATGAAAACTGGAAGATTTCCCAACAAGAGGCCACAGAGAGAATACGGGAAATAGACCGTATAAACTAAGAAAAAGCTTTAGCTGTGGTAGATAACGGGTTAACAACTTTGACCTCCAGGATATATTTATTGGGCAACATTGTATCTTCTGCTATCGACATACTGTAACAGGATTTAGCCATATTACAACACGGCCAATCTCAGTTACGTTCTATTATGTTATTAAGCTGGACGCAGCAATCTTTGCGTGCAGGCTTTGTGCCTTGGCGTTTTATAAACAGTACGTCTCTGTTTTCTGAATACAATCTAACAGATACACAGATAGAAATGGCACAAAGGGGCACTAAATATACAATGCTGCGTATTGAAAAACTGGACAGGCACCATTCACAGTGGCGGAATCACCATCAACAGAATGGCTAATCCACGGCCATATCACTCTCCCGGTCACGACCTTTCAGTTTCAGTATTGCCTTGAGCAAAGGCAGGCAGGGAGATATGAAAAATTGGGTAAAGAATGCATTAAGGAATCCTGGGAATTACCATATAAATTTCGATGCCGGAGTGGGGATCGTGAAGTATTCCTCAGTGGTACAAACTGCAGGAACGCTTTAAGCGGCTCTCTCATGTGTCAGGACATTATTTTACACGGAGCTTGTAATGGTTCGGTGGCGAATCTGTCTTGCCACATGACAGGGACTCCAGATGCTGTGATCACACCAGTTTTCGAGTTAGTCTCGAATGGGAGCTACTTGATGCTGAATGATCAAGGTTGCTGTCGTATTCGACCCAGTCATCACTAATGAGGCATAGCAAAGCAACCCCACAAGCAGGCCTTTGGCAAATCACACAGAGAACAGAGACCGAACACAAAAGTGGAGTGCAAAAAGAGAAAAACAATTTAATGTAAACACACAGAATCAGTGGGGGGGACAACCCCCACAGCACGCAGCACACCACAACCAAAATTGGTCCGGTCAGACAGAGCACAATTCAGACGATAGTGTCTCACAAAAGTAGAATCAGAAGCCCAAGTCCCAGCCCGACAGATCTCATCAAGGGAAACCCCATGAAAAGCAGCCCAGGAAGCAGAAACACCCCGAGTGGAGCGGGCTTGAACCCCAGAAGGGCAAGGCAAACCAGAGCCCTGATATGCCAGAGAAATAACAGCCTTGATCCAGCGACCCAGAGTAAGACGGGAAGCAGCCTTACCACGACCAGCCAGACCAAAGGTCACAAAGAGAGAGTCGGAAGAACGAAACCCCGCAGAGCGGGCAACATAAATAGACAATGCACGCCTCACATCCAGAGAGTGCAGCAACAACTCAGCAGGCGAGGAAGGAGAAGGACAGAAGGAAGGAAGAATCAACTCCTGAGAGGAATGAAAACGAGAACGAATCTTAGGAACAAAGGCAGGATCCAAAGAAAGAACCACTGCGTCATCCAAGAAACGTAAAAAGGGAGGAGAACACCGCAAGGCAGTGAGTTCACCCAACCGCCGGGCAGAAGTGACAGCCACCAAAAAAGCCACCTTAAAAGAGAGGAATTTAAGGTCAACAGACTCCAAGGGCTCAAAGGGAGAGGACTGCAGAGCACCCAGGACCAAAGAAAGATCCCAAGGAGGAACCGGAGAACGAGCAGCCCGAACAGCAGCCCACTGCCCCTTCAGTGTAGACAATTGCCTAACTGGTCACCGTGAATGCCAGGGTTACTTGCTGTATGCAAGTATTGTTTCCCCCAACAAATACAGTCAGGGAGGCGCCTTTGTGGCCTTCGTTAGAGATATCTTTTATAAAATGTGATGCTTTGAGCAGAATGAAAGCCATGCTTTTACAGCGAACAGTACCCTTAACATCCGCTCGAGAGACCTTTGATCTTCAAGTTGCAAGGACCTCGACCGAGGTACAAGCACTTATTCGTACAAACTGCCCCTTTCATTTCGTAGAAATGGTGGGTCGTATCTTTAACATGTCTGATACGAGTGGTATTGTACACTTATTTAAGACCATAGGGTCAGGTTTTCTAAGCACCTTCCAAACAGTCCTCGGAGTTATCCCAAATTTTATACACTCCGTATTTGGAAGCATCTTTGGAGGTTTACCTCTGATACTGCTTTTAATAGCTGGAATCCTGATCGTTATTTTCCTGATACGCAATGGACGGCCCAATCACGAACGAAATGGCGAAAGCACTTCTGGAACGTAGATACCGTGAGCGCATGATACAACATCTGGGCGCACCTCGCCTACGAGAACTGAGTGCTTCTTGGTTCTTATCGTTTAGACCAGTCTGGATGGACTGCATCTTACCTGTTCTTCAATGCCTGTTTTGCGGTGAAGAATGCGTGTTGGACATCTGTCTGACACTCGAGTCAGAAACGCCTGTGGACTTGAACATGAGGCTGGAACCGCTGAGGTCCCACGCTCGACTGTGTCCCCAGCGTATTCCTATCCTGACGAATGCATTCCTTGAAAACCCGCAGGTGCCTTTTACAACTGGGTTGAGCATCAGCTCAGTCACCACTAGCGCTGACACCAGCACAAGCGCTACAACTAGCACTACGGGCACTGATGTATCGACTACAGCACCGGCTGCCGATATGCCAACTATGGGCAGTACTGAATATCATCTGTGCTCCATCGACGTACTGTGTGAAATATTACAATTTCCGTCCCCTACAGCAAGTGACTATGATGTTGCGTCTCCCAGCCAGGACACTTAATCTTCAATTGGCTCATCATGTGCTGGGAAAGAATTCAGAGTTTCCTTTTTCATTTCGACTCTGATTAAATTTGGAACACTTCCTACTAAATTGACACTTTCGCTAGAGAAAGCATGGCCTTCTAAAAAGCTTGTAAAAGTTTTGAATTCTATAAAGGGACTCAGCTAGAACTTTAGCTTTAGTACAAACTCAAAAACTGACTCTACACGTTTTTCCCTTTTAGAAATGCTTTTAATATGCTTTTAAAGTTTTAAAAAATGTTTTTATGTGGCTCACTGACAATTATATGCGCTGTCACCTGGTATGACTTAGTAGTTTGCTGTCATTGTTTATTATTGTTGACTATTAAGAGGAGTGGGTGTTATGTTTCATATAGATGCCCTAATATAGGCATGGTTTGAGATGCCCTAATATAGGCATAATCTTTCACCTACATTAGTTCCCTATTCTCCACAATAACGGGCGCTGAGGGCTGAACCTTATCTAGACTGTGGTTTGGGTACAGAAGGAGGGTTTTTCCCGAACAATGGCCTCCTATACCATCTTCGATGTGCTCATCCAGTATGATTAAATATTCATAAGAGTTCTAGGAAACCAGGCAGGGGCTAGGATCCACCTGCATAAACATCTACATAACCGGTTCATCCCATACGTCATCTTCATACCCAACAATGGCTAACACAAGACACAAGGGACAAAGGGACTCTATACTTTTCTGTATAAATACAGTACCACTTGCTATCAGTAGTTAGAGGGAACCGAGACTTCCAGGCCGACACACTGACCAGAGACGCTGAGGCTCCTGCATGCAGTCGCTCCAGCTGACAGTGGTCTAATCATCCCTTGCGGGGTGTCCAACTCGAGACCAGGACGAGGTCCCACACTCTCATTATTCAGGTAATGGGGTTTGACTAAATCCTAGCGGGATTCTTGGCTTCTTTTGCACCTACTCACATGCTAGGTACCCTTAGGTACATCTAGACAGGCATCGTAGGAGTATGCGCTTTGTTTTATAAATGCATTTTATATTCATGTATATGTTCATGACTATTGCAAAATGGTAGAACTGTACTATCCCTTTTTATTCACTGTACTGTTGATGATATATCTCTGCTACTGTTTAACAGTTGTCGCAGCACATATATTTTATACTAGAAGAACAACTGTGCAATAAATTCTTATTGTAAAGACGCTCGACTGTTTCTTCTGTGTAACTCTCTGAGACCAAATGAGCAAGCACGAGTGACTGAGCAAAAAGTAGTACATTGTTTCCACGAGTCTGAGGAATCAGGATTGTCGTGTTCTGAGGTTGCCAAAAACTAATCTCTCTGATAAAAAGGAGATTCTAGTGGCACTGTGAGCTAGCTAATGTAAACAGGCTAACATACGCGGTGGGGGTGCTCAGAATTAGTCTGCCACCAGGCCCACAGTGTATGTTATCCAAAAGCACAGGTCCTGCAGGGGTACTATAGGAACTACACTACATGGCGCCACCAACATTGGTTTGGTACTTATTTAACAGTAGAATCTGAGTAGTTCAGTCATGCTTATTCTCTGAGACCCCTACTCACAAAAACCAGAGACGTCTGGAGTGGGTGGGCACAAACTCCGCCACAGCTGAGTAGGCGAGAAATCCTATTTATTGGCTGTTGGTTAATCAAGCTTGAGGGACATTTAGTTCCCAAAATTGTGCAAAACACCTTATCTTAATTTCCTTGGACAGTTATTCTGTGTTCTTAACACAATGACTACCGAAAACGGAGAATTAGACCCGCTGGCACAAGTAGGTCAGTCAGATGAGGAAGATGCCAATACATATTGCACCCAATGTAAGACACACACTCCCACTTAAACTCCTCAAACATGGTTTACCAGCCAGAGGAGGTATAGTAATATTCGTGATAGAGGCACACAAAGATTTCCAAACAGAGGTGTTCTATTCATGGGTTACATTCCCAGCAGCAAATGTAATAACAAAAACTTTTCATTATTATATACATGAAGAAGTCCCAGCGGTCTACACTCCGTTTGAGGAGACTGAAATTCCGCTTACCTACCAGGAACATAATTTCTGGTTTAATGGGGCCCTACCCCACTCAAGAAGAAGAGCAAGACTCGGTCCATTAGGAAGACCAGGAGCAACATGGCCGATATTAGCGACCTATGCACCACATCCTGACATTGACACAATGCCAAATGATGAATTGCTTTTTCAACACACAGTGTATGTTATCCAAAAGCGCAGGTCCTGCAGGGGTACTATAGGAACTACACCTCAGCTCAGCCTTAAGGGCCAGGGATGGAATCGTAGTTAAACGAAAGCCATGCAGAGTTTTGGTCAGCCGTTTCTTACGAAGCATAGAAGTGAGGGCCTTTCTCCACTGAGCTCTTCTGTTGGAGTAGAAGATGAGGTCTGTCCTTATAGTGCCCTTACTGGAGATATATGTGTCAGATATAAGCGTTTCGGGCCAACGTTTGAGGAGATTGTGTTTAAAAGTCTTCTTCGCATTTATCGATAGGTTGGGGGGGTAGAAAATCTTAAAAGAGTTCACGCCTGATTGAGCTAATGGGTTGGAGGCATGGTAATTATTTTGTGAAATGATGAATGTGGCGCCCCCTATTTTTAGTTTGGGGAATTTATGAGAGGCTGTTTTACAATCAAAGGGAGCCTCGTATAGACATTGATCTTAATTGTTTTAAATGATTCCAACTCAGATTTGCTTCGCTACACACTGTGGTGTCCCGCTTATCATAACGAGAGTACATGCTACTATTTAACCTCATCTATGTCTCCATTTGTCTCCTCAGAGTTTGACAACAGGGGGTCCCTCCCATTAACTCACCATTTTAAGCATTGCTTTTGATGAAACTCTGTGAGTTGTTTTCCCGCTGCTCAGCATGTGTGTGCTCAACGATGATACATTTAACTTCGGTCCAACTAAATACAATTCTCTGCGTTAGTCTACAGATACATTTTCCCATTACTATATGGCACTTTCAAACTTTTGGACGTATTGGTATTCACGATAAACCGATTGGGATATGGAATATACCTAGGTGGTATTTTAGAAAATGTGTGTGTTGAATACTATGTGAGGGAACCACGAATGTCTGAACATAATCACACATGATCTACCTCAGCACGATTAATCCTACGCCTATTTTTTTGTGCTTTCCCCTACAGACAAACAAATGTCCGTTACTTAGGGATTCCCTCCGATTGGAAATTGCAGATTCCAAATATAACCTACTCTGGTACAGAGGGTAAATATAATACTTGGGATCTGATTGGTCCTGAAGAATGCAGGTGTGACCCAACACTGTGGGCACTTTTAGCACGGCTGAAACATGTCGACACTTTGGCAGTAAGGAGGGGTGAAAGGACTCTTAAATTTCTCCTATCACCACCTTCCTTCACGTTTTTAGACCTAGACGGTGGGTCCTGGAATACATTTTTGCGCAGAGACACCACCGAGCTAGTTTTATACCTTTGCTGCACTTTTCTTTCGGTTATCCCAATGCATATTGAGATATAATTTCTTTTTTATGTGTGTATTGTCTTCCCCTCCCTATTGTTCCGCCCCAGGCGTTGGTCTGCGCAGAGGTGTATTGTAAGCAACCCCAATGGTGAAGCATGTCACAGTTTTGTGAGTGAGGGCAGTATTTTTACACAGAGCATGTGCCACCTTTCTATCACTCTTCGCTACTCCTCCTTGTGTGTTATAGTTAAGGTTTTTACACCCCTCAAGAAAATAGTTTGGAAAACTGGCTACAAACACCACAAACTGCAATTACCTTTTTCAAAGTTATTAGGTAAGTGCTTTCAGGGCTAGAACACATCAGTTCATCCCACACAAAAAGCCGCTGACTTGATTGCACCCCACCAGGTATTGGCAGCATGTCATAACGGCTTTGATTACTATTACACACCCATCAATTGCGCAAATGTTTGCCATTAGGGAGCACCTTGAAGAAAATTTATCAGCAGTAAAGTTTCACTGCATTGGTACTAAGTTCTTTTTTGTGAAGCTTCACCTTCCACTCAGCTAGCCACTCTGACCTTATGATGTCTCACAAAATAATGCAGGCTATTATATTTGCTACATTAAGTAGAATATGCTATTAGAAGTTCTTCCCAATAACCATCTGTTCTGAATCTCTGAGAGTACTCTGTATTATTGATTGCGCCCATTGCAAGGAACTGAGGGCCCTTTGAATAATACATATTTATGGAATCAGGTTAGCAATTCAGCATTACATGAAATCTGGTCTGTAGCTCGTTGTTGTGCAGCAAACTGGGAGTTCTTAAACATGAGAAGAAGGATATTTGTTTCTTTTTATTTTGGAGTGGGTTCTAGTCTTGTTAGAGTTGCTGCAGAAGAGAACTAGGAGCCAGAATTGTTTCTATATTATTTGTCACGGGTTGTAAACATAGAATATTTTTGTTCACAGGCATGTGCAAATCTACTGATGAAAGACAGCACACATAGTAGTGTAGGACACTCCACACTTCTCTGGAAACACGTTACCTCTTGATGAATATATAACAGGAATCAGAGAATATAATTTAGATTTCAAACTCATTGATTTCGTGTCAGCTTAAGTGTGGCTCATATCAATAATCTAACGTATTGTGCTATCTTCAATAATGAAAGTAGTCCTTCCGTGTATCGTCGCTACTTGCAAATTAATGCTGGAATTAATGCATAAACATTTGAATTATTGTCAACATTATTTTTTATAATAGCTTTCACCATAATGAAACTTTTCCATTATTTTATTTACAGGTATGTTCTGGAATACGATTTGATTTCTAAATAAAAGTTGTTGACTCATCAGTGAGTATATTCATCATGATTAGAAATCCACCACCGAATAAAACCAAAAATATCAGTTATTACTACTACATACTTCAAGAAACAAAGCAGAAATTGCAGGAAACTATGTCACCATGTGGAAAGAACTTTGTCATGTTATTAACTGATACCCTAAGGAGAAAACCAAAGACCTGATTTAGAATTGGGTGGACAGGTATTTTCGATCAGGGTGACGGAGTAAAGTATTCTGCCGCCCTGAGGGAGTACACACCCTCCAAATTTTGAGATGTCCACCAACCTAGCAGATGATTATTATATTTACTACAACTGCATCATGGCAGTTCCTGTAAATGCATTGAAAGTTTGACAGATGGCTCTGTTAACATGATGGAGAAGTGTGCAAATCTTTCAAAACATGTTTTTATTTTTTTTTAAAAAACCTCAAAGCAGAATTTTCTTTATGAAAAAAAAACAATGACCCTCTCACTGCTGAACTTGGGTGGTAATGGGGGTAATTTTACAGTTTTCACTGTCCTTTATGGCCAGATTTTGCCTGCCACTTTGTCCACCCACTCTAAATAGAGTGGGCAGACAAATGGCCAAACCTTCAATGACTGCCCTTACTCTGTCAGGCTGTTGGAGGTGTATGTGGGTGGTGGATACAGAGTAGTCTCCTCTGGCAACATACAGAATGTCCGCCTGACTCTAAATGAAGCTAGCGGACCTTCAGTTTCGTGGAGAGGGTACTCTGTCACTTTTGTAACTGAGTACCCTCCCCACCAAGATATAAATCGGGCCCTAAGTCTCTACAACAATGTCTTGAATAGTACACCATTTTGGTAAATGTTTCTTTGATATTTCTTGAATGCTGAAATGCAAATGATGGCTGTTCCCCATATATGTCCTAAAATATTTGTCATCCTATACAATTCCTATCTTTTTTTGATGATTTTGTAATGGTCATGTTGCATGTGGAATACTTGGAAACAAATATGAATCTTGTTTTAATATTCTTTGATTATTTTTGTGATAGTTCAGATCTTGTTTTAGTGTGACAGACTAGTTTGGCAAGTGAAAACATTGCTTGAGGCCTAGCTAGTGTAGCCTGACAACAGCAGGTAGAAAAAGCTGATTTTAAACATTAAGTAAGTCATCCCTAAGTAACCTGGCTTCCTGCAAGGTAGGTAGCATAATAGAGTGGAACATGAGTAACATTGTAAATGTCATATTACCCCAGTTTCTAGGCCCAAAATGATATTGTCACTGATCAGGCTATAACTGTCACATAGGAAAAGTCAAAATACAGATTATACACTTTAATCTATAACGTTTGACATGTGCAAGCTACATACTGGATGCTGAAGAAAAAAGGTTTGCTTTATTTTGTGTATCATCCATTTTTCAGCTGTATATGACACTGCTCGGGTCGCAGTCTTCCCAAGTCACTCATTGGCTAATTAGAAACGTGGCAATCATCTTGGAAAAGTGCAACTATTTGTCAGATCCACCTACTCCTCAGGGTCGGATCGATGCTCAAGTATGTCCACCTCTTGATAGCATCGAGTCTGTTTGCTATAATAGCACAGATCAGTGAAGCGATCAAGTGAGGGAAGGGAAGGATGGGGACAGCGGGGAGGGAGACCAAAACAAGAAAAGGAGAAACACACCGTAAATAATACTGTATAAGCGTTTCTACTATCTCTCTCTCTACCTCACATTCTACTAGTATTAAGCAAGAAGACAATATATATTACCAGTAAAGGAAAAGAACGTTACAGCGGTGCACACCAATGAGCATACACTCTCACTCTCTGCAGCATAGGAATGTGACCCATAAATTCTAGCTGCCACTGAGCAAGTATATGCTGAAACAACAAAAAAGTAACATAAGGATATAGATATATATCTGTATATCCAACAACGTATATTACGCTTCCTTGAACACCAAATAGTATCACAAAATCACTGTTCCGGATACCTCTACTGAATTCTACCTA
This sequence comes from Calotriton arnoldi, assembly GCA_963921515.1. Classification (NCBI taxonomy): domain Eukaryota; kingdom Metazoa; phylum Chordata; class Amphibia; order Caudata; family Salamandridae; genus Calotriton; species Calotriton arnoldi. The sequence goes on along the minus strand of CAWUFW010002254.1, from coordinate 1,395,445 downwards.
CCCAACATATGCCTGAACCACGCTTCACCGGGACTATATGAGGGAATCAGGGGCATCTCAACCACAGTGCCCTGTTAGTAAGGCAGATAAAAAGCGAGAAAACCATGTTAACATCACACATGGAAATCATACGGTGTTATTATAATCATAACAAGCACACTATTTCACCACTGCACCATTTCTCAGTTGAAATGACAGATTGAGCAATAAAGTTTCATGAAGGATAAATGAAAGGTGTTGTTCCTTCTCCCCTCATGAGCATATGAACAGGCTCAGCCAATGGGGGGAAAGGATAGAAGAAAGGTTAAACGTACAACGAAGTCCCTGCCACCTGCAATAGGCTACATACGTGTGCCTTTCCAACAGGGTGGAGCTCAGTAGGAGTAATCCATTTTAAGGATACGAATTATCCGATAGAAAAATGCCCGCAATGAATAGTAAGTTACTTAATTCCAAAATACAAGAGCGGGATATGCAAATGACTTAAACGTTGTTTCACGAGGATTCTCGTTGAGTTGAGAGAATCGTAATGGCTTCCAAACGGGGAATATTATCAGAGCAAAGTTGGTGCAACCGCACCCTTACCAGACCGTGACCCACACCGCAGGACAAGAAGCGCCTCCTCGTGCTGAGACTCCGGCTCCAGAATAATCGGCAACCCCGAGGGAGATGGAAGCAAAGATAACGCTTCCTGTTTCCCGCGACGTTGACGTCAATGCCGCTAGGGATCCCGGGCACTGTAGTGTTGAGTCCTTCCTCAATCTTGCCCGCCCACGCTCAGGACTCGGCAGTGTTCACCGTGCATTCCAAAACGTACCCGCAAACCGTGACACTATTAGAGTATGTAGAATACTGGTCCAGGATGGCCACCATGCTTATAATCAGTCAGCAGTACATGCTGCAGCACTGGTGAGCTGTGCTAACAAAAACTGAAAAATGGATACTTAATAAAATATAGCAACTCTTTTTTGTATAGCATCCATTTTTCTGAAGTTTTGGACATTGTTAATTTCCCAGTGTGATTTTAAATGTAATATAGCCCATTATTAATTCCAGTGGAATCAGAAAGATGCAACCAAACAGCCAACAGAAACAAATGGGATACTTCTGTGAGCTGATTCAAGTAATAATTGACCATGTCTCAGACCAATAGATTAAGGGCCATATTTATCAATGAGTTGCATCGCCCTTGCACAATGCAACATGGTGCAAGAGCGACGCAACTCATAAGTTAGGTTTATCAAGCCACGCAAATTACCCTTGCTTGGCGCTCAGTGACTTGTTAAATCTAGAGCAATGAAACACAGCGCAATTCAATGCATTGTGTTACTCTGCCAGAGGGAGGCATTCCATGGTTGGGGCATGGGTGTTCCCACATAAGACCCATGGATTTTGCTGCATTTCCAGATTTACTGGTAGACCTGGGAATGAGCCAAAATGCGACACATCTTTATTTCTCCTTGTTTTTTCCTCTTTCTATATGTGCTACATTCTGCAGCACACATAGAGATAGGAAAATGCCTCATGGATATTTTTTTGAGCAGGAAGGATTTCCTTCCTGCACAAAAACAATCCTGCTTACAATGCAGACATCCTTGCACCATGGTGCAAGGGTGCCTGGATTGTTGCTAGGCAGCATATTATGCACCAGCGCTGGTAAAAGACAGGAATGCACCATATTATGTTAAATATGGCACATTCCTGCCCTGTCACCCAGCATAGCAAGCTGGATTGCTGCACTGCCCTGCATGACTTAATGATAAATATGTCCCTAAGTTTCCAGAGTAAAACAAGCCAATGGCTGAAGAAGGCTGATCGAACAATGTTTAAAGGTATATAGTTGACTATCAAAAAAATAGTTTGAGACCATTAAATTAATGCTACATTGTCTATAGAAACCGCTGCCTCGTGGTATTATTTGTTCATTGTAATCACCAGCCTAAGATTGTCTCAAAGTTATACAATTTGATCACCTCCACAATTCTACATTAAATTACACTAATTCCTCCTGTCCCTTAAGAACCATAACATAATCTGTTAGTGGTGCACACTGCCATAAAGTGAGAAGAAATACAGTGAAGTGCTCTAAAGTAAAGGGGATTGCATAAAACTGAGTAAAGGCTAAAAACAGCGTGCCCTGTGCAACAATATTGTAAAAGCAGAATTAAATAGAGATGTAAATTCAGTGGGTTACTGTAAAGTGGCATAGCATTACCACCTAATTTGGCAAAATTTTGATAAAGTACATAAAGTCTTTCATACCACAACATCAATGTAGGTAATGTCACCCCGCCAAATATTTAATTCAGAATACTGGCTATGACTATTTTGTGAAAGTAAGTATATAAATGTATCTACAGATGTACTATTATTGACTCCTATATCTTCTATATGTGTATATGATCAGTTAAGATAAATTAAATGCATACTTACCTATATATACTTACCTTCAAGGTTGTGGAAGCTGATATTTTGTATTCAAATTTTGGCAATGCAATATTAAAAACTCGATAATGTCCTAGAACACCTATGTAAACTCAAGAAGTGGATATTCTCTAAAAAAGGTTGCACATACATTACTTTAACACAAAGGAATTGGCAGTGAATGGTAAGAAAGAAAGAACTGAAAGCACCGTTATAGTGTTGACCCTGCTTCATTTTCCAAATCACAAATCCCTCTAGCACCAGCCAAGGGGCCAGGACCTGGTGGGCACCTCTTTTTTTATAAAGTGGAGAGAGAATTTTATTGTGCTTTGACTTTGGCTTTTTAACTGTTTTGGTGCTTCTAAATCTTATACATCTTGTCTAAGTTAAGCATTTCCACTCTGTGTCATAGCTACTTTGAGCTCAGGTTTAACCCCTTCCGTGCGTCGAACAGCAGGGAGCCGTCGGACGCCATAGTGGGCGTGTGCGACGGATGACTCCTGGCCATCCTAGCATCCACCTATGGGGAAGCACGGGTGCTCCCCCCGTGGGCCGCCCTTCCGGTTGCCTCCACCTGGGATGGCAGCGGAAGCCCTTCCGCTGCCCCCCAACTCCCTTCCACATCATTTAATGATGTCAGCGCACCCCGCGACTGGGAAGAGCCAAAAACATAGGGAATCAGGGGATAGCACAGCAAAGTCTAAGCGCTATATTTTTTTTTTTAAATACGTTTTTAGGAAATTCTGTATTGGACACCAACACAAGTGAGGTATTATTTTTATTGGGAGACCAAGAGGAACGCTGTGTGGTTGAACATTTGTGTTGGTACAGTGATCCCACACAGAAACGTGAGAAAAATGTGCTTTTTTTCAGCTGAATTTGAGGTTTGCAGGGGATTCTTGGTATGAAAACGTTGGGGGATCCGTGCAAGCCATACCTCCCTGGACCCCCCTGGGTGTCTAGTTTTCTGAAATTTCTGAGTTTGGTAGGGTGAACTTGATGGCTGCCGAACCCAGGGCCAAAAACCCAGGTGCCTCCCCTTGCAAAAGCAGGTAATTTTGTGGTAGGTAATTTTGATTTCTCCACAATACGTTTTGGGCCCTTTCCTGCTGCTGGAAGTGAGGTACCATATTTATCAGGAGACTTGGGGAGATGCTGGGTGAGGGGAAGTTTGTTGCTCCCTGCAGATTCCAGAACTTTCCATCACAGAAATGTGAGGAAAATGTGTTTTTTGATAAAGTTTGAGGATTGCAAGGGATTCTAGGTAACAGAACCTAGTGAGAGCCACAAAAGTCACCCCATCCTGGATTTCCCAGGGCGTATAATTTAAAAAATGTACAGGTTTGCTAGGTTTCCCCAGGTGCAGGCTGAGCTAGGGTCCAAAATCCACAGCTAGACACATTGCGAGAAAAGGGCCAGTTTTCACTGGAAAGATGTGATGTGCCCATGTTGCGTTTTTGTCCATTTCCTGTCTCAGGCACTATGCCTACCCACACAAGTTAGGTACCATTTTTATCGGGAAACTTTGGGGAATGCTTGGTGGGTAGAAGTTTGTGGCTCCCCACAGATTCCAGAACTTTCAATCACAGAAATGTGAGGAAACTGTGTTTTATTTTTACAAAGTTTGAGGTTTGCAAGGGATTCTGGGTAACAGAACCTGGTGAGAGCCACACAAGTCACCCCATCCTGGATTTCCCTGGATGTCTAGTTGTCATAAATGTACAGGTTTTCTAGGTTTCCCTAGGTGCTGGCTGAGCTAGGGTCCAAAATCCACAGCTAGACACATTGCAAAAAAAGGGTCAGTTTTTAATGGAAAAATGTGATGTGCCCATGATGCGTTTTGGGCCATTTCCTGTCGCGGGCACTAGGCCTACCCACACAAGTGAGGTACCATTTTTATTGGGAGACTTGGGGAAATGCTCAGTGGGTGGAAGTTTGTTGTTGTCCGCAGATTCCAGAACTTTCCATCACAGAAATGTGAGGAAAATGTGTTTCTTTTTTACAAAGTTTGAGGTTTGCAAGGAATTCTGGGTAACAGAACCTGGTGAGAGCCAGACAAGTAACCCCATCCTAGATTCCCCTGGATGTCTAGTATTCAAAAATGAACATGTTTCTAGGTTTCCCCAGGTGCCGGCTGAGCTAGGGTCCAAAACCCACAGCTAGACAAATTGCAAAATAAGGGTCAGTTTTCACTGGTAAAATGTGATGTGCCCACAATAAGTTTTGGGCAGTTTCCTGCCGGGGGCACTAGGCCTACCCACACAAGTGTGGCACCATTTTTATCGGGAGACTTGTGGGAATGCGGGGTGGGTGGAAGTTTGTGGCTTTCCACAGATTCCAGAACTTTCCATCACAAAATGTGAGGAAAATGTTTTTTTTTTACAAAGTTTGAGGTTTGCAAGGGATTCTGGATAACAGAACCTGTGAGAGCCACACAACTCACCCCATCCTGGATTTTCTTAGATTGTCTAGTTTTCAAAAATGTACAGGTTCGCTAGGTTTCCTCAGTTGCCGCTGAGCTAGGGTCTCAAATCTACAGCTAGACACATTGAGAAAAAAGGGTCAGTTTTCGCTGGATAAATGTGATGTGCCCACATTGCGTTTTAGGCAGTTTCCTGTTGCAGGCACTAGGCCTACCCACCCAAGTAAGGTACCATTTTTATTGGGAGAAATGGGAGAATGCTGGGTGGGTGGACGTTTGTTGCTCCCAGCAGATTCCAGAACTTCCCATCACATAAATGTGAGGCAAATGTGTTTTTTTTGTGTGCAAAGTTTGAGGCTTGCAAGGGATTCTGGGTAACAGAATCTGGTTAGAGCCACACAAGTCAGCCCATCCTGGATTTTGCTGGATGTCTAGTTTTTAAACATGTATAGGTTTGCTAGGTTTCCCTAGGTGCCGGCTGAGCTAGGGTCCAAAATCCTCAGCTAGGCACATTGCGAAAAAAGGGTCAGTTTTGAGTTGAAAACTGTGGTGTGCCCACATTGTGTTTTGGCCCGTTTCCTGTCGCGGACACTAAGCCTACCCACACAAGTGAGGTGTACCATTTCTATTGGGAGACTTGTGGAAATGCTGGGTGGGTGGAAGTTTGTGGCACCCCACAGATTCCAGAACTTTCCTTTACAGAAATATGAGGAAAATGAGCTTTTTTTGACAAAGTTTAAGGTTTGCAAGAGATTCTGGGTAACAGAACCTGGTGAGTGCCACACAAGTCACCCCATCCTGGATTCCCCAGGATGTCTAGTTTTACAAAATGTATAAGTCTGCTAGGTTTCCCCAGGTGCCGGCTGAGTTAGGGTCCAAAATCCACAGCTAGACACATTGCAAAAAAAGGGTCAGTTTTTACTGGAAAAATGTGATGCACCCATGTTGCGTTTTGGGCCATTTCCTGTTGCGGGCACTAGGCCTACCCACACATGTGAGGTATCATTTTTATTGGGAGACTTGAGGAATGCTGGGTGGGGGAAGGTTGTGGCTCCCTGTAGATTCCATAACTTTCCATCACAGAAATGTGAGGTAAATCTGTTGGTTTTGTTTTACAAAGTTTGAGGTTTGCAAGGGATTCTGGGTAACAGAACCTGGTGAGTGCCACACAAGTCACCCCATCCTGGATTCCCCAGGATGTCTAGTTTTACAAAATGTATAAGTCTGCTAGGTTTCCCCAGGTGCCGGCTGAGTTAGGGTCCAAAATCCACAGCTGGACACATTGCAAAAAAGGGTCTGTTTTTACTGGAAAAGTGTGATGCACCCATGTTGCGTTTTGGGCCATTTCCTGTCGCGGGCACAAGGCCTACCCACACATGTGAGGTATAATTTTTATTGGGAGACTTGAGGAATGCTGGGTGGGGGGAAGGTTGTGGCTCCCTGTAGATTCCATAACTTTCCATCACAGAAATGTGAGGTAAATCTGTTGGTTTTGTTTAACAAGGTTTGAGGCTTGCAAGGGAGTCTGGGTAACAGAACCTAATGAGAGCCACTCAAGTCACCCCATCATTGATTCTCCAGGATGTCTAGTTTTAAAAAATGTACAGGTTTGCTAGGTTTCCCCTTGTGCCGGCTTGGCTACTGTCCAAAATCCACAGCTAGGCACATGGCAAAATAGGGTCAGTTTTCACTATAAAAATGTGATATGTCCATGTTGCGTTTAGGGCTGTTTCTTGTTGTAGGCACTAGCCCTACCCACACAAGTAAGGTACCATTTTTATCAGGAGACTTAGAGGAACACATATTTGTAGAACAAGTGTAATTGCCTATTCACTTTCTATGCATTTCTGCCTTCCAAATGTAAGACAATGTGTAAAAAAGAAGTCACTTTGAAAAATGTCCTCAAATTAACATGCTAGTATGGGTACCCACAATTTTGGATATGTGCAAATATCTACTGGTTTGAAACTCTATATTTTGTTTCCATTTTGGAAATACATAGGTGTCCTTGATACCTATTTTTCACTCTTTATATTTTACCAAATGAATTGCTGTATACCCGGTACACAATGAAAACACATTGCAAGGCGCAGCTCAGTTATTGGCTCTGGTTACCTCAGGTTCTTGGTGAACCTACAGGTCCTATATATCACCAAAACCAGAGGGTTCAAGCGGACGTAATAGTATATTGCTTTAAAACATCTGTCATACTTAGAAGAAGTTACAGGTGAAAACATTGCCACAAACTGCTTTTTTTAAACTCAATTTCAATATTTGTTTTATTCAGCTGTTAGTTTCTATAGGAAAACCTTGAAGGATCTACACAAATGACCCCTTGATAAATTCAGAATTGTGTCTACTTTTCTGAAAAGTATAGCTTTCTGGGATCCATTATTGCTTTCATACCCAGTTCTACCACTAACTAAAATGAGGTTAAAAGCACAAAAAATAGGCTATGTCCCAGTAAAAGGCCAAAACTGTGTAGCAAATTTTGGTTTTTTGACAAATGTCTGCCTGTCCCTGATAGCTGGAAAGATTGTGATTTTAGCACCACTAACCCTTTGTTGATACCATTTGCAAGGAAAAGGCGCTTTCATCTGCAGCACTTTTCCCCCATTTTTTCCATCCAAAAATAATTTGGCTGCATTTTGCATTTTGCAAATTTCTGGGTCCCCTCCAGGGGAATTCACAAACCCTGAGTACCTTTAGAATCCTCAGGGTGTTAGAAGAAAAGGACGCAAATTTGGCGTGGATACATTATGTGGACAAAACGTTACAGGGCCCTAAGCGTGAACTACACCAAATAGCTAAAAAAATGCTTATCACAGGTGGGGGGAAAGACCTAGAAGCGGAGGGGTTAACTTACTGAGCCCTTTGACTGGACTGAACAGGTTACCGACTTTACTACATCTGCTGGACATACAACCATCCCATGTATGAATTCACTTTCTTACACTATTGTATTCACATGCTGAAAAAACATCAGACAAATGGATGCTAAAGAAAAAGCGTTCCTTTATTTTGTGTATCATCCATTTTTCAGCTGTTTATGTCAGTGCTTGGGTCATAGTCCTGCCAAGTCATTCATTGGATAATTAGAAAGGTGGCAATCATCTTGGAACAGTACAACTATTCAAGAATGTAGAATACTGTTCCAGGATGGCCACCATGCTTATAGTCAGTCAGCAGTACATGCTGCAGCGCTGGCGAGCTGTGCTAACAAAAACATCTGAAAAATGGACGCTAAATAAAATATGGCAACTCTTTTTTGTATAGCATCAATTTTTCAGATGTTTTGGACATTGTTAATTTCCCCGTGTGATTTCAAATGTAAAATAGCCTGTTATTAAGTCCAGTGCAATCAGACGGACACAACCAAACAGCCGCAGAAAGAAAAGGGATGCTGAAATACTTCTGTGAGCTTATTCAAGTAATAATTTGACCATGTCTCAGATCAATAGATTAAGGGCCATATTTATCAATGACTTGAGTCGCCCTTGCACCAAGGAACGTGGCGCAAGAGCGACGCAACTCATAAGTTAGGTTTATCATGCCATGCAAATCTTCCTTGCTTGGCCCTCAGTGACTTGATAAATCTAGAGTAACGCAACACAGCACAAATCGTTGTATTGCGTTACTCTGCCCCAGGGAGGCTTTCCATGGGTGGTGCATGAGTGTTCCAATGTAATGCCCATGGATTTTGGTGCATTCCCAGATTTACACTTACTGGTAGACCTAGGAATGAGTTAAATTCCTACGCATCCCCAGGGAAGGCGTAACAAGGAGAAACATCTTTATTTCTCCTTGTTTTTCCTCTTTCTATGTGTGCTGCATTATGCAGCACATAGAAAGAGGAAAATGTCTCATTGACTTGTTTTTGTGCAGGAAGGAGTTCCTTTCTGCACAAAAACAATCCTACTTACAATGCAGGCAACCTTGCACCATGGTGCAAGGGTGCCTGCATTGTCACTAGGCAGCACATTATGCACCAGCTCTGGTAAAAGACAGGAATGCACCATATAATGTTAAATACGGCACATTCCTGCCCTGTCACACAGCATAGCAAGGTGGCTTGCTGCACCCTCGGCTTAATGGTAAATATGTCCCTAAGTTTTCAGAGTAAAACAAGCCAATGGCTGAAGAAGGCTGATCCAACTATCTTTAAAGTTATATAGTTGACAATCTAAAAATTGCTTGAGACCATTAAACTCATTCTACATTGTCTGTAGGAACAGCTGCCTCAGTGAATTATTTGTTCATTATAATCACCAGCCTAGGCTTGTCTTAAAGTCATAAAATGTGATCACCTCCACAATTCGACATTAAATTACACTAATTCCTCATGTCCCTTAAGACCCATAACATAATCAGTTAGTGGTGCACACTGCCATAAAGTGAGAAGAAATACAGTGAAGTGCTCTAAAATGAAGTGGACTGCATAAAAGTGAGTAAAGGCTAAAAACAGTGTGCCCTGTGCAATAATATGGTAAAAGCAGAATTAACTAGAGATGTAAATTCAGTGGGTTACTGTAAAGTGGCATAGCATTGCCACCTAATCTGGCAAAATTCTGATAAAGTACATAAAGTCTTTCATACCACAACATCAAGGTAGGTAATGCCACTCTGCCAAATATTAAATTCAGAATACTGACTATGACTATTTTGTGAAAGTAAGTATATGTATCTACAGATTTACTATTATTAATTCCTATATCTTCTATATGTGTATATGTGCAGTTAAGATAAAATGCATGTATACTTACCGATATATACTTACCTTCAAGGTTGTGGAAGTCGATATTCTGTATTTAAATTGTGGCATGCAATACTAAAAACTTGATAATGTCCTAGAACACCTATGTAAACTCAAGAAGTGGATGTTCTCTAAAAAAGGTTGCACATACCTTACTTCAACACAAATGACTTGGCAATGAATGGTAAGAAAGAAAGAACTGAAAGCACCGTTATAGTGTTGACCCTGCTTCATTTTCCAAATCACAAATCCTTTGACAGGCCAGTGTCTTCTTCCTTAAGGCAGTCATAAATAGAAAAATATTGTGCGAATATGGATTATTAGTTGGGGTGGTTGTGAAACCTCACCAAGTAAGAATGTCACTACTCTGTATCAGGTCCTGTTAGTTTGCTTTAATTTACACCTGAGCTTAGTCCTAGGTAGATGCGGTGAAGAGCAGTCAGGCTGGATTCAAAGGATAATAAATGTAAAGCATTTATCAGAACCCAAAGCAGTTAATACGTCTAAAATGCAACATAATAATAATCCCACTTCAATTTATAAAACTAATAGATATTGTTATCTTTATAAAGGGACCAAAACAACAAACATCTGATGAAGGGAACCAGAGTTATGATTTTTCAAAGGTTTTCATAAATCACTGCAATTCACTTCAACATTTTTAGAAATTACTCCTTTTCACTTGTAGCGGTAGTCTATGAGCTTCGAGGGGTCCAGGTCAAAGTCAAAGTTTCAGGCTGACCACAGTCAGATAGAGAGGCTTGATAGGTCCTTGTTTGGCCTTTTACTTTCGCACTTAGAAGCATTTCTGGTTCTGGTTCTCGTCGATGGGACTCATCGGTGGGGTCCTCTGCAGCTTGGATCCGGCGTTGGGCTCAACATCAGCAGACAGGCGAAGTCCAGCGGTCCAGTGGGAGCCTTGGTTCTTGAGAAGAGTTCAAGGCTATCCAGAAACCGGAAAAAGTTTCAGTGGGTGCAATATGAAGTTGGATGCCCAGTGGGGCCTTGACGATGATGGAGAGGTCAGTAGCAGTTGCGTGGTAGCCTTTGGATCTTTTTCAAAGACCGTTATCTGTCAGTTCTAGGTTCACAAGTTGCATTTCTTCCAGGGGAAAGAGCACACTCTAGCACCAGCCAAGGGTCCAGGACCTGGTGGGCACCTCTTGGGGGCGAGGACTCGATCTCCCAGGGGCGTATGCACGTAGAGCTCTGTGGAGTATTGCCAGCTGGGGCCAGGGTGGATCAGCAGAGTCAAGGTTGGGGGGTAGCATTCATTACAGCCACCCATCATTATGTATTTGATACTGGTTGGATCTTCTAGGGGCTTGGGTGGAGTCACTGCCACACTGTATTTCTGGCATTACTATGGTGCATGTGTAGTTGTATAAATGGATGCTTGAACTGCTGGATTCTCATGCACTGCTTGTGAGTGTTTTGTGTCTTGCGATGTGTGTGCTCGTTTTTTCAACACTTGGAGTGGGGTTCACAGAGCATTTTGAACAAGTGGCTGTGCCATGTTCAGACTGGCCGTATGAAAGTGCTCCAGTAAGCCCTTGCTCATTCTGTTGCAGGGAAGGCAACTTTCCTATTAACTAACTGCAGAGCATAATGCCAGAGGTGACAGTGCACTGTGATTTGAAGGGGTTAACAGAGCAGTGTCACCCATGGCCTTGCACTTGTGTATGACACTGATGTGCAGGACTGTGTCTGAGTATGCGTGTGAGCAAATAGCTGTGTTTAATGGGTGGAAGGTGAGCCTAGAGAAGTGGCCCTAGAAGTTGCAAGCGAGTCAACAAGTTACCAGGGAGACCTGAGCCAAGCGTCTATCAACATCAAGAAGTCATATGAGCTTCAAGAAGCAGTATGAACGCTTTGCTGACTGAGTGACAAATTAACCCCTCTCCATCCTTAAAGAAACTAACTTTGGCTGGGGCACTATAGTTCCTCTATGGAAGACTTAAGTGTTTCTCTAACATGACTCCCTGGTGCTTTGTTGTAAGAGCTGCCCCTTCAAGTGTGGTATTTCTTCTGAGTGCTGTCTGTTATCGTTACGTGGATTTTGCTGTTTTATCTGGTCCCGTCATCAAGATGTCTCATTGTCATGCTATTTGGAATATAAAAAGCAAAATTAACTAACCTATGCATCCGTTGCAATTTTCTCATACACCTACTGTGTGGCAACGGTGGCTCGAGCTTTTCGTGGTTGACTGGCTTGTTGCTCATGACTATTCTGCTCATGAACACAATCTCATCACCATGCTTTAGGATCATTCCTGCATCATAAACTCTGCATCTTTTCACCGCCATACTGCTTTGGGGCGTCCTCACATTATTTAAGTCTACGTCTATTTGTTGTGTAATTAAATGTGGCCATGATTGTTTGGATCCCGATGTTGGCGTTGTGGACTTGCATCTTTTAAGTCTCTTTTCTACACTGTGATTGTGTACTACAAAACAACTGAAACCCGGCGTCAGCATTGTGAGTGTTTTGTAATTGAAAAATCAATAGCCATTTTCAATTGGACAAATGAAAAGACCTGCTATACGGCTATAGGGCCCGATTCACAGAAGTAATCTGAGACGAAAGTCTAACTTTACGACTTTCGGTATTCACAAACGGCATTTGTGAGTAGTAAAGTTAGACTTTTGGCCTAAGTTTAGACCAAAAGTCTAACTTGGACCAAAAGTCTAACTTTACTACTACTAAAGTTAGACTTTTGGTCTAAGTATAAAGTCTAACTCAGACCAAAAGTCTAACTTTAGTAGTAGTAAAGTTAGACTTTTGGTCTAAGTTAGACTTTTGGTCTAAACTTAGACCAAAAGTCTAACTTTAGTAGTAGTAAAGTTAGACTTTTGGTCTAAACTTAGATCAAAAGTCTAACTTTACTACTCGTAAATGCCCTTTGTGAATACCAAAAGTCGTAAAGTTAGACTTTCGTCGCAGATTACCTCTGTGAATCGGGCCCTTAGTGAGGAAAATGTCCGATCCACCATTTTGGATTAGGTAAGTCTGTGGTAAACAGGCTTGTCTACTAGAGGTCGACAAGTGGACATATTCACAGTTGGTACCACAAGACTATTACTTAGCATCTTAGTGACATTACAGTGTGTTTATATCTGATACTGCAAGTCTTTGCTGATTGACTTGCTACTATATTGTGCTTCCAAAGTTGAAAGTGGTGTATTTGGTCTGCATGCTGTAATACTTTCTCTTTTGGATTGTCTATTTTGGTATCAAATCGGATATTGGAGTTCTCCAGGTTTCTATTCAGATAACGGAGCAGGAGTCTTACTTAATAAAACTCTGTACCTGTTAGATATTCATTGCTATCAGAATGTTACACCTCCACCTTTCTTTTGACAAGCCATGGTGAACTGGTGTGACAATGGGGAACATTTTTAATGGGTTTCTCACATTAGACCAGGGTTTGTGGGACGTCTTTGAGTGCAGATTAAAAACAAATTTATTTTTGCATTGTATAGAACCAGAAGGACAACGAGATATTTGAACACTTACCTGAGTTGCCATCAGAATATGTGGTTGGGTTGAATGAGTATAACGTTTATCTCAAAAAATAAGATTCCCATTTTCTTCCTAGGGTTAAGATTGCTCTAGAGAGATACAGTTTTGGTATCTCTCTAGAGCATGCAAAAGAAACATGAATAAGTAGAGGAGTACATAACCGAGTTGACCTAACTTGCCTCAACTTGTGATTTTGGTAATAGTAGCAAGGAACATCTAGGAGACCACTTTATGTTGGGGTGTAGTTTAGAGAAGTCAAAGGAAAGTATTTGACAAATAATCCCTTGTTTACTGAGGTTGTTGCCATAGCTAAGTCATGTGAACAGAGTCAAGCCTGTGTGAAGGAAATAAGAAAGGATGTGAACAATAAACCTCAGCATAATGGCAACTTAAAGTGGGATAGTGATAGGAAACACATAGTAATGGGGGTCAAGCAAAAAATAGCAAGGGCTTTCAATGCAGCTCTTTCAGGTGTGGTGCGTATCGGCATATGGCGAACTACAAAGATTGCCTAGGGTGGAAGTCTGTATGCAAAGTGTGCGGTAAGAAGTGGCACTTCACAAACTCATGTAAATCTGGTTCTCAGAGCAAGAAAGTTAGGGAGGTTACTTATATTGAAGAAGAAGAGTCTACATGTGATGACATAGTTCTACAAGGTATAGGACAGGGCATGCAAGGATCTATATAAAAAGTACAGATAAAAAATGTGAATGTATATATGTTGTTTGATTTTGGTGCAAAAACAACTTTGATACCTAAGGACAGTTCCTAGAAAGAATTGAAGGGGAAAGTGAAAGTTTTTAATCCTGACATACGGCCAAAAGGCTATGGTGGTAACCCTATCAAGTTAATTGGTTATTTTCTAGGATGCCTATGTTTTAAAGGAAGGTGTACTTCTGGGAAAATTTGCATCTCAGTTAGAAGGGATTCCTTCACAAGATGTTTTCAGCATAAGGACTTGAAGGTTTATCTTCACCCCAATGCAACACCTGCTGTGAGAGTGAAAGGTATTGATAAGTTAGAACAGACAGATGGTGTAGAACAGGTAGAGAAGATGACTGAGTGTCTCTCAGAATATGAGAGAGATTTCCCAGAACTATTTCAAGAAAAGTTGAGATGCTTGAAGGGTTATGTCCATAACATTAAGTTAAAAGAAGGCTATGTACCTCATGTTGGGAATGTCAGAAATGTACCCATGGCAGTGAGAGAAGCAATGTTCAATGAACTTAAAAAACTTTAAAACGAGTTGAATAATAGAGGAGGTGGAAGCGACTGAGTGGCGGGCTCATGTTGTTATGGCAAGTAAAGCCAACGGGGGGCCAAACTATGTGTGGATCTGTGTGAATTAAACAAGAATATGGTTGCAGATCATTATCCTCTTCCCAACATATCAGAAATTTCTGTGATAAAGGGAGCTTCATGTTTCTTCACCTTGGACTTAACGTCAGGGTATCACCAAATAAAATTGCCAATGTGAAATAACGAGACTTGACAGCATTTGTCACACTTTTTGGTGCATTTAGGTTTTTAGGAATGACTTTTGTGTTAATATCTGCAGCGTCTGTTTTTCAAATGGCTATAGAGAATGTGTTGAAAGGAGTACCAGGTATTAAGATATACCAAGAGGATGTGTCAATCTTCTGCAAGAATGTAGATGAGTATGATCAGAGCGTGCGTGACATATTATCATGTCTGAGGTATAGAGGCCTTCTGTTAAAAGCTGAAAAGTGTCAATTCCATCTGTCTGAAATTGAGTCTCTTGGACATAAAATCACTGCAAGAGTTATTGAACCTAAAGGTGATTTGATCAGGGCTATAAATTGCACACCTACTCTGAGCAGCAAAGATGAAGTGGATATACATTTAGGTATGTGTGAATATTGCAACAAGTTCATTACAAACTTCGCTGATAAATGCAAAAACATGAGGAGTCTGTTGAAGAAAGGTGTCTTATTTGAAGGGAGTACGGAGTGTGAACGTGAGTTAGGCCTTCCCCTTTCTAAATACTTATGTATGGGTGGGGTCACCAACCTTGTTTTAGCTGCTTATTTAAACATGAATGGTATGTATGTTGATTTAGGAAAAATTATGTATTCATGGGACCATTCTTTAGAGATGTAATCACATGATTAGATAGGGAAATGTCCGGTATAGTGATGTTGTTTCATGTTGCCAATGGGCTACCTGCCGCAGTCTTGTATTTTTACTATTTTTATTCTTAAATGAGGATTGTTTTTATGTATATGTGCAAACCTATAGACATGTATTTTTCAGGATCTATGTGATCAAAATAAAGTTTTATGATGATGAGTTCAATGCCCTTAAGCAGATGTTGAGTAAAGCACCTACGGTCTTATTTACAAGTTTTGCCATTGGGCAGCACTGCAGGCCTTCCTGATGCGCTGCCCTACGGCAAAAGAAAAGGGCAGGAATGTGCTGTATCTATCAGATATAGCGCATTCCTGTCCTTTTCCCCTGTGCTGGCACACAATGGGCTACCAGGCGCCAACTCAGGCACCTTTGCACCATGGTGCAGCCTCATTTTAAATGAGGCCCTCAGGCTTCAAACCTTCGAGGCCAGGTATAACACTGTGATAATGACTGAGTTTGAAAGGTATTGGTGCAGTTCTGAAGCAAAATTCTGGTTTGGTTGAACGTACCATACTGTTTGTGTCAAGACGCCTGAGAGTTGTGGAGTTGAATTACTCCGTAATTGAAAAAGAGGTGTTAGGTATACATTGGGCCATAAATAGATTGTGGAAATTGGAGTGGGGTAGTAAATTTGACATCAAGACAGATCAGAAGCTTCTCAAAGAAGTTTTCAAGAAGAAGGACATTGAATTTCTCTCTAGGAGAATAAGAAAATGGGTGGTGACCTTGTAATTGTAATTAATTGTAATTGCATTTGTAAATTGTATTTATATAGCACTTACTACCTCTGACGAGGTGCTGACGTGCTTTACAGCAAGTAGTATGCTACTCCAGGGCCCAAGATAAGAGATTAAGGGTCTCATTTAGATCTTGGCAGGACTCCCGTCATGCCTCCATGGCGGAATTTGCAAGTACTCTGTCGAGCTGATGGATTCCCACCCACCATATTTACATGTAGGCTGGCTGATCCGCCGTCCGCTTTGACAGTGTGTTTTCCATCAAGTACGCGGCTCACCACTGTTAACGTGGACTCCTCTGCTGGCTAACATTACTCCATCGCCGTCAGGGTGATGGGATTGCGCCAAGCCTATTTAGATTTCACAGTTGAACTGGTGTTGTCCTAGCGGTGCGAGGAGGGATTCTGTTGCGGAACGCTTTCAACATTGTACTATAGCTGTGGCTTTTGGATGGATGCTAGAATCAGACACCTGATGTGTTTTGGCTAATTGTTTGCACCTGCATACCACACTATTAAAGACACTCCATTTCAGACTATGATCCTTTGCCATTACACTGCAGCACAAGATTGTTCCTGAGCACTTTTTCAGTCAAGTCATGGTTGTTTTTTAACTTTTTCTGTTTCTTGTTCATTTTGTCTTTTTTTTATTAATTATCTTGCGGGTTATTACAATCATTTAAGTTTATCATTTCATAATGGCAGGAAGGAGAAATCCAAGTTTTACTGAGGGAGAATTGTCAGTCATGGTGGATAAAATTATAAGAGTAGAGCGACAATTGTTTGGAGCCCAAGTCCAAAATACAACTATAGCTCAGAACAGACAAATGTAGGCACGAATTGTTGACAGAGTGAATGCTGTAGCAATCACCCTGGGCACACAGGAGGAATAAGGAAGAGGTGGAATGACCTGTGGAGAAGAGTACATTCCCTGGCATCCAAGCATAACCTGGAGGCCCAGAGGACTGGTGGTGGTTCTCCCAGCCTCCCCTTACAACTTTTTCCCAAGGAGGAGAAGGTCTTACAGATCCTATATCCCAAAGGCTTGACAGGAATACCTGGTGGAGTGGAGACTGGTAAGGTACCCTTTTGAATGTGCCACTAAACCTAAATGTCCTTTTTGCTTTTAATTTAGCAGTTGCTAATGTGTTTTGCACTTTTTTTAAACATATCAACCCATATATAAATCTATTTTTTCTCATAAATTTTAGAAAGCTTTGTAGTAATATTGTTGTTTCTCTTGTTTTACTCATTGTTAATGTGTGTTGTCAATATGCGTGTTTTTCTTCATGTTACATTTTTAGTTTTTGCCTTATTTCTCTGTTTGTTAGAATCTATTCTGTTCTTAAGATTACAGGTTTCAATCTCCATTTAATATCACATGAATTTATGGTGCATGTAATTTTTTTTCCACCTAATAACATATTTCATATTGTAAATGTCTGTTAATTTTTAACTGCATATATTTTACTAGGTATGTTCAACTTACAATTTTGCAAGTGTTGTTATTGTGTAATTAAATGACTACAATTACCATGATGCCTTGTTTTTGTTTTGTGAAAATAATATTGCAATGTTATTATGGTAATTCTCTCTTTTCTAACATATCTTCACATATGTCAAATTGTCATGAATTTATCCATCTCTATTTTAAAATGTCAGTTTTTGTTTAATATTGTATGTTGTCACTTACTTGTTGTTTTATTGAATTGATGTTATTTGTTTCACAAATCCACGTAGGTTGTCTAAAAATGTTAATGTATGTTATGTTGTATGCTATATTGAAGTTGTTTTGATAATAAATATACTTTGCAATGTTTATATGATGCCTAATGCTATTTATCCTTCTAAGGGCCTGATTACGATGCCGTTCAGAAACTGTTCTGAAAGAATTGGTCTTGGAATCATGTCCGACCGAATCGGGCTCTGCTTGTCCAAAGGACCTATTACGATGCTTCCCAACATTGTTCGGTCTGACTCGCATTGACCTCAATGGGAGCCTGTGTTCCGAACGAGAACACAGGCTCCCATTGCAAAAAGGGGTGAAAAGGGAAAACCTTGCACCCTGTGGCGGGCACCTCATGCTACCTGTCACATTGTGCATGGTTTGGAAGAGGGGTCCCTTGTATACCCCCACAGGTCCCAACCAGACGCTTCCGGGTGCAGGGGGGGCCTGCAATGGGCCCCCAAAGACAGATTCCGACAGCCGTTTTGTGTCGGGCAAACCGAATCGGAATGGCTGTCCAAATCAGTCATCGTAATCGCTCGTTTGGAAACCATGTCCATAGAGCTGTGCGATTCGGCTCCGAAAGACTCGGCCTGTCTGAATGCCTTTCGGAACCAATTCGGACAGCCCAAACGGTTTCCGGGCATCGTAATCGGTCATTTGTAAATTTGTACGATTCATTCAGAAACAAGGGTCCCGAGTCGGATTCTGCAAAACCGAAACCCATTTGGAGCCTTTCTGAACGACATGGTAATCGGTCCCTAAGTTGTTTAATATTCAGATTTTCACCCTGCTAGGCTTTGGAATGTTCTATTTTGCCTTTCACCTCTCTGCTGTGTTGTGTTGCATGTTTGCTAAAGTTTATGTATACTTCCTATTATTTTCCATTTCAAGATCTCATTTTACCTACTTTTTAGGTTTAAATCATTTTTATTACATTTTTGCAAACACCCAATGCCATAGGTAGCATTCAAAGAAATTCGGCGGAATCGCTCGCAGCATTGAACAGGGTTCCAAATAAAACTTTCTGCATGCTCCCACCCCTCCCTCCCCCTCCCACCCAGCAAACAGAAAAACAACCAACCAAAAGAAAGGGGAAGGGAAAAGAAGTCTCCTGGGTTCCCTTACCTGCTTTTTAGAAGTAATTTTGTGTGTAATTGAAACTGCTTTTGCAATTTATTACAGTACTGCTGAAAGGTTTATTCATTATATTAATTCACTTTTTCCTTTTAAAATGCTTCATTTTTTGCTTCTAAATCATTTGATGTATCATCCAGATTTTTACATCTTTGTAATTGTTATAATAGGTCCAACACCCAAAGTACGTGGACAAGCATGTGCTAATTTTATGGAGGATACCTCCACTCCATACCAGGAATAATCCTTCTGTGATGAATCCACTCCTGCAAGTCTGGATGATGAGGAGCAGGCAGGTCCATCTGGTCTGCTGGGGCAAACAGCTACAGTGAGTCTCACTTGGCCCACACCTACACCTCCCACCCCAGCTGTTACCACAACTCAGCCTCTGGATATCTCCACTTCATCTGTTCAAAGGAACATCACCCCATTTTCTGCCCCCAGTCCCGACTGTTCGTGATCCATCACCACTGCCTCCAGTTTAGCCAGGAACCAGTGGGATGGGCCTCACTGGGTCAAAGGCACATGGTAGTGGGAGTAGGGGTCCTGGGAGGGAATCTGTAGGCCACCAAAGTGAGGACACTGGTTCATTATCACCCAGGCCACTATCGACCAAGCCTTGGGATCCATTAATCATTCCCAAGACATGATGGACCAGGTCTTTACTGAGCTACGGGAGATGAAGCAATTGCAGAGGGAGCACAATGTTCAGATGGAAAATCTAAACTCAAACTTGGGTTCTCTGACTGGGGTGCTGCAGGATTGTTTCACCCATATATGAAGGGCTTTTCCAACAACATCATTCCATTTCTCTGGTCCAACAGTATCTGGGTCTACTACATCTGCCTCGGCCACAGAAAGTGAGGCCCCGCCACAAAAGGAAACACCTGCATCCATCTCAGTCCCTGCAACTGTGAATCCAGCAGTTCATCTGGACCACCAAGAGAGGATGGCAAGAACTCCACCACCACCAGCAAGAGACACAGAATCTAATTTACTCCAGTTTATGACTACAATTCAGTCTGTGGACTATTTTCTAGACACATTTACCTTTTTGATGCCATTTCTATATTGTACATTGGCTTTCAAACAATGTGGAATTTCCAGTAATAGTTTCATTCACCATGATAGACTTTTTAAAGTTTTTTTTTCTTCCCATCCTGTTTTAGTGTATTTTGTTTTGTTGAGGAATATCCCCAAAAAATAATTCGAAGACTGGTGTTGCAATATGTGTTGGTTAAATTGTGCTAACTACATGTGGTATGCAAGAAATGCTATTTGTTATCTCAAAAGGTAAGAAACCACCATTAAAATATGCCAAAAATGGTTGTGATTTTATTTCATCACAATAGTAAGATTGAATCAAATCATAGAGCACAATTTATTTCAACATTGAGCATATTTGAGTAAAGAGGTGCACAAGAGGGGGTGGATAGTGCATGGGAAGGATTTGTGAAAAAACATGTGACACGGGAAGGTAGTGCGCGTATATACATCAGTAATCAATATTTACAACCTATCCAGCCAAGTATATGGCATACACATGTATAGCAAATCATAACATATTTAATTAGATGCAGATGTAAAATCTCTGTCATCTATGTTTGACAATTAAGACAGTTATTGTCGACGTTTCGACCCCTATACAAAACAGGAAACTATGCGCCTTGTGGGTGGGGTCTTCATCAGGACCGAGGTGAGGGGTAGTGTAAGGCACCAGTAAGGAACAGCGAGAAGGCTTCAGGCTGAAGAATAGAAGATTTGGGCTTGCAGGCTCTCAAAGTTTGTGTGAAAGTTTTTCATAGAGGGCTTTCATAGATAACCACGGTTGATCAGTAACCTGTGGCTGCTGGCTGCCGAAGGGGTGATTGACGGTTAGCCCTCTATGAAAACATTTTCACACAAACTCTGAGATTTGCTATACATGTGTATGCCATATACTTGGCTGGATAGGTTGTAAATATTGATTACTGATGTATATACGCGCACTACCTTCCCGTGTTACATCTTTTTCACAAATCCTTCCCATGCACTATCCACCCCCCTCTTGTGCACCTCTTTACTCAAATATGCTCAATGTTGAAATAAATTGTGCTCTATGATTTGATTCAATCTTACTATTGTGATGAAATAAAATCACAACCGTTTTGGCATATTTTAATGGTGGTGTCTTACCTTTTTGAGATAACAAATAGCATTTCTTGTGTTTTTGTATATGATACGAATGTCCTCCACTGTGACAATTATTTATGTACCACAATTCACCCGGGTCCAGTGGTCCATCGGGTTACCCCATTGATATATAACTACATGTGGTAGGCATCCCAAAGCATAAAAATCTCCCTTCACATTAGCATAATCCTCATTTCGTGGAAACTGTATGAAGCTGTTAATTTGTCTCAACAATGAAGAAAGAACTTCTTGTGAGACAGCACTGAAAGTTGGTTGTGACATTCCACCACATACTACAACAGTGTATTGGAATGATCCTGTGGCCCAAAAAATGGAGTACTGCCATTAATTTCACTATTGGTGTTAATGCTGTGGGATTCCTATTGCAAGGCAGAAGATCTGGCTCCAGCTCATGACATAAATCAAGAATAATTTGCCTATTTAATTGGAATTGTTTGATTATATCCCTTTCTTCTATGGTGGCAAGGTCTGGAAATGGTCTCAGGACTTGAGGCTGTCGTCCCCTCACTCTACCTGGGTTCATATGTCTGCATTTGAAAGTTAAAAAAATAAATCAATTTTTGCCAACATATTTTAGAAACAAAACACTCATTTCATTTAGTTTTCAAAAATATTTTTTACATAATTGAAACACAACATTATTTACATTTTTACTTCTATTTTTTGTAAGAATAAATAAGTAAATAATACATTTTAAATGTATTATTTACATATTCTATTTTTTTTCCAAAGATTCTGCCAACGGAAGTGTATACAAAACTGTGCAACTATTGCGTTAAACCATAGTAAGGCACTACAATATACTCTTTTTCAAAACAAATGAAGAACATTAGCAATTTGTATGTGTAAACAAAGTAGCCACCATTTTGAGTGGTGGTAATACACTTAACATTCACAAATAGACTATTTCACAATCTAAAATGGTGAACGCCTGACCTTGCCGTCAGGACATTTCTAATAATACGGAAGTCGACTTAGGTTGACCGCGTAGTGGGTGTGAAACTCCATGACGGACACAGCCATAGGTTAACGTGTGTGAAAGCAATGTATTCACTGAAAAAAACATAGGTTATAGAGACGTTACAGTTAGGTTCAGGTTTCACTCATACAAAATCAGAGAAATTCAGCAGTTATAGTTAGCTGAGCTAACCATAACTTGCGCCCCCGCAATGCACTGCTTCTGACCTCACATATTGCATCACTCATGACATGGTCAGTGACATCACTGATGATGTTTCAAATGGCTTCACTGATGACATCATCCGGTGACTCTGAGTGTTTCTAAAAAGTTTAGGAGTGTTAAATATATATACACCAAGGTGTATTGATAAATCCATGGGTGTATGAGTGCCAGTATGCATGATTCAGTGTGTGTGTGACTGACTGTATCAATTGGTCAGTTGGTGTCTAAGTGGCTGTATGGGTTGGTGAGTGGGTAGGTGAGTGGCTGTATGGGTGATTAAATGGTTGTCTGAGTACCTGTATGGGTGTATAAGTGTCTGTGGGGGTGGGCGAGGGATTGTTTGACTGCCTGCATGGATGAGTGAGTGGGTGAGTCAGTGGCTGTATGAGTTCATGAGTACACCTGTGAGGGGCTGTATGGGTGGGTGAGTGTGCATTTGGCTGTGTCGGTGAGTGAATGGATATGTCAGTGGTATATAAGTGAGTAACTGCATATGTGAAAGGCATTATAGGTGAGTGTTGGAGTATATGAGTGACTGTATGTGTGAGTGAGTGATTGTGAGAGTTGCTGTATGGGTGAGTGTGTGCTTGTATCAGTGACTATATAGGTGAGTGAGTATGTGTTATTATCTGTAAGAATAAGTCAGTGGATGTGTGTATAACTGTATATGTGAGTAGGTGGCGTTGTGATTGACTCCTTGGGAGAGTGAGTAGGTGTGTGAGTAGCTGTATGGGTGTAGAAGTGGATATGTCAGTGGTTGTATTAGTGAGTGAGTAGGTATATGAGTGGATGTATGGGTGACTGAGTGGATGTGTGTGTAGACCTATGAATCAGGGAGTGGGTGTGTGGCAATGGTTTTGAGAATGGTTGTGTGCAAGTTGGAGTGGGTGCATGAAAGGTTTTTTTGGGGTGTGAGAGGGTACATCAGAGATACTGTGGATGTTGTCATCAGTGATGTCATTTTAATTGTGAGGTCATAAGCAGTGCATTACTAGGGCGTGAGTTATAGTTAGCTCAGCTAACTATAACTGCTGAATTTCTTTGTGAGAGTAAAGCCTGAGCCTAACTATAACGTCTCTGTAACCTTTGGGTTTTTCAGTGAATTTCTAAGGTTTTTTAAATGCTAATTCCTAACTATAACATCCCTGTAACCTTTGGTTTTTTCAGTGAATCTATAGGGTTATTTAGCTATTAGTCGCGTTTGAAGAGTGGTGGAGAAAGGGGGCTGGGGCTCCGACCAGCTCTCAAGAATTCCGCTGTGTAGGACTTACAGGAGGTACCAGGAAGGCTTCTTGGCCCCGAAGGTCTCTCAGGAGTAAAGGGGACCTCATTCCCCCACCAGCAGTGCGCTGAGAGGTGTGTTTCCAGAGTTGTGAGTGGAGAGCTAATACCAGGATTTGTCCTGCGTGGGTGAATGACAAGTGCACAGATGGTTTCCATGACATAGATGATGACTGGAGAAAGTTGGAGGAAAAGAAAAGAATGAAAAGAAAGATGTTGTTTGACAGCCGCAAGGCAGAAACGAAGCTAGTTGATGAAAACTGTGACTTGGTGAGGCTCAGAAATCCAAGGATGATTGGGTTGCATTCTAAATACTCTCCACCCATGAGAATAATCAAAGTGTTCTGAAATGCTATCAAAACAGAGGATCATAGGGTATGGAACTTGAACAGTGTAGTGAAGGTTTTGTGCAAAGATGTGGATAGTGAGAGGTGTGATGAAGGTGAAGTGGATGACGTCAGCAAGATTGAGGATTGTGTGGAGTCTAATTCAACAAGTATCCTGAGGAGGAGTTGTAGAACAGTAAAGAAACCAGCTCATTTCAAAGATCATGTAATATATTGACATTACAATGTTTATGACAAAGCTTTCATATTAATTAATGTTTTCAATGCAATGATGTATAATTATTATTCTTACATTGTGTTGTTGTCTGTACAATAGGGTATTGTTATGTAGAGTCTTGTTATTAGTACTTGTGGTATATTGTAACTTGGGGTTGCTGGTTAAAAGGAGGGAGGGACGTGGAATTCTCACTAACAGAATGTTAGCCATGTCATGAATAAACATTCCAATGAGTTGCTAGGCTGTCAGTTGTAATTGAAGGAGACTGGGAGAGGAGCTATTGTTCGAAGGCTGAGGTGTATTAATCAGGACTTGTGATAAACATCCATATCTTCAATCTCCTGTGGCTTCGAGTTACATCATTACAGAGGGCAAAAGGGGGACAGGGAAAAGGGGTTTTAGGGGGAAATCCCTTTACAAAAAAACAAGGTGTTAAGGGGGAACAACAAACATGAATAAACTTCTTTAAGTTTGGTTTTCTCCAGGTTTGTTTCATCAACCTGGTCAAAAAAAGTCCATTAAATAAATTTGTCCTCACAATTTTCTTAATGTTTGTGGTTCACCTAAAACACATACAATCATTTAGGGGCTCATTATGATGTCGAGCCTCCGCCCGACCCCGACTCGAACTCGACTTCGGAAGGAGCGTTTTCTTTGGGATATATCCAAAGAAAACGCTCCTTCCAAAGCCAAGGAACCCTGGGGAGGTGGTGCGTACGCTGGCAAAGTCAAATCCCCTGCCAAAATACCAATATACGCATTTTCAGGATCAGGTATGATGATAGCAAATCAGTTCATTCACACATAACGCGTTTCAACTATGCACATATATACATATATACACATAATGTAACACAATTATTCAAAATAAATATTTCACATTATATTTTTTTACTTTTTAAATGTACTACTATAAAAACCACATTATATATATATATATATTTTTGTCTACATGAAACATATATATACATATATATTTATATCAACATACACACATTTATTTGTGTGTTTAGATAAATATATATTTATATATATACTATCAAATATTAGTGAGATTCATTTAGTTAACATTATTATAATGGTATATGATAAAATACTTATGTTTTATTACTTTAAACTCCATAAATTAAGGAACAATATTTTTGTATGCTTTTTGCGATATAAGTGTGAAATTAGATATTTTTTCAATATTTTTGTACTTCCCTTTATAAGGATAGGGACACAAAATTATTGTAAATTATATACTTGACACGATATTTGTGCTACACAATTTTGTTAGTTTTTATATTCTGTCAGTGATCTAACTGAATTAAGTGCAACACAGTTATTTCCAGTGTCCCTTTGACCCTCTGCATCACTCTCGCTACTATTTTATTTCCATCCAAATTATTGTGCACTTTTGAAGTGTACCTCCTGCGTGGGAAAAAACATTTATGGAAGATCCTTTACCAAGCATACCTTTACCACACAGGTACGTACTATGCAGGTGAGTATTTGTAACTCTATCATGCAGTATTTGTTTTTTAAATAACATAGAGCCTCATTATGATGCCGCCATTGTTTCGGGTACAAGACCATCTGACAAGGAGTTGGTGGTCCCGACAGCCCTATTTGGATAAGACCACTGTGCAGGCGGTCTCTAAACATGCCTTTTACTATTGCTGCTTGTGCTGCAGCCCGGAAAAGGTCCGCAGCACAAGCTGCAATAGTAGAAGGCATGTTTTCAAACATCCATGCACCGGGTGACAGACACCACATGGTGCCTGGCACATGGTGCATGTATGTTTAGGTGGGTACCACATGTGCCCCCTGCCCTATAGCGGAGGCCCATGGGGGACGGGGGCCCTGCTATGGGCCTCCAAAGTCCCTTTCTGTCTACCTTTATATGGAAGTCAGACCACCATGTAAAGGCAGAGGGAAATGGGTATCACAATCCCTACGGATGGCGCCTGCTCAGGCACTGTCCCAACTTTAGGGATAACTGTCTGACCGGAGCCCGTTGGATGCGGCAGCCTTTGCCCCCACCCAAATCGCTCCGACCGCCGGCATTGTAGTCCGGTGGTTGGACCGATACTCTGGATCTTGTGCAGACCGCTATCGATGGCCTGTTGTTGGCGGTCTGCCCGAAATCGTAATTGGGCCCATAATTTTTATGTTATTGAAAAAAAGTGGTTTAGGTGCCGCTAGAGGCTATGGGAGGCATGGGTAATTTTAGGGTTTAGGGGTGGATAGAGGTAAAGGGAGGTAAGGGTAATTTTAGGAGAGAGAAAATACCTCCAAAATGCATATTAAAGGTCCACACTGTTTATGTCACTCATTGTAAAGGTCTACACCTAATACTACACATGTGGTAAAGACATACACTGTAATAGCTTGCGTGATAACATCACACACCCTCTGCACATGCACACACTCTACAACATGAATTACTGTAATATTTATTACTTAAAATACAACCCATAGTCGAAATCGGGTCCTCAGAATGCTAAGGTACTCCTAATGGGATGCATTTCTTCTGGCGCTCATTTAGCTGATAACATCAAACATATGTATACCACATACCTCTGGAGTAAAACTTGAACTTGGCAGGGCCGAAGTCTTCTTCCCTTGTTTCTTCAGATAGGTGCTGGGACTGCAGCTTATGGTGCCTCCTTGTGTGAGGCTCAGAAACGTGCCATCTAAGCATGTTAACTGAGTTTGTGCCATCTTACATTCATCAGTGGAAAGAATTTGATGGAAAATAGACTGTGGTTGGCATCCAATAAAGGTCATCAGTCCGACGTCCCCTATAGTTAAAAGCATAGTTTTGCTGCGGATTTGGAGTTAAGGTGAGCCTCAGAATGAGGAGAATGAGCCATTAAAGGGCAGAGATCACTGATCTAGGTTTCTCAAGCCCTCAGTTCTTTCTTCCCATGCCTCTTTCTGTCTAGACCTGCCTTATCATTGAGTCTGCTTTGCCCCTCCAAGCCAACCCGCCATAAGATGCATTTAAGCATCATTATGTTTGATGACTGCCGCTCTTAGGCACTGTTTAAAATGTAGGGCCTCATTTTGAGGAACTGGTGTAGGGGCAGTGCCGTAAGTCTTCTTACGCCTTACCGCCCTACGCCAATGTGAAAGGGCAGGAATGCACCCTATTTATGAACTATGGTGCATTCCTGTCCTTTCCCCCTGCGCTGGCTCACAATTTGCTGCCTTGCGCCAATGTAGGTACCCTTGCACCATGGTGCAGGGTGCCTCCGTTGCAGGCAGGAGAGGCATTTTCCTCTTTCTATGTGTGCTGCAGAATGCAGCACAGATAGAAAGAGGAAAGAACAAGGAGTAATACAAATATTTCTCTTCGTTACACCTGCTCTGAGGAGGCGTAAGGTTTTGACGTTGCCCCAGGTTTACATGATTAAGTAAACTGGGGCAGCATCAAAATGCATGGGTGCTGTGTAGGAACACCCACCGCAATGCCCAAGGAACGTCTCCTTGATGCAAAGTAAGGCAAGGCAGCGACTTGCGCTGCTTTGTCTTACTCCATATCAGTGAGTTCATACAAGGACATGCACGCTGACTTTGTGTCACCTCATAGATATGACTGAGAGGCTTGCACTGCCAAAGCATCAAAACAAGTGATGCTCTGGCAGTGCAAGCTTCTCATAAATAAGCCCCTTAGTCTTGTCTTAGGGATTCTGCACACACACAGAGCTATGCACAGGATACTAGGACCTCGGAATATAGTGGTGAGCCAACCATAGACCTTAGCACCTAAAACCCCAACCCAACTAGCCTTAGCGTCCCATTAGCACCAATGTACCAATGATTAGACAACCCAGAACACGGTATCTCTCTCTCAGGACTCGCAGAGGCAAGAACACTCTTTCGTCACACTCGTACCTGTCCACAACGTGCGTAAGAAGAGACACTGTATAGGTTAAAATGTTTATTTCAACTTACGTGCTCTAAGATACAGTACACGTGTCAGTACTATTAGCATAATGCATATGAATAATATAATCAGCATGGTTACAACTCCATAGAATACAAACGGGGAAAGCATCTCATAAAGCAGTGGATATATGTCTAACTAACATTACCACCCTCCCCGTGCTGGAAGCTAGTTTATTTTAAAAATAGAAGACCTCTGGGCTTTGACTAGCGAACCCCCATACCTCAGTCTCTAGATGCCAAACTACATCAGCAGACAATAACAGCTCTTCTCCCTGGAAGGTTGTCTCCAAGTGCCTCTAGAGCGGGCAAACCGCAATCTTAAAAGCACACTAATTTCTCCATGGCAGCTGTACCTAGTGTTATGTCTAGGTGCGAGGGACTGGCTAAATCAGCAAGAACAAGGAAACGTTGTTATTCGACCTTGTACATGTTGTGCAGACTGAGCCCAAAGTGAACAGGAGAAAAGGTGAAAGATAGAAAATGCAGATAGTGCTAAAAGAACTTGGCAAGAGCAAAGGTCGATAGAACAACGTTTCAGAGTAATGTGTGCAAAGAAAAGCATTATGGCAGTCAGGCCCAAGACAACTTAGCAAGGCAGGCCAGGGCCAGGATGCCACAAACCACAAGACACCCTCCCTGGACAGTCCATCGGCCAAGACAAAGGACGAAGACTGAGTTCAAATGGGCCGAGCAGAACAAAAATGTCTGTAGGTTACGCAGTCACCATGAGGGAGAGGGACAAAAAACAAAAGTGTCTAATGAAAAACGAGAGCCAGCGAGGCAGGCCACTTCAATCCAGAAGCGTATAAGTGCAGAAAAACGCTATAGCATCCAAGAGGACATCATTGGAAGTGTCAGAAAACATAGACGCCATCCAGTCCATCAGATCAAACGAGCAGGAATGTTCCTCAGAGGACGGAGCATCCAAAAGCAATGCGGGACAGCTTGCGTGATATTCAATATAGCTTTGTTGTAGGAGATTCTGAGCAGCCGCCCAGATATCCCATTGTGCCAAAATCCCAAGTGCAGCCGCACGCGTCATACAGCCAGTAACGGAACAGTCCTGTTCATGGGCCTCTAAGGGACCCACCAACCGAACAAAATCCGGAACAGACAACGACGAATTGGAGAGGCAATAATCCATAGTCCAGGTGAAAGGACAGCGGATGCAAGACATCACAGGTTGCACGCAAGTGAAATACGCAAAGCGAAAAGAAAGGGTGTAGGACACACTGATGGTCGCCAAGGGCAGAACACCGAAACCAGCCAGGAGTCGCTCACGGAGCAGCTGGAGGCGTCCGGGATCGAGAAGGGCCCATCGGGGAGCAGCCATTGCGCAGAAAACAGACCAACAGCAAGACACCAGCCGCCAAGGCGAGGATTAATGGGAAGCCACCAAAGACGCTGGAAAAAATAGAATGAATGAACGCCGGTATCACACCGAAAATAGTTTGGAAGGTGGACACCAGGCCGGACCCCACAATCTTAAAAAATGCACCAGACCCTCAGTGTTTGATGCGTTAAAAATACGATGAATTAACTCCCCGAAATGTTGGGGGAGGTTAGTGTTCAAAAGGGCCTGTATTTCACTGTGGGTACTCGCCACCTGGAGAACGAATGTCTCCCGGGCGGATGTGAGCATAACCTCCTCATTCAATAATAGGGCCTTTATTCTGCTCAACTTATTGAAATCTGCCTCCATGGTAGGAATGGAAGGCCAAATAGAGTTATCAACGATGTCGTGAGGGGGAGGAAAAAGCACATTCTTGCAGCAGACAACTCTGTGCGAAACCGTGACAATATACGGAATGCCGGCCTGTAGGCCACAACAGTTTTCGTTATTCAAAAGCAAATAGCTACCATTAGTAAGCAAAGTAAAGGTAGGAGAAATAGCAGGAGCAGGAATACCCTTCAGCACACAAGCAAGATTCGGAGCGGAAACGCTACAAGCTCCGTGCAGCTTAATATGTTTACAAATAAGGGAATGACCTACAGTTGAATCGCAAGACTCCCCGTGAGAAAAACTTCCTTGCCGTCTCTAAGGCATTTATACATGAAAGGCAAGGACCAGAGTTCATGCAGGAAGGCACTACCCAAAGGCTGGAAACGGCCCACAGGATAATGTTTCATGCACGAGCTAAATTCAAACAAGGAAAAAGGTAAAGCGATAACCCCATGAACTAGCCACACAGCAGAATCTAGTTCCGCTACAGAGAATGGTAAAGGATCCACTTTCTCGATATGTAACAAAGTGTAAGATGCATCTTTCATGGACATGAACTGCTGTTTTTCAGTCAAATTAAAAGGCAGAAATAGGGCAGTGGTGTTCAAGAAATGCCAAGGAACTTTACCTAGCTTAAGGGTTTGCAAAGTCCACGCAAACTGCATAACTGAACGCAATTGATTCTGACCATGGTACAATATAGAAACATCATCTTGTACAATATCAACAACAGAGGACACAATATTCTCCAATGTGTAAATGCGGGAAGACAAGGTATTGATACTATTGTCAACAACAGCAAGCACCTTTTCCAAATTGGCTTGGTCTATTTCCCGAAGACGGGATGCAGCTTCCATTTGTGACAGCTTCCAGAGTTCATTATATGCCTCATAAATGAACCTCTTCGGTCGTGGACCACGAGGCCCCAAGATAAAGTCGGACAGATCAATAGTGCCTGATAGGAGGGACAAATGTTGTTTAACAGAGTCTAGGGACGCATGCTGCAACCACTGTTTGCATAATTTACCAACAGAATATGTGGTGACAGTACGGGAATCAGAAAACCTCGGATCAGGCCTGTCCTGTTTGTATCCAGGAACTGAGCCGTGAAAACGCAGTTGGCATGCATTAGACGATATGGGCCATACCAACCAGGGTGACTGAACAAGTGTAGAAACATTGAATGAATTGTCCTGAAACATGGCCTGCAAAGTTGCAAGGGACATATTAAAACGCAAGCTATCATTGGGAGCGCTTGACAGGGATGGTAGGGAAGGTGCGTTTAATTGTTTAGTGGTAGCCAAACCCCAACACGTAGTCTGATAGATGGAAGCATTGAGAAACACCATTTGGGCCGGGATAAGGCAAGCACGGTGCAAAGCCTCTGTGCCCTGCACCTGCCATGGTTTTGAGCCCCAGATTGATTTTAAATCCACAGTGTCCCTCCAGTACTCATAACCACCCACAGCTAAGGCGCTCAAAAAGGAACCCGAATACAGCAATTTGGTTTGGGTCAACATGATTTTCTGAGTTAATGTGGCATTCAGTTTAAAATAATATGACCCCGGGTTTGATCGATTGAAATCAGTGAAATAGGTAAATTTATTTCTAAGAGTCTGGGAGCTACCAGGTAAGGGGTTTGGGCAATGTTCCCATTGGGTGTAGGTAACAGGGCTACGTAGTGCACTCGGTTTGTGGAGGAAATGGTTGCCCCAATGCTGGTAGCAATACAAATCGGCATAATTCGCAGAATTCATATACAAATCCTCAGCATTAAAAGAAGCATAATATTTTAAATCAGCAAACAATGTTTCAACGGCATGCACATCCCAATCGTCAGAATGAATATTACTTTTTACTACATCACCCATCGAAACATGAAGGACATTTGGTACATTAATAATTTCTGTCGGACCATGGATTTGAAAGTTTACTGCATCCCATACGATGCCATCAGCAACTGGAAAGGCTGAAATGTTCACAAATGTGTGGTCACGCTTCATGATGTGAGATGAGGAATGTGGAGCCAAAGTTCCAGCAACACTATTCACAGCAGAGCGTTCAGGTAAATAGTGACCATTGATGAGTAGAAAAAACACTGTGACAAAGCCAATGGACATGAACAAAAAAATCAAGAAAAGCACCAACCAGATAAATGTCCAGGGTGGAACCAAAAAATTGTCTCTAAACCAGGATACAAAAAGACTGAACTTGGACGGGACAATTGATGAGGTGGAATCCGAGTCAAAAGAATAGCGTGTCGGGCTCAGTGGCGTTGTTGGTTGGTGTGCCACTGACTCTGTTGCGGGATAGGTATACTCGTCCTCGTCGATGCAGGGGGCGACAGGGGGTTCGAATATATTTTCAGGCAAATCAACCATCTCCATGGTAACATCAGTGACCGTTCGGGCAGGAGTGCCTCGAACACATGTCCGATAAATGGCAGGACAAGAGACCGCTGGTGTAACACTATTCAGGATCGGCCAGATGTTGTAGCTTGACATTTTCCACTGAGATGTATCTGTTCTCCTTGCGACCAGGAAGCGGTGGTAAGATGACTGTACGTGTTCCCTTCAAGCCCAGAACTGGAACCGGTGCACGAAAAGAGGGGCCGAATTCTTTTTTGTTCTCCACCTTCTCTCGAACCAGGTCGCCAATCTTCGGAAGCCAGCCGGTAACCGGAATCTGCAGAGCAGGGTCTGTGGCTGAAGGTAAATGTGCAATTGCAAGTTTGTCTCGGGCTTCTTGTAAGTCCTGTAACATAGCAGAATGATTATCTACATCAAACTTGGCGGATTGCGCCGCCATGTCTAGACCATCAAGGTCAGGCAGAAACATTCGTATGCCAAAAAGCATTTCGTATGGGGTCCGCCCACCCAGAGGTCTTCTAGGGAGATTATTAAGTGCACGTTGTACGGTATACAAGTGGGCCAGCCAGTTCCTGCCAGTACCTATAACTCTAGCTGTCAAGGATTGCTTTAAGTCACGGTTCATTCGTTCAACTATAGAGTTGCCCTCAGGCCTATACGGAGACGAAAATTTCACCCGCACCCCCAATGAACCCATTGCGTCTTTGCAAGCCTTAGAGGCAAACGCCGGACCTTGGTCAGAATGGAAGGTGCCGCATGCGAAAATTCCCACAAAGACACGCAAATCCCTGATGA
Source organism: Calotriton arnoldi (assembly GCA_963921515.1). Classification (NCBI taxonomy): domain Eukaryota; kingdom Metazoa; phylum Chordata; class Amphibia; order Caudata; family Salamandridae; genus Calotriton; species Calotriton arnoldi. Next base: position 1,362,529 of record CAWUFW010002254.1, on the reverse strand, counting down.
CATTTCGAGCGTCAGCACTCCGTTGTGGCCAGACCCAGATGAACCGTGTGCATGAGTCCACTGCCACTAAGATATATTTATAGGCAGTGTCTGAAGAAAATGGACCGCAGTGATCCAGGTAAACACACCCAAAGGGTCTGTTAGAAATGCCGAGCGAGGTCTGTGGTGGTCGTGTAACCGTGGAAGGCTTAATCTGTTGACAAATGTCACAGGAAAGCACATAAGTACGGGTATCTTTATACAACCCACGCCACCAGTAACGCTGCTGCAAGATGGAAACTGTCGCAGACACACCAGCATGAGCCGAAGCCATGCCTTCGTGCGCTGCCGTTATCAAGGAAAGTCTGCGGTCCGCGTTGGGGATCAGCCGATCACCAACGTCGGGTATTGTTACATAAGGAGCCTGTTCGGGACCTAACTGATAAGAATATTTGGAAGGAAAACCCCTAGGGTAATTAACGCCTTCCTTTGTCGCAGCAATAGCTGCCAAGATATCGGTGTCTATTTTAGACATGGATCTAGTAACTGCTGCTACTGAACACGTGACTACTGCTGATCTGGCAGCTTCATCTGCCAGACTGTTACCAACAGCGTGTGCGCCCACCCGCTGATGGCCTAGGGTGTGAACCACCTGTGTGAGCGGCAGACATTGTTGTAATTCTGCCACTCGAACCCAAAGCATTTTATGCTTGATTGTGCTGCCTTTAGCGTCTCTATAGTCGTTTTGCAACCAAAAGAACAGATTGTCATTGTATGATTGAGCACAGTAGTAAGAATCGCACACAATTTGAGTGTCACATCAGGATTAACGAACTCAAGTGCAAGCACCAAAGCGCGCAGCTCGGCCAATTGTGCGGTACTATCCCCGAGTGCCTGAGTGTGCACTACAGTGGATTTGAACTTTCCGTTCACAAAGGTACCTGCAACAATAGCACATGCGGCTGAATAAGCATGCTTGGATCCCGTGGCCGGTTGTGCCGAACCATCGGTGTAGATCACACAGTCGTAATCCTCAAGCGGCAGTAAAGACAGAGGAGGAGGATGAACGAATTCATACTGTAAAAACTCCTGAGTCTGAAGAGAAGAATCGAATATGAAAGTGACATCTGGAGACGTCAAAGAGGTTGCCCATTGAATCCAACGGGGGTGCAAAGCTTTAGAGTTCGGTACACTTGCTTTGGTCACTGCCTCTAGGGCAGGATATGGTGTTACCACCAGAATGCGTTTTCCCTGTGCCAGTGCGCACTCCTTTAGAATCGCCATTTGCACTGCTGTCAGAACTTTTTCCACAGATGAAAACCGCATTTCTGCGGAGGTGTAAAGATGTGACTTGTATGCGATGGGTACTGTATCACCTTCATTAAAGGTTAAGTACGTGAAACCCACTGTCCCTGGAATGATTCTAATCACCAGGTTTGTGTGGTTATCACGTGTCAAAAGATATTTAGACTCAAGAAGGTCAGTCTGTAAAGACTGTAGAATGGAGGTATGCTCCGGAAGCCAGCAAGACTTCGAAAAGGTAGGTTGTATCAAGGCATACAATGGCTTGATACGCTGGGCGTATTCGGGAATGTATGTACGTCCGAAGTTCAAAAAACCCAGCAAGGACTGAAGCTTCTTCAGATTAGTAGGAGGGCACAACAGTGCACATTTCTCCAGAAAATGGGGGGCTAAGCCCTTACCTTCGTTGTTGAGCTCGTAGCCCAAGAACAAAATGGTAAATTCAGCGATATGAGATTTGGCAAAGTTAAATTTGTAACCTTCAACCGCAAATTCAAGAATAATGCGGTCTACTCGGGTCAGATGCGGGAATAATTTGTCGTCCGTCAGATAAATGTCATCTACGTACGAACATGCGTCTGGATCGATGCCGTCTAACAAAGAGACAACACGAGCGGCGAATACGCCTGGACTATTCTCGTAGCCCATAGGAAGACGTCTGAATTTGAACATTTTACCACCGGAAGTAAAAGCACTCCATTGGCCACTCTCCGGGGCTAAGTTGTGCGTGTAGAATCCATTTGAAAGGTCAAGTGTCGTTTTATATTTTTTACGAACAAGACTGTCTACAAGCGCAGAACTATGGGTATTTTGCACCGCAAAGGTCCGACAATGAGAGTTCAAATGCCGGTAATCCAAAACTAAGCGGTACGATCCATCGGGTTTAGAAACCGCGAAAAGGGGATTGTTCATAGGTGATACGCAGGTTTCGATTACTCCCTGATATTCCAACTGAGTCAGAATTTCGGAAACGGGGCCTTTGGCTTCACGTTTTATGGGATATTGGGGTTGTGGCTGCGGTAGTGACCGCAAAGGTATTTCATGGGGGAGAATCCTCATCCCAACCCACGTGGTTGCGGTATAACGCAGGAGCCAGGGACACAGCCCACTCAGCTGCAAGAGCCTCCGCTTTGTCCTTTGGGACATGTCGAGAAAAGCTCGGAAGGATTACCTCCTCCCCTTTATGCGCAGCAAGAACGAATGGGGGTGGCCAATCCACCTCCGCTAACAAAATGTCGTATGAAGAGGTTAGATTTTCCCAAAAATCCCTTTAATTATACGCTGTATATCACCTTCAATTTGAATGACAATGTTAAAAAGTCTATCAGGGGTGCCACTCTGGTGTCAGCTGTCTCGACAGTAATGAATGTTTCAGTTGCTGTCGCCTCCATATGAGGACGTAGCGCCTCCCGCACTATGGTAACTTCCGCGGCGCTGTCTAGGAGGGTTACTGCCCACGTCCAATTCAGGAGCCTCGTTCTCACCGTCTGTGGCATATTTCGCTGTTACAGCGGCAACTTTCTTCTTCTGAAACTGTGGTCGAAAACGTTGAAAGTCTTCTGCTTTCCCTCTGACTTGTTGTCGAGGTTGGTCTCGTCCCTGGGGAGCCTCTCGGTCCCTTCCTCTATCTTGGCGGTCTCCTCCACCGGCCTGTGACGAAGTCTGTGCCTGTGAAGAACGAGGAGAACGCGCATCAGGGATCTGAAACCTATCCGGTGATTTAATTCTCGCTCTATCGCGTAAATCATAAGTGCGTTCAGAAGAGACTGAAACCGGGATGCGCCTCTCAACCCCGGCTTCTTCTGTTGCTTACCCTGTTTTTTCAGCCTCCAGCTCTTTTTAGTGAAGACTGGTTTCTCATCTTTCTCAGATTGAGATTTGGTTTGTTGTTGTTGTTGCGATTGTGTTTGCTGTTTTGCAAAAGGCTTGTTGCCCAGGCTATTTCTGCCAATAGTTTTGTAAGCCTGGGTAATAATTTTCGGTAATTCGCGAGGCCTGTCCAATTCTGGGACCAAAGCCAAAGCATTCGCTACTTGAAAGTTCACTGCATCGCCCTTGACATTCGCAAGGATCAGCTCAGCTACTACTTCAAACACTCCCACCAGTCTCATCCCTAATTCCACAGCCGCTTCAGGGCCATGTTCATCCTGTACTTTTTAATTACTGAGGGGAGAACCGTCATGGAAGGAGTACCAAAACACTTAGAATATACTGCTGCGAATACCTTACCCCAGTTGTCGCAGGCTGTCAACTCGGGAATTAAGTCTTTTGGCAAACTAATCGTAAGGATGCAATGTTTATCCACCAGGGTTGTATGTGGAAAAACTGCCTCCAACTGGTCAAATTTTTCTGCAAGCCAATAAGGAAAGTCGTCCTTATTTTGTGGACGTTTGCCCATCACTGAGTTCACCATTACAGGACTTATGGTAACTCCGCCTGCACCAGCTAGATGGCCTGCAAATCCAGGAGGGGCTCCCTGGATGTTGCCTGTAACATATTGCACTAAGGCTCGATGCACTCGCACCAAAGCCGAATAAATGTTGCGCAGTTCCGCGACTGGTAATTGCATATATCGCGGATGTGGGGTATACCCGGCCAAAACAGGCCAAGTGGCCCCATCAATAGATAAGGGGCCTAAAAGAACCGTGGTAGTCGGTTGGGGGAGGGCGCCATCAAACCAAACACGGTGCTGCCACGCCGTGAGCGGTACTTCAAGACTAGAATAAGGTCTATATTGATTAGGAACTGCGGTGGCTGTATATTCATGGAACAGATTATCAGTCCCATCCACTGCAGGAAAAGTGATCCATGAGTAGAACACCTCAAAGTGGTAAGCTGGATCGGCTTGTACCACAAAGATCAGTTCGACTCCCTTATCTGGCACTCCATACACCCGTAAGTGATCGCGGAGCGCCCCGCGGCTATGTGCCGCAATTTGAACAGCCATTTATGGCTAGAAATAGTCGACAATCCAATAGGAGGCAGCACAACTAGGGTTTTAATCTAGAAACCTTTTTTAACAACTTCAAGCTTGAAAGAACCTACAAAAACTTCAATATAGGAGGTATCGCCGTCACACACGCTTCCGGAAGCGTATGTGAGGGGTTTGTGGACAAGCACAAGTACTACTCAAGCGTCTCACAGATAAGCTGCCCCACTCGTTGGTCGCGCCATGTCTTAGGGATTCTGCACACACACAGAGCTATGCACAGGATAATAGGACCTCGGAATATAGTGGTGAGCCAACCATAGACCTTAGCACCTAAAACCCCAACCCAACTAGCCTTAGCGTCCCATTAGCACCAATGTACCAATGATTAGACAACCCAGAACACGGTATCTCTCTCTCAGGACTCGCAGAGGCAAGAACACTCTTTCGTCACACTCGTACCTGTCCACAACGTGCGTAAGAAGAGCCACCTGTATAGGTTAAAATGTTTATTTCAACTCACGTGCTCTAAGATACAGTACACGTGTCAGCACTATTAGCATAATGCATATGAATAATATAATCAGCATGGTTACAACTCCATAGAATACAAACGGGGAAAGCATCTCATAAAGCAGTGGATATATGTCTAACTAACATTACCACCCTCCCCGTGCTGGAAGCTAGTTTATTTTAAAAATAGAAGACCTCTGGGCTTTGACTAGCGAACCCCCATACCTCAGTCTCTAGATGCCAAATTACATCAGCAGACAATAACAGCTCTTCTCCCTAGAAAGGTTGTCTCCAAGTGCCTCTAGAGCGGGCAAACCGCAATCTTAAAAGCACACTAATTTCTCCATGGCAGCTGTACCTAGTGTTATGTCTAGGTGCGAGGGACTGGCCAAATCAGCAAGAACAAGGAATCGTTGTTATTCGACCTTGTACATGTTGTGCAGACTGAGCCCAAAGTGAACAGGAGAAAAGGTGAAAGTTAGAAAATGCAGACAGTGCTAAAAGAACTTGGCAAGAGAAGAGGTTGATAGAACAACGTTTCAGAGTAATGTGTGCAAAGAAAAGCATTATGGCAGTCAGGCCCAAGACAACTTAGCAAGGCAGGCCAGGGCCAGGATGCCACAAACCACAAGACAGTCTCTGAGCCTTAAAGTATGAATGATGAAGTGTTCATGGATCATACTTATGCCATTTATGTGAACAGAACTGTCTTGTAATTCAAGGTTGTCAGTCAACACTGGCCAGTGAGCAAGGTTGAGCTACTGGACTTTGAAACTAGCTAGGTTCAGCGACGCAGTTGCGTGCTTGACAACTTTCTGAGTTAGCTATTTGCAGATATCGGTCGCAGAGACAGCCTTTATGTATGTGAATCTGTCAACAGACCCTCTGCTTGTCAACTTGTAATAGTGTCCACAAACTATTGTCTCTTCAAAATCAAGTGTGTTCTTGATCGTTGCTTGCTCTACAAGTTTTTTATATACATACTAAGGGCCTAATTATGATGTGGCAGTCTATGGGACCACCAAACCAGTGGTGGCGGTCCCTGGACCGCCAGAGTGGGGGTCTACCCGCAGTCTTACAACTACAGCAGTGGGACCACCACAGGACTGATCCCTGATCCTGCGGTTGTGGTGCAGCAGTGTAAGGCTGTAATATGCTGGTGGTGCCGATGCGGCACTGCCAAGCATAGTACTAGTTTCCTCACTGTGACCCTTTTCATGGTTGTGAGCCTGCCATGAAAAGGGTGCTGGTGAGGAAACTAAGGGGGTCCTACAGGGACCCCTATTACCAAGGTGGCACATGTTGTGCCCCCCTGTATTTTTGCACCCCCTGTTCCTGCACAGACAGAAATGCAAGACATTGTGCATTTCTAACTGTGCAGGAATAGGCTGCCGCACTCCTACAGTGGTGCCTTTCTAAGACTCTCCTGTGACCCTTAGAAAGGCACCGCCTCCGCCGGACCACCTGCCAGGATTACAACGCATAATCTGGCGGGTGGACTGCCTTAGTGTTTGGCAGTCTTGGAACGGGGCGCTGGCGTTGCGGCCCGCTCCAAGACCGTCAAACTCGTAATCAGACCCTTAATCTGTTCGCAACCGTTTTTAACCCACATATCGGTCTGTTCTTGATGCTAGCCCAGCTCTCTGCACCATCTATAAGTGCTTTGATCAGTAGAATTGTTTTGTGGAGTGCACCACATTTTCTGACCATTCACCAAACGAAGATCTAATTCACAAAGCAATTTTCGGTTGTAGATGAAGGTTTATGGCCAAAAACGCTCTGTTTACACCTGCTAGCTAGCCTCAAAAAAGATACCTAGCAGAGGTAAATGCTTTTACTACTGCATAATTGCACTCATGACTGTGAACAATTATGCAATAGTAATTTCCTCGTTTGGGGTGTGAACTGAGCAGATCAAAGTGTTATTTGCCTTAGGAGTTTGTGAACAAACAAAATTTGTACATTGTTGGCCATATGGCAATTTCCAAAACGTGCCTAACTACACTTATGCTTAGGAGTATGTGCTTTAGTATAGGTTTACCAGTATTCTTCTGTGTGGATCCACAGTCTCTAGAGTTTCACAGGACAATATATTAGCAGGTAGATTTTCAGGAGATCAACAACATATTAAGATATTAAGGTATGGCGCCTTGAGGCAGAAATAGCAGAACTTTGGGAAATCGTGAAAGGAAAATATAGGGGTACTACAACAAACGCAAGGATACCGTCTGTGGAATATGAGATAGCGTGTTAGAGCTCCGGTGCAGGCTGATTCAACCTATGCTCTCTGTTAACTCTTCTGTAGCGCTTTGAAGCATGCGCAGAGCAAGCGTGGGGCAATAAACACTGCTGAAATGATAAATGCTAAACGAAGACTACAAAGCTGCTTTCGAAACTGACACCTAAAACGTGGGAAACTGCTGAGATGCGTTACGTTTCCTTTGTTACTACATATTACAACATATCTTGTCCACACAGATATTTTCCATAACACCCACTAGTGTCTTCATTCAGAATCATGACGGGATCCAGACCATTCAATATGTTGAACTTTGGAATGACGCCATTTCCCATTCCCCAGGTTTGTGGAATTAAGTATGAAAGACATGCTTGCCGGATATTGAACTCCAGCAGTTGTCATTTGTGTTTAGTGAACATAAACACAGCCAGGATCTGCCGTCATACAAGTCATAACAACGGAAAGCTACAGGGTTTTAATTAGCCTCAAATGCTCCGCTTTTGACAAGGCGAAATTCCGAGAAAGGCCATAGAAATGCTTTTGTAAAACGCTGCCTGAAATCTGAGCAATATTCAGTCTTACTTCCGGTTCGATGGATGGTGAACAGTGCACGCCTTTGCACTGGTGCATTTTTGTCTGCCAGATTAGGCATTTCATAAAATTTGCTTATGCTAATCAGCGTTGTAATGTTTTTCATGCCTAAGACATTTCAGTGGTGTTTTTTTCCCAAGTATAACTTATGTGTGCAATGTATTAAGGACTTGTACATAGGTATTACATTGTTAATTGCATGACAAGACAGTGGCGGCTTGCACAGGTTATGCTGTGAGGCGGCGAGGCAGGACGGGCCGACTTGGCGATGCTGCGAGGGCAAAGTAAGTGCTTTTATTTATTTATTTCCTTACTCTCCACTTTCCCGTCGTATGTCATACTCCACTATCCCCCCACCCAGCCCCGCCCCTGCCCCGCCTCACCGCCCCACAGCGTTACCAGTGCGAGCCGCCACTGTGACAAGATACACCTTTTTTTACTAACTGACCATTGAAGGATTCAAAACTGGGGCCCAGATTTACTAATGCTTTGCTCCGGGTTTGTGTCACTTTGTGAAGCAAATCCGGTGCAAAGTGTTATGGTGATATTTACTAACCAACGCATATTGGAATTTGCGTTGCATAATGTCCCAAAGTAACGCAAAGTTGCACTATGTCCTTTTTTGTGTTACTTTGCATCAAGGGCGGGTTCCATGGGTAGAACGTGGCCATTTCCATGCAACCTCACATGGGTTGTGGTGCAAATCCCTATCTACAAACATTGATAGAGAGGGATATGCGCCAAAATGTTACACCTCTTTGAGGCAGGTATAACGAGGAGAAATATTTTCATTTCTCATCATGTTTCCAACTTTCCATGTGTGCTACATTATCAAGCACAGAAACAAAGTGGGAAAAGCCTCAAATAAACTTTTTTATACTGGAACGGATACCTTCCAGGGCAAAACCTTTGCTTCAGAGAACGCACACACCCTTGCATTATGGGGCAAGGGTGTGTGCATTGGCACATGGCTGCCAAAAGTGTGCCAGCGGTGGGGGAGAGAAAAAAATATACCATAGCTTAGTAGAAATGGCTAATTTTCAGGCCTTGCCTGCAGAGTGCATATGCTCGCTTGCGAGGGGTATTGTTTACAATAAAAAGCTTGTAGCCCACCCGTTGCTTATGATTCGTTGGCTTCATTGTCACTCCTCTATACTGTCTCCTAATGTCACAGCGCATGCTGGGCATCACCTCCTTTTCTTTCTGTGGAGCATAGAGCAAGCATAGATTGATTCAGCTTAATTAGTTTCCATTGGCTGCTTGTAATGTGTTCGAGGTCCTATTTCTTTCAATGCTGCCACCTGGCTCCATCTCCTTTATCCCCAACCAGTACGATATATGTTGCTCCCTCATCCACTAGTTCCTCCCAGTCTAAAACGCATTTATTTGTAAACAAACCAGTTCTCACAGAAGTGTTGTACATACTAACAAGCACCTGCATGGGCTCAAAGGCATCAGAATTTACATAGATCGAATGTCAAGATGATTGGTAGCGTACTGTATTGACCGGCCCTCACAAGGCTTTGGAGTGCCACTTCACCCTACACCATGCCACTCCATGCCACTCTACGTTATGCCAATACTCTCTAATCTGCGCCACTGTATGCCACTCTACAGCACGCCACTGCACTCTACACCATTCGAATATATGCCATTCTACTCTATGCCAATACACTCTACTCTACGCCTCTGCACTCTATTCAACGCCATTTTACGCCATGCCACTCCACTTGTGCCACTCTACTCCACTCTACTGTACACCACTTCATTCCACTATACTCTATGCCATTCCACTCCACGCCACTCTACTCTACACCACTCTACTCTATGCCACTTTATGCCTCTCCACTCCAATCTACGCCACTCCACTCTACGCCACTTCATTCTATGCCACTCCTCTCTATTCCACACCACTCTACTCCATGCCACTCCACTTTACCCCACTCAAATCTACGCTACTTCACTCTACTCTGCACCACTCTATACCACTATAACACTCCATTCTATATCATGCTAAGCCCACTCTACAGCAAGACACTCCACTCTACACCACTCTACTCTAAGCCATTCTGCTCTATGCCACTCCAATCTACTCTACCACACTGCACACTACTCTATGCCACTATATGTTATGCCCTTCCACTCTGTGCCACACTGTGTCACTCAACTCTACACCACTCACCTCTACCCCCTCCACTCTATGCCCCTCTACTCTCCACCTCTCCACTGTCACCTCTCCACTCTACGCCAAGTTGTGTGACTCTGCTGTATGCCACTCCACACCACTCCACTCTACACCACTTTACACTATGCCACTCCACTCTATGCCCTCCTCTCCACACCATTCCAAGCTACTCTATGCCACTCCACTCTACACCACTCTACTCTCTGCCACTCAACTCTATGCAACTCCACTCCAATCTACTCTATGCCTCTCCAATCTACTTTAATCGGCTCCACTCTGTAACACTCCCATGCAAATCTATGACACTCCACTCCATTCTGCTCCACTCTACTCTATGCCACTGCATGCCATTCACTCTACTCCACTCTCTGCATTGCTACTTTACTCTATGTCACTCTTCTCTATGCCACTCCACTCTACACCACTACATTGTCTCTATGCCACTCCACTCTACTCCACTTCAATCTACTCTATGCCTCTCCAATCTACTTTAATCTGCTCCACTCTGTAACACTCCCATGCCAATCTTTGACTCTCCACTCCATTCTGTTCCACTCTACTCTATGCCACTGCATGCCATTCACTCTACTCCACTCTCTGCATTGTTACTTTACTCTATGTCACTCTTCTCTATGCCACTTTACTCTACACCACTCCATTGTCTCTATGCCACTCCACTCTACTCCACTCAATGCCACTCTACTCTACACCACTCCACTCAACTCTACACCACTCAACTCTTTTCTACACTAGTCTAGGCCACTCTAAGCCACTCTGTGCCACACAACTCCACTCCACGCCACTCCACTCTATGCCACTCCAATCTACACCATGCCACCCTATGCCACTATACATGATTCTACTCTATGCCACTCCACTCTACGCCACTCCATTCTATGCCACTCCTCTCTATTCCATGCCACTCCACTTTACCCCGCTCTAATCTACACGACTTCACTCTACTCTGCACCACTCTATACCACTATAACACTCCACTCTATATCATGCTAAGTCCACTCTACAGCAAGGCACTCCACTCTACTCTAAGCCATTCAGCTCTATGCCACTCCAACCTACTCTACCACACTGCACACTACTCTAAGCCACTATATGTTATGCCCTTCCACTCCGTGCCACACTGTGTCACTCGACTCTACACCACTCCCCTCTACCCCCTCCACTCTATGCCCCTCTACTCTCCACCTCTCCACTGTCACCTCTCCACTCTACGCCAAGTTGTGTGACTCTGCTGTATGCCACTCCACGCCACTCCACTCTACACCACTTTACATTATGCCACTCCACTCTATGCCCTCCTTTCCACACCACTCCAAGCTACTCTATGCCACTCCACTCTACACCACTCTACTCTCTGCCACTAAACTCTATGCAACTCCAGTCCAATCTACTCTATGCGTCTCCAATCTACTTTAATCTGCTCCACTCTGTAACACTCCCATGCCAATCTATGACACTCTACTCCATTCTGCTCCACTCTACGCCACTGCATGCCATTCACTCTACTCCACTGTCTGCATTGCTACTTTACTCTATGTCACTCCACTCTATGCCACTCCACTCTACTCCACTTCAATCTACACTATGCCTCTCCAATCTACTTTAATCTGCTCCACTCTGTAACACTCCCATGCCAATCTATGACACTCTACTACATTCTGCTCCACTCTACTCTATGCCACTGCATGCCATTCACTCTACTCCACTCACTGCATTGCTACTTTACTCTATGTCACTCTTCTCTATGCCACTTCACTCTACACCACTCCATTGTCTCTATGCCACTCCACTCTACTCCACTCAATGCCACTCTACTCTACACCACTCCACTCAACTCTACACCACTCAACTCTTTTCTACACTAGTCTAGGCCACTCTAAGCCACTCTGTGCCACACAACTCCACTCCACGCCACTCCACGCCACTCCAATCTACACCATGCCACCCTATGCCACTCTACATGATTCTACTAAATGCCACTCTACTTTACGATAACCTGAGTCACCTGAGTCACTCTCCTATATGTCATGTTACTCTATACCACTCTACTTCACACCACTCTACACTGGAAAACATCCATTACAACACAATCTTTACCACGCAACACATTTACCACAGTCATTACCACACATGTCTTTACCAAATATGGCTTAACCATGCATATACCTTTATCACACATGTCATTACATCGCATGCCTTAACCACTCATTTTTGGTATATGGATTATTGGGTAAGTATATAGGTAAGTATATGGTGTATTTATTTATAGAATAATAATTGTAAAAAATTGTAAAATTGTAATTTTTGGGAGAGGATGCAAGGGATATAAGTTGTATTGGAAAAAGAAGTGTATTAATGCTCAGATATTATTTTTAATACCTCAATATTAAGGTTTAACCATTATAATATATACTATTTAGTAGTTATATTATTTATATAATAAAAAAATTAAGAATGTAGCACAAACCTTTAGTGACAGGATGCAAGGGATATAGTGGTATTGGGTGGGGAAGTGTATTACTTCTCAGGTATTAATTTTAATACCCGAGTATTAATGGTTAAACATTTCAATACATGATATTTAGTAATATTATCATTTGTTTAAAATGTTTTTAAGACCGTAGCACAAACCTTTAGGGATGGTATACAAGGGATAGAGGGGTATTGGGTGGGGAAGTGTATTAATATTCAGGTATTACTTTTAATACCTGAGTATTAATGTTTGAACATTGATATATTTTAGATTTAGTAGTAATACTATTTATTTAAAAAATAATAAGGCATGTAACACTAACCTTTAGGAACTGGATGCAAAGGTTATAGGGGTATTGGGTCGGGAAGTATGTTATTTTTCTTTCTTTTTTTTTTTTGTCCTCATTAGCCTCAGATTTACCATCCACAGCACTTATATCCGAGATAAAAACCATTCCCTTGTGCCGGGACAGCAATGTCTGATCTGCCTTTATCCAAAACCCTGCCAGTTGCACTTCTCCGCATTTTCCCTTATATTCGACTCTCCTTCTGAAACATCCACGGAGGAAAAACGGTAACCAAAGATGGGAGGACGATATAGGAATGGGAATGATATGTGCATGGCTGAGGTTTAGTTAGGGCTTAATCATTGGACCGTCCCTTCCTATCCCCTTCCTAATCCCTATCTATTCTGTCCAGTCCATTCCACCATTGGGAGCCAAAAGGCGTATCTTTTCTTTTCTAAAGAGACTGCATCCATCCTAAAAACGTATTCTAAAGATACTCTCCATTCTATATATACGGGAGGATTCGAGTTAGTCCAATTCTTGCATATTTCTCTACGTGCCAGCAACACAGCATAAAATATTAACTTCCGCTTATCTTTATCTTGTTCGTTCACTTCCTGGGCCACACCAAAGAAAACAAGTATAGGGCTTACCTGGAGTTTTATCTTCAAAATGTCAATGCCTTATTCACCTTGCCCCAGAATACCTGAATCTTTGGACATCTCAAAAAACATGTGCAGATCGTCTGCCATCCTCTGTCCACATCTTGGGCACGCCACTTCCCCTCTGTCTCCGAATTTTGATAACTTAAGTGGCATCCAATAAACCCTGTAGATAGAGAAAAGATGGTTCCTCCTTAAATAGGCAGTTTTGATCACTTGGTATAGCATAGAAAAAGATACTTGCCATAATTTCTCTAGCGTTGGTTCCGGCAAGCATCTCCCCCACAGTCCTAGAGGCATCGTAAACTCCCCCTCAGCTTCCTCATCATTCGCCAACACCATTGTGATGTCTCCTTCTTTTTTGGCCCATCCGAAATCAGATCTTCTTCAAAATCACTCGAACTTCCTCCCCTATTATCCAACGACTGGAACCAACTCTGAATTTGTATATACTTAAATCGTGAAACTTTATAGCTTGTTATACGTTGAAAACTTTCCCAGGAAATCAGTTGCTCTCCCTCTAAAAGATCTTCCCATTTTTCTATACCCGCTTCTCTTAAAGCTCCTGCTAAAAAGTTTTGTAGTTAGGCTGATCAAAGCGGGGTTACAGCTGGAGGAGTCTGAGCAGTAGATTGAAAAGGACATTCAGAGAGTTCATAGGGACCCCTTTAGGCTTAACCCCAACAGAAGCAAACCTAGGAGGATCTTGGTGAACTTTCTCACTTACTCCCTGAAAGAGAGGGCATTATCTAGAGCTCTAAAACTAAAAACAGTGAAGATGGAGGGACTCTCCTGTGAAATCAGGTCCGATGTTTCATACATCACTTCCAATAGGCAATGGGAGCTGGGGAAGAGAATGGACCAATTGAAGGAACTAGGGGCCTCATGTGCAAATGAGATTTCCGGCTGTTTTAAAAGTCATGATGAACAACAAAATGCATAATTTCAGAGGAGTGAGTGAAGTAGATGACTTTATAGCATCTTGTAAATAAAAACAATAAATAAATGGAAAAAAAAAAGATGTATGTTTTCAAGAGTTAGGCTCCTGTTGTAGAATTAAAATTGCAGTTAAAGCACACTTGATGGTTAACCCATATGGTAGGACCATTATTGAGGGGGGTAGGTTCTCCAGGGGGGGGGGGGTTGGGGTCACTGGGTGGAGGGGTAGTAGGATGAAAAGAAATACAATTTCCTCAGGAGCATCAGATTTACTTTTAGGGAAAGGTGATAAGATAGGGATATGGGATTGGGACGGAAGTTGGAATTGAAGATTCTGTCTTGGAATGTCAACGGGTTAAGGGTTAGGTCCAAGAGAGAGCGAATTATACAATATATTAGGGATTGTACCGCTCAGGTCTGTATATTACAGGAGACGCATCTGACGGAGAAAGAGTGTAAAGAGGTTTTTGAGTCTAGAAGGTGGGTACAACAGTTGGTGTGCACTAAACAAACTTTTGTCACCAGAGGAGTGGCGATAGTAGTGAGAAAAGATCCCAAAATTGCAATTATAGAAAGTATTTCAGATACTAGAGGAAGATGGATTATAGCAAAATTGAAAGTTGGGGACCAGCCTTATACTTTAGTGGGATATTATGGGCCTAATCAGGATGATATAGTTCCTCTACAAGACTTGTTGGTGGAGTTGGCTTGTTTCCCCGACCCTATAATTTGGGCAGGGGACTTTAACGTAGTAATGGACAAAACCCTGGATAGGATGATTAGTAGTAGGGCAATTGTAAATTACAAAATGAGAACACAAGTAAAATTAATGATGGATCAATTGGGGTTGTGCGATATATGGAGATGGAGAATGGGAGACAAGAGAGGTTATACATATTCTAACAGAAAGTATCATCATCAGTCCAGAATAGACTATTTTTTGTTGGATTCTGGTTTAAGGAAACAAGTTAAAAATATCCAGCATATAGGGATACATCTGTCAGATCATTCAGCGGTAGTTTTAGAAATCTCCCTTACAGAGGACAATACCCCTATTAGGTGGACTTTGGACCGTACCTTATTGTTAGATCAGGAGGTAGTGAGACGATTGAAAGAGAAGACGGTTGTTTTTTTCAAGGTTAATTGGGGTTCGGCCCCCGCGGGTGTGGTATGGGACTCCTATAAAGCCTATTTAAGGGGGATTCTGATAAGTAGTGCGGCAGCTAAGAGAAAGGTCTTTCGAGAAGAAATTAGAGAGGTGGAGGAGAGGATAAGAGCAGCGGAAGAAGTCCTGGTTGGCAGTAATCAGACAGAATCTAGTCAACCCGAATTGTTGGACTTGAAACTTAAACTAGCGTCTATCCTCAAAAATAGGGTAAGGGAGAGATGGGAAACAAGTAAACTAAGGCATTTTGAGTACGGGGAAAATTGTGGGAAGTTATTAGCCATGCAAACCAAGAAGGATCAGGTAAAGAACTCAATACAGGAAATAAAGTGTCAGAGTATGGGGAGGATTCTAACAAATAGAAAAGAGGTGGAGGGGGCCTTTTATAGCTATTTAAAAAATTATATGAAGAAAGTCTAGTGACATCAGAAGAAGAGAGGGGAAGGTGGTTGAGTCAGGGCTTGGTGGATGTTTTGGAGGAGGAAAAAATCTTGTCTGTGAACTTGGAAATTCAGGAAGAGGAAGTGCAATGGGTTATGAAAAAGGGTAGACGGGGGAAAGCACCTGGCCCAGATAGTATACCACTGGAACTATATAGCGTGTTAGCAGACATTTTGTTCCCGTTCTTAACCAAGTTGTTCAATGAGATCTTTATGGAAGGTGCACCCCAACCAGAATCGTGGGCAGACGCCACAATTTCTTTAATCTTGAAACCCGGCAAGAGTAAGAACAGCTGTGACTCATATAGGCCAGTGTCACTTTTGAATAGTGACTATAAATTGTTTGCAAAAAATTTAGCAGATAGGCTAAAAGGAGTTATGGAGGACTTGGTGTATGAAGACCAGATGGGGTTTATGCAGGGTAGGTCATTACACAAGCTTACTTATTCCCTCATAGGGGCAATAGATTTAGCTAAAGTAAATAAAGTTCCTTTAGCAGTGATTGCAATAGACGCTACTAAGGCGTTTGATCAGGTAAACTGGGAATTTTTATTATCTGTTCTGAAAGCTGCTAAGTTGGGGGACAGATTTTGTAGAGCAATAGCAGGATTTTATAAGGCCCCAAAGGCAAGGATACTAGTGAATGGGACATTAACTCCAGCTTTTAACATCATGAGAGGGACAAGACAGGGATGCCCTTTGTCCCCACTATTGTTTAACCTGTATATGGAGCCTTTTGCAAGGAAGCTGAGGGCAGATCAGAGGATTGTTCTGTTTCAAAGTGATGGTTGGGAAAAGAAACTGGCACTGTATGCCGATGACCTGATGATATATATGGCAGACTTGCAAAATACGATGATGCAGGTGGTAAGAATTGCGGAGGATTTTGGAAAAGTTTCTGGATACGAGATAAATAGGGGAAAGACGGAGATCATGATCTGGAATTTGGACAGCGGGGATGAGAGGCCCACAACTGAGATGAGATATTTGGGAATAAGAGTAACTCAGGATATTAATAAAATGGCGGAAACAAATTTTAATAGAATCAAAAACGAAGTATGTGACCTGATGGCTGGTTGGGCACACCTACCCCTTACAATATTTGGGAGAGTGAACTTAATAAAAATGATTATTCTCCCGAAGCTCACTTTCCTATTCAATGCTTTACCTCTGCCATTTAAGGAAGTATGGCTAATGAAATTGCAGGGAAAGATCGGTTCATTTATATGGGCAGCAAAAGGCTCACGTATCTCGTGGAAGAAACTGCGGAGGCGGAGTGAAAAGGGGGGCTTGGCTCTCCCTGATCTTCAATTATATGCATGGGCCTTTCAACTTAAAAATGGCAGGATGCTTTTGGATAAACCTTGGGGATCAGAAATTGGAAGACTATTCTACGGATTGCTTAAAGGAATAGAGGGAGGTGAGGTTGGCTTTATGATGAAGTTTTCTGACCCAAAATACTTCAAAATGGTTAAATTAAAAATTCTTCAGGGCTTGGCGGAGACATGGTATAGGATAAGAGGGAAACTAAAGATGCCGTATTACAGTAATAAGGCCTCTATTTGGGATTCACCAGGGTTGCCTGACTGGACGAGGGATAAACTGGGTCGGGAAGTATGTTAATACTGAGGTGTTCATTTTAATACCCAAGTATTAATGTTAAAAAAATTAAGATATATGATATTTAGCAATAATATATATTTCTTAATTATTTGTAAGACTGTAACACAAATCTCTGGGTACAGGATGCAAGGGATATAGGAGTAATGGGTGGGGAGGTGTATTAATACTCAGGCATTACATTTAATATCTGAGTATTCATGTTTATGCATGATTATATTTGATATTTAGAAATAACACTATGGGGTCGATTCCGATTCGGGCCGGAAATTTCTCCGACCGAGCCGGACCCGGAGAGATTTCCGACCGAATCGGACCCGTGCAGTCCGACCGAACGAGTACGATGCGTCCGTATGTTATCGGACTCGAGTCGGTCGGACTCCCATTGAAGTCAATGGGAGCCGGTCGCTACAACGCGTACGCGGGCTCACATTGACTCAATGGGTGCGAAGTCGGACAAGGCGCCCCTACAGCGGGTACGCGGCGAGCGGTCGCGCCGTACACGCACAGGTAGGGGGACCCATGGGTCCCCTGTGTGCGACTCGCGCGGCTTACGGCGTACAGGGGTCCGACACGGACCCCCAAAGTACGGCTCCGACAGCTCTTACGAGCCGGAGTGCGCGGCTCGGTCGGACTGCTCGCGGCGCGCATCGTACTTACCCGGCCGGGAAACGTCTCCATTGCGCGGTGCGAGTCGAGTCCAGCGAGTCGGTCGGAGCGGTTCGAGCCGGGAGCGAGTCGGTCGGAGCGGTCGGGACGCCCGGACGAGTCGGTCGGCGATTTCGCATCGTACTCGCTCGGCCGGACCCGCGTACGGTTCGGTCGGGAAACAGGGCTCCGAATCGGATCCGGTAAAGCCGAATCCGATTCGGAGCCCTACCGGCCGAGATCGGAATCGGCCCCTATGTATTTAAAAAATAATAAGGCATGCAACACTAACCTGTAGGGATAGGATGCAAGGGTTCTAGGGTTATTGGAAGGACAAGTATTTTAATACTCAGGTATTAATTGTAATGCTTGAGTATTCATGTGTAAACATTAAAAAATATTATATTTGGTAATAATATTATTTATATAAAATATTTTTAAAATGCCAACACAAATTCTTGAGGGCAGGATTTAAGAGATATAGGCGTATTGGGTGGGTAAGTGCATTAATACTCAGGTACTAATTTTAATATCTTAGTTTTAATGTTACAGCAATAAAAACTATTTATTTGCTATCATACTTAATTATAATATGGGTAGAATTAATTTGTAACGTATGTAAAATATTTTTAATACCACAACAACATTAAAAATATTATTTACAAACATTAAAACCTTTTTATTATTTTTATTGTCAAAGATAAATACCCACACCATAGTTTAAAAAATGTATCAACATAAATTTGCAAATTTTAAACAAATGCTAATAAATAGCAACAAACATAATTTATAATAGAAAAACATAACATATTTTTTTATACAGAGCATAACATATTTTTAAATAATTTTTATTCATTTTCTCAAGATTTCCTATTGACTTTAATGGGGAAAATCGTCCTTTTTCCTCTCAGGCTTGCATTGTGGTCAAGATCATTTGCAAGGAAGAGCTGCGGTCAGGTAAGAACAATTTACTGAACTTTTTAAAACATATAGGTGGCTATGTTTATTGTAAGGAGAGATGGGAAGGTATAGATTTTGTACAGTAAACAATTGTGTTTTTTATTGTTGCTTTAACCACTTTTACATCCCCATGCAGGTTGTGTTCGTATGTGCACGTCGAGACTGTTTTTTTTTTTCAAATTTGATTTACAAAAAGTTGGAGAATTTTTTTAACCTATTTTAAATAAAAGCAACATTTTACATTTTTTGCTAAGTTTTTCTTTACAGTTTCGTGACTTTTCAAGACAACAACAACATCGTTGATAGAGAAACCATGGACTTATGGATGGCTTACTAGTGGAGGTTTTCTGGGAATTTTGTTTTAGACACTGGATGTTCTTCATACATTTTTTTAATATTTACTTTTTTATCTGGAATTTCTTTTTAGGGTTACCTTTTGTAAAAAGAATTGTGGATTGCCAATTGATGTAGCATACCAGATCTGAAGCTCCCATCAATGGAAATTGATGGATTTTAGGCAATAGTCTGTTAGACATTTCTTTATTTTTTTTTGGATACACTATGGTTCAGACTACCTGACAAGGATTGTACCATTCTCATTTCCTGGAAAATTTGGGCCTGATTATGAGTCTGGAGGTCTTGCAACCGCCAGACTCACAGTGGCACAGGAGTGGCGGTCCACCGTTTTGCTGATTACGACTTTGTAAGTCGTATCAGCGATGGACCACCAGCTGCACCAGGGAAGAGTGGTTCCCTGGCGGTGGAGCAGGATCGCCACAACGCCTTATGCTGAGCAGGGACTGGTGCAGTCCCGCTCAGCATTTTTTGAGTTCCTGGACCGCTAGTCTTTTCATGGCGGAGCCCCGCCATGAAAAGGCTGGTGGTGCAGTAACAAAGGGGGCACTACAGGGCCCCCATGTCCCCCCTGCCATGGGGATATATTTAGGGGGGCACAACATGTCCCCCCAGTCTGTATTCCCCCTGTTCCAGTACGGCATGGATCTGACTGTTCATGCCATGCTGGAACTTTTTGGCGGTTCCCATTGTGGTGCCAGTTTTCAAGGCACCACCATGGGAAAGGCCATGGGAAAAGCCAAAGGACCACCAACCGTATTACGAATTGTACTTTTACAACTCGTAATACAGCCGGCGGTCCATGCACGGGTTTGGAGCAGCGGAGCCGGCGTTGAGTCAGTACCATTGCACCAAACTCGTAACCGGGCTCTTTTTTCTTTCTTCAAACTTCCCAGGAAATTATAAAGGTTGGGGTGAGATCTTCCAATTGATTTGTTAAATGAATTGTGCCATCCCTCAACGGCATTGTTTGTTTTTGCACCTCTCTCTAAGCAGGTCGAGTAAAAGTTCCACCAGTCAATGGGAAATCTTGGCTTCCTCCAGTGACCTGGCCTGCTTAGATGACCAATCCAAGTGTCCTCAAAGTAATTTAGGAGTGGGGCAAAATTCTTACTGTAGTTTACAGCTTGACATGTAATCCTCAGCTCACAATGTTTTTTTGAATTTTTCGCCAATATGCCTGGGAAAAGTGAAACAAAATCCTTGAATTTGGGTGTCAGGGTAAATTTTAGTAATAATATTAATCATCTGTAATTCTAAATCAATTATAATTTTCCTATGACTTTTATTCATAGTTTTGGATTTTATTGCTGTTAAAAATTCAAAATAAGTTGAGGATTGCTTGTTAGGGAGTATGTTAGCATGAATGGTATACATTTTGGTGAATGGATGGGGTGTTAACTTAAAAGTTCCATCCAGCATCCAAATTTCAGTATTCACAAGGGTTACTGAAGTTATGGGTTGTGCTAAATATTAGCATTCTTTTGGGAGGGTTTTCGTTGTCATACAAAGAGGAAAGAGTCATTAGTAAAAGAAATTGTTAGTTCAAGGGGATGTTAATGTCAGAGTAGGACTGTGGTGTTACACTTTGGGGATTACTCACCTGCTTTTGCCTCCAAACCATTCTCCTCAAATTGGATATTGTGGGCATACTACTATCAACGTGCATGGGGATGTTTTGAGCTACCTCCTTCAAAGAGCCACAGGGTTCATTAGAGGTGGATGCTAGCATTTTTAATTGCTGTAATTTCTCCCTCACTTCGATCTCCATTGCAGAGGCAGAATGGCTATGTTCTGTGGTCCTTTCAACTGTGTCACCCAAAGTAACCGCTCTGCCTTTGCAATGGGATGAAAAATACTGCATATACCTACAAGAACTCCTGGGCTCAGAGAACCTCTCCTTACAATAAAGATAGACACCGCATTACAGCAGTCTGTTTCCTCTCCTACACTGGATACAGCTAGCCTCCTTTCTGTTTTCCATGCTTCAGTGACATGTAGAAATATTTTTTAAAAACTGAAATTTTGTCAATGCTATGGTATAAAAGTGTGTTCATTTCCTTCCTGAACAATGTATCTGCTAAGGGAAAAGATGTGTGTGATTATTTGAGGTAGTGCTATTATTCCTGTTGAAAATAAGAAAAGGTTAATTGCTATTGCTTGTAGCCTGTAGAATGAAAGTTTTAACTTTGGTTACGTATAGGTTTTGTCATAAATTTTACCTGATGAGTTTTTTTCTATTCTAATGTGGTATTGAAAGTTCTGTAGACAATTGTCCGTTTTTCAGTGTGGCTGGAGGCTTGTTTCTTGGTTTACTATTTAAATGTAGAATGGAAAAACAGGTTAAATCACTGATTTTCTTGTTTGATTATTGCATTTTGTGTTTTTCGAAAATTCACCTGTGCATTGTTTGACTTTGCTCCAAGGCAGGTTTGTGAATTTTCACTGGTTTTGTTTTCTATTCATTTTCTAATTTTTTCTTAGTTTTTAAGCTCTGTGGAAATGAAAATGAGGTAAGTTGTTGGTGATGTTATCATAGTAATTTTTCCCCCAGCCACTGTCCAGCACCTTCCCAGAGGTAAGAACTTGGTGGAGTTAGAATTGTGATTTTGCCCCCAAACACTGTTGAGCACCTTTCCTGAGGTAAATACTTGAAGGAACTAAAATTTATTTTGCCTCCAGACACTGTCCAGCATCTTCCCTGAGGTAAGTACTCAGAGGAGTAAGAATAGTAATTTTGCCCTCCGGTCACTGTCCAGCATCATCCCTGAGGTAAGTTCACAGGCAGAGTTATATTAGTAATTGTTTAACACAGTCACTGCTGAGCAGCATTCCTCACTTCATTCTAATTTTACAAAAAATTTGAAATTTAATCACATTCTATTTATTCAGAAAATGCTTTGTGTGTTGTCTTATATTGTTAAAACTCTAGGAAATTTACTCAAAATGTGGAGTGCAAATATTCTTGATTATCTGTGTAAATATAGAAAGTATTTAATTAATAATGTTTTTTAGGTTTGCTAGTAAATAATAAGGGTGTTTAATGTTAACATTCTACTTACTTTTGCAGATAGATGGCAGTGTGTGAATAACAATATCCCTGTCTCTCCTCCTCTCTCTGGTGCTTGTGATCATGCTAGAAGTTAGTGTGCCACTGAACACAAAATGGTGGACAGCTAATTTGATATATTTTTGGGGGATATTCAATAATTCACATTAAAATATGTTTTGGAATGTATTTTAAATGTGGTTTACAGTCTGACTGAATTTATAATTCATTTGTTTGTTGTAAAAAACGTATTTATGACCTTCACATTTTAGGACAGCCATCTTGGTTGAGGACAAGCAACATACATAAGGTTTAAATGAAGGAAGGACTATCATGTACAAATCAAAAATTTTAAAGTGTTTCTTCAGCTGTTTGTTCTATGTTTACATGTGTTTTTAAATATTTCTTTCCAGAAAATGTGCATAAAAAAGTAACAGTGCTGCCTTGTTTTCCAGTATGTTGCATCGTTTTCTAGTAATTGTTTTTACTACTTAACTAACCCTTTCTATCTATAAAACAAATTGTGCTGTAAATGTTAGCATTGTAGCAGTATTCGTGGTAATGGTCCTTTTTAAAAATTCTTTTTATTGGTATTTAAACATCACATACATATACGATGCACAGTCATTTCACTTCAACAGGATTATAAGTCTGCATTTATCATTGGTACAAAGAAGTTGCGCTGTTCTGAGTTGTACATGTAGAGCATAATGGTAACAGGGTGAAGAAGGGAGGGAAAAGGAAGATTTTGTAATCAGTACTCACAGAAACTGCTATTATGATAGTGTACAAGGCATGGACTATTACATGTCAGCCAGATACAGCACGTGCAGTGCCAGCATGTCTCCTCACATGGTCGAGCTCTTCACTGCAACAAACTCAGAGAGATCCGTCATCCCCTACATCAATCACGAATTGCCCGGTGAAAGGAAAGCAGCCAGATATGTTTCCAGTGGTACCAAATATCTTTGGGGCGGGCGCCGGTATTAACTCCCAATAAATGCTCAATTGTTCTTGACAATACACTGCGTCCTTAAGCCAGTCTGCAACACATGGTGTCCTGCGCCATCCCCAGCACATCGCTACGCAGCGTTTAACTAGCAAGAGTAGGAGCGCCGCCAACCTAACGCCTCTGTTTGGGCATCCTTCAAACATCCCAACAGCGCAACATGAGGGCAGCGCTCCAACGCACACCCGAGCGCAGCAAACACTTCACCCCAAAAACTCTGCACAGCCATGCACTCCCAGGACAATTTCAAGAAGGTAGCACAAGTCACAGCACACGCAACGTGCATCCTCAAGGAGGCCTATTTTATGTAACTTGAAGAGGGTATGATAAAGCCTGTGTAAGTACTTGAAGTGAACGAGGGGCAGTCTATAATTATGGGAGAGCGCACGCAATTGAGAGCAACAATATCTCCATGGTTCATCAGATAAAAGAGATCAAGATTGCTATCCCACTCGCTGCGGCCTCTGGGTTCACGAGCCGGTGCAGTATCTTGCATTTCTGAGTACAGTCTACTAATTAGGCGGCGCAGGGAGGGGGAGGTAAGAATCTCATCTAGGACAGGGAGTGCGGGCAGTGCATCTGGAAAGAAGCAGTGCATCACTCTAACAGCAGCCCAAAGTTGGTAGTATGTGACGGTGTCTAGGAGAGTAATGTCAGGGCCCTGCAGGGCCTGCCTCGTCATTTTATAAGAGCCATCTGGTTAAATTGAGCTCATTGAAGTCAGTCCAAGGGAACGCCACCGAGCTCGAGTACCAGCCTCAGCAGTGATGGGGTATTCAGGGTGTCCAATAATTGGCACCGAGGGGGCATATAGGTGCTCTAGGCAAGCACTTCACCAAAGCTCCCTCCACACCTACACAGTACAGGCCACTGTGCTTATTTGTGCACTTGGATGCCATGGGGGCAAGAAAAGCACCATCTGGAGGGGGCAAGGCCAGGCATGGTCATGCTCAGGCACGTGTGGGTGTCAGGAAAAGCCAGTGATGTGCAAACTGCGTCTGGGCACATTAATAATAGAGGTCCATATCCGGCGCTCCAAGTCCTCCTCGAAGGGGAGCGTGAGTATTTCCCAGGCGATTCTGGGCTGTCTTCCCGCCCATGCAAGGGGCACTAAGTCAGAGGAAAGCCTGCAGTGGTTAGGGAAGTGATAGCAGGATCTGCAGGTTTATGAACAGGTAAACAAATTTGGGGAGGACTACCATTTTAGCTATGACAAGTCTTTCAGTCAGGGAGAGCGGCAGTCTTCGCCAGCTTACTATATGTTCATCCAGCCACGTCATCAGTCGCCCATGGTTGTCTAGCCATAGAGCGTCGACATCCCTGCTCAGCTAGACCCCGAAGTATTTGACCGGGCCATCTGCCCATTCGAGTGGGTGTTCTGGAGTGAACACCATCATCGCTTCCATTAAGGGGAACAGAAACGACTTCGCTCAATTAATACTGATTCCAGAAAGGCCTCAGAACAGGGTGAATTCATGTAACAGAGGGCCCAGATTGGTCTGTGGGTCCCTAACATATAAGGCGAAATCATCTGTGTTAGACCTGGCATCATTGGCGCGGGTCTCCCTTCCTCTTTTCTCTTCTGACCTTTTATGTTGGCTGGATTTAGATGCTCTGGGCGCTGTGCCACTGCCAATCAGTGACACAGCGCAAATGCTCCCTGTGTAAAGATAACTGTATGAATTGGAATAATCATAATTGACTCGTTTGGTTTACCTGTCAGTCCCTAATAGCAGTGCACTGCATGTGCCCAGGGCTGATAGACCAAATACTGCTGGTGGGCCGGCAGCACTGATTTGCGCTACCCACCGAAGCAGCTTTGAAAGTATGTCTGTGTAGCATGTTTTAATAGCGAGTTACCCTCCATTTCACTGTTCACTATTGCGAGGCCACCCGTTCTCATAGGCCAGAATGTGCAGGCTGAGTATTGCATGCCTTAATCCTCCCTGCCCCCAGGAACCTGATAGGAACATCGAATTTGATATGTGTAAGCTCAGAACATGGAGATGCAACTTTTAGTAAGGATTATTAGCGTAGCCCGTGTTCAAAAATGCCTCTACTAGAAACAAGGTATTTTCTGGTCTGAAGCTTTCCTGTAGGCTTTTGCTAGCGCGTGTATTGGCCGTCTGGTTTTGGAGCAGCAGGGCCAGCTGGGTCAGACCTGGCCGGAGAGAGAGATCAGCATTTAGAGTATGGGGATGGGTGACTCTGATCCGAGCAGGGCCGTGCCTGGCAAGGTGAATGATGGCTCCATCTCCCACTGGGCGTCTGATAGCAGACCCCCAGATTCCCAAAGGGCAGGATGTCGCCTCGTAAACCAAGTGCTCAGCGACCCCACCAAACTGGTTCTGACTGGATGCAGTGATTTGTGACTGCAGAGAACAAAGACTTTCTAGGTATAAAGCGCTGCGCTGAATCCTGTTTCAAGTGTGTTCCTTCTGGATGTCAAGACGAAACTGTCCGAGCGGACAGAGGAAAGGACTTTGAAACTTTCACCAAGCTTGCTGAAGAAACTACCCAAGGGCCTGAATTGAGAGAGCCTCCTGCTGAACTCTCAGGGACATTAGACTTCACCCCATCAGCCGCCCGAATTCCTTCGCTAGGAATTCTACTTGCAGGTGAGGCCTCCGTCGAGTAATCCGGAACCTCTAGTTCTACTGTGAGGAACGCGGACTGGTAACCTTTGTGAACTCTGTGTGTGTGGGCCGCTGCAGCTAAGAGAGAGCTGCCGCCGCTGAGTGCCCGCCTTAATTTGAATCTGCAGAACCTGCGCTGAAACTGTGTGGGCCGCCGCAGCTAAGAGAGAGCTGCTGCCGCTGAGTGCCCGCTTTAATTTGAATCTGCAGAACATGCGCTGAAACTGTGTGGGCCGCCGCAGCTAAGAGCGAGCTGCCGCCGCTGAGTGCCCGCCTTAATTTGAATCTACAGAACCTGCGCTGAAACTGTGTGGGCCGCCACAGCTAAGAGAGAGCTGCCGCTGCTGAGTGCCCGCCTTAATTTGAATCTGCAGAACCTGCGCTGAAACTGTGTGGGCCGCCGCAGCTAAGAGAGAGCTGCCGCCGCTGAGTGCCCGCCTTAATTTGAATCTGCAGAACCTGCGCTGAAACTTTGCGGGCCGCCGCAGCTGAGAGAGCTGCCGCCGCTGAGTGCCCGCCTTAAATTTGAACCTGCAGAACCTGCGCTGAGACTGTGTGGACCGCCGCAGCTAAGAGAGCTGCCGCCGCTGGATGCCCGCACTCGTGTTAATTGTGCCACATCGTGGATTGTCCTTTGAGCCGCCGCAGCTAAGAGAGAGCTGCCGCTGCTGAGTGCTCGCACCGTTGCTAACTTGGCATCACCGTGATTTGACCTGTGAGCCGCCGCAGCTAAGAGAGAGCTGCGGCCGCTGAGTGCTCGCACCCCTGCTAACTTTGCATCCTCGTGAATTGTCCTGTGAGCCGCCGCAGCTAAGAGAGAGTTGCTGCCGCGGAGTGCTCGCACCGTTGCTAACTGTGCATCATCGTGATTTGACCTGTGAGCCGCCGCAGCTAAGAGAGAGCTACCGCCGCTGAGTGCTCGCACCCTTGCTAACTGTGCATCATCGTGATTTGGCCTGTGAGCCGCCGCAGCTAAGAGAGAGCTGCCGCCACTGAGTGCTCGCACACTGGTTAACTTTGCATCCTCGTAATTTGTCCTGTGAGCCGCCGCAGCTAAGAGAGAGCTGCCACCGCGGAGTGCTCACGTCTTTGTCAACCTTGCACCATCGTGAATCGTCCTGTGGGCCGCCGCCGCTAGGAGAGCACTGCTGCCGCCGCGAGCCCACCACGGAGCTGCACCACGAGAGTCATCGCCACCACCAGCCCGGGCCGCCGCAGCCGCGTGCTGCTGCCGCTGAGGGCCCGCCTGTCCCGGAGTGCCCGAATTGCTGCGAGTGCACTTTGCGGACCACTGCCATCGAGAACTGTGGTCGCTGGAGTCCGCCTGTCACCGTCTCCGCTTCTTCGAGAAGCTACGTGCTGGGTCCCCGTCCAACGGCAGGTATCTGGTGCGCAACGGGTCGCGTAGACCCAGGCCTTGAACTCAGTCAGTGCCATGTTCTGGTGAACACGTATTGCCTTTTTTTTTAAGTCCCTAATGATTTACATGCCTGATGACTGGTTAAAATGCTTCTGAGAGTCTCGTACCAAACCTTAGATAAAGATACTATTTTTTCTATACCTACTTGAGTTGTGTCCTTTTGTGGTGTCGTTACTGCCTTATTGTGCATGGTCATAAATGCTTCACACACTGGCTCTGAGATAGGCCTAGCTGCTTGTGCTACGTTACCACAGGGTTGAGCAGGGGTTATCAAAGGGGGTAGCCCACTTGCCCTGACTTGGGGAGAAGGGTCCCTATTTGGACAGTGGCGCCAGCCATTGCCAACTAGAGACCCCCATTTCCAACAATCTGTATACATTGACACTATAATTCTGTGGGCTGGAATGCCAAGCCATGGTGCGCATGGTGTTGGCGCAGCCGGGCCGTGAGCAGCTCCATACGGACAGTAATAAAATGGGGGAGGGGGTGATTCTACCATTGATCCGCAAATGAGAAACGGGTTGGCTATTCAGAAGCCGAATCAAACAGATAAAGTGGCTAACCCCGACGCACCTGCAGGGCAAAAAGACATGGCCATTCCAACTAATTAAATGCCCTAGTGGTGTCGATGAAAACCGCTGCAGCACTTAGGCATGGCTCAATGGTATGGAGATGGATGTAGAAGATGCGCAGGTTGTGGGAGGTGGACCATCCCGCCACAAATCCGGATTGGTCAGGTCTTACAATGGTCGGTAGGAGCGGCAGTAATCGCGAAGCGAGGAGCTTGGCCAGCATCTTGATGTCCACGTTAATCATGGATAAAGGGCGATAATATTTGCAGCGTTTGGGATCCTTCCCAGGCTTAAGAATCGTTACCACAAGTGATTCACGCAATGATGAAGGCAGGACTCCCGCAGAAAGGGACTCCTCATACATAGCGAGGAGGTGGGGTGCTAGTGTGTGCATATATTCTTTATAAAAAAGCATCCGTGAGGCTATCAAAGCCCGGTGCCTTGCCCACCACCTCTGACTTATACTACTTTCTCTACCGAGAAGGGGTCGTCCAAATATGTCCAATATTTCCAATGGCCTTCTTCCAGCCACAGGAGCTGTATGGAGTCAAAGTAGTTGTTTAAATCTGGAGCAGGAGTGCTCTGCGTGGTCTGATGCATCAAGGAAAATAAATTTACTATTAGGATTTAAATAGCATCTTTACCCACCCACTCGTCATTGTTGTCATCCTGTGGTTCTGTGATATAATCGCTTACCCAGGGTTTATGCAGCATGTGCGCTACGGTCTAGCCCGCTCTATCCCCCTCACTATAGCACCTGGCACAAGCCTCCCTGTTCAGATAATTAGTCTCCCTCTGTGAGGCCTCCTCATACTCTGCCAGCTTACTTCTAATGGGTGTCAGAACTGCTGTGTCACAGCCATCATAGTTTTGAAGCTCCAACTCTCTGATCTCCCCTCCTAAATGCAACAATTTGCCTTGCAGTCGACGCATAACCTGACCTGTTTTGCAATGTATGCACCCCAGATGACAAGCCTAAAGGCCTCCCATAAGCCGAAGTGCGACATCTCAGGCTTATCGTTATGCTCAAAGTATTCTATGGGGAGGTCAGTTGTGGGGGGATCTATCACACGCGTCTGCCACTGATTCTCAAATGTTAGCTTAGCCTGTTTTCCATCTGCCTTGCCCATCGTCCAAGAGGTCAAGCTTCATGTGTGCCACTCCAGGCTGACTGCGTGATGTGATGCACAAGCACCAGTAAGCCCCGGCCACTGATGCAGCTCCCTCAGTCCCTGTCGCTAACCACCAGAGGGACACAAGCAGGGCACGGTCATTGCTTTATCCACGGTCCCAGTGCAATTGGGTCCGATCTCCGCTAACCCAGAGGTCTCAGGCGGACTATGTCACCAAGGGTAAACCTCTCTAGTTAGTCGACCCAGCCTCACCATAGCTCCTGGGGGGGCACGAGCAGGCCAAGGACCGCTCACCGGCAGGATCCACTTCAAGGGCCCAGCATCAGGCACACCCCGCACACAGAGCGCAGCCGGTGACTCCAGACTGTACCGGAGCTTAGTTTAATGAGACCGCAAGGATATTAGGGCACTCGGTCCAGTACAGGGTCGATCTCAGTCAAAAGGCAGTCTTTAGTGGCAGCAGTAGTGTGCAATAGTCAGCATGGGAATGGGCCAGGTCCACTTGCCAAGGAGTTTACAGAGACTTTGTGGCACCTAGATAGGTGCAGAGCACGGCACCCCCACAATGAACAATGTCAGTTCCTCCCATCGCAACATGGGTCACCCTCCAGCACATGTGTGAGGTTCATAAATGGAGACAAGGAAATAGCGCCTGATCAGTGCCAATGTGATAGCCAATTGAGAGGATCTTCTGTAGGGAAACCACAAGCTGCTGACTGCACATTTCAATCTTGGATAGTGGCAGTAGCCTACAGAGTGGCACACCCTGTAGCCTGGCCTGCAGGCCACCTTCCCTATGCGCTGCGGCCCACAGGCGCCTTGTGTGCTCACTGTTCCCACCTGGGAATCCGCTGATTATTCTCTTTCAGGAAGGAGGAGGACCCCCATGCAATTCCACTCGTAGCAGGGCAGTCAGGCTCTCTATTTCACCTGCAAGTGCATCACCAGGAATCTATGCCGCAGAAGCAACCCGCCTCTTCAATCGGTTATCTCGGGCATGGGCCTCCCATTCCTTTGCTGCCAACTCGTCCAGCCCGGTCTGGACTCCATGGCACCCAGGCACTAGCTGCAGTCCATACCCATCCCCAGCATCAGACAGAACCAGGGCCCGTCTCACCCCGGATCAGCAGGCAACCACACTCTGTAGCAGCAGGATCCCGTCATCCACCGCGCACCTCCGATACATTGATGGGCCGCCATGCCACTCCTCAGGCCGGCAGCTCCAGGCCAACTGAAAGCACTCCCAGTCTTCCCCACAACTAAAATGGGAACACAGCAGGGGAGGCAAGCAGCATCTGCGGCGCCTCACTCGGCACCAGTAATCCAGGCCGCCGATCCGCAAATTTCTCCAGTGGTTCAGTAATGGCGGCGCTGCCTTGCATCCGGGCTCGCTATCTTGCACTGCAGATTCTACGTTCTGTGCACCAATTCGGGGTCCAATCAAGCTTGATCATGCAGTGGGAGGTGCAGTCCATGTTTTTTTTTAATAAAACACTCGGCAGAAAGGGCCTCACTGAGTAGTGAAAATGCACAAGTAACTATTCTCCACTGCACTAACAAGGACACAGACCCCTGCAATTAATTAACTAATAGAGGTTTCATAATTTACTATAATGCATTTCCCACTGATTAACTTAACTTTTTTATTTATTTCTCATTTAAGCTGCACGTTATTTTATAATGGGCTACTAGAAGATCAAAGACCAAAAAAATGTATAGAACATTTTCTTTTATTAGCCATAAAGTTTGACCCCACCCTCACATTTACTGACCCCACCCCATTGCATGCAGCATCTCAGTTCCCATACTTTTTAAATGCACTTCAACTGCTGACTCTACAACACTCTAATCTACACCACTCTACTCAACTGCACGCCACTCCTACTCTATACCACTTTACTCTATGCGGCTGTACTCCACTCTGCACCACTTCACTGCCCTCTAGGCCACTCTACCCCACTTCACTCCACTCTACACACTCTACTCTAAGCCACTCCACTCTACACCTTTTAACTCTATGCCACTCTACTCTATGCCACCCTATGCTACTCCACTCTACACCTTTTCATGCCATTCTACTCCACTCCATGCCACTGCACGCCACTATATGCAACTCAACTTTATATCACTTCATTCTATGCCACTCCACTGTATGCCACTGCACTCTACACCACTCCACTCTAAGCGACTCCACTCTACTCCATGCCACTACAGTCCACTTTACGCCACTCCACTCTAAGCCACTCTACTCAACACCACTCTACTGTATGCCACTCTACTCCACTCCACTCCATTCTACTCCATGCCACTCTATGCTACTCTACTCCACACCATTCTACTCTATGCCAGTCCACTCTAAGCCACTCCACTTTACTATACAGCTCTCTACTCCACTTCACTCCACTTTGCTCTACGCCACTCCATTCCACTCCACTCTACACCACACCATGCCCCTTTACTCTACCTAACTCTATGCCACTCTAATCCACTCCACTCTACACCACTCTAATCTAAGCCGCTCCACTGTATGCCACTCCTCTCTATGCCACTTTACTCTAAGCCACTCTACACAACTCTTAGCCAGTCCACGCCACTATCCTCTACAACACGCTTCTCTATGCCACTCTACGCCACTCTGCTCCACTTAATGATTCTCCAATCTATGCAACACTGCTCTCCCCAACGCCACTCTACTCGATTCCACTCCACTCTACATCACTCTACTCTACACCACTCTACTCTGCCTAATGGTAAGCCACTAAACTCCACGCCACGTCACCCCATTCTACACACTCATCACTACTGTACACCACTCTGTGGCACTCTGAAACTCTACGACTCTCCAACCACTCTATGCTACTCCACTCTACACCAATCTACTCTATACCAGCCCACTCTACCAAGCACACGACAGACATCTTGGGAGCAAATGAAAGTGAAATGCCCCCAGGACGAGAAAATCTCCCAGACTGGCTGAAGAGGCGGAGTGCATCTTCAGGTTTTTTTTTGTGGCACTATGCAAGCGGTGTGTTCCAGGTATCTGAACCGCTGGGAAATGCATCCAGGAAAGGTGTAATTCTAGGTATACAGCAGAGTAGAAATGCGGCCAAGCGAGTCCAAAGCGGTGTTTACCACTGTAAAGTAATCTGCGTGAGACGCCTCGATGAGCATAGCGGGCTTGATGAGCCTAAGTCCTGCAGACTGCTCATACGTCGGAGTAGTACGGTAGTGTATACCACTCTACTCCACTCCATTCCACTCCACTCTCTCTATGCCCCTCCACACTACTCAGCATCACTTTACTCTACTCTACTCCACTCCACTCTTTTCTACACCACCTCACGCAACTCTAAGTCACTCTACTGTATGCCACTCTATGCCAGTCCAAGCCTCTCTATGCCACTCCACTCTACGTCACTCCACTCTATGCCGCTGAACTCTATGGCACTTACTCTCTGCCACTATTCTCTATGACACTCCACTCTATACCACACCACTCCAGTTTGTACCACTCCACTCTACTATATGCCACTCTACTCTATGCCACACAACTCTCTACTTTACTCCACTCTACGTCACTCCAGTCTACATCACTCCACTCTACGTCACTCAGTGCCACTATACTCTGTGCCACTCCACTCCACACCACTCCACTCTACACCATGCCACTCTAAGCTACCCTACTCTATGCACCTCCACTATAAGCCACTCCACTCTACTCTACGCCACTCTATGCCACTCTACTCCATGCCTCTCCACTCTATGTCATTCCACTCTTCTCCATGATACTCCACTCTACTCTGTTCTACGTCACTCTACTCTACTTGACTCTATGCGACTCCACTCCATTCTACAACACTCCTCTCTACTCCTCTCTACTCCACACCAATCCAAACCACTCTACGCAACTCTGCAGCACTCTTTGCAACTCTACGCTACTCTACTCCACTCCACACTACTATATGCCACTCCACTCTATGCCACTCCACCCTATGCTACTCCACTCTATGCCTCTCTACGCCACTCTACTCCACTCACCAGTATGTTACTCCTCGCCACCCTCTGTCACTCTACTCTACGCCACTCTACATCATTCTACGCTTCTCCACTCTACTCCACTCCACTTTGGTCCAATCTACCCCACTCCACTCTATGCAATGTACTTTAAGCCACTTCGCTCTTTACCACTCTACTACACCACTCTATGTCGCTCCACTCTAAGCCTCTCTACACCACTCTACGCCACTCCACTCTACTCTATGTCACTCTACTCTACGCCACTCTACACTATACCACTGTACTTCACTCCACTCCACTCTACTCCACTCCACTCTATTCTATGCCACTTTTCTCCATGAGACTCTACTTTATGCCACTCCACTCCAGTCTATGCTTCTCTATGTCTCTATACTTCACCCCACACAACTCCACTCTACTCTACATCACTCAACTCTACTCCCCTCCACTCTATGCCACTCTATGCACTCTATATTATGCTATTCTACTTTATGCCACTCCACTCTATGTCATTCCATACTACGCTACTTAACTGAACACCACTCCATGCTAATATGTGCCACGCCACTCTACTGCACTGCACATCACTCCACTGCACACAACATTACGGCACTCCACTCCACTCTACACCACACCACTCTACTCCATGCTACTCTACTGTTTGCCACTTGACTCTTCTCTGCATCTCTCTATGCACTCTAGTCTATGCCACTCTGGTCTATGCTACTCCACTCTATGCCACTCCACTCTATGCCACTCCACTCTACTCCGCTCTATACCACTCCACTCTACTCCACGCCCCTCTATACTTCTCTATTTCACACCACTGTGCTCCAATCTATTCTATGCCACTTTACACTATGCCAGTCAGCACTACACCACTCCACTCTATGCCACTCTACTCCACTCGGCTCTCTGCCACTCTATTCCACTCTCTGCCACTCCATGCCACTCTACTCTACCATACTCTATGCCAATCTACTCCACTTCACTCTACACTACTCCACTGTAGGCCACTCAACTCTAAGCCACTTTACTCCAAGCCACTGTTCTCTACCCCACTCTCCTCCACGCCATGCCTCTCCACTCTATGCCACACCACTCTACTCAATGCCACTCCACACTTCTCTATGCCACTCCATTCTACTCTATTCCACTCCGCTCTACATCGCTCTACCTTATGCCACTCTAAGCCACTCTACTGTACCTCACTCTATGCCACTTTATTCTACACACTCCCCTCTACCCTACACTCACCTGAAAACTCTTGCAAATGTACACGTCATGGGTAGGAGGAATTAAATGTGTTTTCATCTTTGGAATGGGGAGGAAGCACGCCCAAAATTGATGAGTGGCTAGGTGAAGTGGGTTCTACATGTAAATAATTTTCCCCATAGAGAAGCATAAAAACAAAGAGCCAAATTTGTAAAGAATTTGCTATGACTTACACTTGGGCTCTCATTACAAGTGGCCAGAAGTGGTATTCCCCCTTGGGCACTATCCCAAAGGTATTCCACTCCTGGCCATTCCGAGTATCCCAGTGTTTATGGTCCTGGGATTATTTTGTCTGATTATAGCAGACCAGGCAATCTCTTGCTTGGAAATACTAGACCCAGACCTGGATGCAGTGCTATGGGTACTGCAGGCCACTGCTGCATCCGGGCCCATCTGCCCTTCTCCTGTGCAACAAAGGATGCTACAAATGCACACCGAGCATTTTCCTACCTTTCTGTTCACTGCCCTAGCTCCCTTGCCCTGATCAACCCCCTACAGGATGCAGGTGATAAATTAGTGCGGAGTTTTGCTTCTTCTCATCCATGGAATACTCTCAAAAGAATTTTGATCTTTCATTCTCCGTTCTGGGGAACTAGCTTGTAAACCCCGGATTTAAGTGTGTGTGTGTACCTGCTGGAATTATAAATTCCAGAACCCCCTCCTCCCCCAGTATCTCTGCAGCTCCTGGTTTATAGAAAATAAGAAGTTCTCAAGAGGAAGTCACACCTATTTGCAGCAAAACCTCTCTTAATAGGGCCTATCGCGTTCAAGTGCAAAGTTTTGAATCATATTTGCACATGTACCATTTTGCACATGTTACATTTCTATATGTTTAGGTATGGGAGTACTCCTGCAAACAGTAGCGTGTGGATTGAGTGGAGGGGCAGGGGTGGGACGGAGGGACAAGGGGGGACAGCCAGACATAAAATACATTAAAAAAAACACTTACCTGCCTCGCCGCATCGTGCCCCTCTTTTCTGCAGGTACAGGCTGACACACTAATGCTGCTGAAAGCAGCGTCAGGATTGGCCTGAATGCCGATGATTTGCGCTCCCAGTTAGACTGGGAGCCTGTGCCTGCTCTCTCCAACCACGCAACGCAGCTCAGGTTGGAGAGAGCTTCAGTGCACATGACGGTTTGGCTGGTCTGAGACGGCCGACCAAACCGTCATGCGCACTGAATAGCAGTGCAACCACCCCTCCACCAGCCTATCATCACCCTGCCCCCCCCTCCAAGCCTCACCTGTCTGCTGACAGGTGGGGCGTCGCTCCTCCACAATAACGGAGTAGCAGCTGCTGCGCTGCAAATCTAGGAAAGTTGCAGACTCCTTAGAGTACTCCAAGAATTCTTTGGGGATTACTAAAAAGCAGAAAGTTAATTTACTCCAAGTATAATGTACACGAGTAAAATTGCCTACATTTTTCACTGGTGGTTTTGTGTTTCCGGCCCAATGTGTGAGTGCAGTCTCAGTAACTACTGAACACAGTGACCTTTCCGATAATAGATCCTTTTGATTCAATATTCTGAATATTATAACAGAGGGTGTGTTATAATGATGCACTTTAGAAAGAAAAGATCAGTCAATGCTCTGAGGAATCCTGGTGTCAAGATGATAAGTCTGTTACGATGGTCTATATGTCAAAAATGTACTTCCTTCAAGCAAAGAATCCGCATGAGAAAGTGAAATGTCACAGAAAGTTATGATACAATAGCTGCTCCTGATTTAACATGTCATTTTGTCCCTCTCTACAATATATATATTTTTCAAAATGTCACAGCACTTCCCGGTGTAGCTAACAGCTGTGCAGCAGACCGCAGGAAATCTTTCCATTTGTACATATAGAGAGCCTGTCTTTGGGCAATTTTAAAAACTGTGGCGATCTTCTGACTTGTATGTGAGCATATCAAATTATTGTTCATTGTTCAAACGCCAATTTACGGAATGAAATGTATTTTATATCACGTTACTGTTAAAACGATGTATATATTACAAATGTGTTCTTTTGTTGGTAAGAAAAAATGTCCACAGGGATCTTTTTAACTTTAAATGATTGGTTGCATGTCAAAGCTGTGTAGTTTTTGCTGAAATACTATACACTAAAATCATGCTAGTTCGCCTACTGTGGATTTTGTGCACGACTGTGAAAACAAAAAAACTAAAAATATTTTTTGTGCCTTTAGAAATGAAACTTCGTTCTACCGACGTGCCCGTCCACAATTAGCGTACACTTGCAATTAAATTGATTTGCCCCAGGGTATTTTCAGGGACTGGGTCATTCTTAACAGACACACTGAAATCAGCCACAGTAAATGACAGGAAGGCGCGCTGAGCAGAAATGCATACAGTAAACAGGATTGTGCCAGCGGTATGCAGCCTGTTAAAAACATTGCCCACTGTTGAGCTGCCTGCCCATGAACATTTTATGAAAAGTTCCTTCTCCCTAAGTGTATTTTCATCTCCCATGAGGCTCCACTGACCACGTCAGCAGCATTCACCCAATTGTAGGCTGCCTCCATGTAATCCCTGCTGAATAGCCACTGCGGCCTCATCAAATCTCCCCCACATTTAGATTCCAGCTAGGGACAGCTTTAGCTCTCTCTTCAGATCCATGTAAATAAATAAACAATAATGATACATGGAGGGCAAAACAACACATAGAAAAGGGTTTCTGGCTAATAACCTTCAGCCATTCCTGCTTGAAGAGCTATTCCCGGGTTGGACAGCAGCACACAGAGTGGGGCAATGAGCCAGTCCCCATTCAGTCGCTACTTTGCTGGGAGAGTCCCTGGTAGTTTTTTTCTTTTAAGAGCACTTTACAGGAGCATCACAATACGTTACCCTTTGTTTGGCACAGCCACGGGAAGATTCAGTGATTTGTCAGGAGTTGCAGAATGTTGAGCTGAAGCCGGAATCGAACATGGCTCCCAATTCCAAGGCTGATAGCTCTAGGTGCAACCTTCCAGAACAGGCTTTGGGTGATTAATGTGTCAAGCATTGTGACTGGCTGTTGTTTGCGTCATTACACAGGAGAGGGAAAGAGGAGCAGAAATAAGTAATGGAGTCTGAATCAGGATATATAATATGCATTTTTCAGATGCTTGATAAACTTGCTGGCCCCTGTCAGTTCCAATGAGCCCTCTGGCTGTTGCAGCAGGCAGCCAGACTTTGCTCGGCACTGTTTTTTTTTTTTTTTTTTAATGGTGGTGATGGTGCCATGGGTAGCAGACACTCGTTCTGAAGCAGCTGCCAATCAGCATAGCTGAATTGGGCCCACCTGTGGCCATGCTGCGCAGCAAGCAAAAACACAAAACATGCACATGGACTGTTCCAAGGATGAATGCCCCGGAACTACTTAAAAAACCTTCTTAGCAATCTGTTAATTGTTTCTAACTACATCACAAGACGTGACCACAATAAAAACCACTTTGAAGAAGGGAAGCTCTATTGGCTTCCACCACAAGCACCTACCAAACCTGCCTGAGCCTGCTGGCACAGAATGCAGGGTGCTAAGGGCTGAGAAATGGGAAAAAGCTGCGCACAGGACTTGGAAGAAATAGTATTTTGTTGAGGTTAAATGCAACAGCTCTATCTAAAGGGCTTGCAACTGGAGTCCCATTCAACTCCCACATGGTAAACTCGCCCTACATTATAATTACCTCTACCACAGTGCCTTGGTCTCACAGCCATTCATCGCATGCTGTCAACATTTGATTTGTTAGTGCTTTTTTGTGCAATACATTCAGGAACATTATAGCACTATTCTCTATGGCCCGAGATTGTTGTTAATTCCCTAAGGAGTTTGGTGCTCCCACTCCTGAACCTGATCAACAAATGAATACATTAAAAATATATAAAGCACATTAGGCTTCACAAAAAAGACAGATAATAATTTAGTTTCAAACTATGAAAGTTTATTAAACGTTAGCGGTTTACAGAAGGCAAATATCAGGGTAGCTTAAATTTATAATCAAAATGTGTATGCTTGATTAATATGTAATTCAATTCAAATTACAATGTTATAAGTGAGAAGATGAACTAGCATGGGATTGCCCCAAAAGATAAGGCAAAGAAAGTCAGGGGCATATTATCAAGGGCTTTATCGCCGCTTTAGCGGCACTTTTTGCCGCTAAAGCGGCGATAATTTTATCGCCCTATTAGCAAGCTGAAGCTAACAGGCGTTAGCGACAGCTTTCAGGCGTTAGAGGCCGCGTTTTCCATCGCCTTGCATGTCAGCGATAATTATCGCTAATGACATGCAAGGAAGGCGTTCCCTACTAAAAGCGACTGAAAACAGTCGCTAACACCACTACCCCCTATTAGCAAGGCAGGCGAAGCGATAAAATAATTCGCGCTAAGCGCGTTTATCGCTAGATTTTATCAGCTGCTAGTGAGGATGACTTACCTGTTTAAAGTATAGGAGGTGGATTCTAATGCTGAATCCACCTTAGCGAGTAATGCGAGAATATCGCTGCTTTTCCAGCGATATTCTCACATTTTGCCGCTATTGCTGGAAATATTATCGCTATGGAGATAAACCTTACTAATAGGGTGTTATCTCAGCGAAAAACATTTCTTCACATGGGAAAGAAGGAAATAGAACTTCGCTCGGTTCAAAATCTTTACGTCAGCACCATCAGCATAGGCCATAAAAAAACAATTGTTAAAATACAATGCACCAAAACACAAAATAAAACGTAATAAAACATCAGAATATACATCCAGGGCTCAATATCATACAGACAAAGCAGTGTTATAATTAATAAGAAATGCTTTTCCTAGCACATATTGCTTTCCAGATGTAAGAGGCAGCACTAAAACATACTGCAGGGGGCTCCACAGTGCACAACAAAATGCCTTGCAGCATTGTGATCTCTGATGTTGTGTGCAATAAAGATTGGTTTTAAAAAATGCTTCCTTAGATCCTGACAAAATTGAAATAAACTCCTGAAGTTTAGAGTGCTCTGTTTTGAAATTCCATCACATAAGCACAGGTTAGACACTCTCTGCCATTGATTTATAATAGGGAAAGTGACATGGTGGTGTTGCATATTTGTCACCAGGGACAAGTAAATTTAGAATCCCTCAGGCAGGGCATGAGACACATATGTAACAACCGTGGGTTTTGTGGCATCAACAAGGGATCTTTTTTCTGCCTTCACATCAGACTTATGAAGCATAAGAATTCTAGATTGCTCCTGAAGCCCAGGAAAACACCTACTTAAGGGTGTCACTGATATAACACAACCACGGGATATGTAAAGCGTAATCAAACGTTAAACAGCCCGTATGATTGCTTTAATTCCTATCTCAGGTTTGGCCCATATTGAATGCCACACTAGAATAGGTTTAAGTAACAACATGTCTACCAGGTGAGTTAACCCCACTTCCTTATGAATAATAGTAGAAGATGTTGAAGGGTGAGTGCACAAAAGGTGCCTTAAAAAGGCATTTTCCTTGATCTGCAAAGGGCTACTAGACATGTAACCCCACACACCCCACCATACGCTGAGACTGCTACTGCTCTCGCA
This sequence comes from Calotriton arnoldi, assembly GCA_963921515.1. NCBI lineage: Eukaryota > Metazoa > Chordata > Amphibia > Caudata > Salamandridae > Calotriton > Calotriton arnoldi. Next base: position 1,322,586 of record CAWUFW010002254.1, on the reverse strand, counting down.
TTGTAGATAGCAATCATATCCCTTACAGGGCAGCAGCCAAGCTTACAAGAGAACCTAAACACACCCTTACACACTCTGTTTATCTTGAGCTGATCATTCTGTATGTTTTGGGCACATAAACCGTTACTAGAGAAGAGAATGCCAAGATATCGAAAAGAATCAACATTTCAGTGGGTGCACCCTCCAGAAAAAAAGACCTAACCTTCTGATGAGTTTTCCTACAAGACATTGTAAATATCTTGGATTTATTGATCTTTACTTTCTTAGATTATATGAATCCAGCAAAGTTATCCATTAATCGTTGAAGCTCGACCGCAGTCCTAGACGATAGGACTGTGTCGTCTGTATACAGGAGTACAGGAATCAGGCATCCAGCAGCAGTTGGTGAGTTGGCCTGCAAAGACCGAAGGGTATCATCTACACCATTTATAATCAGTGAAAAGTAAAATCGGGCAAACACCCCCCCTTTTTTCACACCCGCCTAATTCTAAAAAATGGGGAACATTCTCCATTGGGGCCGTATTGTACTTTGGCTGAGAGATTCTCACACAGCTAAGAAAAAAGACAAACAATATTTTCGGGTCCCCCATATGAAAGCAGGATATGCCACAAAATTAAGTGATCCACTAAATCAAAGGTGCTGCTAAGGCAGCAAAACACAAGTGAAGGGATTCTGGCTTTACCCATGTGTATTTCCCAATCAGGATTTCGAGATTTACACATTGTTCCACTGTCCCAAGTCCCTTCCTGAGCCCCGTACTGCACATCTGACAGATTGGATTTATCGGTTGCCCAGTCCTCCAATTTCTGCAAGATGACCCTACCCAGGAGTATCGCAGATGAATCCAGGAGGTAAATGGGGTGGTAGCACTTTGGGTTGGACCTATCCTTCTTCTTTAAAATGTGGACAGTAAAGGATTTAACCCATGTAGAGGGTACTGAGCCCATTGTCACCACGTTGTAATCTCAAGTCAAACTTTGGCCCCATAGATCCCTGTAAATCTATAAATGTGTTAGCTGGGACCCCATCAGGTCATTGGGCTTTACGTTTGGCACAATCTTTCAAAGCATCAAGGGTCTCATCTAAGGAGAGGTCCAGGGGCATTACTCTTAGAAATGGGATTTGTTTCTATTTCTCCTACAGCCAAGGGAGTGAGCCTTGACTCGTTATTTACCAAAGAATGAAAAGTCCTTTTGAAGTGATACACCCAAGTTTGTAGTGAAACATGAGATGTTAATACAGGAATAAAATTACTTTTCAAAAATGGGGCATTTACAGTATTCTAAACTGTTTCTGACTAGTCTGCTAACCAGGACCCCAGTCTCTGTGCTTTCTCCCCTAAGTTGCTATGGTAAGTACTTAGGTATACCCCAGATTGGACACTGGTGTACTCTTATCAGTCCCTAGTATATGTTACTAAGGTACCCAGGGCATAGGTATACCCGGGGTCCCCCATGGACTGAAGCATGTATTATGCCACCCATGAGGGACCACTAAAACTGTAACTACGGGCCTGCCATTACAGCCTGTGTAAGCTGGTGCTAGCACCACTTACGAAAGATATAGGTTTCCCTCTATCTAAGGTCACTGAACTTAAAACCTATGTCACCCCTAAAGCAGGCCTTTCAATCCTGAAGGCAGGGTGCTCGGTTCTAAGTGTGGGGGTGCCCCTGCATGAGCAGGACACCCCTACAGCCTTCGGAGTCCATTCTCCCGGGTTGTAAGTGTGACAGCTATATAACATATAGAGGGGAACCGCGTCATTGCGCAATGACCATCTCAAAACTGGCTGGAACGAACCCTATCATGTTTGGTATCAAACATGTCGGAATCATACCACCACGCCATAAACGGTGTGGGAGGTATGATTCCATGCACTGTAAAGCTCCTCCGGGAGGCCCTCAGTGCTCCCGGTACCAGTCTTCTAGACCTGGACAGCACAACATGGATGCTGCCGACAAGAGACACGATTCTGCCCTTCTGCTGCTGAGCCAAGCTCGAGCAGGGGAAGGCAGAACAATAGGTATCCTGTCACAGGGAGGTGTGACCACCCCCCAGACAGGGATTAGTGTATTGGGGCCGGGTGGGAGCACTTGCCAGCGCCACTCAGGATGCTTGGAGGGCACATTTGGTGCCCTCCTTGCATAGTCCAGTTCAAACCAGCTCAGGGAGCCATTGGCTCCCGCTCTAGTGCGAAACTGGACAAAGGACATTGGAGTATCCTCCCCACTGTCCGACCCTCCCCCTGGGAGGGAACCCTGATTAGTCCCAACCCTTTCCTTTGGATACTTAAGGGCTTACCTGAGGGCGGGTCCCTAGATTCATCGTGGGACAAGATTAATTTCTACACACCACTTCTTGTTCGACCGTCTGGGCACTCTGGACTTCGCTGGACTTCGCTCTGAGCATCAAGGCTGCAACTGGGAAGACTCCTGCTGCTCCTGATCTCGTTGCCCTGCTCATCAACTGCAACGTCCATGCCTGTGCTCCATGCGGGAACCTTCCAAGGTCTGTGGGCATCCAAGACACCTGAAGGAATCTCCCTTGAATTGAAGGAGTCACTACCCTGCATCTGCAGGCACCACAACTAAGCTGACCTGTCTGCTGATCCTGGGCTCACACAGACTCCAAAAGGCTCAGCAACACAGGTTGTTGTTCCACACATCCCTCTAGGCTTTCCCTGTCCTCTCATCAAGTTTGAGGCCACTATCCCTCATTGGAGCCGCAGAAACCGAACCCCTGTGCACAGCGTCGACTTGCTGTTGCAAAGGCTTGTTGGCTTCCTTCCATCAAGACCTTCAGGCTCCAATTAGCCCCCACCTCATGCATCTCCTGTGACTAAGATCTTTGTCCTCTCCGCAACACTTCTACCGTGGGCCTGCATCTTTGGTGAGCTGCTTGAGGTCCTCCTGCAACTCCAGTGCCTCCAGTCTATGGGTCCTGTTGACGCTCGTCTTTGATTTCTGTGGGCTCCCCTAATTGCTCGGGGCCTGCCCTGACTCCTCTGCTTGTGGTGAGTCACCTGGACCTTGCTGGTCCCGACACTGCACCTTCTTTGCATTCCACGTGGTTTGCAGTTGCCAAGGCTTGTTGGTGCTCCCGACGAACACCGACCCCTAAACTCTCTACATCTGACGAGGAACAGCTCGTCAATGATGCCTGGTCTTCCACATCATCGCCTGGTCCTCACAGCTGCAGCTTCAAGGTCACTGTCATCTCTCCTGCAGCACCCGACATCGGTGGGCACTCGTCTTCTGTGGCTCCTAGTCACTCCTGAGTGGCCTAGACTCTGTCCCCTCTGCTTGCAGGTACTTTTCACCTGGAATCCACCTGGGGATTCCACCGCACACTTTCACCTTCTCCAGCAGCGGCATCTTCCTGAAGTCTCCCATTGAGTTTGACAACGGTTTCCGACACCAATTCATATCTATGCACCCGGCTCCCCTGGTGTAGGTATCCTGGTTCCTAGGGTTTCCACGGGTGGGGTGGTTCTCCAACCTCTTGTCTTCCATGGGGTTTCTTCAGGGTCCACTGGGAAGGGTCCTTCTTCTTTAAAATTGCAACCGCGACTTACCCGTTGACTTGTACTGGGAACACAGTTGTGTTCCCACACTGCACATGACATTCGTGGGGCTCCTAGATACTCACCTTGGGTGGTTCCTTGGGTCCCCGGCACTTCTACGTCTTCTGGGTATAGTCTTGACTCAAGTCGTCGTTCGCATACCACTATTTTAGTATATGGTTTGGTCTCCTCCTGGTGACCACTGTGTATTTTGTGCTACTTACCTGTTTCTAGTGAAAAGTATTGTGTGCATTGTGAATATCTCCGGCTAGGAGATATCTGTATGTGTTAGTGAGTGTTTTATAATAAATACATATTTTTATAAATACACTGTGTGGTTCTTTTTCTCTTAATCTATACCAATAAGATTATATTCTGGTAAAACAAGTTGCTTTACAATACTTCTGGACTAAGCCTGAAGACTGCTCTCCACAGCTACCAATTAAGGAGCTTTCTAATGTTGTTTAAGATCACTAAAATCACCATGAGGGTTGTCTGGATTGGTGCAGGGTGCCCACTTACATAAGTGTGCATCATATACCAAGCCAGCCTCTAACATTGGTGTGCAGCAGTTGGGATTCAAGCCTGCATTGTTTTACCAGATAACCTTGGTGTGGATTAATTGAAAAACCATCACTAATAATAGGCACATATAACATAGCTTAGAATAAGTAAGTTCTACTGAACTTAGAGTTGGGTAGTTAAGGGTCTAGCACAACCCTTTCTCCAACCTCAGAGAGTTTAGTTCCCACTAGGTTAGGAAGGTGGAACACCTCACTACACATAGTATGCCTTCAACAGGGGAAGCCAGTGGCTCTCTGTCTTCTAGATACAGTGGCCTCACGTTTCAGGAACTGAGGGCCCTGTGTTACTCAGGGAAGCTCAAAACAGGCAAAAGCCCTAATACTCAACACCTCCTAGAGGTGTTACTGTTGGATGACCTACAGAAAGCTAGTGGGTCAGAAGAACAGGACCGAGTGGGTGGGCATGGGACAGAAGATGGGTCAGGAGGGAACACCCTCTTTGACCTTGATTCTAACCCTGACCAGGAGGAGTCTAATGACTCCCACCTGTAGAACGCAGATCCCCCAGAGGATAGTGCAGATGGCACAGAGGATGTCCCTAGGAGTGGGTCTCCCTTTGTTCCTCCTGGGAGGATCCAGAGTAGACCAAGGAGGTCTAGATCCTCCTCTAGAGAATCCAATAACTTCAGACACTTCCATAGGAACCTCCATATCGAGTAAGAGGGACAACTCTTTTGACAGGGAATACCAATTGCTCAAACTTGAGAAAGCAAGACTTAGGCTCAAGCAAGATCAATTTGCCCTTGACAAACAGTCCTTGGAAGTACAGAAGGCTAGGAAGAAATTGGGACTAGAGTCCCATGGTGGCAGCAACAGTGTCCCTAGAATCAGGGAAACTCCTCTTGACAATAGGAACCTAAGAAGATTAGTCCCCTCTTACCAGGAGGGGATGAAATCAATAAATGGATAACTGCTTTGGAGAGGGCCTGTAAAGTTCAGAAGGTCTCTCAAGAGCAGTGGGCAGCTATCCTGTGGAACTCCTTTGCTAACAGAGGTAGAGATAAGCTCCTCGTTGTTAGAGAAAAGGATGCTGACAATTACCCAGTACTGAAGAGTGCTCTCATAAATGGGTTTGGCTTAACCACTGAGCAATATAGGATTAAGTTCAGAGACACCCAGAAGGCACACACCCAGGACTGGGTAGAATTTGTAGACAGTGCTATTAAGGCTCTGGAAGGCTGGCTTCATGGAAGCAATGTACAGGACTATGAAGGATTGTACAATTTGATTATGAGGGAGCAGATCCTAAATAATTGTGAGAACCAGCTTTTGCATCAGTACCTGGTGGACTCTGATCTGACCTCTCCCCAAGAATTGGGAAAGAAGGCAGACAAATGGGTTCACATCAGGGTTAAGCAGAAAAACTATGGTAATGGAGGTGACCAAAAGAAGCAAGATTCTTCTAAATCTCAGGATAAGGGTGGGGAAAAGGCTAAAGATAAAAAAGAGTCTTCACAAGGGCCTCAAACACCTGCATCTGGAGGTGAGTCCCAAACTACTAAGAAAGGCAAAAAGAAACCTTGGTGTTACCTTTGAAAGGTGAAGACCCATTGGACAAGGGATGCTGATTGTCCAAAGGCCAAGGAAGCTACTACTACTACCACTGCCTCTAAGGCACCTGCTCCCCCCAGCACAAGTACAAGTGGTAGTACAGGAAACAAGGGATTAGTGGGGTTAACCTTGGGATCTTACGTGGATTCTGACTGTGTCAGAACTCCAGCTCAGGCTGTTTTAGTGTGTGATGGTGGCATGGATCTTGCCACCCTATTGATCAGTCCTACTAACTTGGGCAAGTACAGACAACAGCCTTTGATAAATAGAAAAGAAGCAATGGCTTACAGCGACACAAGGGCCAGTGTCACAATGGTGACAGAGAAACTTGTGTCCCCTGATCAGATCATACTTGGACAAATGTATTAAGTCACCGATGCAAGCAATGTCAGGACTGACCATTCCTTGGCATTTATGAACCTCAGATGGGGAGGGGTAACTAGACCTAACAATGTTGTGGTATCTCCAGACCTACCTGTAAATTGTTTGTTGGGCAATGATCTAAAAACTTCAGCTTGGTCTGAAATGGAGTTCAGGATTCATGCAGTGATGATGGGCATCTCTGCCAGTGTATTTGCTGTCACCAGGGCTCAGGCCAAATAGCTAACACTGACAAAGCACTGGATCCTGAGAAAATGGAACAAGTGCTTCCCAAGAGAAGGAGCAGGAAGGGTGAGGAATTGCCCTCCTCACAAACTCCCAGTCAAGATCAGCCTCCAGAGGGAGATGATCTCAGCCCCTGTGGAGGAACTGTCCCAGAGGAACTTGGGCCTGACCAGGCAGAATTCTTGGGGGCAGGGGGGCCTTCCAGGCCAGCCTTGAGTTTGGAGCAGCAGATCTGCCCCTCTCTTGAACCCCTCAGACAGCAGGCTGCTGCTGAGGAAGCAGGGAATATCAGTGGGTCCCATAGGATCTATTGGGAGGATGGACTTCTATACTCTGAAGGTAGAGACCCCAAGCCTGGTGCCACCAGGAAGTTGGTAATACCTCAGACGTTTAGAGGTTTTCTACTCTCCCTGGCACATGATATTCCTCTTGCAGGACACTTAGGGCAAAGCAAGACTTGGGACAGGTTTGTCCCTCAGTTTCACTATCCCCATATGTCTAAAGACCCAAAGGAGTTTTGTCCCTCCTGTGCCACTTGCCAAGCCCGTAGTAAGTCAGGTGGCACCACAAAGGCCCCCTTAATCCCACTCCCAGTGGTAGGGGTCCTCTTTGAGAGGGTGGAGATTGACATTGTTGGTCCCTTGAACCCTCCACCTGCATCTGGGCACAGTTATATACTAGTGGTGGTGGACCATGCCACTAGGTACCCAGAGGCCATTCCCCTTATAACCACTACAGCTCCTGTAGTGGGCAGGGCCCTCCTGGGAATCTTTTCCAGAGTGGGCTTCCCTAAGGAGGTTTTAACAGACAGAGGTACAAACCTTATGTCTAGTTATGTCACTGTCATGTGGAAAGTGTGTGGAGTAAACTACAAGTTTACCACAACCTACCATCCACAGTGCAACGGGCTTGTTGAAAGGTTCAACAAGACCCTCAAGGGTGTGATCATGGGATTCCCAGAAAAGGCAAAAATGGGATGTCTTACTACCCTGCCTTCTCTTTGCCTACAGAGAGGTTCCTCAGAAGGGGGTTGGCTACAGCCCATTTGAACTTCTGTTTGGACATCCAGTTAGGGGTCCATTGTGTCTTGTGAAGGAAGGTTGGGAGCAACCTCTCAAACCCCCTAAACAGGACATCATGGACTATATCCTTGGCCTGCATTCACGCATGGCTGAGTACATGAAGAAGGCCAGCAAACACCTGGAGGCCAGCCAAGAACTTCAAAAAGCTTGGCATTACCAAAAGGCTGTCTTGACTGTTTACCAGCCAGGCCAGAAACTGTGGGTGTTGGAGCCTGTGGCCCCAGCAGCTCTCCAAGACAAGTGGAGTGACCCCCACAATATACTTGAGTAAAAAGGTGAGGTCACCTACTTGGTGGACCTAGGTACTGAAGAGTGCTCTCATAGATGGGTTTAGCTTAACCACTGAGCAATATAGGATTAAGTTCCGAGACACCCAGAAGGCACACACCCAGGACTGGGTAGATTTTGTGGACAGGGCTGACATGGGCTTGCTTATTGCAACTGATGAGGGACAGGAGGAAGAGAGTGATCCTCCCCCTGATCTCCTCTCTCAGAACCCCGATGATGGCTCAGTGGATGGAGTAGCCTTGGCAGACAGCCTCACTGAGCAACAGCAGACTGATTGTAGGCAAGTCCTCAATCCATACAGGCACATGTTCTCCCGGACACCCAGTCAGACCACCTGGTGTACCCATGAAGTGGACACAGGTGACAGCCTGCCTGTTAAGAGTAAAATCTACAGACAGCCTGACCATGTCAGAGATTGCATCAGGACAGAGGTCCAAAAGATGCTGGAGTTGGGGGTCATAGAGCGTGGGTGATACCCAGTCACGATCACTCAAAGCAGATTCAACTGCTGCTAGGGTAGCTCTCTGGGGGATATTAGTGTAGAGGGCCTCTACATCAAGGGTAAGGAGAAGGTCAATCTCTCCTACATTGGAGATATCTTCAATGATCCTCAAAATGTCAGTGGTGTCTCTTACAAATGATGGAGTCTCTCTCACTAATGGTTGTAGAAAATGGTCACAGAAAATGGAGAGGGGCTCGAGGATAGAGCCAATTCCTGAGACAATCGGTCGGCCAGGAACCGGGGAGACATTCTTATGTATTTTAGGTAAGGTGTAAAAATACGGTATCCTCGGCTCCTTGGCGATCAAAAAATCAGCCTCCTTATGGCTGATCCAACCGTTGGACTCAGCTTCATGGACCAGTGTGGAAATCACAGTAATCAGGTGTGATGAGGGGTCAATTGTGATTGGAGTATAGTACCTCTCATTGGAGAGTTGACGATTACATTCTGTATCGTAATCTATGGTGGATTGTATCACAATGGCCCCACCTTTGTCAGCTTGTTTTATCGTGATAGTTGCATCATCTGCTAAGGCCCTCAATGTAGTCTCCTCCATTTTGGAGAGGTTGTGAAAGGATGCCACTCCGTGGGGTAGATCTAGCTCGGTGAGAACAGCTTGTTCAAAGGTTAGGACTTCTACCGGGACCATGTTGTTCTGTGGTGTGAAAGTAGACGGATTCCTCAATCCTGAGTCATCCTGTTCTCTGGGAGTTGTATCCTTAAAAAATGCCTTGAGTCGTATGGTTCGAAACCAGTTGTGTATTTCACAATGATCTCTAAACTTGTCTGCTTTGGGCGTAGGAACAAAACCTAGACCCTTCTGCAGTATTGTTTTTTCTGGTTCAGTAAGGCAATGGTGGGAAAGGTTCTTTGCCCCTCTCACACTTTCTTATTTTAGGCAGTTTACCTTTTGAATAAATATCGACTAGGACTAACTGACCTATTTTAATTCACATGTCTTTCCACATCTACACATACTAGGGCCCTTACCCCCACTGCACCCACCGGCAGGAATAAAAGATCCCCGACAAAGAGCCCCGGTTCCGGGTGCCCGTCAGGAATTGCAGCGCCGACCTGACGAGGGGCAGGCTCAAATGATGAAGCATGACACCCAGTTCTCTGGGTGTGTGAGAGCCCTAGTTCCAACAAGGAGAACTCCTTCTCCTTAAATAACCTGATAGCGGTTGCTTTGATTCCATTGTCTCTATGAGCCCTACTCCTTTCCATTACTTGTCCTGGAGGAACTTCGTACTCGATTTGTACACAGCCTTGTTGGGGCACGTACGTTGGACCTCGGTAAACTTGCCCCTTAGTCCCTTCTTTGTTTGAATTAGAGCAAAATCCAGACCATTGTGGACTGGATTGCTCCCACTACCCAGACTAAGGTCAGAGCTTTCTTGGGCCTGACTGGGTACTACAGAAGATTTGTAAATGGATACGGGTCCATTGTGACTCCCCTGAATGATCTTACATCAAAGAAAATGCCCAAGAAATTCCAGTGGATAGTAAGCTGTCAAAAGACATTTGATGACCTGAAGTAGGCCATGTGCACTGCTCCCATCCTGCAAAGTCCTGACTACTCCAAAATGTTCATTGTCCAGACATATGCATCTGAGATAGGGGTAGAGGCTGTGTTATCAGAACTTAATGCAGAGCCCCAGGATCAACCAGTAGCTTTTATCAGCAGAAGGTTGACCTCCAGGGAGAAACGTTGGTCAGCCATTGAGAGGGAAGCCTTTGCTGTGGTCTGGGCCTTGAAGAAGCTTAAGCCATACCTGTTTGGTACTCACTTCATTGTTCAGACAGATCACAAGCCCCTCTTATGGCTTAAACAGATGAAGGGTGAAAACCCCAAACTTTTGAGGTGGTCCATTTCCCTACAGGGGATGGACCATACAGTGGAACATAGACCTGGGAGTAACCATGCCAATGCAGATGGACCTCCAGATATTTCCACTTAGAAAATGAAGACTCAAATGGGCAAGGTTAGTCTCATCTCCTTACGTTTGGGGGGGGTTGTGTAGGAAAGTAGGATCTGCTTTTATGGTGACGCCCACTTTTTGCCTGGTGATATGCTGTTTCTGACTAGTCTGACTGGGATCCTGCTAACCAGGACCCCGGTCTCTGTGCTTTCTTCCCTATATTACTATGGTAAGTACTTAGGTACACCCCATATTGGACACTGGAGTACTCTTATCAGTCCCTATTATATGGTACTAAGGTACCCAGGGCATAAGTACACCAGGGGTCCCCATGGGCTGAAGCATGTATTATGCCACCCATGAGGGACCACTGAAACTGTAACTACAGGCCTGCCATTGCAGCCTGTGTAAGCTGGTGCTAGCACCTATTACGAAAGATATAGGTTTCCCTATATCTAAGGTCACTGCACTTAAAACCTATAAGTCACCCCTAAAGCAGGCCTTTCAATCTTGAAGGCAGGGTGCTTGGTTCTAAATGTGAGGGTGCCCCTGCATGAGCATGACACCCCTACAGCCTCCAGAGTCCATTCTCCCAGGTTGTAAGTGCGATAGCCATATAACATATAGAGGGGCACCACGTCATTACGCAATGACCATCTCAAAACTGGCTGGAACGAACCCTATCATGTTTGGTATGAAAAATTTTGGAATGATACCCGTGTGGGAGGTATGATTCCATGCACTGTAAAGCTCCTCTGGGAGGGCCTCAGTGCTCCCGGTACCAGTCTTCTAGACCCAGACAGCACAACATGGATGCTGCCAACCAGAGACACGATTCTGCCCTCCTGCTGCTAAGCCAAGCTCGAGCAGGGGAAGGCAGAACAATAGGTATCCTGTCACAAGGAGGTGTGACCACCTCCCAGACAAGGTTTAGTGTATTGGGGCCTGGTGAGTGCGCTTCAGGAAGATGCCGCTGCTGGAGAAGGTGAAAATGTCTGGTGGAATCCCCAGGTGGATTCAAGGTGAAGTGTACCTTCAAGCAGAGGGGACAGAGTCTAGGCCCCTCAGGAGTGACCAGGAGGCACGGAAGACGAGTGCCCACCGATGTCGGGTGCTGCAGGAGAGATGACGGTGACCTTGGAGTTGCAGCTGTGAGGACCAGGTGATGCTGTGGAAAACCAGGAGCCGTTCACGAGCTGTCCCACATCAGATGTCGAGAGTTGAGGGGTCGGTGTCCGTCGGGAGCACCAATAAGCCTTGGCAACTGCAAACAACCTGAAAAGTGAAGAAGGTGCAATGTCGGGACCAGCAAGGTCCAGGTGACTCACCACAAGCAGGGGAAACATGACACGGCAGGCCCCGAGAAATCAGGGGAGCCCACAGAAATCAAAGAGGAGTCTCAACAGGACCCACAGCCGGAGGCACTGGGGTCGCAAGAGGACCTCGAGCAGCTCACGAAAGATGCAGGCCCACGGTGCAAGTGATGTGGTGAGGACAGAGATCTTGGTCACAGGAGATGCTTGAGGTGGGGCTGCTTGAAGCCCGAAGATCTTGATGGAAGAAAGCCAACAAGCCTTTGCAACAGCAAGTTGATGCGGTGCACAGGGGTTCGGTTCCTGCAGCTCCGACGAGGAATACTGGCCTTAAACTTGGTGAGAGGACAGGGCAGGCCTTCAGGGATATGTAGAACCCCCACCTGTGTTGATGAGCCTTTTGGAGTCTGTGGGAGCCCAGGACCAGCAGACCAGTCAGCTTAGTTGTGGTGCCTGCAGATGCAGGAAAGTGACTCCTACACTTCAAGGGAGATTCCTTCAGGTGTCTTGGATGCCCACAGGCCTTGGAATGTTCCTGCATGGAGCACAGGCACGGATGTTGCAGCAGACGAGCAGGGCGACGAGATCAGGAGCAGCAGGAGTCTTCCCAGTTGCAGCCTTGATGCCTAGAGCGAAGTCCAGAGTGCCCAGATGGTCGAAGAAGAAGTGGTGATGGTTTCCGACGCCACTTCACATCTATGCACCTGGCTTCCCTGGTGTAGGGATCCTGGTTCCTAAGGTATCCATGGGTGGGGTGGCTCTCCAACCTCTTGTCATCCATGGGGTTTCTTCAGGGTCCACTGGGAAGGGTCTTTCTTCTTTAAAATTGCAACTGCGACTTACCCGCTGATTTGCACTGGGAAAACTGTTGTGTTCCCACAGTGCACATGACATTCGTGGGGCTCCTAGATACTCACCTTGGGTGGTTCCTTGGGTCTCCGGCACTTCTACATCTTCTGGGTATAGTCTTGGCTCACGTCGTGGTTCGCATACCACTATTTTAGTACATGGTTTGGTCTCCCCAAGGTGACCACTGTGTATTCTGTGCTATTTATCTGTTTCTATTGAAAAGTATTGTGTGCATTGTGAATATCTCTGGCTAGGAGATATCTGTATGTGTTAGTGAGTGTCTTATAATAAATACATATTTTTATTAATACACTGTGTGGTTCTTTTTCTCTTAATCTATACCAATAAGTTTATGTTCTGGTAAAACAAGCTGCTTTACACTACTTCTGAACTAAGTCTGAAGGCTGCTCTCCACAGCTACCACTTAGAGAGCTTTCTAAGGTTGTCTAAGACCACTAAAATCACCACAAGGGTTGTCTGTATTGGTGCAGGGTGCCCACTTACATAAGTGTGCATCATATACCAAGCCAGCCTCTCACAAGTCCTTTTCCCTTAACTCCTTTTTTTTTTCGAGGCTAGCGCCTCATTATAATATTTCCTTAGATGCTTGATGGCAGAATAGTCTCTTGGAACGCAACAGAGGGCGGCCCTCAACTTTTTTGAGGCCTGCGCACACATGTGATTGTACTAGCCATAGCTATCAGATGACCCTGTCCTAACAGGCCGCGACAAGAGAGAATTAAGGGCCCCAGTGATTAACTCAATAGTGGAGACCAAGCTAATGTTATCCACATGAGGGGCTAAGCAAAGATCATACTTGTTTGCCTTCAAAGTTAACAACCTCTGCAATACGCACTTAGGTTCGACCCCCGACCAGCTAATGTGTACAACATTCTGCCATTAGAGTCTATAGTGCAGTCGGCATGTAGAGTCATAAGTAACAATATCGAATTATGGCCACTTACTGCAGTTCATTTGACCCTAATGTTTGAGACTAGTTGATTAACAGTAGAGCTAGTAAAAAATGATTGATTGCAGAATGTGCACCTCTCCCCATGAACGGATAGATCTGTGAGTTGCCCATGGTGTTATGGTCTTCCAGCAGCAGAAAATCATATTTATTGATTAAAGTAGTTAAAACATTACCATACGCACTGTGTTGGAAGTGAGGGGTGCCATCCCCCGACCAGTTAGTAAAATCACACACCCGTCTTGCTTTATGGCTACATCTTTGAATGCTGAAATCTCCAGTCCATACAATTGGACAGGAAACACTAGATAGCAATAGAAACGTGTCTATGTTGACTTCCATGCCGTTAATCACATCACAGCACGTAGAATCAAATACATTATTGTAAAAACTAATCTGATATAGACATCTAGCCACAGATTCCTTACTTTAGAACCCTCCCCAGACGTGAGACTGGATCCTGATATCTTTTTGACAGCATGTTCGTGTGTCGGAAGAGGACACCCGGCGACCCCGCATCGATGTCATCACACGATGTGACGTCGACGGAGTCCATATAACCCCCCTCATTGATGCGCTGATGTCAGTTCTTTCCTTTCTGTGCTTGCAATGTGGATCTGGATTGGTTAGGGGGCCGTTTTTCAGCCCATATCCACATTTTGTGAGAGAAACAGTGTGCTTTTTGTAATTCCTTCAGGGTTTAAACCCTATGGATCTTGTGACAAACAGATGTTGATCACAGATCCTCATACCACCTATTTGTGGTGCCTGGAGACCACCATAACTCAGAGCAGTGTGGTTCCTGTCATCGCCTTCGGGCCGAAGGCATTGAGAGAGCATCAAATGAAACTTCTGGCGGCACCACTATCTGAGGCACCGTGGCATCTTCAGTCCTCTTAGAAGTCAAGAGACTGGTCAAGAAGCCATTTGAGTAAGGGGCAGTCTCCATCAATGTCGAGGAAGGCTCTGAATCGCAAATGGTCAAACGTAAGTTTGTTTCCGATGCCGTCTCCCAACCTTCGGTTGCGGAGCATTCTCAGGAGTCCACCACAAGCCTCCCTAAATATCCTGGAGCCAGGGTGACTCTAGCCCAAAGCGGGAATATTACTTTTCCCTGCATAAAGTCTTTGAGCTTCAATCCCCCTCTGGCACGCTTTCTAGCCCCAAGGAGATGATAGGTGCCCAGAATGGATCCTCAACAGTGGGTTCGCCCTCGGTGACAGTCGGGCAATCTGAATCCATTATCGGATTCAAGATGGCACTGGTGCACAGCCCTTCAAGGTCTTCACTTTTGGCATCAGAGTCGGGGCAGCCAATGACATCGGCAGTGCCAATCGACGCTGCACCAATTATGCTTACTAACGTCAACACATCACCGCACCAGCGCCGGACGGAGTCAGATGTGGCGTCTTTAGCAGGCAAAGGGGAGAATATAAGACGTCAAAACCCTTTGGGAAATACTGTCCAGCCTCCCTTAGAGGAAAATTGTCCGACTGACCTGGGTGGGGCTAGTGGACTTTGGTCCTTCCCAGTTTCAGATTTACTTTCTCCACCTGGTATGGAAACAGAGAGGAGTTCCTCTAATGCTGCGTTATTAAGGAGGGCAGCTGTTGTCTTAGATTGCCAGCTTCCTTCAGTAGAATTACCCACAGACCCTTTGTGGATGTTTTTCACCAGGGCAAGAAGGGAGTGGAGCCCTTACTCCCTTATACTGAGTCTCTACACGACATATTGTTTGGGGTTTGGGCAAGGCCGGTATCAGGAATGTCTGTAGATGGGGCTGTATCCCATAAGCATTGACCCACCCCTGCAAATCCTGATTTTCTCTTAAAACATACCTCCACAAAAGGTCTAGTTGTGCAGGTAGCTACAACCTCTGCAGACTCAAATGTCCTTTCTTTGGTTCCACCAAGCACTGAGTCTAGATGGCTGGAAAGATGTGGGAGAAATATTTTCTCTTCCGTTACTGCAGCACTACGGTCTTTGAATACTACATGTATTATCGGCAGGTTTTTCCATTCGTTATGGGACTTAGTGGAGGGCTTGCTGTCTTCTCTTCCAGAGGAAGCCAAAAATGAACTGCTACAGTTGGTGCAGTATGGCCCAGAAGCTGCGAAATTGATCATAAAATGTGGTATGGACACCACCGATTCCATTGGTAGAGCTGTGGCTCAGTCAATTGCACTGCGCAGACATGCCTGTCTTCGTCAGTCTGGGTTTTCAGAGCCTGTACAGAATACCCTGAAAGATATGCCGTTTGGTGGTGTACATTTATTTGGTGTACATGCTGATTCAGCTTCACAGCGATTTAGAGCTGCACGGTGTGCTAAAGACACCTAGACATGTGTTTGAAGGATCTGTTTGGATTCTTTCTTTCTTTCTGACTTGTGAGGACAGAAGTGTTTATAAATGACTGAGTAGCTATATGTCTTCATCTAGTTGCAACGACTGCTTACCGTAGGAATTTATGGTTCTTTAGCTAACCTTGCGTTTCTTTATACATTCTTACCTGACCCTTACTTCCGGTCAGTTACAATTATAATTGTGCATTTATTATGCAGAATTATTTTCAGTACAGTTGTATTCTTTAAGTATATTCTATGATACGTGGCTTTCTGGATTACTATTTACTGCATGGCGCAGGAGTTGCGACTTTCTTCTTCAGCTCTGTCGATGACAGTTTTTCAGCTGTTTATTTGTGTTTGGTTTTTGATTCATACCTGATACACAGGTCTTGTAGTTTGCTTAACTCTGCAGAAGAGCTCAAACTCAAGAGTTGATACTTTCATGGTACATTCCGTACTCTATGGGGAGTATTCTTTGTACGCCATGTGGGCATTTCTAAATATATATATGCTGAGTTAGGATTCTCAGCTTGTGCACTATGGGACCCTCATTTGGGGATGCAGAGTTCCACCCACTGTGTCTGGTGATTTCTCTGGGGTATGATATAATACATTCGTGAAGTTTGGTACCTCTTGTTAGGTACGTTCTATATTTATACCTCCATGGGAGTCTCAGTAGATATGATCTTTGTTGGCTAGAAGATTATCAACTTATGAGCCTTAAAACACTTTGGGGCATATTCACAAGGAGCTAACGCCGAATTAACGGCACTTCATCGCAGCCAAAGTCGTGATAAATTTACCTCCCCATTCACAAGCCGGTGTAAACAGCCCACAGCACCAGTTTACCCGCGATAGCAGCCGCAAAAAACATCGCCACAGAGGACCCCCGCAAATATCGCTAATGAGATGCAGAGTGGGCGTTCCCGTGTGAAAAGTCGAGACAACATCACACCTCAACATTCACAACGACCAGCAACATCGGCGATAAGAACACAAAACAGGCGATAAGGTGCGGTAGCCACAGGTATTTAACACCTGCCTCAAGCGGGTGTAAAGACAGACGTCTACCTGCAGTAGGCAACGGAGTCCCGCACACAGCCATACACGAAGAACAAACGATGCCATGGAGCTACTCTACATGCAGCTCGGAGCCCCAACAGGGCCACAACACCCACCGCCACCACCCCCTGGACTGCCACCACCCCCAGGACCCGGACCCGCTCCCCCCCGGACCACCACAGAGGCAGCGTAGAGTAAGACAGCGGACCTACCGAAACGCACCACTCTCACAGACCTAACGCCCGCGGAAGTCATTGCCCACTACAGGCTCAAAGGACAACCATCCTCCGCATCCTGACCCACATCGCCCACAGGCTGACGGTCCCAACACAGCGGAGAACAAACATCCCTCCGCAGACAAAGCTGCTAGCAGTGCTGCACCTGTTGGCCTCTGGGACCTTCCAACCAACAACTGCCAGAGTCAGAGGGGTCTCACAACCAGTCCTATCAAAGTTCATCACACCCGTCCTGGATGCCATAATCAGCTTCATACCCCAGTACCTTCACTTCCCCAACACTGCGCAGGAACAGCTGGAGACTAAGCAAGGCTTCTACGCCATAGCCGGATTCCCAGCCGTGTTGGGGGCAATCGACTGCACACATGTCCCACTTGTGCCCCCTGCGGATACTGCACACCACTACCACAACAGGAAGCACATGCATTCCATCAATGTGCAGGCAATAGTGGACCACCGGGGAATGTTCACCAATGTCGTCGCCAACTACCCAGGCAGTGTGCATGATTCCTTCATCTTCCGACACTCCATCATCAACCAGCGCTTCCAGGATGGCACATATGGAACGGGACTGCTCGTTGGTAAGTACCAAATCAACACCCCACACATCCCACAGCCACCAACGCACAAGGCACAACTGTGGGGATGCACATGTGACCTAACCACATCTGACATGTTAAACTACACGGCCACCTACCAGACACGACTACACCACTCCATGGTCATCCTGGGCTACCCCTGCACCCAATACAGACTTCACATGGCACCACAGCCACACAACAGCTGAACGTGTGGAGATGCGGAATGCAGCCATGACACATGTGAGGCACTGCTCTGCCCTCATGACCCTACCCCAGTCTCCCGCAGGTCAGCGTCCCATGGTGGTGGGCCCGTGTCGGCCACTGTGCATCCGGGGCGACTAGCCCTGTGCGCCTCGAGTCATCCCCCCTTGTAGTTCTGACATTGCATGTCTGTGTGCCTGATGACTGTTGGTGTAGTTGCCAGCACCAGCTACTCCCTGAGGGCTGGCTTACACTCACCCCACACACAGCCAGCCCAGGCGTCACTGAATTGGTGGGCCTGCCATCACATCCTGCCGAACCAAGTATTGACTCTTTTCTCCCTGCACTGTCACAGGTGATCAAGGATATGCACTCTGCCCTTGGATGATGACACCCCTCCGAGACCCGAACACACCCGCCCAGAGGCAGTACAATGCGGCCCACATATGCACCAGGGGCATCGTTGAACGCACATTTGCGTCTTGAAGTCACGTTTCAGGTGCCTGGACGGCACTGGTGGGAAGCTCCTGTACAGCCCGGACGTCGTGTGCAAGATGATCGTTGCATGTTGTGTGTTGCACAACATCTGTGTTCGCACCAGGGCCCCATGGATCCCAGTTCCAGAGGTACCGGACGATGATGGTGGTGATAGGGCAGTTGGCCCACATCCCACTGCAGCTGCAGCAGGAATGGCCCGTAGGGACTCCATCATTGACACTTACTTCTCATGAGCACGTCACATTGTGACTGTCCGTGGAATTCATGGGACAGTAGTAGATGTCCAATTGCACTGCATGTGTGAATAAAACATATTTGCAGGTCACAGGTTGGAATTGTACATTGTCATGTTACATGTCCCTGGGGTTTCAGATGTGATTTGCCATGTTGTGCACATTTTCCGAACCAGTTGTGTCCTATGTTCAGTTGTGGAGGTGTTGCTGTTTGTACCGGGATGTTATCACTGTCCGGGTGCACTTCTGCTTATGTGCGTATGCTGCACAGTGGGTGTGTCGCTCCTGCTGCTCTGATTTGTCTGCCACTGGTCTCTTTCATGTGGTGTGCCTGTAGGTTCTGTTCTTCCACGGTGCATGGATGTTGTGGTGTGCATGTTGTCCTCTGCAGTTGGCCAGGGTGCATCCGTGGTACTCCGCTGTTGATGTATTTTGTTCTGTGGCATTTTCCGTATACTGTTCTTGTGCTTTTTCCCGCATTGCGCGTGCGTATTGCTGCCCTCGCGCTGGTTTTCACTGTTTTCTTATTGCGCTTTGGCCCATCGCAGCTTTTTTCGCATTGTGGTTTGTGTTTTTATCTCCGTCGGATTGGTTGTGTCGCGAGCATTGGCCGCGGTGTCGGCCAACTATCGCATGCTACCGCCGTGTTGTGAATTCCACGTTGACACGGGGTTATTTTCCCGAGATAGGCTGCGATATTGAAAGTTGCGTTACGCTACTCTTGCGGTAGTTATCACACGTTCTTGTGAATATACCCCTTTGTGTTTTGCTTTTCAGGTTCTGCCTTATAGCCATTTCTATTTGATTGTCTCTTACACCCCTTCCTGTAGGCAAGGTTGGTTTGTACATGTTCCTTGGACATGATTGTTTCTTTTCCTGTATTATGTCATGCTATTATTGGTCTCCAGGGATACGTAGTGTCTCCTTTGATTCTATTCCTTCTATTATCAAGGGTACTTAACATTCTTGACTCTTTCGGGTTGTTATAACACTTTGTGTTACACTAAAAGTTTCTTCTTTCAGAAGGTTATTTCCCTCTGATGATGTACCATTGTTTTTCTCTCTGAGGTTAGTCATACACGTGGCTATGAGGGGACTAGGCGTTTGCCTCATAGATTCAACTTTTTGTAGATGGCTTTTATTCTTTTCTCACTGGATTGTTGCTCTTTTGGGGGACAACTCTTTTCATCATCTTAATTCTAGTTGTTTGTAGTTAGGTTTGCACTTTGCGAAGTGTGGCCCTTAGATAACATATGCACATTGAGGTTTATTTTATGGATTGCTCGAATTCTTTTATTATGGAATCCTTTGAAATGTTCCAGTTTCATTATGTGTGATTTTTCTAGATCATCTGTCGATGGTCTCTATTCATATTGTAAGATCACGTCCTAACCTTGAATTTTGCAAAGCTTCAAGGTTTCTTTTTCATACTTTATACTCCAATGCTTGCTGATGCTGTCACAGGCAATTTGAATTACGCTACCGTTTCAGATGGCTGTTGCTTTCCTACATGGTATGATGTCCACTATGCTTTCCATACTGTTATGTCAGAATTGCCCGACTGATTATTCGTCTTTACTTTATTTCTATGTGCTATATTTTTCTCTTGTCAATACATAGGCGGTTATTTTTTGTACTCCTATGTCAGTGTATTTCTTGGAGATATTCTAGCGGTATATGTATTACCTCTCTAGGGGTATGACAGCTTCTATGCCACTAGTTGCTATTGTCGGGTCTGGTGACTTGGTGGACTATTCGTCCACTGTAGGTACCTGTATTTAACCTTATGTTCACAGGTTCATATCTTGGCGACTAAGCCTTTCATCCTTCCGAGGTCAATAACATGAGTACCATTGAATTGGATAACATTAAACATCTATTATTCAGTGCCAATATACCATTGAGGTGAATGTGCGCTTTACGAACGCACATGTTATGTATGTTGTCGTCAACTCTTTTTTTATAGAGCTTTCATTATGCTTTTCCACAGATGATGGACCTCTCTCGCTGTTAGAGAGTGGGTCTGGCTTGGATAGAACTCTATATGGCATAGAGGTATTCCTCTGTAGCATCATCTGCTGTTCCATGTCTCACAAGTATTGATCACGGTGTTTGAGTCTGGCTATGCGTGACAATAGATTTATAGATAGAGTAATTTGCCAATATGTTCTACCATCATTGGTATCATTCGTCCCATGCCTTCTATATCTTTATGACATTTCTTACTGTGGTCCCTTCCGCAATGCTTAAGCGGTGAGCATTCATGGGTTCGGATCCCGTTCAGGGTACGCATGGTTTTCTATTCATCTTGTTGGTTGCCTTCTGCCACAGTTGTCATGCTAACATAGAAAATGTTATTTCTATACATTTAATGTGTTGTGACTTTACTTATCTGTGATGCTTCCACAATTTTTTTTAAATTGTAAAGCATGATATTACTCACCTACATTATTATGAAGGTCCGGTCTGTTTCTCTAGTTTTAGACTGGTTTTGTCCTAGTTAGAGGCTTTTCATGAACTCAGTTCGCACACCCTCCTCTGAGGACGGTTTGCTTTGGCATTTCATTCTAAAGTAAGGAATCTGGGTGCTAGATGTCTCTTCAAGAAGAACAAGTTACTTACCTTTGGTAATGCATTATCTGGTAGAGACAGGATCTAGCCCCAGAATCCTTATGACCCTCCCATCTGCCCCGCTCTGGAAACTGAATCCTCTTTGGTCTCAATAAATTAGTTATGAGACTTCACATACTACAATAAGAACTCAGTGATTATTTGAGACTGAATCCTCTTTCATCTCAATGTTTTTGTTATGAAATCCACATACTGAATTATATAATTCAGTGATTTTTTGCACAAAGATGTCTTTTAATTTAGCACACTGTTTCAATAGGTAGTTTCTATATGTGGCTCCACGTTTTGAGCATGGAAAATAGTCATGGAAGAAACTGATGTTAGCACGTCGGTGAGGGGGTTATATGGATTCTGTCGACATCACATCGTGTGATGACATCGATGTGGAGTCACACGGTGCCATTCAACGATGTGCGGAAGTGCTGTGGAAAAGATTTCCGGATCCAGTCTCGCTCCTGGGGGAGGATTCTAAAGTAAGGAATCTGCGGTTAGATCCTGTCTCTACCAGATAATGTGTTACCAAAGGTAAGTGACTTGTTCATTAGGATCAAATCACCCCCCCCCCAAATTATAATAACACAAATTGGTAATAAGGGGAATGTGTGGCAGATCTTGTGATAATAACAGGCAGCAGATTAGAAATCAATGTCTGTAAGCCACCTTTAGCACGACCAGCAGGTGATGGTGTTGCTGCTATAAACAAGGAAGAAAAGCCTTCAACATGCAGAGGGTCCACCTGCCAAGTTTCCTGGATACAAATTATATGGGATGTAGAGGTGATATCAAGCTAGTCTGGGGCAGTTAACTTGTTCTGAAGCCCCACAAGGTTCCATGAGACAAAACCACATAACCCATTATAACCAGGTTGAACTAAAGGAGCGGCTAACCCAGACTGATTAGAACTCCTTGTCAATGATCCATTGCCAGGCAAAGTAGAAATACCTATGACAGAGGCAAAAATAAAAGCAGTTAAACCCATGCTTGCATGGCAGACAGATGAATTAATAGGGGCTGGAAAATCAATCAAGCTAAAAATATAGGGAGTGACCACTATGTCTTAAAGTCAATATACTGCCTGCAAGTCATCCAAGGCATTATACCTGTTAGAGAGTGTAAGACAAAAAGGAAGATTGCCCACAAATCAAAACCGGCAGGAGCCTGAGATAGGTGTGGATAAAAGAAACCTAGGGGGAAAAAACAAAACGTTATCCCCCCTTGGTGAGATCAGAATGTGCATTAAACAAAATTTCCTCTGCAAACCTGGGGTGCCTAAAATTAATGATGACACAATCCCCATCAAAGGATTTACTAGATGGGCCTATCCAGCCCACTCTACATGTCATCAAGATTTGATCTGCATCAAATATTGGAAAAAGTTACTTGGACTGCAACCAATGCAAAACTTTGTTCCTTAACTGAACTGATGACGCAACTGAACTTGTCACGTGGTCAGGATAGGCCTGCAAAGAAACAGTGGAGTGGAGTACACTGGACTGTCATAGAATGGAGTGGCGTAGAATGTAATAGTGTACAGTGGAGTGGCATAAATAGAGTGGAGTGGGATAGAGTGAAGTGGAGTACAGTGCTTTAGTTTAGAGTGGAGTGGCATATAGTGGATTGATGTAGAATGGAGTGGCGTAGAGTGTAATTGCGCGGAGTGGAGTGCTGTAGAGTGGAGTGGCCTAGAATGGAGTGGCGTAGAGTGGAGTGTTGTACTTGAAACAGACGTAGCATCAAAGGTGGTGAACGTATATAGATGTAATGTGGCAGGAATATTGAAGAATATGAGGGGTTAATAGTAAGTTTTGCTAGTAAATGCAAATAGTGTAAGTGATATTAAAGTTATAAGTGTTTAAATACTTAGGGCCCAAAACATAAATCCCTTACGATATAATAGGATTTATATTTCGGCAGATGGTATATCCATCACTGCTGTGAACAAGTAACCCGTCTGCCTAGTTCTAAATCAGGCCCTTAGTTATATATTCTTCGGTGGTACACCACAGTAACTTCATGGTGTACTGTGTTAAATGTCAATGAGAAGGCACTATGTGATTGGCTAACAGTTGTGTTTACAAAATGTAGAAAGGCAACCATGTAGCTTTTAGCCCAGCTTGCTGTTTTGGAGGGTTAGGCCCTTAGATATGGTTATATTGTTGTTTCCTACCTAGTACCACTTTATTACAGTGGTAATAGGTAGAGAAATGTATTTATATTTTACTATATATTTTTACAACTGTTTACAGTGAAGCACGTTTTAAAAGAAAATAATTAAGTGGTGCAGTAATTTTTAGGCATTATCACTAAGTTAAAATGCCATATAACTTAACAAATCCTTACCCTACTTACCTGTACTACACAAAAAGAGCATCTACACACCATTTAAAAAAAAAAATAATTGGAATATCTTTATTTGCATTTTGTCAAACATACAAAGTACATTTAGAGAAAAAAATAGAAGGAAGACAAAATAAGGAGTTGGGATATGGAGTGGACGGCCATGTCAATTACAGTAAATGAGAAACAAAAGAAAGGAACAGCTGCTGGTGTCGGATCATTTGCCTCTAATAATAACCACAATATTGCACAGCAGGTCACTGTCCATAAATGCTTTCTTAGTACAATATAAGTTCCTCCACTGTCTCCAGTTCCAACATTTGATATGTCGGCTGGTACAAACAGCTGTACACGTCCAGTGTTGTACTCGTCCATCCCATTCCATGACAGGTTGGAACAAAATCAGATACAATGTTTTACTATAACAATCAAACATAAACAAACATAGAAGACTGCCATCATAACGTCGCGCCTCGGCCAAAGGTGTAAAGGAGATACATCACCAACCCAATTATCACATTGCGTATATGTCATCCCGTCCCCCTGAGATATGGGAAAGTAAATGTTGATGCTTCCCCTTCCCTAGATCATGTAAGTCCCAGACATGGCTGCTCTCCCCGTCCTGGATCTCAACACTTTGCACATCAGGGGAGCCAAGCGCTCGGGGTCTCACAGCTGGGTCCTATCCACTAGCCTCCTGCGCAGGGTTGGTCCCCTCTACTTCCTCTGCTCGTGTCAGTTCAGCAAGTATGGTGTCCCATAGCTGGCCGATAGGGTATTTGCATAAGCCGGCTATTTCCTCTCTATGCAGTGATGTACTTTCCGCCCGTGCCCAAACCAAAAGTGAGTTTCTCCAGCTAGCTGCCACAGGGGATTCGGAATTCTTCCATCTTTTTGTGATTAATCTTTTAGCTACGATGAAGCCCAGATCAAGAAACCTAGTTGTGACTCTGTGTTTTTTTGGCCTGGGGTAGGAGCCCAGCACACACACCTCCCATGTCTGTGGCAACGTTCTGTCAGTGCAGCTTATAAGTGCCTCGCTGACCTCTCTCCAATAGGCGCGTAGGGAGGAGCAGGACCACAGCATATGTAATAAGTCTGCATTCACCTGCAGGCAGCGGGGGCATGCCGCTGTGGTCAGATGAAAGTATTTATTAATTTTATCTGGAGAAAGATATGCTCTGTGCACGATATATGTCTGTATG
Source organism: Calotriton arnoldi (assembly GCA_963921515.1). Lineage (NCBI taxonomy): Eukaryota > Metazoa > Chordata > Amphibia > Caudata > Salamandridae > Calotriton > Calotriton arnoldi. Next base: position 1,298,027 of record CAWUFW010002254.1, on the reverse strand, counting down.
AGCCTGAATCTGGAGTTCTGTGGTATATATGTAGGGGTAGCTAGTACCTTGGCCCATTCATGATCTTCCCATGTGCTGCCTCTGTCTGTCTCCCATTTGATGCGGAGAGACATTAGGGGTTGCATGGTGTGCGTGAGGAGCGCCTCTGCTAACCAGTGGACAATGTGTGACCCATGACCCATAACTTGTAGATATTGCAATAGAAGATGCGTCTCCGGTTCGGTGGTAATGTCACCCCATGCCTCAGTGAGCGAGCGTGATATGGAATTATACAACAAGAATTGGCCTGTGGGCAAAGCGCATTCGTCCGCTAAGTTCTCGAAAGGTATTAAAGCCCCTTCAGAGTAAAGGTCACCCAGCGTATGCAGGTCCGCCTCGTGCCAGCACGTCAGTGCTCCGCTGGTAATACTCGCCTTGCCCCTGGGCATTCCCAGAAGTGGCAGCGATGGGGCGTAAGGGATCGTGTTCCTGGTGAGGTATAGGCTTCTTCTATAACTGCGGTGTGCCAGGGCAAGATAGGCCTGCGCCGTACGTGGGGGCCGGGCAATGGGATGAAACAATTGGTATATTTGATGTTGGGACCATGGTGGTTGCGTAGTGGCTGTATCATCCAGTCCAAAGCCCGCTAGCCACTTCGTTACCCATTGCAACTGTGCTGCCAGGTAGTATACTTCCAGGTTCGGGACCGCTAGCCCACCTCTGCTTGTGGGAGCTTGGAGCTTCCAGAGTGCCAGCCGAGGTCGACCCGTGTTCCCGATGAGATCACGGATCAGGCGGTCCAAATCGGTGAAAATGGTAGCCTGGACATAGACAGGTAAATTGGTAAAGTAGTATAGTAGTTTCGGTAAAACTACCATCTTAGACAGTGCAATTCTGCCCATTACATTCAATGGGAGTGTCTTCCAGAACTGGGTTTGTGCCCGGATGGCCGATATTGCTCTTATCAGATTACCTTCCAAGATGTCATTAGGATCCCTGTATATAAAAATGCCCAAGTATCGGAATGTGGAAGGATACCAGCGAAGGGGGGAATCATTCATGCGAATGTTCGGATCAAGTATATCGTCCCGAAAGGGGTATAGTCCTGACTTTGCCCAGTTGACCCCAAGGCCCGAAATCTCTGCGAAGTTTCGGAGAGTGTCCGCAATAGTGGCGGGTATGTCATGTAAGCAGGGGCGTAGCTAGGCCTTAGGCTGCCCGTGGCGGCCCCTGCGTTTGCCGCCCTCGGCAAAATCATAGTAGAGCGGGGGGGGCTAGCGGCCGCCCCCCCCTAGCTACGCCACTACATGTAAGTCTCGAAAGTATAATAGCAGATCATCAGCATACAGGGAAACTGCGTGCAGATCATCCCCTAGTTGAATACCCCAGCCTGCCCCTTCCCTGCGCAATCGTTCTGCCAGGGGCTAAATGGCGAGCGATAAAATGAGCGGCGATAAGGGGCAGCCCTGCCTAGTGCCTCGATGTATTTGTATACTCTCCGATATCAGGGGGCCAGTCCGGATTCTAACAGTTGGCCGCATGTATAACATCCGGATCATGTGTAAGAGTGTGCCGCCCAATTCATATCCTCGCAGCACCTCAAAGAGGTACGGCCATTCAAGGGAATCAAAGGCCTTTTCTAAGTCCAAGACCAAGCAGCCGGGTCTGGGCCATATCTCCGCTACATGATGTTGCACACTAAAGAGGCGCCGAATTTTAAGGGCCGTACTTCTAGTAGGAACAAATCCGTTTTGGTCGGTATGCACCAGAGTCCGGACCAACGGGGCCAGCCAGGCCGCTATAATGGACGCCAAGATCTTATAGTCCGTATTAAGCAAGGCCAGCGGCCTGTACGAATCCAGCACTTCCGGGCTCCTACCAGGTTTTGGGAGAGAGATCAGCAGCGCCTCATTTTGTGAGTTAGAAAGGGTTGAGGCCGCTATCGCATCGTCATACATCTTTAGTAATTGGGGCGCTAGAGTGTCTGCGTAGGCTTTATAAAATTCTGCTGGTAATCCGTCCGGGCCTGGAGTTTTACCCAACGCCAACGAGCGTATTCCTGCCCGGATTTCTTCCACCAGGATGGGGTTGCTTAATTCAGCTCTCTGCTTGGGTGTGACCTGCGGCAAAGGAACTCCTGGATGTCCTCAGTGGTGGCTAAGATATGTGACATATAAAGTAGTGTAGTGGGCCACGAACTCCCTATGTATATCTCGTTGGGAGTATAACACAGCACCCTGTGGCGAACGGATTGAAGTGACGGGCGAAACGTTATCTTCTTGTCGGATCAGCCAGGCTAGAAGTTTGCCCGTCTTATCGCCCGAGTGATGTGTGCGCGCCGAGTGTGCCGCATAGTTCAGGCACTTGAGCTTTTCCAACAGCTTAGCATGTTCTTCCTTGTTGTGCAACAGTCGCCCATGCGCTCCCGCAGTCGTCCCTCCCTCATGTGTCGCCAGCTTTTTCTCTAGGGCAGTGAGGTCCTTCTCTAGTTGTTTACGCATGCCGGCCTGCATACCCAGGCAGTGACCACGGGTCACTACCTTAAAAGCGTCCCATTCCATCAATGGTGACAAAGCAGTGCCTGCGTTGTCTTCGAAATATTGTGCTATGGTCGTGCCCAGTGTCTCCCGAAACTCCCCATCTAGCAGTGTGTCTGGTTGTAAGCGCCACCTTGGTATCGGGTGCGTACCACTGTTCCAGTCAATTTGTAAAATGTGAGGGTTGTGGTCTGAGTGGGTGCGCCCAAGATATTGGGGCTCCGTAACTACTTGTAAGAGATCATCAGATACCATTATCCGATCCAAGCGGACATGGAGGCCATGAGCTCCTGAGTAAAAAGAGTACACCCTGTCATGTGGGTACCTATGTCTCCAGGCGTCTACCAGATACCACTGATCCGCCCACGTATTTAATGCTTTCATGGCGGCAGTCGTGGGTGCGCTGGGCAATGGAGGAAAGGAACGGTCTAGGTATACATCAAGGACACTATTGTAATCTCCTCCCAGAATCAGCGGTATTCCGTGCCAGTTAGCTAATTTGGGGGCATATTATCAAGGGGCCGCGATAAGATTATCGCCGCTTTAGCGTCCGTTTTCGGGCGAAAAGCGGCGATAATATTATCGCTATATTAACAAGGACACGCTAGCGCGTGTTTCCTTGCCTTAGCGCCCGTTGTCAGCATGCCTCGCATCGCATCGCTAATGAGATACAAAGGAGGCGTGCCTGACAAAACCCCACGTGAAAATATCGCTAACCCAGCTTTGCAATATTATCAACGAGGGGTAGCGATATATGAAATCGCGTTAACTATGCCTTAACGCTGGATTTTAACATCTGTTAAATTCCAGACTAAGGCATACCTAACATGGGGGGTGGATTGTGTGACTAAGACCACAGGCCCTATCATCAAGGATATCGATGTTTTCCATGGAACATCGCTGGAAAACCAGCGATGTTCCATGGAAAATACCGCTATCGCTGGAATAATTATCGCCATTGCGCTAAGCGTTAATACAGCGCTAGCATGGCGATAATTTCCAGCGATAGCCGGCGATAACTAATCTCACGCTAAGCGCGGCCAGGGATAATTTTCGCGGCCGCTTGATAATATGCCCCTACGTTGTTAGAGTATTAAGAAAGGAAGCCTGGTCTACATTGGGAGCATATAATGAAGCAATAATACTGGGTCGGCCATCTAGTCTACCCTTGACAAAAATGAATCTGCCTTCCTTGTCAATGAGGGAGTCCTCTACGTGAAAAGGAGTGCCATATTAGGGTCCCCCTAGCGTATGCCGAATATCCCGTAGCGTGGAGTTGCCCTCGCCACCAACTATGTAGATGTTTAACCTCAGTCCCTGACAGATGCGTCTCCTGAAGGAGAGCGATTTGTATATGATGGCGTTTCAGGTAGGAATAAATAATATATCTACGGGAGGGGCTGTGTATACCTCTCACGTTCCATGTACCTATCCTGACAGGAGCCATATCATCAGAAATAGGCAATCGTGTGGGCCGTCTTGGACCCCGGGGGCTCTGGGACAGGTGAGATGCATGGCAATAATAATAGACAATGGGAGACTAATTGGGTAGCTGGTGTCTGTTCGATATGGGCCTAGCGCGTGGCAGCCAAAAAAACAACAAAGACCTAAAACATACAATGCCAAAAGGGCGAGAGTGCCACATACTATCGTCCACACAAAACAAAGAGACGACATTGCGTCTAAAACAAGGGGGGGGATCCCCACACAGGTAGGGTGCTACTACCAGGTATTAAGCACCGAATGATAAAGACTCTCCCTTCCCATATAAGTATTGAACACCCGGGCCTCCACAACGAAAATATGAAACATTATAGCGGAGAACTCTGGAGGGTATGTGGCTTAGGATTAGATCTGCTCACGCCCCAGGCCCCCATGCTAACCCTTTCTATGGATCTAGAAGGTCCCTTCCATGCAATAGAGAAAGAGCAACAGCATAAAACAGTGATAACAGAGTCCAGTTATACTTGCATGTCCCTCGATGTGGTCTGGAGGCTGCATACACATAGTTCCCACGTGGAGCTTACACAATGTCATCTGACGTTTGAGGGGTAACCTCCGGGGCCCCGTCCGTGCCCTGTGAGTTCAGAGTATTGTCCGACATGTCACCGTCACTGTCACATCTCAGCTGGCCTGAAATGGAAAGCTCATCCCCCATTGTCCCACTGATTTCAAATACTGACTGGAGAGCATTGCATTGATCTTGGATCATCTGGATGGGGTCAGGACCACGTCCCTGAGATGAATTCATTTTCCTGCGCCGTCTGCCTTTCCCACGCCGACCAGGGAGGTCGTCTTGGCACTTTTCCGCCGATTCTGCCGCCACAGAGGCTTCCCCCGTAGAGTTCCACGTGTCCAGCCAGTCTCCTGCTTCCCCAGAGTCAGCAAAGAAGTGCGTTTTGCCATTGGCGATCACCCTCAGGCGTGCTGGGAATAGCAGGGAATACTTAAGGTCTTGCTGCCGTAAACGGCGCTTCACGGCCATGTAGGAGAACTGCTGCCTCTGCACAAGTGCTGTATAGTCGGGAAAAAACATGATGGAGCAGTTTTCCACTTGTATGCTGGCCATTTTCCTGGTTTCTTGGAGGATGGCATCTCTATCTCTATAGTTCATCACTCGTATCAGGAGCGGTCTGGGGTTGGCGCCTGGAGGGGGCGTTTGGCCGGGACTCTGTGTGCGCGTTCGATGACGAAATGAACAGAAAGTGTTCCCTCCGGCAGCAGGTCGCGTAGCCAGGCTTCAATGTAGGACACTGCATCCTTCCCTTCCACTCCTTCCGGAAGGCCCACCATGCGCACGTTGTTGCGCCGCGACCTACCCTCGGAATCCTCGGCGCGTTGTTCCAAGTATTCAACTCGGTCTGTGAGGTCATTAAGGCGTTTCTCTGCTGTTGTCACCTGAGGGGAAATTGTCTTCAAGGTGTCTTCCACCGCTGAGGTTCTGTCCGCAAGTTTGCGGTGGTCCGCGTGCAGAAGGTTCAGGTCGATGGCCACTTTGTCTATTTTGTTTTCAAGGGAATTGCGCGTCTGTTCCATAGTCTCGCTCAGTTTTTCTACCGCTGCTAGAACAGCATCTAGTTTACTGGACATGGGGTTAGCTGTCTCCTCCCCAGACATCTTATCAGATTGCGCTCGTGTCAGGGGGGGCCGAGTTGGTGGGCCCCCCGCGCCAGTTCGGGGCCGGCCTCTGTGGGACATAGAAGTGTCACCAAGTAGGTGCAGATGGCTACTGCAAATTGAGGTAAGTAGGGGAATCCTGCTCCTCCGCTCAGAGCCACATATGTCCAGTGCCCCACGTAGGTCCTCCGATTATAGTGACGGTCACGTACTCACTTGGGCGGTGACTCAGTGCCCCAAGCGACGTCCCGCCAACTGCGCACTTCTACACCTCTACAATGTCTCTGGGATGCTATGTAATCACCGGGAGTCTGTGGGGTCCACAAGCTCCTAAGTGGCACTCATCCGCTACTAGAGGTCCCTCTGCGGACAATCCCTTTCCCCATATGCGCACCACTAGCTTTATATATCCTGTGCGGGCCCCGGCGCTCAGCCTACCTCGGCACGTCAGGTCCTCAGGGCCTGGGATCTCAGCACCGCAGTGAGCCAGCAATGTTCTTGGACAGGGCCTACCTCCACTGCTTCCCGCGTGGGCCGGGGGGGTCTTCCACTGAAGCGTGCGGTCTTCACCGCTGTTATTCCACCAGCGGTACAGTCCTGGTCCCTCTTGCTGGGTCCGTGTTGCTCTGGTTCTGTGCGTCACACCGTGGGATCATCAGCAGGCGCCATCTTGTGTGGGCTCCATTTTCGGGCCTCCCTTGTTGTCCGGTGCAATGCGGGGCGGTCGCCTTAGAGTGAAGGCGCTTGAGGTGTCCAAGCGCTCAGGGGCCCCTAGTCAGACACCGGCACATGAGGATCGGGGTTGATCAGGGGCTGCAGCACCTCCGCATGTGTTGTCCGTCGCGCCCTGGTGGGCTGAGTCAGATGCCGGCGTTTCCTACATGAAGACGCTGGGTACGTCGCAGCTGCAAACAGGCGCAGTCACTGCCGCGGCGCCGATATCTGCTGAGCGCTGCGGTCTCAAGCAGCGCAGCGGGTCACATAGCTCAGCGGAGGGTGACCGGTCCTGATTGAGGCCCTCGGATCGTGTTTTTCAGGATAAATGAGGCGGGCGAGGGAGAGTCTGCGGCGGAGCTCTAGCAGAGCACGTCCGACTCCATTGCCTGCATGGCCACGCCCCCCAAGAGCATCTACACACCATGATCTATACTCTTGCCAAATTTCATTAAAATCTGTTAAGCCATTTTTGTGCTATGCCTGAGCAGAAAGTCTATGGAACATGCATTGGTGCGAAAACATGTTTTGGTACCACCTTTTTTTTGCGCCCCTTTGACGAATCTCTGCAAAACTTTGCAACATCTGCCAATGTATAAAAAGAAAAATGTCTGCAACGTTTCGTGGAGATTCGTCAAATGGGTGCAAAGTTATTAGCGACCAAAGATCTGAGGAATTCCTATTTCTGGGAATCCTAACTATAACTACAGAGTTACTTGCCGACTTGAGCTTCTGGGCATTCCTTTTTTCAATAAAAATTTTCTTACATGTCTCTTTTTACCCATTACACTTGAGAGTATGGTTTTGTTGCAATATACATGTGTATAACATGTTACTCTAGAAACATCATTGTTCATTTCTGATACCATGTCGCAGCATCCCTTGGGCTATTGGGCTGACCTTTTGTGTGATGAACAACCAGCTGGGCAGAGGTGCCTGGGAAACTTGCCTTATGAAGTGAAGCTACTCTGTAGTTCTTTGTCTTTTCAATTCTGATTTGGCATCATTGAGCTTTCAGGAAGGTGAACTTTTAAAGGACCGGTTGAAAAAGTTGAATACATATGCAGTAAGGGGGGAGTAGAACATGGAAGGGGAAGAAGAAGGAAACAGAAGTCAGACCCCCAAGCCTGGATTTGCAAACATTTCACACAATGCAGCACAGCAAATGAAGTTGCTGCACTGTTTTGCATAAAAGAGAGAGAGCAGAACTGCTATATATTTAAAGAAATAACATGGTTCTGCTCTCTCTCTGCTCTCGTGCACTTTGTGCTATCTAGCGCCAACATGAGCATGCTTACACCATAGTGCAAGGGTGCCTATGTTAGCTTTTGTGCAGGGAAGGGGTACCTTCATATAGGGTTTCAAAAATACTATGAACTTGCCACCCTTGAGGTGTTTGTATAATGCCCATATCACTTTGCAGTTGTTAAATACCCCAGTCTATTTAAATTATTTAAACAGCTCTATGCAGTCACTCAGTAAACTGACATGTACTTTGCAACCTTCATAGACTAAGCCTTTGCTAAGCTTTTTTTGCCAAAGTCAACCTGGGCAAGCTAGGATTATCACGGGATGGACCTTGGCTGTTTACAATAGGGCCTAGAGGCAGATACTTATTTTATCGTCCCTTCCAGCAGAACAGATTTTAGATTCTAAAAAGCACTGGAAAATGTGCCTTAAATGTCAAGCCCTGCCTCGCTGTCAGAGAGCCTGGCTCCAGACGATTGTCTAGACTTCCCTTGATTGGCTGCCGTCTCCAGCGTTTCCCAGCATCCCTTCTTTTTCAAGACGCTGTACAAAACACGAACGCAATCTCTAAAGAAGCGTCTGCCTCGGTGACAGTCCAGGCGTCCCCGAGTACCTCTTTCCCCTATGATGCCTTATACATCAATAATTAACAAATGACGGTCATGTCGCCGCTTAGGAGAGAAGGAACAGAGAACTTCGAGATGAGATTGGATAGCGCGCGCCCAGGAGATGGTTCTGTCTGTCAGGAAGCATCGCTATATACAAGCGGGAAAAAATGATGTGTTTTTTGCAACTTCTAAACCACCGCTAAGCCTGCTTAACTTACTCTTTCTAATCTGCTCAAAGTGCCTTCTCGTGTAATGACACATTTAGCGTTCTGTTATCGGCTTATCTGTCGTCGCAAGAAATACTTTACAGCCCAGGACAGCATCTTTGGAAGACATTGCTGTACAATGGCCTGTTGAACACGGATCAAGCGTTAGAAAAAGATGCATTAGCGGCAATGTTTATCTGAAAGGAAGAAGCAAGCCATATGCCCGAGGGGAATTTGTCCTTCTCTGGTTGCTGCATCCACGTATTATCTGAACCAAGTCAAAATTGAAAAGTGCCTCCTTTGTGACGCCGTAGTTCGCTTTGCAGCTTCTGCGTGATGGCGGGTCCCTCTGGATGTGTACTGATGAGAAATTAATTCAATTCCTTATGGTTTCTTGATGCGATCACTTTTGAAATACATCTAGGATGTGTTGAAGTACCTTTTCAAGCCGGCACTTATTTCTCATCGCTGCCGTGGGCTGATGGCATGATGCAAGGTTGGCAATCTAAAAAGCACCAGCAACAATGGCCAAAAGCAGAGCACATTGTATGCACAATATTGCCAAAGAAAAAAATGACCGAGCCGGAATTAACATTACGGCTGCCATTTTTAAAATGTCTTTAAATATAGAAGACAAGCCAGAAAAAACATTATTTCCGCCTCACATTATGTTTACAGTGGTTTTTATGCCACCTTGTTTCATGTGGAGTAAATTTGCTATGCCCTAACCCAAGAAGTTGAGTTTGTTGCCTTTGTGGGGGGCGAGGGGACCGCGCAGTTCGTAAGGGTGGTTGACCCCATCTCCATTGCACGAGTGAGCGCACTATGCAAGTTTGGCAATCTAAAAAGCACCAGCAACAAATGCCAAAAGCAGAGCACATTGTACAATATTGCCAAAAGAAAACAAGCATTTGCAATGCAATAGGTCTCGCATTTGTGAGAGTTTGAGCTATTGACATTGTAATTGGCAATGCCTTTTATTTACGTGTTGGTTTTTAAAACCTAAATAAAAGGCATTGTCATTTACAATGCCAATAGCTTAAACTCTCACAAATGCGAAACCTATTGCATTGCAAATGCCAGGGCATTCCAAGCAACAGTCTGACCCCCTGCAAATAACTAATTATAAGCAGACAATAGCTGGTGACTCCAATAATTACTGTATTTAATGCATAGTGTACAAAGAGCAGAGAAGCTTAATTTGTGTCAGCGGTTTCCGGTGCGTGGCACCGGCATATAATTGTCAGCACCCGCTCTAGTGACAGCCCAACACATGGTGAGGTTGTCTTTTTAGGTCTCGCCTACGCAGCGCGCATGCGCTGCATAGGAGAGACCTTTAGCTATCGGCACAGCTTTGTGGGCAAAAACGTGCACGCGTTGCATTGCTTGCAATGGCAACGCGTGCACGTCTGGCGATTCCCTTGCGGGAGCGCGCGGCGCCATATGATGGCGCCATATGGTCACAATCATCGCGCCTTGCTGCACGCTCCCGCAAGGGAATCGCGCAGGCCCCCTCCCCCTGCTGCCGCGCGAGGCGCGCGCTTGTGCTGGTTATTGTTTGGCAGTTCTTAAGTGAGCTGTCTGCCCTAGACCTTGGGCATTTTGCTGCAACCTTGTGGCTGACTGAGTAGTGGGACAACACTTGTGTCTACATCTCCTATGATCTTGCAAAAAGCAGCTGACTGGGCACAGTCTCTGATCACCTCCTTATCCTCTGGCGAAGGCAGCCCATGGGCACCACGTTCTTCGAGGGTTCGGCGTAACTGTGGCATGAGAGAGGGAATGAGACCTCTGAACAGCCTCTCCCGATGCAGTCCTCCTGTAACTGACTTGGATGTACGATTTAAACAGCTCTACTACACCAGCCTGAACAGAAAGACTGGCAAATTGTCCACAACCCCGAAATGCAGGACGCCCACCAATATTCACCCCGTAATTTTCCTGCAACTCGGACCTTTACATTTGATGTAACAACAACAAAAAATGCCTTCACTAAAAATATTCAATTAATTATTATTCCAACTGACTCCAGCACATCACTCACTACCCCCAAACGTTACTTCTCCGCTCACACAGGAGTACATTTCCAAGACTCCTTGAACATCATCAGCTCTCTAGACCACTACACAAAGAATCAAATCAGTAAACAACCTCCTATGTCAGCTAGCACAACGGAAACGTCACAAATAAATAAATGCCTAGAGTCAGAACGATAGGTAATTCGCTCTACGCGATCCTTCGATTACCTAAAGCAATCTCTCTATCAGAAGCATACTTTCTACAGCAATGAAAACAGAAATGACTGTTGGATCTCTGCTGTCAATAGATGAAAATGTTTTGTTTGGCTCTGAAAGATTGTATTAAATTATATAAATTGTGTTGTATTCGTTGAAGTTCAAACTGGTTCACAATTCTAGGAAAATACATATTACGAGAGAACTAAAATGGTTTATCTGGTGAAAACACACATGGAAAGAATCTCTAGGCCTCATTTGACATTTTCATTTTGAAGTTCTAGCATATTTACATACCATTCGTCTATGAATGAAATCTGGCCGACATGGGTATTGCAAATGGCATAGAATTATGAACCCCAGTCAGTACGTAGATACTGAAAGCAGCGAAGGATTGTAAGAACCATTTACTTTCACTCATCCATATTTGCACTGAGGCAGACAATATTTTGTTTCCAATTCTCTTACCTCGCACACTCGAGCCTTTCCTGTGTCTCCTCAAGGCGTTTTACTTGGGTTTCTGGCTGTTCACTTCAGCCCTCTTGCATAAAGGGATTCCATGCATTTACTACTCCTTTCGGTGAACAACTTCCTGGTCTTACTACTGAGCCTTCCCAAGTCTTATTCAGTGACCCCTTGCTGCAGTCACTCCTTTGCTAAAATACACTTGCTCTCTTCGCTCTGCTTTTACCACTTGAGCACACAACTATCAAGCCGATTCCTCGCCACCTCAACTCGCAGACTTTATAAATGAAATGCCTTGAATGACCTACGATAGCCAGCCCACGCCTTAACCCATCTTGGTAGCCACCTTTGAGATATCACCGTACTTGGACAGATGGAGGCTCAAGAACTGTACGTAATATGTTAGAGAATGCATTGGCTTTCCAAGGACAAGGCCAGTTGCTGCATTCCCTTAATAGGGACAACATATTGGCAGCTACGTACATTAAGTCTACACGTTTTTTGACAGACGCCCAATATTTTGTGGAATTCAGAAGCAGGGTGCTCGATAGACAGTTGTTTTTGAGTGTTCGCACTTTGCGGGTATGCCGGAGATATAGCCTTTTGCCTTCTTGACTGAAAGGCAGATCTGGAGGCATCAGAGATACAAGACAAGAAAGGTTACCAGATCCCCACATTGTTGATGAATGTGAATCATTCTTCAGATCAGAAAGAAACAGGCCACAGCTTCCTAACTCCTTTCAGTTCAGCCACAGACCCATATTTTTTCAATAAAAGACTCCACTACATTACCAAATCATTCACTCGAGATGGATTGCTTAATCTATGGGAATGCTGATCATTCTTCGGCCTAAAAGAGGAAACATGTTAGTTACAAACGATTACGGCCCACTCTACAAATGCAAAAGGCTAGCCAGACAAAGATCACTGATCACAAATTATGGGATCACGATTTTTGTATTGAGGATCTGTGGATCAGTATGAGATGTAACTTATTATCGCGGTTAGTCTCCTAGTACAACACAGTTCTGCAGTGATCTGTTTTGGGTTAGGGCCACGAAAGAGTGTGTGAAATGACTGGCCAGGCAAAAGGTCTTGACCCCTACAAACTCCTATGTTTTTGTATTTCACATACATTTTGCATGTCGTTTTGGACCCCAGTGAAAAGACCACCACAATAACACATGGGGGTTTAGAAAGGACAAGTTATTCTAAAAGGAAAATATTTTCCATCTGGGGAAAAACTGAAAAATAATGTTTGTTGTGCAACTGCACAGATTTGACAAACTGAGTCATGCTGTCTGCTTTGTAATTCTAGTGGAGGAGGATTACCCAGGCCCTAAAATCACCTTTCTAAGTCAAAATTAAATCATGATCAAATCATGGTTGCCCACTTAGGGGGCGTGGCTTGATCAGCCACAATGGCAGATGATTCTTGAGCTTGCTTGTGCCCCAAGGCCAGTAATCCACATTATTTTACCCCATCACTATGGGCCTTTCCTGCTCTGTCTGGGGTAGACTCAGACATCTGAACCTGTGGGCCCGTCAGAGCAGCTTACTTGGTCGTGAGGCCCAGCCGCAGGGGCAGCCTTTTTTATTCACCTCTCCTCCTACTGCATCTAACCGAGCTTGACTGTCTAGTCACAGTGTGTGCTTGTGATTGGTGGCATATATTGCCCCACCAGAAGCATTAGCCTACCTGCAACTTGTTGGCCCTGTGGGGATGAAGCGGCTGCAGGCCTGACATCCGTGGACTCTTACTGGTGGGGACGTTCCCAGGGAGAGCAGCAGTGCTTCTGCGTGGGCTTGTTGCCTCTGCCCCTGGCTTATTGTAGCCGGGAAACAACCTTAACAACGCGGTCAAAACATTTACAATACAAGTACATTTAGATCGCTGCTTTTACAACGCAAGTCGTTACCACGACTTGCACTGGAGGGCACTCTAGACTAAGGAATAGTGTGATTTACTATTCCAACACCTTCCCTACTGTACGTAGGCTGGAGTTGGAATAGTAAATCATACTATTCCTAACTCCAGCGCCCTACAGCGCAAGTCGTGGTAACGACTTGCGTTGTAAAAACATCGATGTAATGTACCGCGATCTAAATGATCGCGTTGTTACATCATACATCCATTGTAGCCGCACAGGGCCTCAGAACTCCTTTGAGTGCCCTGTCCTCCTTGCCTCTTTCCACGCCCTGACTCAGTATTGCACTCACTTTCCTGGGCCATAAGCGGACTTGGGGTCGGAAGCCTTAGGGTTCCCCCGTACCATCTGCCAGTCAATGTGTGAGCTCCTGGATTTGACATGTGACAGGATGGGAGGGGTTGGTGGGGTGGCTGTGGGCCCTCCTGCATCCTGCCGCCCATGGACTCCTGCAGCCGGGACATTCTTCGGGAGTGCTGCAACTCTACTGAAAAGTCCTCCCTCCTTGACCTCCAACAGGGCCTTGGGCCTTACTTGTGCAGACCCAACAATGGTGTGACCCAAGGTCCTAGTCCTCTCATTGGCTGCCCTACCGGCCCGCCCTATCTCACGGTTTATCTGGAGATCTGTGCACAGAGTGCCTCTGGCCATTTAAGGGGACTTGGTGTCTGCAGAGACATAAGAAAGCACATTGAATGCCCCACCCATCATTTTCCAGTATGCAGTACAAATTCTCCAAAAGCCATACCATGGGGGGACAAGACATCCCGCTCTGAAGCCCCTCAACCCAAGAGTGTATCTTGTGCCCAACGGTGAATTTTGTGGCAACTTCCTCTCCGGACATCTCTGTGACCATCCTGGGAGCCATACACTCCTCACACACACCTATCAAAGCAAAGGTAGATGCATTGCTGTGGATGTTTCCTTCCTACGTGCAGACCACAAGAAACTAGCCGAGTGTGTTTCTGAAGTGGAAACCAGAGTAACAGAAATCACTCCTCCTGTTCAACATCACCTGCATCAACTTTAAAGCTCACAGAGCGCCTACACTTCTTAGAGGGCAAAGCCAAAGATGCAGATGGCCATTTCAGGCCGAACAAGCCGAGGATTGTGGACCTTCTGGAACGCGCCAACCAAGTGTCTTTTATAGAACAATGGCTTAAGTACTTAATGCCTTCCCATAAGCTCACCCCATTCTTTTCGAGGGGAGCGCTCTCATTGAGTTCCCGGGTGCCAACTTCCTTCGGGCGCCCCACTGCAACACTTGGTGGCCCGACTTCTTCATTACCATGACAGGGATGAAGTGCATTAGAGTGGATCGACTTCCAGGACGCATGGACTTTGAAAACCATCACATTTTACTTTTCCCAGACTACACTTTAGTTGTCCAGCGTCCTGGTGGTCAAGAGGCGGTCCTTAAATACTCTTTTCTGTTTCCTGCTAAACTCAAACATGGGGCGCACAACAAAACTCACTTATTTACTGACCTGGGGAGGCCTGGGAGGAGAGCAATGAGCCTGCTTCCCACCATGCGGCTCACCAACTGGGCCCGACCTGCTCTTTTAACTGCTGCCACCATCACCGGGGCCTGGTGGGACTGAGGTTGCCCCCCCCCCCTTCTACTTTGGCTCCTTTACCTGAGCAAGCTCATACCAGCAGACACTAGGCTCTGATGGTGGCATCCACGTTCCGTTGCCCTTTCCTAATGATCTAGTAAGCTCTCCTCATGTCCAAGCTAATTCAGCTCCTCTCCAATCTCCGATCCCACACAAACCCCATTGCATCCCACTATTTTTTGTATCAACTTTAATGTCCTTGGCACAAATGTTCCTGGGCTGGCATCTTGTTTCTACTATTCTAGGTAACTTAGCCGAGACCACCCTCCTCTCTTTTTCGATGTTACGTATGTTGTTGCAAAGGTTTGGGTGGTAAGCTATTTATTGGCTGTATGGTTTGGTTGTGCCGCTGGCCTCCCTGTTGTCATCCCCCTTCTTGCACCTTTTTTCCCTAAAGTCCTAATGAACGAGTGGCAATATGTTGCCTATGAATCGGATGTAGCCTCCTGCCCCCCGACCACCTCTACATGGCGCTGTTAGAGCCCCCTAAAAATCTTTTTAATTAACAGAACACTGGCTACTGTCTTATTTCCTGGAACATCCAGGGAATGCATACCCCAGCTCACCGTCACAAAATACAATAATTTCTTTCTTGAAAACGGGCACAAATCTCTTTCCTACAAGAAACCCACATGGCTCCAGAGGAAAGCCCCACCTTCAGAGGCACTGGCACATCGAACTATTCAGCCTATGCCCACGGTGCCACAATCTGGATCCGGGAAAGTGACCTATTCTCAATTTCCATCCTGGTTGCAGATCTTGAGGGTAGATTTGTGCTTGTTGAGAGTATACTAGAGGGTATGCCCCTATTACTGGGCAGCATTTACGCCCACAAATCTGATCAATACGTGTTTCTAATGCACCTCTTAGGACACCTTGCGTCCTGGACTCATCTACTGTAAGTCCTTGGCGGGGGGGGGGCTTTAATGCAGTCCTAGGCACCAGTCTGGCTAGATCTCTCCTTGGCGAAGTGATCTGGGGTGCGGATAGACAGAGGGTAGCTCTTACAAAATGTTGTCACCCAAACAATGAGGGTGGTTTTGGTGCTCCACATCTAGAGTTTTACTATCTCACGGCCCAAGTTTAATGGTTGAAGAGGTGGCTTTCAGGCCTCTCTCTTGAAAAGACATCTACTTGTTCACCACTGCTGAAACACAAAAATCTGAACATATGATTATTTTTGGATCGTAGGCGATCCCATTTCCAGCCTTGCCGTCTCAGGATGCGCTGTACTGTTACTTGCATGCTTTGCACCTGACTAAGAAATTCACCCCATATGCACTGCCAATTTTCTTGCTGGGTCTCCCTACACCTACCGGAACTACCATGACCTCTCTTACTCACTGGCACAAGTCTAATCTTCTGACAATGGTTGGCCTATTTGGTGAGGACCACTTGCTCCCCTTTCCAGAGCTCACAGACACTTACAAGCTCCGTCTGGGTCAATTCTTACTCTGCAATACTCTCCATTGTGCCCTGCAGTGGCTTTGGCACATCTCAGATTCCATCTGCGAACCTCACTTGATCATCGAAGTGTTGTATACCATACCATGGGTCTAGAACTCAGACACATCTCATGGTTCTATAGAACTCTTCTCCCCTTGGCTCGACTTGCAAAAATACTTTCTGCAGGCGGCATCTATGCATCTCAGACGTTCAACCGAAAATGCTGGCCTCATGCGTATGCAATGGAGCTGTCCCCTCCACAACCTCTTTTGGACTTACAACACAAAACCTGCTTACATCCATCATATGCAAACCTATCTCTTAGATTGGCCTTCTGTAGCACTAGACATGTACAATAGGCCCAAGAAAGACAGGTCTGGTTCTCGTTTAGCCAATGTTGTGCTCCTTCTGGCAAAACGAGCGATAACTCTGCAATGGAAGTCCAAGTTTACCTCTTTCACTACATCTTGGTTCTCAACTCTCTTAAAATGGGCTAAATGTGGGGAGTTCTGCATTGAGGAGAAAACCTCCATAAACACCCTTTGGCAGCAACCTTGAACTCCCTCCTTGAGCACCTGAAAAGGATGGTTGCCAAAATCCCCCCACCTTGATTCCTCTCCCTTCCCACCGACACTTTTGAAACACTGATCCTCACTAGTTATCAGCTCGAATCATCACACATCAAGCCATTAGTTACCGCCACTCCACTCTCTAGGCACTTTATCCCATTACCCTTTCCATGCCCTTCATTCTCCCTCCCCCAGTCAGTAGTTGTCCCTTCCATCCCCTTCCCCTCCCAGTTACTATCCCAGTTTTCAAAATGGTTATAATGATTAACATGTATTATTATGTCTCAAATGTTACTGTGCAAAAATGTTACGATGGTTGAGGCGCATCATTTAGTATCCAACATCTTTCAATATTCTAATGAGATTCCAACTTTAACATTACCCACTTTTAAAGCATACCATATGAATGCTTATATGTGCCTCGGTTTAATGTGATAATGTCCACCGTTATATTGCTTTGAAGAAACCTACATAATCAAATAAAGCTTGTTTGGAAGGAAAAATAGCTGCCAAAGTACGAATCGTGGTTTATCCATATGCAGACGCTCTCTCTCTCTCTGTCTGACTGGTCTCATAATTTCACCTTTAGGAGGTTTAAACAAAGAACAAACTCAGCAGTGTTGAATTTCTATGATAGATAATACGTTAAAAACGGGTACACTCCGGCACCGTAAGCTATACCCCTGCTAGTATTAAACTCACCACTTGATTATTGGTCTTCTTTCCCTTAGAAGAAGAAACAAGCATTGGCATAGCCAATAGGTCTCGCCTTTGGGACCTTATAAGTGTTTAGCCATGCAACAGTTGAAGTTGTTGCACCAAGGATATTGTGCTGGATAACTAAACACTTATAAGGTCCCAAAGGCGAGACATATTGGCTATGCCAATGCTTGTTTAATTCTGAGGTGAGCACATCATCTGTGTTTATTATGTGAACATACACTGGACATGAATAATACCAGCCTTTCATGCCGTTATTGTAGCTTTGGGAAGCGCGGAAATCTCTGAATTGTTAAACTCAGGGGCCGGCTTTAGGGCAGTGCGACTGGTGCGGCCGCACTGGGCGCTGACCTGTGGAGGGGGCACTGACCTCAAGGGGTGTGCTGTGTTTAGCAATAGCTTATGATTGGAGAGATGAGGGTCACTTTTACCCGGTAGTAGTGAGAGAATCCAAGGAGGCGGTCATGGGGTGCAGGGGCGCCAAAAATGATTGTCGCACCGGGCGCCACCAGCGCTAAAGCCGGCCCTGGTTAAACTTGCAGGATGTTGCTGCTTAGGTGTTATGTTGGTACTGTCAATGGCAGTGCTGACGGGTATGGGTGGTGCAGGCTGCAGTAGCCTTCTAAGAAGAGCCCTGTCAGTTATTTTTTTACAAATCAAGCGAATAGAAGTTTTCCGATATTAAGTATTAAGGGGTACTGTGCTTGATTTCCTAGGTGGCACAATTCATCGCTGAAGAATGGAGCCAGACAGGAGCTGTAACTAAAATGGAGAAGCCCTGGAATGTCCGTGTTATTGAACCCTCTCATTAACTCCGGGCCCTGACATATCCACACGTATAAATGCTGCTGCTTTCGAACTGTGATTTGTAGGCCCATGGCACATTTTGGTTACAACCTACTTCGAAATAAATACATTTTTGCCTGCTTACACCAAATAACCCCTGGCTTTTATGCTCGCATGCCCCTGCATGTACACTGCGGGGTTTCTTAGCATGCGATTCTTTGGGGGTCAGTTCTCAGAGAATTCTCCTGCTAAAAGCCTCAGTACAAACTCCACATTCGATGTGGTAAGATCTCTCTAGATGATCCACGTAAAACAAGCCGAAAATATGATCTTAAGATAAACGTGCAATGCTTGACTAGCTGAAAATGTTCACAAACCCCATGTTTAATAACATGCCTAAAATGTGTTCACAAGATCTAGGTTTATTATCATGTTGAACATCTCCTTATAAATTGTACATGCAATCACATGCTATAAGTCCCTGAAAAAACAACGGCGAAAATCTACGCTCCATTAATAACCAGCACTGCAAGTACATGCTGAACAATAGGGTTTACAAGATCACCAAGTGTCACGGGAAAGCGCTAAAAGGTCAAATAATTGCTACAATAGGGATACGTAGTAGAAGAACATACTATGATGAGACATCTGTTCAAAGATTAACACGTAAGGGCATGTCGAAAAGCTGTTTATTTTACAGCAGACACATGCATCTGTTAACAACTTCCACATGCAATGACATGCTTGGAACAAGCAACAAGGGTGGGGTATTAGCAGAGGGGGGGCGTTAATGAGCAGCAACACAAAGGAGACAGGGCGGGAGTTAAAAGCAGAGACGTGAGAGGAGGAAGGGAGTGACTGGTGGTGACTCAAGTAAACAACCAGCGGAGGGCGTGATGTGGTGCTAGATCGAACGGCCTGGGGAAAATGCGATCGTATATATAGTACATTGCCCATACCACTGCGAACCTCTAGCAGATGTGTGCGCACACACATAACCAAAGCTTTCAGCCAGGATTTAACAGTGCAGGCACTTCTGTGAAGTGCTCCTGTAAATAATAAGTGAGCATTGAAGTTCACGCGCTCCCACAGCCGAGGCAGTGTTCATTCCTTACAGGAAGTTTACTCTGACAGCAGTGCGCTTTAAAGACCCAGAAGCAGTACAAGGAAAGAGGCCACTCCAAAACTGCTTGTAACATTTGGCCTCGATCTTTAAATGCACAGTAAATGTAAGGAGATAAGGCATGATTTACAAGCGTCGTAGGCACGACCTAAAAAAACCACACAGGAAGCGTCGGTCCCGGGTAGAGAGCGGTGGAGCAAGGCATTGGGTGAGGGCAGGAAGCTGGCAGATGTGCCAGCGGCGGCAGTGTGCAAACTTCCTCTGGGAAAGCGAGCAGCAAAGAAAACAAGTAGTCCCTAAATGATAAGATAACAGCCAGCAGCGTAACTTAACTGTAGTTGGTCGGTGCTGCTTCCTCCAAAAACGGAAGTGACGTATGGGATCGCCAGCCAACAAAAAGCGAGATAGGTACAGCAATGCCAGAATTAACCAATGGCAAGCGGCAGGAGAAATTACCCTCAATATTCTATTTACTACAGGTCTTGCAACAGCGCATGCGCTGTCTAGGCTCGACCTAAAAATGACCAATCCGGTATTAACGTTACAGCAGCCATTTTTAACATGTCCGTAAATATAGAAGACTAGCCAGCAAAAACATTATTTCCGCCTCACATTACCGGCGGTCTCATCTGCCAGCCAAAACAATTCTGATCGTTTACAAGAGATGTGCTGTACTAAAGGGGACACATTCCGGTATAAGCGCTGTGGCGCCCAGTAGATACAGGATATATTTGCGAAGCTCTTGAGAAAATAATTTTCGCTAACTAAATTACCAGACGTTTTCTCCCTCTCTGGGAAGTTTATATTGACGTTTCAAAACAGGAATGGAGACTGTAACTTTATAATAACATGTTTTCAAAACCTTTCCTCCTGCAGCATTTGAATACATTGGGAGTCTTTCTCTTCCTTAGTGAGCTCCATTTGTCTTGTTGGATGCAACAGACACCTAAAGGAAGTATGGGGCTTATTCACAAGCCCCTTGCGCCGCCCCTACGTCATGTTTTCCCATGTTTACATTTGACATGTAGTTGAATACTGTAAACATATTAAGCAGATGTTAGGCTAGTCCCTCAGCCAGAGATCTTAGGGGCATGTTAGCAAGACCGGCGATAAAATTATCGCCGTTTTAGCGGCAGGAAACTGCCGCTAAACAGCGATAATGGGCTTAGCATATGCGTATAAATTCATAGAAGCCCAGCTTAGATGTGCAGGACATCTAACCTGGGCTTCTATTGGAATTCTATAACGCATATTAGCAAGCCCATTATCCAGACCCCCCAGGATATTGCGGCATAGATTCGCAAATTTAGCGGCACAAAAATTGAAATTTAGCGGCACAGAAAGTGAAATTTAGCGGCATTAGTGCGGCACTTTATTTTACTCTAAATCATTCCTTTTCAGTCTTAAATCAAAGAAAACTGTTTTAGCAGAGCATTCCACTTCCAAATAGGCATGTTTAAAGTATCTGAGAGTATTTGTTTGCTATGCTAAGTCCCCTAGTCCTGTGATAGCTGGCAGCAACATTTTTCTCATGTTGCTGGCAGCCAATAGTTTGCTGTAATTCAATTCTCTCCCGGCTGCTAATGCACCTAAAACTGCGCAGTAAATAAGTTGCACACGTGATTATACTGACTGATCCCACCCTCGCCCCCACCTTCCTCCTACCACCAGCCCCTTCTCAATGGGAACATGTCCTAAACTGCACTGCTGAGCTGGAACAAGAACAGCTGCATCAAAATATATTGCCTTAAAACTATTCTTGTGCTGTTGCAACCCTGAGGCTCTCCCTGCCATCTTTAGTACAGAACAGCTACCAATTAGGATCAAGCTTTGAAGAACTTGCCTTCCAACCAACATTGCTCCCTGCATTTCGCACTATTTTTTCCGAAGCGTTGAATCAAACAAAAGACTGTGCTGCATTACATTCTGCTGAAGAAGGGCAGCCATAGGGTCACTTGCCTCAATCAGCTGGCCGGAATCAGCCCAGGGACAAATTATGGGAAAGAAACCTGCGCTCAGGACGCTGTTGATGCCCCGCACCCGCTGTGAAAGCCTGATTGGAACTCATTTCTTCCCTTGCTTCCTTTAGCCATGCTGATCCCATGGAGAAGGAAACGTCTTGCAAAAACTCCTTTTATCGGAATAATCAGTCTCTAAACTGAAAAGTTTTGCATTTCCGCTGCGAAAATAATGAGGGGCCAATCAACGGCCATAGCTTTGTTGGTAATCCCTTCTCACCATATTATGCAGGTAGCCTTGTTTTGCTTCGGAAAATCAATTAACATAGTGATGTATGATTCATGAAATGTCAAAGTGCACATGGAGGACTTACTTAAACATTACTGTTCCAATCAAACTGTAAAATATGGCAGTCATACCAGCGCTAATACCTTGCACCCCTGGCGCACAAATGGTGCTGGCCCCCTCGAGTAAACACCCGTCTTAATCTGCTGAGTACATGGTTTGCTCAAACCTCAGTGCAGCTCAAATGTGAAGGCTACTATTGAATTTCAGAATACAGAGCAAATTACTGCTGAGGGTTTCCCAGCTGGCCTGCTGCAACCTTTTACATTAGATGATATTGACAAATGAAGAATTATCAATGAAATGTGACAACCGTTTCCTGCATTCCTTCAATTTCGCTGGCACTTTTGTAAAAATCGCGGCATTTTTACAAAAGTGCCGATTTTGCGGGCACTTTTGTAAAAATCGCGGTATTTTTACAAAAGTGCCGATTTCGCGGCAGACCGCGAAATCGCGAAATCCTGGAGGGTCTGATTATTTTATCGCCGGTCTTGCTAATATGCCCCTTAGCGTTGTCATTATTTTCCTCTTAGTGTTTGTTCCAAAAAGTTTTAAAAAAACATAAATCTGCCAGATGTAACCATATGAAAACTCCGTTTTGTTTATTAAACTTTAGTTATTTTAACTGCTTAACGAGCTGTCTTTCTTTGGTTTCCTTCTGAAAAATACAAATCTGAAGCGTTTTTTTCTTAATTAGTGTCTCTTGGAGTTGTAGCAAAATGAAGTATTGAAAAAGAGCTCAAACGTCCTGCAACTCAATAAATACATCCACTTTTACCTTGAAAATTACCAGGATTGGAATTATTTAAAGAGTATAGTGCAATATTTTGTGCAAGTGACAAAGGGAAATGTCTCTCCTAGACACAAAACAGAGAGCTGTGCCTCATTACATAAACTCGCCTACAGTGTGCAGCATAAGCACACAATGTTTATGCTCTGGCTGGTGATTCGGGCTTCCTGGCTTTTCCCAGTGGGATGCAAACTATGATGCTGAATTTATGACTGATAGTGTGCAATCTCATAGTCCTGAAAGGGATTAGTCAATATAACCTAAAATGTATGCTGAAAATTGCAGCTTTTTAATACATTTTTCGAACTTTTTTTGGGAGGTGGAAATAAACTTTCCCGTCAAACTGATGGGCAGGGACAAGCTCTCTTGCCATGCTCACTACCATAGTGTAAAGCGAGTCTCCATTTAGCATGTTGCTACGGCAGTGCTTAATTTGTAAAAAAAAAAAAAAAAAGTGGCAGGGCCCTTGTCAGCAAGCTCCTGCAGCTTGCACCTCCCATTTCCCCTGACATCACTGCCAATGACAGTACCAGGGCCGGACTGGCAACCCAAAGAGACCCTGGCAATTTGGTCTGACCAGCCCCCACCCGGGGGGGTGGGGAGAGGTGGAAGGCTGGGCTGCAAGCATGAAGCACAGCAGCTTAACAAAACCTGCCCCCAGCACTGCTGCTTTTGTTACTCGGGATCGATATTGCAGCATCGCTGCAAAATTGTCCCCCACTAAAAAAAACAGCCCCACCACTCCAAAACCGACCCCCATCCTCTCAGGCAAATGCCCAATGCCCTCTACAGCCAGTCCGGCTCTGGACAGTACCAACGCAACTACAAACTATTGCATTCCTAAAAGTGAGACAATTCAGAATATAAAAAATAACCAAAGCTATAGTAATAGTTTGGACACAGGTATTAGTCATTTCCAATGTATATTGTATTAATAAAAAACTGTTGTTCTTCTCATCTGTACATTAGCCAAACAGTGCCACTGCCACCTTGTGGCAGACTGTCATAAGTGCCGGTGTTGACAATTAAGTGCTGGTGCCGAGCATCGGAAACCAGTGGCTCAAATTAAGCACCTTGTCAGGGCTGCTTTTGTGCCGAAGAAACCAAATTATGATCAGTGGAATACTTGAATTAAATTCAGTCAGTGCTAATTTCTCAGGCCGCATTTCGGTCCGTTGGGCTTTTGCTCACCATGCCACTCTGGATAAAGACCAGTCTTATGGAAATCAGTCTTGGTCATGTTCCAATCACATCATTCAAGCCTTTCCTTTCATCACTTTGCTGTTTGATGAAGGGTAGTTTTCTTTCACAGTCTGGCCCTGACAACACTGCACTTTTTGACTTCCCTGCAAAGTGAGATATCTCACCCAGCCCTCTCTCTGAAACTGTCCGAGGATCCCCCAGAAGTTGAGAATTAATCTGAGGACCTCTCAGTTCAACTCATGGTGGGATCACAAGGGATGGACATCCTAGTGTATACTCAGGATGCACAGACCTAGCTCAGCTGCCTCCCTCTACTACCCCTATCTAACTTTTGCAAACAGGCTCTCGACCTCTTCCTACACTTCTGAGGAGGTGCAATTCATAGCTGCTTCCCCAGAGGGGAGAGGGAGTTTGGTATCACTGGGTCTCTCCTTGCTAACATGAATAATAGGCAAAGGAATCTGGGACTCTCTAAGGAAGTATATTGGTGAACAGCAGTTCCGAATGGGACTCTTTCCTGCAGTGATGAGGATACCCTCATTTGTACAGGGAACTCTGTATGTAAATGAGGGATCCCTTCTACTTGAATGTGTCTCATTGCCAAATTGCTCAACCCACCTGTGAGATGTAAATTCAGTTAAAGTGGAATAAATTCACCTCTGGCACCTGGACAACAAGTGCATATTCCCCCTCAAGTTGTCTGCCGATAACCTCCACCACAAAAAAAATGTTAAGACTATATGGCTAGATTATCATTTAAATCTATAATCCTTTTCATCTGAGCCTTCAGAAGTGCAGGATGTAACTGAGTGCATGGCAGCTGGAATAATCAGTGAGGCACCGTCTACCAGTATTTTGTCCTTGACAACCTAACTGAGGGTAATTACAACTTTGTCTCCATAATGGTGTTTCATAGGCCTGGCTTGACAAAAAAGCTTTTTGCAATACCTATTGTTAGCAATTCTTTGAAAATATACATAGAGATGCATAAGCTCCTCCATGAAGAGTATTTCTCTCTCACCTCATGCTATTGGCTGTCTGGTGTATAATTCCACTTCATAGTCATAGTCATAGGATTGTATTAGCGCGCATATCACCCGAGGGTCTCAAAGCGCTAGCCAAAACCATAGAAGGGATGGAGAGACAATGGCAGAAGAAGCGGAGTGATCAAAAGAGCCAGGTTTTTAGCCTTTTCCGAAACTGACTTTGATCAGTAACCATACGCAGCTGCAGAGGGAGTGCGTTCCACAGAGTAGGGGCAAGATATGAAAAGGATCTACTGCCATTCCTGGCGGTACGAATACTGAGAGGAGTGAGGAGATGTTTGGTTCCTGATCTGAGGGTTCTGTGAGGTAGGTACCAATTGAGTTTTTTGGCCAGATAACTTGGCCCATTTCCATGAATGGTTTTATGTACAAGACAGATGATCTTGAACTGGATTTGTTTCCTGATGGGGAGCCAGTGGAGAGCTTTCAAACTTGGATCCAATGGGGACCGTGACAGTAGATTTAGTACTGGTCTGGCAGCAGTCTTCTGTAGCACTTGAAGTTTGGTAAGAAGCTCTTCATTGATGGAAGCCTTCAGGGCGTTTCCGTAATCGAGCTGACTGATGATTAGACCCTGAACAAGCGGTTTTCTTGATTCAACTGGGATCCATTGGAAGACCTTGTGTAGGCTTCGCATTAATCCATAGCAGATGCCTGTTACATGGTTAACATGATCAGCAATGTTTCAGTGCCGTGAGCTACCCTAAACCCTGATTGAGAAGGGTCCAACAATTTAGTGCTTTCTAGGAATGTTGCAAGTTGTTTATTAACCAAGGGCTCAAGAACTTTCCCAAAGTAGGGAAGAAGAGAGATCGGCCGATATTTGCTCAGTTCTTTAGGGTCTATAGAAGGCTTTTTCAGGATAGGTTTGACTCTGGCTGCTTTCCATTTCAGGGGAACAGTGACACAATTTAGGGATAGATTAAAAAGGTCAGTGAGACTTTTGAGGAGGGCTGGGGCAATGTTGGACAGGATATGGGGTGAGACAGGATCAGCCAGAGAGCCTGATTTGACTTTAGAAAGAGGAAGACTAACATCCTCCTGGGTGAGTTTAGTAAACTCGTTTAGGCTATTTGAGGTAGGTGTCTGATTGCTGATGGGCGCGTTGTAATGGTATTCAGTTGTCTGATTAGGAAAGATGTTATATATAGTGTTAATCTTCTCCTCAAAGAAGGTGGATAGTGTGTCTGCTCAATCTGTTGAGGTGGGATTTTCAGACTGGCAGGAGGATGGACTGATGAATTCCTTTAGTATTTTGTAAAGTTCTTTGTTTGAGTTGGCGGCCTTATTAATTCTGTCACTAATGTATTTTTTTTTGGCTGATTTGACGTTGTCAAGGTAGTGTCTGTAAATAAGTTTGTACGCCTGCCTATCCTCAATGCTTTTAGAGTTCCTCCATTTGCACTCAGCTTTTCTACTGGCCAGTTTATCAGATTTTAAGGCTTCGGTAAACCAAGGTGATACTTTGTGCTTGAGTTTGACCCTGGTTAGGGGTGCGACAATGTCAAGGGCCTGAATAATTGCCTTATCGAAGGCGTCTACTGCATGGTTTATACTATCGGTGTCTTTGTAGGGTGGAAGGCTGAAGTGGGGTGAGAAAGTGGCTAGACTGACATTCTTCCAAGGTCTACTCCACTTCTGTTCACTGATCGGGTTACTGTAAGTGGAGGCAGGCTGTAAAGAAAATTTTAATACGCAGTGGTCTGACCGGAGCACAGGGATAGGGGGCTCCACTTTAATATTGAATGTATTAGTGAACAGGAGATCAAGAGTGAGGCCTGCTAAATGAGTGGGCCCAGTTACCAGTTGTCGTAGACCCAGTGTGTTAAGACTTGAGATCAGTTGGCAAGAATCAGTTTCAGAAAGAAGTTCTGCATGAAAATTAAAATCTCCGATGAGGAGAAAGTTGTCAGCTGCTAATACATGTGAGGCAATAATCTCTATCAAATGGTTGGTAAAATTGGTTTTGGTGCCGGGGGGGCCTGTAAACTAAGGCACCTCTACAGGTTCCCTTAGTGTAGTTTTCTATTTTGAAAATGCAGAGTTCAACCCATTCTGAGAGAAAGGTTTCAAGTATGCTCATCTTGGTGCCGGCCCCAGATGCAATTGCTAAGACACCTCCTCTCTTATTATTTCTATCGAGTATGTTCAATATGTACTCCGAGGGGCAGGCAGTTGCAACATCAGGGAGGGCGGACTCATGAAGCCAGGTTTCGGTGACAAAACATATATCCGGCTTTTCAGAGTCAAGCAGGCTCCATATCTCGAGAGTATGTTTAGGGATTGAATGGGCATTACAGTAGAGCCCTGTTAATTGTTTAGGTTGTTCATGCACTGTAGGACTTGGCCTTTTTGGCTAAAGTTCCCTAAAACGTTTTGTTTTCCCCCTAGACCGTTTTCCTGACATAGAGTTGCCAATTTAGATGCTTTGGGTACTTTGCCACTGCTGATCAGTGTCAAAGTACAGTAGTTCCCTGTGTAAAGTGTAATGGTAATTGGTTGGCCATGATTGGTATGTTTGCCTTACTAGTAAAGTCCCTAGTGATATGCACTGTGTGTGCCAGAGCTAGTAATGCAAAGGGTGCGCGGAGAAGGGAACTCAGGCCTGCAGTGTAGGGCCTGCACGCAGTTTGCTAAGTTAGCATGTGTCCTGACAAGTGCAACCACTTGTCAGGCCTTACTTTCCCTTTTGCGTACACAGTGGATCACCCCTGGGCAGGGTGCTGTGTAAGTAAAAGGCAGGACATATACTGAGGTGTGTGTTATGTCCTGACAGTGAAAAACACTCCATTTAGTTTTTCACTGGTGAAAGGACATTCTGCCCATAGGACAGAATGGGGGAGGCTGGGTATTGTGTTTGTTAGCCTAGTTTCCCATAAGTTTAAAATGGAGAGGTGAAGTTTGGTATGTATGAACTCACAGCGTCATAACACATCTTTCTATGAAAGTGGTTTTGTCACTGTGTGTTCAGAAGCCGCTCTTTTAGAAAGTGACTGAGTTTGTGCTTTAAGCATTTCTGTGTGTCTCTTCTGAATGTGGATTGACTGTCTGGATCTGAGAGGGGAGGGGTTGAGATGGCACCAGGCTCACCTGCATCTGGAGAGTATGCGAGGAGAAACCCCAGGAGGTGAAGAGGCCTGGGTTGCGGCTATAAAACAATTGACCCATCCCCTGCTGAGTGATTAAGGGTCCAGACCCCCAGTATCAAAGGGAGAAAGGTGACACTGGGAGGGAGACACCCAGAACTGATTTAGGCAGGGGCCAGGGACCCCTGAGCACAACAAACTTCAAAGACATTTAGGGGTATATCTATGAGAGCTGAAACCCCTGAAGGTGGGAATGGAATAGAAATGGATTGAGACTGAAAAGGCTTGGAGCCATTTCGTGGTCAAGAGGAACCTCTGCTAAGGAAGGAACAACTGAAGAGACTGCTGGGGAGGACCAATCCTTGCTTCGTGATCTGGAGCTGGTCTGCAGTTTGCTGTTCTAACCAAGGAAGAGGCTGTTGGGACTGTGCTGTGTGCGCTGGGTCCCCCTGCTTGAAGAAGACTGTGCTTTGTGCTGTGTCTTGTTACCCCCAAGGGCCCGAGGTGAGCTGGCTCCCTGTTTGGAAACACAGGAACATAAAAGTTTCCGGAGAAGTTTCAAGCGATGCGGTGGGCGCGTGTTGTGGCAGCTTGGGACCCTCAGAAGGTGTGCCCTGTGATCTTGGACACACGGAGGAGAAGTGAGACTCGGACGCACTGGGTGCGGGTCGTGGTGCACAGGAGGCGTTGGTGAGGAGTGCCTGGTCAGCGGGTGCATCGAAGGAGAAGTGAGTCTCGGACGCGCAGGGTGCGTGTCGTGGTGCACCGCAGGCGCTGGTGAAGAGCGCCTGGTCAGCGGGTGCATCAGAGGTGATGAGAGTCTCGGACGCGCAGGGTGCGTGTCGTGGTGCACAGGAGGCGTTGGTGAAGAGCGCCTGGTGATCGAGTGCACCGGAGGAGAAGTGAGGCTCGGACACGGTGGACGTGTCGAGGTGCGGCCGAAGGCGTTGGTGAAGAGCGCCTGGATATCGGGGCACCGGAATTGGAGAAAGTCTCAGTAAAGCAGTGTGCGTGCTTTGGTGCAACCTGGGACTGTGGAGGTGATCGGCTGATCATCGTGTGCACCGAAAGAAAGTGAGTCTCTGCAGAGTGGTGTGCGTGTCTCGGTGCCAACTGAGACCGCAGGAAGGAGTGCCTGGCGAACGTGCACTCGGAGGTGACGTGAAGTCTCATCAGCGTTGTGTGTGTGGCTTCGTGCCAGAAGAGACCCGGAGGGTGCTGTGGTGAACGTGCACCCGGAGTAACGTAATCTCAGGGGCGTGGGGTATGTGTGCCCTGCGGCCGCCTGAGACCTTCCTAACAGTCGCGGCCCGGACCGGCAGCCCCGGAGGAGTTGAGCTGCCAGGCCGAGCCGCTGAGGCCCATTGAGAAAGTTCTACACAGAAGGCCTAGTTCATTGAAGGAGGAGAGGAGAGTGGGGTCGCGCCCCCCAGGTAGCGTGGATCACTGCCTGGGCGGGGTGCGGGCTCGGAGGGACACTCTCTCTGCCTCTCAGTCCTTCTGGCGACGTGAGCCTTTGCTTCGGCTCAGATTGGGGCCCGTACTTAACAAAGGAGTGGCGGTACTGGGGCCCAAGTGGGAAGCTGTACTTTATGTCATCTTGGATACGTGTGGGGGGCAACTGTTATCGAAGAGGCTGACTGTCGTAATACACATTGCCAATATTGCTGCTAACGAACTGCCGGACTGTCTTATGACGCCTGACATTATTTCTGCCTAACGAAGTACACGATTGGAGCGCTACGCATTGCATTATTTCTCCCTTGCAAAGTACAGGATTGTAGCGGCCCGCATTGCATTATTTCGTCATTGCAAAGTACATGATTGTAGCTACGCATTGCATTATTCCTTGATTGCAAAGTACATGATTGTGGCGGCGCGCATTGCATTATCTCTTCATTGCAAAGTACGTGATTGGGGTGTGACGCATTGCATTATTCCTTCATTGCGCAGTACATGATTGTAGTGGTACGCATTGCATTATTTCTCCCATTTTAGGTACCGGGGTGTATTGTTATGCATTGTATTATTTCTCCTGTGCCCAGCACAGGATTGTATCGTTATGCAGTGCACTATTGTTTGTCTATTGCAACGTGTGTGATTCTAGCATTACGACCAGCATAGCATTTTGAAAGCAGTGGTTGGGATTTGAACCTACCAGCCAGCCAGAACGAATATTACCCTTTATTATATGTTGGCTTTTGTATCGTGTGGTCTGATCGTATATCTTTCTATATAAAGTTTATACTCGTTTTTATCAAACTTGTGTGGAGTCCATTTGTGGTGTCACCAGGGGGTTGCTGTGGGTGTGGTTGCACATACTGTCCACTCGTGCCTTGGAGATAGGCCTGGCTGCTCATGCCAAGCTACTAAGGGGGTGAGCAGGGCTATCTCAAACGGTGTCCTTACTTGGCCTAATGTTGAGTGGGGAGTCCCGGGTCTCGCATTTGTGACAGTGTCACGTGACGAGGACTCCGGCTTCCAACAGGCATGTTGCAACCTGCTGTGTTTGTCGATCGCAGTTTGGGATGAAGGAGGAGTTCAATTGGACCATTTTCCATGTCTGATTTGAAAGGAAAAGATAATGAAGAGGTCGCCATGAAACTAACAGGGGGATTAGCTGAGCGTTGTTTATTTAAGGCCATGAGTTCTTTGCTCGAGTAGCATTGGACTGCCATTAAAATGGACAAAGTGCAGGTAAACCGATAAATAACAGTGAATAAAAGTAAAGAAGGAGGCAGAGGGGAGAACAGGCAGGGGTTCCGGTGGCCGGCGGCAGCCAGGCGTGGATGGATGCAGATGGGCTTGCCTTTGGTGCGCACGTCCGCTGTGCGTGTCCGCTGCACGTCCGAGCCCTTTCCAGGCTTATGTAGGAAGGGTAGGAGGAGGAAGGAAGTCGGCGACGTCTAGAGCGCTGCTCTGTGGTTGGGATAGTACTCACTTCCGGTGACTGTGAGTGAGTTTTGCCGTGCAGGTCCCTCCGCTCAAGCGGCACCAGCCGTGGCGGAACGGGGACAGCCAGAAGGGAAAGTCAGAACAAGGTGAGAATTACAGCTTTAAAATACGGAGCAGGTTATATGTAACAAGTGAAACTACAGTAAAATAGTTAAAATTAGAATAGGCGCGTTGAATGTCTACCGCGTCTAACCTTCCGCAGCGAGGATTTAGCTGCGCATCCGGAGGAAGGAAGTCAGCGGCATCTAGAGCACTGCTCCGTGGTTGGGATAGTACTCACTTCCGGTGACTGCGAGTGAGTTTTGCCGTGCAGGTCCCTCCACTCAAGCGGCACCAGCTGTGGCGGAACGGAGACAGCCAGCAGGGAAAGTCAGAACAAGGTGAGAATTACAGCTTTAAAATACGGCGCAGGTTATATGTAACAAGTGAAACAGCAGTAAAATAGTTAAAATTAGAATAGGCGCGTTGAATGTCTACCGTGTCTAACCTTCGCAGCGAGGATTTAGCTGCGTGTCCGCGCCCTTTCCAGGCTTATGTAGGAAGGGTAGGAGGAGGAAGGAAGTCATCGGCGTCTAGAGCGCTGCCCCGTGGTTTGGATAGTATTCACTTCCGGGGACTGCGAGTGAGTTTTGCCGTGCATGTCCCTCCGCTCAAGCGGCACCAGCCGTGGTGGAACGGGGACAGCCATCAGGGAAAGTCAGAATAAGGTGAGAATTACAGCTTTAAAATATGGCGCAGGTTATTTGTAACAAGTGAAACAACAGTAAAATAGTTAAAATTAGAATAGGCGCGTTGAATATCTACCGCGTCTAACCTTCTACAGCGAGGAATTAGCTGCGCGTCCGCGCCCTTTCCAGGCTTATGTAGGAAGGGTAGGAGGAGGAAGGTAGTCAGCGTTGTCTAGAGCGCGGCCCCGTGGTTGGGATAGTACTCACTTCCGGAGACTGCAAGTGAGTTTTGCTGTGCATGTTCCTCCGCTTAAGCGGCACCAGCCGTGGCGGAACGGGTACAGCAAGCAGGGAAAGTCAGAACAAGGTGAGAATTACAGCTTTAAAATACGGCGCTGGTTATATGTAACAAGTGAGACAACAGTAAAATAGTTAAAATTAGAATAGGCGCGTTGAATGTCTACTGCGTCTAACCTTCTGCAGCAAGGATTTAGCCTTCTATGGGAGTGCATGCATTAGAGATTCATTTACATCCCAAAAGTATACTGAGCCATCAATCATTAAATGTTTTGTCATATATGCAATGCATCGTATAAGGAAACAATTCCGGAGTATCGTGCTACTCACCGGAAAAGCGCTTCAACACCTCATCAGTGGTAGCAAGCACTATATAAATGCAAACCTTTTCCCTCTTCTATCCCTCCACTATCCTTCTCAATCCAAATAACTGACTAACATATCCACCACTAAAATTACTTTCATATTTCACTATAATAATTCACCAGTAATTCTTTATGGGTCCGAGAGTAGTGTGCTACTCGCTGAAAAAGCGATTTAACACCTCAGTAGGGGTAGCAAGCGCTATATAAATGCAAACCTTTTCCCTCTTCTACCCCTCCACTATCCTTCTCAATTCAAATAACTGACTAACATATCCACCACTCAAATTACTTTCATATTTCACCATACTAATTCACCACTAATCCTTTATGTGTTCCGGAGTAGCGTGCTACTCGCCAAAAAAGCGCATCGACGCCTCGTCAGGGGTAGTAAGCGCTATATAAATGATATTACAATTACAATGACAATTTGTTTTCTTTTTTTTTCTTTTCACAGTAGAAGACTTTTTCTTGATATTTTTGCAGGGACTTTGCAAAAACGCATCTTTGAAGCAGCTCTTTCAGAAATAAAATGAGCGGAAGAATACTACATAACTCACTTCAGTAAAAATTCATCTCAACACAGCATGTTGGACAAAAGTTAACCTCTCAGTTGTAAAGCACTCTGATATGAACTTCGAATATTTTCAACCCGTTACGGAAGAAAGCACAGGACGTCCATGTCCTGCTGTATTACTGCAGCCGCACACTTTCCCCATGAGTGCTGTTACGGCTGAGCTGCAGAGCGGAAGCACAACTTTAAAGGTCTTGTTTGCTGCAGAATTCCCTCGGTGCTCACGCTTTTTCCAAGTTACAATTTCATTCCAGGGGTTTCGTCTTCTACCGCTCATGAAGCGAGTCTAAAGTCTGAGTCTCGTTTTTCCTCTGACCAGCTGAGGGTGTATCTCCCATGATGCCCCTGGTCAGCCCTTAAAGGTCTAGAGCCCTTCCTTGTAAACAATGCCCAGGTGAGGAGAAGGAGCTGAATGGATGACTGGCCTGATTACAGATCACAAGATTCAAGTTCGACTTTTGAGGGGCTCAAAATGAAGCAAAATTTCACTTCTTTCTTTACATTCACATATATGCCTGCTTTCAGTGCTTAATTTGAGCTGGTGGTTTCCGGTGCTCAGCACTGGCACTTAATTGGTTTCCGGTGATCGGCACCAGCACTTAAATGCCAACACCACATTTATGACAGTCTGCCACATGGTGGCGCTGCTCATCTAATTTAAAGATGAGCAGAACGGTGGTTTATGAATACAATATACAATAAGAATTACTAATACCTGCCTTCCCAGCCATTCCTTTAGGTTTGGGGACCTCGAATATCCTGAACTATCGCAATTGCACGCGAGAGAGCTGGTTAGTAGTTGTTTTTGCAGCGATGACGGGAGCAATGGTGGTGCAAACTGCAGTGGCGTCCTAGTCAGGGCCCTGGCACTTATTATTTTACAAATTAAGCACTGCATGCTTTGCATTCTTAGACAATTAATTAACGACATTCATAAGGCAACTGTCACTTTAGTGTAAAAATGTCAACCTAAAATTTGCCAAAATTTGCTTTTTTTAAATAGAAAGACTAGCAAGAGCTCAAAGCCTTTTGATGGTAAAATAACTAAGCGTGCATTCCACATTCTCACGATGTGCAAAAGAACAACTTAGAAGTACGTAGAAATAGTTCACTGCTGTGATTGGTAACTGCATCAGGACAGCAGTTTCAGGTGTATGCTGGTACCATCGATGTCAAAGTACTGGTCTTTGTTACAAATGAGTCTGTCCAAGCTAGACCACATCAAACATTCTTTCAACAGACATGAGCAGAAGCCTTTTTTTTTATAACAAAACATAACCGAATCTTCCTTAGATTGATCGGGTCCGACTATAGCTGATCCCATTATGTCCCAGGATACTGGAAGTATTCTATGTGTGCACCTGATGTGCTTCCAGGAGGCATTCATGATAAATACTTTCATCCTGTTTGAGCGGCCATCTTAGGATATGAGTGAGAGACCAACCAAAGGGGAGTGTTATTGAGGAGACCATGAAAGGTGGGGTTCTAATTCTGCCATGGTACTGAACACCGGTTGGGATTACAGCCAAACTCAGTGCTTAAAGTGGAATGAAAAAGGTATGAAGGGTCTTTGAAAGGGTGTGGTGAAAGAAGCCTAACTAGAAACCCTTTACGAGATGTGTGGCTTATGTAAATATTGGTGTAGTCTAAAACATGTGACCTAGAATCCTGTGCTTGATACAAAATGTCACATGACCAGTATTCAGGCACCTTGGGCATGCTTTCTGTTAGTACAGCCAAACATATCAAATAACAACATAGAGCACGTACACTTATGAAAAGCCAGAGCTATTGGTTTTGACAATATTCTTTAGGTCAAACTTACTAGACAGTGCACTAGCTGTCTGCACACGAGATATTGTGGGTTTATCACAATCATACAGGGGCTTGAAGTCTACTTATTGCTTACCATTGGTTGGCTTTCCTGCCACTCTCATTTCCCTGCTTCTTATACATGTTCCAGCTTGTCAGCTTTGTGTTTATCCCTCCAATGAAACATAGCCTTTTTACGATCTCTGTATATGGGATGTCTTCTATGCTTCCATTACTTGTTTTCAAGCACCACGTTTTTCTTTTGGGTTAGGCAGTATATTGGACTCCATGGGGCAGATTTACAAGCCCCTTGCGCCACTTTTGCGTCACTTTTCCCATGTTAAAAGTGACGCAAAAGTGGCGCAAGGGGCTTGTAAATCTGCCCCCATGTGTTTTCTAGCTGTCTCCCTTGTGTACTTCTCTCCCACTGCATTCCATGCCCTTTGTGCTGTGCCCTGCCCCTCCATCTTGTACTCACCCTTGTGTACTTCCGCCATTGCTTTCTCACCCATGTGCTTCTCTTTCACCCACTCCACGTTGCTCTCTTGTCAGTTACTTCTTCCCACCTCCGTGTTGCTTTCCCACCAATTCCCTCCTTCTCTCTCACTTGTTCTTTCTCTTCCACACCACCACCCTCTATGTTGCTTCCCTTGACCTTCCTCTATTACCTGCTGCTTCTCCTTCCTACCCCTCCCCTCCATGCCACTGCGCCCTACTTCTTTCTGACCTGTAGCTTCTCTTCCCGAATCCTAATTATGCTGCCTCCCCCCATTCTGGCCCTCGGTATTGCTTTCCCGCATCGCAGTCTACCGTGTTGCTTCCTCCCACTCCGGCCCTCCGTGTTGCTCCCGCACCCGAGCTTAAAAAAACCCATAACTTATATTTTTTAATTATTACTGATCTCAACTGATATTAAAAGATAAAATTGCTCGCGTCATTTTGTAGGTTCATGCATGGGTTGTGTACACGAGTACAAAATGACCTGACCACTACATCATAGCACATGACCACTGCATCATAGTACTTTTTTCTACTTTGTTTTTTAAGCCAAGCTGGACTGCATAGTGGATGCTTTATAGAAGGAATAACAAGCATTGACACAGCAATAGGTCCCAAAAGCGAGACCTATTGGCTTTGCCAATAATTGCTTTTAGCTTGTCTTTGACAGTTTCAGAAGAGGATCTGCCTGTACAAGTCATCAGTCCATGTCCACAAAAGTAGAAGTCCAGCATGAAATGGAGGCCACATCCCAGTGTTTTTCTGCTTAATTAGCCTTCTTCATTGGTTTGTAACTCAAACCTTTTGGTTATGTGAAATTTGCATCATTTTCTTTCATGTAATAACGCAGAATTTCAGACATATTGCATGAAATTGCAAGTAATTCTGTGAAATGCAAATCTTGCATCCAAAATAGACACATGGACATATTATGCACAAAAAAATGGAGCAAAAATCACAAGTTTCACATTCTGGTTGCTCACATTCTGGTTGCTCACGTTGTTCCTGTGCGCTCATGTGACATTTTTGCTCACTACAATACTTAATTAAGCGCTGTAGCGTAATCATATCATTTCGGAAATTTCAGGTAACAAGCAAAATGTGAAATCACCAAAATTCCGCAAGATTATGTCTACCTAATGGAAATTTCACCCGGGCCTAGACAGGACATATCTTTTTTACAAAGAAAGAACCAAAAGATTATTGTAAATTGCAATGGAAAAGATTGACCCAGTGATTAACAATCACTGGGTTCATACCTTGGTGCTTTAGAAGTTGCAGTCCTGTTTTTTGCACGTCTACGCTATTCCAGAATGCGTCCAGCCTTCAATTCCTCAGTCAAATGTGACCTTTTTGAAAAGGCACAGTCATGCATAAAATAACCCCAGTCTGCCTAATGGTACATCCAGTGGTTTCGAAGCGTAAAGCTCAAATACGGAATTTCTTGTAAAATATATGGTTGTAGAAAGAAGTCTTCAAGCTCATTTATATCGCTCAGCACCCCTCCCCACTTCATCACACCCAGTAAAAAAACACACACACACTAATTAGAAAAGAAATTAGAGTTAGCCTCATCAAGAAGGTTAAATATTGCGAGGAAGCTTAAATACTGTACTGTCATTTATGTTTTTTTTGGCTAAGAATGTAGACAACACCTAACATGTAGTGACACATATTTCATTTAACAAACTACATATATGGAATGAAAACTATTGTCAGCAAGTCAAAGAGGGATTTGGGGGAGAGGGCATTTTTTAAGAAAAGTGCCGAACTATGTATACTCTGTAGCCTTTTTTCTTACAATAAATTCACTATTAAAACTCCAAGAAATCTCAACAAAATCGGTGTTTATTGATTTACTTTATTTTTGCAATATAATATATTTATCAATTGAATCATTGCTATGATTTTCAGTGTTATTTTTCAAAAGTTCATTTTGCTTATTACAATTGAATACTCTTTATGTTAAAAACAGAGTCTCTAGTTGGCAGAGGTGTGCACCCTGTCCAAGATGGGACCACAGTTCTAATCATGGTAAGTCAGTCACAGACTTAAATCAGACAGTGCTAACCTTCTGATAGCTTGGCACAGAGCAGACAGGCTTAACATAAGAGGCAATGTGTCAATCAATCATGGGTTTGTTAAGCGCGACTACTCACCCGTAAGGGTCTCAAGGCGCTGGGGTGGAGGGGAGGTGCAGGATCCTGTCCATCAAGGAGGAGGTCTATCGAAGAGCCATGTTTTGAGGTCCCTCGTGAAGATGGGGAGTGATGTCGTCTGTCTGAGGTGGAGCGGGAGGGCGTTCCAGGCTCTGGCCGCGAGGAAGGAGAAGGAGCGGCCTCCCGATCTGGACTTCCTGGTGCGGGGGACCACGGCATGGGAGAGCTGGGCTGATCGTAGGGTCCTTTGGGGTGCTTGGAATTTGAGTCGGCTGTTCAGGTATGCTGGTCCGGTGTTGTGGAGGGCTTTGTGTGCGTGTGTGAGAATCTTGAAGGTGATTCTTGCCTCGATGGGGAGCCAGTGGAGTGTGCGCAGGTGCTAGGAGATGTGTAAAACAGTTGTGCATACATGGGTACAATATCACAGAGAAAACACCACAAAAAAGACTCAACAATGAGGTATGAAAATAGCATCTCTTTTACTCTTGAAAACAAGATAAAAATGATAAGAATCCATTTAAAAGCATCTCAAATTATGGATACTTCAAGAATGTACAATGCTGAAAGAGCCCTCAAGCTTTCAGCAGGTTATTTACGGTTACGCCAGGGAAATGACAGCAATCCATGCCATAGATCAGGAACAGACTTTCTCCTCCGGTCAACACAAAGCAATGCTTCCAAAGTTATTACAGTTAAAATGCAATGTCAAGATTGCAGGAGACTGAATCACACGCTCCGTTCAGAGCTGTCCATGAGAGCGCTGGTGGGTGGCAGGGATCTCGTAAGTCCCGAAGTGCACAGTACTTTTCTCAGGGCCTCGGGAGCCTCGTAGCTGGAGTCTCCCCTTGCTGGATACGATGCAGTGATTGGAGTCCTGGAGGGCAGTCACCTGTCTTTCCTTGATGCGTGCAGAGTGTGCCAGGATGTGCTAGACTGCCTTCGGGTGCTGCAACTTCAATGAAGTCGACAAGCACTATTTTCTGCGCTCAAGCAGGCAGACAAGGCGGTTCTTGATCGGTCCACCGCGCTGATGAGTGTGTATGCTCAAAAGCAGCTGCCAACTGTGACATCATACCTGGTTCTATGTGGAACATCACTATGTATTCTATGTGGAACCTCACTATGTCAGGGAGTTCTACTGTGGTCAGTTACTCAGCAGCAGTTGATGGATGAGGTGAATAAATCGGACCAGAGTCTTACCTGGTGTCCGTCTGTTTATTCTTGATGTGGAGAACACCACATTAATTTGGCGACGAGCGTGGGCATCACCTCAACATCAGACGAGAGCTGTCTCCCTCCTCCTTCATTGGTAGAGAAGTTGTTATCCTCTCTTCTCCAGCGGCGGAACAAAAGGCAGACAAGAAGGTGTGCTCTCACTCTTCTCCAGCGGCTATTTTCGGTCTTGGAGGCGAGTGTACTGCCCGGGAAACACCACGGTGAGGAGATCCGTGGGAGGGGCGTGGGGTGAGACACATGTGCGTTCCACTGTTTGTTTTGCGCGTCCTCTGTGCACAGGCTGTTTAGGCCTTGATTCGTCTGTTGGACGTTCAAGGTTGGATCACTTTTGCGTTCCAGTGAGGTAGCGCGCATTTTCAGCAACACTACTTGCCTCCTGACGTGTGTCGTCACGCACGGGCGCCATCTTTGAAGATTGGGAAACTTCGTATAAAATAGGTTGTAATTCAGGTTGTTCAAGTTTATGTACAAGTGTGTTGCTAAGTAACTGTGTTACACACCATCTGTTCTCAGTTTGGGAAGTCGGTTTGTTTGCGCAACGATCTGCCGTGTTTGGCACACCTCTGCTTGTGTGCGAATAGCTAGGTTTTACACACCGATCATTTACTCATTTTGTTTTATTTCAAGGCCACACGACGAGTTGTTTTGCAACGACCTACGGTGATTGGCACACCTTCGTTTTTGCGTAATATATTTTGTGTGCTGATGACAAGTAACCACGGTGATTAGCTACTTGAGCAGTAAGTCCTTCATCTCCTCAATGCTAAACTGAGTGGTACTTTGTTTTAGCCGATTTTTATTCACCCAATGTTTTTTTTTTTTTAAAAGAAGGGGGTTACACAATTTTGCAACAGAAGGAAGATTCAAAACAAAATTTAACAGAAGGAAATTAAGACACTTTTGCATCATCTGCGGCGTAAGGGACCTTTTAGCTGGCTTTGATTTTACTAAATTAAAAAATGCAGAATGTAACTCAACCTCCATTTTTCTTGAACAGTCCTGGAGAGCCAGCGATAAAGTGGCAAAAATGGAAGAAAATCTTCATAAACTATGCGAGAGTCTGTGGGACAAACTTAAGTGCAGAACGTAAACATTCTTTGTTACTTCACTGTCTGGGGGGCGAAGGACAGGAAGTACTTGAGCATTTGCCAGAACTCAGTGCTGCTGATCAGAGGACATTGAATGAGTATGAGATATGTGTACTACAACTGGATCAACACTATCTTCCTCGTGTAAGCACTATAATGGAAAGATACCATTTTGGTTTACGTGAACAGAAGAAGGATGAGTCTGTTGAAGAGTTTGTCACTGGGCTAAGAAAACTTGCTGCCTCCTGCAGGTTTGGTGATGCGGTAGAGGAAAGAATTAGAGATCAATTCTGATAAAATTAGAGAGGAGTTATGGTTAAAAGATGAGCCACCCTTGGATGAGGTTTTGACAATTGCCAAACGGGTCGAACATATGATGAAATGTGTAGACGAGCTAAGTAATACAAAAATAAGTCAAATGCTTTGACCACTAATGTTGATGAAGTTGTTTGTCAGGTAAAAAATAAGACGTCTGTTGATATCGAAAGTGGAAAGCATTCTCGTGTCGCAGAAGGTTCCAGTTCGCAAGACAGCAAGTCTATCTGTTTTAGATGTGGCAGGTCAGGCCATAGAGCGAATGCTTCCTTCTGTCCAGCCCTGCAAGTTCTTTGCAATGTCTGTGGGAGGAAAGGTCATTTTTTTACAAAATGTTGTAAGAGCAAGGTGAAAAGGAGGGATCAACCACAGGCTAGAGAAATTATGTATCAAGTAGATGACCGAAAAACAAAACATCCCTCTCATGTAGTTGTAATTGAAGGAATTGAACTTGAAATGAAGTTTGACTCTTGTTCTCATCTCACTATTATTGGCAAGGACACATTTGATAAGCATTTTACAGGCAAGGTTACTCTTCTGAAAAACGATGTCTCCCCCGTTGGTTATGGAGGTTTACCGATAAACTTGTTGGGTTATTTCTTGGCTTGGATTGAATTGAGTGGACGTATGACTGCTGGTAAAGTGTACGTTGCCAGGAGAGGAGACGCACTCTTATGGTAGCTTCACCAACGTTTGCTTGGAGTTCTTCTTAATCCGAATGCTGTGCCGCAAGTTCAGGTACAGGTGGTTGACAATCCTGTAGCTGTCCTAGGGGAACATTTTGCCGATGTCTTCGAAGACAAGTTGGGATGTCTTAAGGGGTACCAACATCATATAAAACTTAAGGAGGGTGCCGTCCCCATTGTTGCCAAGGTTAGGAGGGTAACGTTGAATGGGCAAGCAAGTGTGCAGAAGGAGATTGAGTGTTTGGTTGATATGGGTGTCATTGTGTCTGTTGAAGCTACTGAGTGGTTGTCTCCGATAATCATTGCGAAGAAAGCCAATGGCGAGATTCCCATCTGCATTGACTTTTGCTCTCTTAACAAGGAGGTAGTTGTGGATAGGTTTCCCCTACCAAACATCGATGAGATTGTCAGCACTTTAGCAGGTGCTAGGTACTTCACTACCCTAGATTTAGCGTCCGCCTACCATCAGGGGGAATTGGATAAGGCTTCGCAAGATTTGACAGCCTTTGTGACACCCATGGGAACTTATAAATTCCTTAGCATGCCATTTGGGCTCGTTTCAGCGGCATCAGTTTTTCAGTGGATCATGTTGAATGTGCTCAAAGGTCTTTCTGGGGTGAAGTGCTATCAGGATGACTTGCTAATTTATGGTAGTACTAAGGCTGAACATTTTTCAAGGGTTTGTGATGTGTTGGAAAGTTTGAGGAAAGCTGCTTTGACGCTGAAGAAGGAGAAATGTAAGTTTGTTGTTGAAGAGGTAAACTATCTGGGTCATTGCATCCCTGGGCAAGGTGTATTTCCTAAAAAAGAACTAGTTAACACTATTGTGAAATTGAATGAACCTTGTAACAAGGAGGAGTTACTGTCCTTTTTTGGGCACAGTCGAATTTTACTGTAAATTCATTCCAGGGTATGCTGACAAGACGCAAAGTCTTAGGAGATTGACGGGTAAGAATGTGGTCTTTGCATGGAGTTCGGAGTGTGCAAGAAAATTTGCATCCATCAAGGAAGATTTGAGGAAAGCTCCCTCCTTACAGGCTTTTGTTCCAGGAGATGAGACTTACATTTTAACTGATGCTAGTGCAAAAGGCATAGGAGCTGTGTTGCTTCAGAAGAGTTGTGGTGTAGAACGTCTGATTGCTTGTGCTTCGAGGTGTTTGAGGGGCTCTGAGCTAAATTACTCGGTAATCGAGAAAGACGTCTTGGCTATTTTTTGGGCTTTGAGGAAGTACAGGAATTTGATTTGGGGTACTAAGGTAAAAGTACTCTCAGACCATAAGCACTTAAAGGAGGTTTTTTCAAAAAAAGGTCTAGATTCTATTTCATCAAGGAGAAGGAAGTGGATCATTTCACTTCAAGAGTATGACTTTAATGTTGATTATATTCCAGGAGTGATCAACTGCTCAGCCGATTGTTTATCTCATTTGGTGGATGTAAAAGATATTGATCTAGATGAGGATAGTCTTGTTGATGATGTGATAAATGTCTGTGAAGTTACATTGGGTGCAGTTGATGAGACTGAGTGGAGAACTGAGATTGCCAAAGATGTAGAAATTTCTAAAGTGATTGAGTTGCTGTCGTTAGGGAAGAACAAGCATCTTGAAAGGCCTTGGTCCATGGTTTGTGAGGAGTTATTGGTCATGGATGGTGTGCTTGTTCGTGGTACCAAGCAATTCCACCCTTGGGTGTACGGGGTAAACTCCTCAATCTTGCACATGTTGGTCATCTAGGCATAGTTAAAACAAAGGAGTATTTGAGGATGCAATTTTGGTGGCCGGGGATGGATAAAGAGGTTGAGAGGATGGTTCGTGATTGTCTGGAATGTTGTGCAAGTGACAACATTTTGAAAACCAAGCAAATGCCCATGGTCTGCAGGAAGTTACCAGAACATCCCTGGGATGAAATTGCCATCGATATTGTTGGACCCTTGCATGGTGTGAATGATACCCCTTATTTGATTGTTGTCTTGGATCTTTATTCAAGGTGGATTGAAGTAAGCTCAGTAAGGGATATTTCTTCATCAAGTGTTATAAAGTTCTTAGAGGATATCTTCAAGAGGGAAAGTTATCCCAATTGTATCCTTTCTGATAATGGTCCACAGTTTTGTTCTTCTGAAATGCAGATTTTTTTTTAAAGATTGTGGGATAATTCATAAGAGAAGTTCAGTTTATCATCCAGAAACAAATGGGACTGTTGAGAGAGTAAATAAAACTCTCAAGGAAAGCATTCAATTAGCCAGGGCCAGTAATTTAAACTGGAAAACTGTCCTGCAAGACCGGATCACTGCGTATCGTATGTCACCCCACACGACCACGGGAAGGACTCCCTTTGAGTTATTCAAGGGAAGGGCATCCAACTCTAAGTTGTGTCCAGGTTGGATGGTTTTGAACAAAGGGTTGATAAACAACCAGATAGGTGATTGGAGGAACAGAGAGCTTGATAAACAATGGGCAAGGAAACTGTACTTTGATGAAAAGATGTGCATTCAAACCACTGATGTGAATGTGGGGGACTACGTGAAAATTAAAGCTCCTGTGGGTTGTCAACCATGGTCTAAGTACACCAGAGTAAGAAAAGTTGCTAAAATATTTAAGAATGCGGTCAAGACTGATGATGGTAGCATTTGGAATAAAAGCAGAGTTGTAATGGTCAGAACAAATCCAAATCCAGCTTTCATGAAAAAGGGTCGTACTGGATTTAATTCTTCAACAAGTGATGTTGATTCTTTCCGTCAGAGTCTCATTCCTTGCCTGTTAATGTTAGAGAGAGGAGTCAGAGGGTGCGTAGACAACCTTTGTATATGAAGGACTATGTTTGTTAAGTTCTCTTTTATGCCTTGTCTATTACCTTCCTTTGTTGATTAATTATTTGCCATGTTTGTAACACTTCACTCTCCCTCTTGCCTTTTCATGCTTTGTTTATTTCTTTTGTTGTAAAGAGGGAAGATGTGTGACATCATACCTGGTTCTATGTGGAACATCACTATGTATTCTATGTGGAACCTCACTATGTCAGGGGGTTCTACTGTGGTCAGTTACTCAGCAGCAGTTGATGGATGAGGTGAATAAATCGGACCAGAGTCTTACCTGGTGTCCGTCTGTTTATTCGTGATGTGGAGAACACCACACCAACACTCTCGCTGAAGGCCCAGGACCGGTTGAGGACAAGTCAGGCAGAGTCAGACTTTGGATTAGTAGAGCCCAGCAGCGGTCATTTCTGCGAATTAAATCTTTGATGGCCCTGATATTTCCTGAACAGGGGGGAAGCCAACAAGCCCTTGGAGTTACTTAGGTTGGAAAAGGTTGTAGAGAACAGGTCCAGTCCTTCTCACCTCCCAAGTCAAAGGCAGCAGGCAGCAGGCCAAGACAGCAGAGCAGGTAGCAAAGTGGCAGTCCCTCTTGTAGCACAGCTTCTTGGAAGAGTCTCCTTAGGCCCCCAAAGTGAACTAGTCAGAAGGGATCATAGACACAGTACTTATATCCAAATGTGTCTTTGAAGTGGGGGTGACTACAAAGTAAAGCTGTTGTGGTGCACAAGTCTCCTTTCAGCCTAGCTCTGTCTGCCAGCCTATCTGTGGGGGGCAGGGAGGGGGTAAATCACTGTTTTGTGGGGGGCCAGGCCATTGCCTATTCAGGTGTATATGTCAGCTCCTCCCCTCCCTCTTGCCCAGGAAGAGTCATCAGTATGCAGATGAATGCAGATGCAGCTGAGTGCCCTGTGCTTGTTGCTGTCTAGAGGCAGTGCACAAAGTATAGCTGTCACCCCACAAACGTGTATTTGAGACAGTCTGTAAGGCACACAAGAGATCTGAGAGCAGAGAAATGTCCACTTTCTAATAGTGGCACTTCTAGATTAGTAAAACCAGATCCAACTTTACCACTAAAGAGGATTTATCATTACCAATCCAATGATATAAAACATAAAGCCGCTACTTTTAGGCGGGGAGGATGTGGTGCAGCGGCCAGAGCGACTGACTCGGGAGCTGGGGATCCGGGTTCGAGTCTCAGCATCGGCCCAACATCCTGTGATTCTGGGCAAATCACTTAATCTCCCTGTGCCCCTGGACAGCGACTGGATGCCCTCACGCGTGATAAGCCAGACTGTATAAATCTACAAATATATATATATATATATTTACTCTTCTGGAATCAGGAATTACACTTAAAAAGGGTATTTAAGGAATTCCCAATGTTAACCTATGAGAGAAGCAGGTCTCACAGTAGTGAAAATGAACTTGGGTGGTTGTTACTACCAGGACATGAAAAACAAAAAGGTACATGT
Source organism: Calotriton arnoldi (assembly GCA_963921515.1). Lineage (NCBI taxonomy): Eukaryota > Metazoa > Chordata > Amphibia > Caudata > Salamandridae > Calotriton > Calotriton arnoldi. The sequence goes on along the minus strand of CAWUFW010002254.1, from coordinate 1,253,371 downwards.
CCTACCTTTTACTTACACAGTACCCTGGCCTTACGGCTACCTAGGGCCTACCTTAAGGGTGACTGATATGTAATAAAAGGGGAGTTTAAGGCTTGGCAAGTAGTTAGAAATGCAAAAACAACAGTTGATGGACAGAATGCAGAACAATGTCATACATTCACCCCAGTACAGAGATCTGGGCCTAAATCCATTGTTTTTTTGCTCACCATGCCATTCCAGTTTGAACCCAGCCATATGCAAATCAGTCTTGACCCTGTGCCTCATGGGAACAGTCCAGCCCGAACTGCCAAGCCAGGTCCTCCCTGGACTTGAAACAAGCATCCTAGGACCGGTTTCGGGGTTTCACCCCTCTTCAGCCAGGATAGCTTGATTCCAGTGGCATGGAGAGCACGGGACCCAAGTCTGGGCATACCCGTCCCACTCGGGGTGACAAATGCAAAAACAACAGTTGATGGACAGAATGCAGAACAATGTCATACATTCACCCCAGTACAGAGATCTGGGCCTAAATCCATCGTTTTTTTGCTCACCATGCCATTCCAGTTTGAACCCAGCCAAATGTGACTGGGGGGGAGTGTCTGAAAAGTTTCAGCGCTCCGTTCATCATCTCTTGTGTTTGAAGTAGTTAGAAATGCCAATTCAAGGTGGCAGTAAACTGCGCCCACAGGCCCTGCAGTGGTAGGCCTAAGTCAGGTTTGAAAGGCTACTTCTGTGGGTGGCACAATCAGTGCTGCAAGCCCACTAGTAGCATTTGGTTTACAGGTTCTGGGTATATGGCATACAACTTTGCTAGGGACTTATAAGTGAACCAAATATACCAATCATGGATAAACCAACTGTCATCACATTTTAGATAAGAGCATATGCACTTTAGCACTGGTCAGCAATGGTAAAGTGCTCAGAGTCCTAAAGCCAGCAAAGATTATGTCAAAAACAGGAGGTCAGAAAGCATAAAGCCAGTGGAAACCACGCCAAAAGATGGCAGGTCTAACACTTCGGGTTTTGAAAAACACATAAAGTGACTGCAACAGTTTCAGTTATCCTTCTTTGTTTTATTTAAAATGTACTGGGGGTATATATAAAGTGCTCAACTGTCCACCAGAGGGCTGTTGACTGATGTAGGTAGCAGTATAGCATATAACACATGAGGACAGAAAGACGTGGAATACATTTACAGTGATAAATCAGGACAGCAAATACATCGAGAATAAAGAAAAACACAGCATCACAGTCTATTAAAGTGGTGAGGGGAGGGACACAAGTTAGGCACAAAGATTGTGACGAAGTGAGTTTTGAGGCCTTTCCAAATTTGTACTACTAGGTGGAGAAATTCTCAGTCCGAAGAAAACGTCTTTTCAAATCTTCTGGATTGCCAGCCTGGGCCAGGGCTGGACTGGGAACAGAAACCGGCCCTGGCAAACTGCTCAGCCGGCCCCCCCTTGGGTGAGGGGGAGTGCAGCCGAGCAGTTTGGGAGGGCCGGTTTCGGCCGATTTTGTTACAGGGGGCCGATACTGCCGACCCCCGGTAACAAAAACGGCCCCCCAGGGGCCCAAAACCGGCCCCCACACTAGCGGCCTACCGGGGAAACGCCCGGTGCCCGCTATGGCCAGTCCGGCCCTGGCCTGGGCAACACTGTTCTCTTAGTAGTGGATGTGCAACAGGACACCTTGAGCTGAAAGACAAAGGGCCTGTTTCACAAAGGGCCTCTGCACTTGTGGCAGAGGCCATGCAGTCGTGGGGAAGGCTCCACACTCGGGCGGAATCTCCGCAATGAGAATTCTCATTAGGGAGATTCCGCCCGAGTTCTGAGACTCCCCCACAACTGTGGGACCTCCATCAAGAGTGGGAAGGCCCTTTCTGAATCAGGTCCGAAGTAGTCAGGTTTATTACTCGCCAGTGATTCATGCCTGTGGACATCCGTTACCCAGGAGAGCTCCTCCCACACTTTGAACACCTCTGTTATAGACTCAGTCCCTGCACATTGCATGCTGGGATTATTATTCCCGTTAAAGTAGCAGAATGTTAAGACTGCCTGAACAATTATGGCTAATGATCTAAAGTCTACCATAAATTATAAATACTCAAATTGTATTTTTAGAAAGAAAGGACTCCACGAAGCCTGAGCACGCTTCAACAATTTCTTTGATGCCTATATTGGATACTTGTTGGATATAGGTGTTTGCTAAGCAAATTAGCAACAAAGTTAAAAAACAGTCACAGAAACTCGTTACAGCTTCATGATTCTGTTTTTGAAAAATAATCATACATCTCTGCCCTTGCCTAGCTTCACAAAAGAGAAAAGTGGCATCCCCTCAATTTAATTTAATTTACTGCTATGCACTCTACGTTTCATATGTGCATTACATCCCAGAAGAATACTGTGCGAGCCTGAATGCAGCAAAGTATTTGGGCATAATTCACATTAATAATTTAGCATGAAAGCTATTCTGCCTTTGCTTCAGATTCAATAAAAGAGACCATGTGAGTTAATAAAGTGTTATTGATGTACAGTTTCAGTATGACTTGAGCAAGTGAGTTTCTGTAGCCTTGTTCACTGGACCTCAGCGGTCAGTATATTATTCATATGTTCTTACCATGGTCATAGAATTTGCAGCTAGATGTGTTTAAAGTGGAAAATGTATTTCTTTTTTTCTAGATGACGGTGCTGACTTAAATTATAGTTGCTGAAAATTCAGTGGAAAATCTACCACAATAAGAGATCTTTTCCAATGTGGCTCTGTCCACTGTGTGAGAAACCACCTTAGGGGCTGGATTTTAGTAGATATTAAAACAATGCACATAGTTCCACAACCAGTGTTGGTACAATGTGGACAAGGTTAATGTGTTCCAAACTGGGGGTACAATGCCAGTACCCACACCTCTTGCGTCCCCAACATACTGGAGTCGTTTCAGAGCAGTTAAAGACATGCAATTCGCCTTTCTGTAAAAAAAGTCCAGAGCTCTTTTACTAGGATAACTTTATCAAACATGGTGGAGGACTTGACACTATAGAGGAGGTGGAGCTGCCACTTTTTTCAGCAGAGTGACCGTTTTTCAGTCCTGTTAGTGAAGACAGAGTCATGTTGTGATGTAAAGTCCACCACATAAGGACATTTAAATTCAGCATCACCATCCTTTAAATCAGGCGAGCGCAAAGTAAGTGGTTTTATTTATTTAATATTACTTATGCCGTAGCCTGTCGACTTCCACCAAAACCCCCGCCCCGGCTCACCGCTCTTACCTGTGCGAGCCGCCACTGGTTTGGAGCCAGGTCAATAGTATATCAAATACTTAAAATTTACTTATTTGCACTTGACCTTGCTGCCACCTAGCAAAATTGTTACATTATTTAAATATTATTTGTATTATTAAGTGACTCTTGTCGTGAAAATAAATGGAGAATCCATACGAACCATCAATGATCACCAGGCAGAATAGAGGCTCTTTAAAACTAAGCTCGTTTAGTAAACAAATATTAAAAAATAAATCACCTGTTGGGATAATGACAAGGAAGATGAGAAACAGGTTTATTGTTTTGGTCTTTTTATGAAAGGCAAAGAAGCCTCTGATTAAAACTAATGTATTTGGAGGATGGAATACATTTAAAATCACGACCTTAATGGAATGTTTAGCAAAATACAAATATAGGTCTTGGACCTTCCTTAAGGGATTAACAAATATGTCGTGCTAAGCCTTTATTCAAATTTTTTATTGAAGTTTACTACATATGAGTGCATTCTCAAATCCTGCACATTTGCACCATAAGGTCTGCTTTCCACTGCTTTACAAAGATATTCTGTACTTTAGAACTTGAATTATAGATAACATTTTAGTATTTAACTGAAGAGTTACACTTGGTATAAGAATAATTTTGTAACAGTTTATGGTGATAGAGTTAAGTCTTTGTATAATGATGAATTTGTCATGATTGTTATTGTTTTATGGAAAGATTTCCCAACTAAACACTATTTTACACACACGCGCACACACACACACTGTCTCTTTCTCTCTTTCTCGCTCTACCGCTCAACCAGGCCCTGGTTGAAGCAAATAGTTCTGACGCTTTGTTTTTAATATATTAAAGCGCTACTTCATTGATTAGCAAGTTTGTGTCTGTGTGCTGGGGGATTGGACATATGAAAGGCTCACTGGGTGGATGGTTAATGGGGAAATGGATATATTGGTGATTGACTATGTTTCATGAGTCAATTAAAAAATCACACAATCATTCATCCACCCATTCAGTCATCAATCCATCCAGTCACTTTGTCCATCGGTACAGTCATCCATTCAAACAGCCATCCATACACTCATTAACTCATTCATTTATCCATGCACTCCTTCATTCAACGATCCATCAGTCCTTTCTTCCAGCCTTTCTTTCATTCACACATTCACCCAATTGCCCATCCACACAACCATATGCAAAAACTTGACTTTCAATGAAGAATCATTTTCACCTATTTAAAAAAGACTAGACCTAATGCCATTATCGATACTTTGGTGGCACATGAGCTAGCTCAGTGTGTTGTTCCTTCTGCTTTCACAGGCTAGTGCCCTACGTGGTAAAAGTGATACAATTATATTTCAACAACAACGTTGACTAGCTAGGTCTACACCAGGGTTAGGCATAAGAAATCTGGGAAAACAGTAGGTAGCTCAGCCTGATTAGGATTTTGCAACATTATTTTAAGCTGACCATGGATCATTAATCATTGTGTCAAGTGACAAATCATAATTATAACGCTGTCTATGCATTACAAAGACTACCATATTAATAGATAAGAGGAAAGGCAGGGCAAGCTGAAATTCGAAATTTACAAGAGAAAGGGCAAAAAACAGAATATGGCACATGTGATTCTCGTCTATCATCAAGATGTATTAGCATTCATGAACTTGAACCAAAAACAAAGTAAGAACTGTTTTTTTTATTACAAGGGTTGTCTCAGGGCGAATCCCATGTTAGAGGTTGTGTGCGTAAGAGCAGTGCGAAGAGTGGAGTGTGCATAGGTTGGGGATGTCAGCTCTGGCGCAGGGTACTTTCACAGGACACTGTGCAGGCTCGAACTGGCTAATAAGGCAATCAGGCAGTTCCTGATGGGCTGGTCTGACGGGTCAGTGTCTGGGCCAGTTTTGTGGTTGTTTGTGGGCATTTCTATGGTTTGTTGGGCTGCTTCTTACTGTTGATTTCACTCATATTGAAACAAACATTGACTGCAGCAAGCATAAATCCATGCAGTCTTCCATACCTTGCAAAACATTAATAAATCGTGTCTTGGTACAAGTTCCAAACTGCCCAATTTGTATACATGGGCCACTGGTTTGGCTATCTAATTCACCAGTGGTGGTACATATGTTTTAGTGCCCAGGCTTATTTTCTGTCTCAGTCTGACGCTGATACTGTGTCAACACATATCACTGACATTTCACAAGCAAACCACGAGCAATCTACCATTTGTAATTTCTGAAAATCGTTCAGAGGGGCAAGCCAATGGTAAAGTCACCTTCCAAAACCTTCCAAGCAGGACATTAATCTCACCTTTTACTTGGAAAAATGAAAGCTGGTAAGTGTGAATCCTCAGTAAAAATCTGAAGACTTGCAGTTCTTGCTTGATCTAGCACTAATGACATCATTTGGACTCAAGCAGGAGACCCAGATTTTGCCCTTTGTGCAGACCACACACACAATTTTAGGAAATAAGTGCATTGTTAGTTCATTTTCTCCAAAAGTGCTCCTGCCAACATGGTGAGAGGCTTTTGTTAGAAATGAATGGCAAGCAGGTTGTCATGCTGTTGGGTGTGCTCCTCAAGCTGGAGTTTTTTTCTGCGGAAATCTTAAAAAAAAAAGAAAAATGATTCTGACACGTGCGTGGAAGCCATTGTTAAAGTTTGTAGCTTAGATCTCCAATGCATTGAATGACATACCCAGGCAGGGAAAATATTAATTGGTAAAAGTGCCCTAAATAGGGTGGCCATCCTAATTCATCAACGGGGTTGACCCAGCTGCAGATGGCCTGCTCACTTTGACCTTGAAGTTATCGGTGGGGGGGCTTCACAGGCAGTCAATCTGCAGTTTCATAGACTCTAAATGAGACAGGAGAACCAGAAGTTTGCCGGAGTATGTGCTCTGCCAATTTCTGGAGAGCCCCTGACTCTTCTAAACTCCGTATGAGAACATAGATCACTTCATATGGCTTTGTGGTTTGTACATTGACATAAGGAATGTTTCTCAAGTACTGCGCCTTTCTTCATTTGAAACAGACATGCATTTTACCACCCTTTGAACATGCAACAAGAATTACATGACAAATAACATCAGGGAAAAACAGACAGGAAAAGGGCTATTTTGAAGATACATGGACTAATGACATGCTGTCGAGCAAGTTAACACAAACAGAAAATGCAAGCTGGTTGCCAGTTGCTCTCCAGTCAAACCAAATATTCCTGCCATAAAAGGCATTTTTTATATTAAGATATGCAGTGTTACTGTTTGTTATTGAAGTCAGGCAGCCATAACGCATTGACTTTCCATAACAATTGGCTGCGGGATGGAGAACTACAGATCTCTAAATCATCCAGCAGTCTCTTCTACTACACAATGAGCTCCTGTTGCGTCTGCCTCCAAGCCTTGATTAGGTCTCTTTTTGCCTGTTCAATCAAGCAAGAATTGCAGAACTGTTATTTACAAGACTTTCACTAAAACGGGTACAGTTTGGAATCTAAAGAACACTAGTGTCACAGGATATAGATTAGCCATTTGGAACTTGACAGCGAAATACCAGCTCCCACTTTCATCAGCTCTTCCAGACAACCACTGTCTGGATCGTCTAGACACGCTTGCCAACTTCGAGGAGCTTTTTGCTTCGCACATTATGTTAAATCAATGTGCCAGCAAATATTCCTTTCCCTACCAAGGATATAGCTCAGAACAGAGCAAACAAAAAGCTTTCTGAGTTCTGAAAGTGCCCTAATTCGCCAGAACAATGTGCAAATATGCATGCCTTTTCCTTCCACTGATGTGGCTCTAAAGAATTATTTCAATAATCTACCATACTCACTTGCACACTGTGATCAGTAGGAGTGGGCGGACTATTCTGTTCCATTCGTGGAATTAGCTGAATTTTGGCCACTCTGCGTTGCTATTTAACGCAGAGTTCTGGCCAAATTCCAACAATCGCCCTGTGGCAGAATTCTTCTCCTATGAGGCTCCAGAATATGTGAGTTGGCCCAGCACGATTTTCTTACGCGGGCGGTTGCCAGCATTCGCGATCGAAGGGCTGCCATTTGAATAGATTTGCTGCAGCTCGAGTACATTTTCTACTCGACCAGCAGCAAAATCAACCTGAATGGCCGCCTGCTCTTGTGCAAAGCATGGTGCAATTCGTTCTGATTTCCAGCGCTGCTTGTGCTATCAGTGCTAAATTGCACAGAGAGCTGCATATTTTCTGCCACTTGGCGGAATTCCATGGAATCTCACTGAGTTTTTCTGGAACTCTGCGAGTTCCGTTTTCCCCGAGTGATCAGCTCCATGAGGCAGGCATGCACCAGTTTACCACAAATATGTTTCTTTTTCAATTTATTTGTTCTTTTTTTTTTTATTTTATCATCTCAGAAAAGCAGTGAATACAGTAAACCAGAATCGGAAGATAACTAACACAGACATTCATAAAAAATAGTACATGATAGACCACTTATTCTATTCCATAAGTGGACTCCAAACTTGGATGCCCCTTTGTAGGAAGGTGGAATCTGACTATATGGTTGCCCCCACTTTTTTCCTGGTGTTTTGCTGGTTTATGACTTAGTTGGACTGGGACCCTGCTATTCAGGGCCCCAGTCTATCTGCTCTCTCTAAACGACATGGAGTGCACTCTAGGTGCACTAGTGATTGGATACTGTGGTGCCTTATGAGTCCCTAGTATATGGTACCTTAGGTGCCAAGGGCATAGGTACTTCACAGGCCTACCAGGGGCTGCAGCATGTGTTATGCCACCCCTGGGAAGCAGTCTAAATCTGACACCACAGGCCTGCTACTGCAGCCTGGGTGAGGTGGTGCTAGCACCCCTCACTGAGATATAGGTTTCCTATATCTCTCCTGCACACACATATAAACCTATCAGTCACCCCTAAGGCAGGCCCTATCAATCCTGAGGGCAGGGTGCTTGGCTTCTATGTGAGGGGGTGCCTCTGCCTGAGCAGGGCCCCTCTGCAGCTCTCAGAGTCTATTCTCTGGTGCTGTTTGTGGATGCGGTTAAACCATATACTATTTAAGTGCATTATATCCTCGCGGTAAATGCTAACTTTGGAATGGCTGCATCAAAACATGTCGTGTTTGGTGTCAAACATCTTGGAATACTACCCCCCGCCAATCTTGGCGGCGGGGGTAGCATTCCACCCTTCTAGAGGGATAAGACATGTACCTGCTGTGGAAACGCAGTAGAATCCTAAAGAGCCCTGGCATCACAAAATGGATGCCACCAGTCACAGACACTGGGCTGCCCTCCTGCTGATGACCGAAACTCGCAGTGGAGGAAGCCCAACAATAGGCATCCTGTCACAGGGAGGTGTAACCACCTTCCAGACAGGGTTTAGTGTATTGGGGCTGGGTGGGTGCACTCTTAGAGTGCTTTGAAGTCCTGCACTGGGGGAGCAGAAGGCTGTGCATATGCCAGTTCAAACCAGCTCAGGGGCTACCTGCCCCTGCTCTGGCGCGAAACTGGACAAAGGGAAGTGGGTGTAGCCACCCCTCCCTTGACCCTCCCATAGGTGGGGTCATAGAGCTAGTCCATCCCCTCTTTTTAGTATAAGAGGGGGAACCTTGCCATTGCAAAGCAGATAACCCCTGGACGACGCTCTACAGAAGAATCCTGGCCCTTCGACGTTCCACTACCTTTGGAAGACAGAAGAATCTCCCTTGGAGTCAAGGAGTGACTCCCCTGCTTGGCAGGCACCAAAAACGACAACGACGGTCGCAAACTACGCCGCTCCCGCCGGAGTCCGAAGTCACTGCAGCCCAAGAAGTGGATTTCCTGACCTCTCCCAGGCCATCGTGAGTCCCCAGCGAAGCTGAGGCAAGTGGACCCCACGAGTAACGAGGAACCGCGACCCCTGGGTACCGTGCACTATTGTCGAGTGCAACCCCTTCACAACGTTCTACGAACTTGTGCTTTGGACCACGTGTGGTCCCGACCTCCAGCAGGAATCCCTCCGAAGATCAGAGGCCTACACCGTCCCGAGTGACCGTGGGCCCCTGTTGAGTGATTCCGCCCGAGGTGTCTTCGCGATCCCTTGCCCGCTGGCTTGTGGGTCCCCAGAAGACTTCTTAAAGAAACCAAAGGGCTCCCCTGGTTGCTCCAGGCCTGCCCTGACTTACCCTCGCTGGGTGAGTTCCACAGACCTTGTTGGTCTGCGCCATCGACTTTTCTTCATCTCCCCGAGACTTGCGGCTGCCAAGGCTTGTTGGCTCCGATCGAGTTGCCGACACCGCAGTCAGCTGCAGACGTCGAGGGACACACCGAATCCAGCTCCTGGTCATCGTCGACGCCTCCTGGACCACGTGGCTGAAGAGTCAAGGCACCCGCAACCGACCTGAAGCGACCGACGACGGTGGGCATCCATCTTCCTTGCCCCGGGTCACTGCCAAGTGACTTTGAACACTGTCCCCTCTGCTTTCAGGTCATCCTTCTTCAGAATCCAGGCTTGGATTCCACCGGACACTTCTTCAGCTCCCGCAAGCAGCAAGTCTTCTTTGTTCGCCATTGAAAACGACGCCGCGACCCGACACCAAAGGACACCTGTGCACCCGGCTTCCCTGGGTGAGGTAACTCCAGCACTACGGTGCTCCTGTGGGTGTGGGCCCTAGAACTACTTACCCTGTAAGTGACTTGCTTGTAGGTTCTCCCGAAGTATCCTAAAACTCTTTATTTCCAACCGCGACTTGCCCCATTGAAGTTAACGGCGATTCGCGCCTGTGTATCCACACTGCACGCGTCCCCCGTGGGTCCTTTACTTACCTGCCTTGGGTGGTTTCGTGAGGCCCCAGCACTTCTGAAGGCCCTAGGCCTTGTCTCCTTGCAAGTCGTTGTTTCTAAGTCTCTTACTTAGTATATGGTCTGGTACGCCCCTAGGGCCCCAGCCATATCTTGTGCTTAACTTATTGTGAAACGTTGATTTGTGCATATGTTTGTCTTCTAATCTCATAAAGAGATTAGTAGAGAGTTATTTAGAAATAAATACATATATATTTGATATATATACCTGTGTGGTGTCTTTTCATTTGGTGATTCAAGAGATTATATGGTAAAACAAGCTGCTTTACATTCCTCCGAGACTTAGCCTGAAGGCTGCTCTCCACAGCTACCACTAGGATAGCTTTCTTTAAAAGGTTGTCTTAAACCTATCTACCATAAGAGTCGATTTGCCCTGGTGCAAGGTGTCCACTTTAATTAGTGAACAGCATATGCCAGGCCAACTTCTCACATTGGTGGGCAGCGTGTGGGATTCCAGCTTGCCATTGTTTTACCAGAAAATCTCTATTTGAATTACTAACTGAAAACCATTATAGGTACTCAAGGTACATATAAAGTCAAGCTTAGTATCAATAAGTTCTACTGAACTTAGAGCTGTGTTCCAAGGGATAGCACACCCTTTCCACAGCTCAAGCTAGGATCAGTAGGCCACAAACTAGTGTAGGTAGTACAACACTGCACAACACTAGAATGTCCTTAAAGGGTGGACCCAGTGGATCCACTCAGCCTCAGTATAAGGACATGGCTTTCTCTGACTTGAGAGCCATGTGTGTTGACAGACACCTGAGGATAGGACAGAGTCCCTCAACCCTGCACCTGATAGATCTGCTGACAGCAGATGACCTGAGATTGGCTCTAGGAGCTAAAGGGTTTGAATCAGTGGGTGGGTCAGTCATAGTATCTGGGTCAGATGATGAAAATCAGAATGACCAAGACTCTGTGATTGAAGGGCCAGGCTCCCAGGAGCCTGAAAAGGACAGAGGAATTCTCCCTAAGAGAACTGGCAGAGTGGATGAGAGGCACAGATCCCCTTCCAGGGAATCTGAGCACTCTTATCACTCTGGCAGAGAATTTGTCCAAGAGAGGAGCTCATACTTTAACTTAAGAGAGACCTCCTCTGAGAGAAGGTGCAAACTGCTCCAGTATGAGGAAGCCAAAGTGGCCCTCAGAACCAAGCAGTTGGCACTGGATAGAGAAGCCCTGGAGATCCAGAGAGCTTCCAGAAGGGAGGGTTTAGAACCCCTGGTGGCAGCAACAGTGTCCCTAGAGGCAGAGAATATGTCCCTGACCATAGGAACCTGAGCAAGGTTGTTCCTCCCTACCAGAGTGGGGATGATATCCACAAGTGGATAACTGCTATGGAGAGGGCCTGTAGAGTACAGCAGGTCCCCCAAAAGCAGTGGGCAGCAATCTTGTGGCTCTCCTTTTCAGATAAAGGAAGAGACAAGCTCCTCACTGTTAGAGAGGAGGATGCTGATGATTATGAGGTCCTGAAGAGTGCACTGATAGATGGGTTTGGCTTAACCACTGAGCAGTACAGGTTGAAGTTCAGAGATACCCAGAAGGCACAGACTCAGGACTGGACAGACTTTGTAGATTGTGCATCCAAGGCTCTGGAGGGTTGGCTGGTTGGCAGTAGGGTTACTGATTTCAAAGGATTTTATAATCTAATGATGAGAGAACAGATCCTTAATAATTGTCAAAACCAGCTTTTACACCAGTACCTGGTGGACTCTGATCTGACCTCTCCCCAAGAATTGGGAAAGAAGGCAGACAAATGGGTCAGAACCAGAGTAAGGCCTAAGAATCAGGGTGGTGACCACAAGAAAGATTCTACCAAGTCCCAAGAGAAAGGTGGGGATAAATCCAAGGATAAGTCCACTACAGGGCCCCAAAATTCCTCTTCTGGGGTGGGTCCCAAACTCCTTCCTCTCCTGAAAAGAAACCCTATTGCCATGTCTGTAAAAGCCTGGGCACTGGAAATCTGATCCCAGTTGTCCCAGGAATGGCAATAAAGAAAATGTTCCTCCAACAACTACTACCACCCCTCCTGGTACTACCAGTAGTAATCCTCCAGTTGGGAGTAGTGCACCCAAAAGTTAGGTGCTTTTGCAAGAGGAACAGAGGTGGGCCCTAGTTTAGACAGGACCCCCTCAACAGACTCCTCAGATTCTGATGGTGGTATAGGATTTGCCACCTTTACCGTGGGTCCCACAGCATTGGGCAGGTACAGACTGGAGCCAATAATTAATGGTCAGAAAGCTGTGGCATTTAGGGACACAGGGGCTAGTGTCACCATGGTGGCAGGGAAACTAGTCCCCCCTCACCAGCTTTTACCTGAGTTTAAATACCAGGTGACCAACATTGATGGTGTCAGAACAGATCACCCCATGGCCATAGTCAATCTCAGCTGGGAGGGGGTCACAGGCCCAAAAAGAGTGGCAGTGTCCCCAACCTTACCTGTAGATTGCCTGATGGGCAATGATCTGGAAATTTCAGCCTGGGCTGAAATTGAACACCAAACCCATCTGAAGATGTTGGGTGTCCCTGTAAAGGTTAGTGGGGCTGTGATGGCCACAGCCCCAGCCCAAGATTTTGGAGAGATGGAGCCTGGAAGAATGGCCCACTCTCCCCCGGAAGAGAGCACAAGGGTTGAAGAAAAGTCTTCTTCCCTCCAGACAGTAGGTAAGGGTCAGCCTCCTCAGGGAACTGACCCTACCCCTAGTGAAGGAACTGCCACAGAGGTAGTCAGGCCTGGCCTGGCCACCCCCTGATGGCAGAGGACCCTTACAAGGTGGTACCCAGTCTGGAGCAGGTAACCTGCCCCTCTCTACCCTGCCTCAGTCAGCCCAGGGCTGCAGAGGTCAGGGAGGTCAGTGGACCCCCAGGGCCCCCTGTCCAGAGGAACCCCCCATCAGCAGATTAGGGGCACCCAGGCTAGTAGCCCTAGCCAGGTAGAAATTCCTCAACCCACTGAGGGATCCCCCATACCTTTATGTAGGGACCTCCCCAGAAGGACTCTGTTAGGCAAGGGCAAACCTGGGACCAAAAGTTCCAAACCTGCCATGTCCCTCCAGTGTTCCACCCAAAGGGACCCAACCCCCGGCTGTAGGCAGTCAAAGGTTGACCCTTAGAGCAGAGTACCACTCAGTCATGGAAAGACAGGCATACATGGTGACCAGTGAGCTGAGAAAGCTGAGGCCAACATTCCTAGGGCCACACTTCCCTACTCAGACACCTCACCAGCCTGGTACTTTACCAAAGCACACCACAGGTAGTGATTCCCCATGGTGGAGACCCTCTCATACCCTTAGGGTGAGGGATTGCTTAGTGGACCATAAGACAGGGGGCAACCATGCTAGTGCAGGTGCTTCCTTATATGGCCACTTAGTCAATAAAGGCTCAACTGGCCAAGGTTAGCCTTATCTCCTTTCGTTTGGGGGGGTTATGTAGGAAGGTGGAATCTGACTATATGGTTGCCCCCACTTTTTTCCTGGTGTTTTGCTGGTTTATGACTTAGTTGGACTGGGACCCTGCTATTCAGGGCCCCAGTCTATCTGCTCTCTCTAAACGACATGGAGTGCACTCTAGGTGCACTAGTGATTGGATACTGTGGTGCCTTATGAGTCCCTAGTATATGGTACCTTAGGTGCCAAGGGCATAGGTACTTCACAGGCCTACCAGGGGCTGCAGCATGTGTTATGCCACCCCTGGGAAGCAGTCTAAATCTGACACCACAGGCCTGCTACTGCAGCCTGGGTGAGGTGGTGCTAGCACCCCTCACTGAGATATAGGTTTCCTATATCTCTCCTGCACACACATATAAACCTATCAGTCACCCCTAAGGCAGGCCCTATCAATCCTGAGGGCAGGGTGCTTGGCTTCTATGTGAGGGGGTGCCTCTGCCTGAGCAGGGCCCCTCTGCAGCTCTCAGAGTCTATTCTCTGGTGCTGTTTGTGGATGCGGTTAAACCATATACTATTTAAGTGCATTATATCCTCGCGGTAAATGCTAACTTTGGAATGGCTGCATCAAAACATGTCGTGTTTGGTGTCAAACATCTTGGAATACTACCCCCCGCCAATCTTGGCGGCGGGGGTAGCATTCCACCCTTCTAGAGGGATAAGACATGTACCTGCTGTGGAAACGCAGTAGAATCCTAAAGAGCCCTGGCATCACAAAATGGATGCCACCAGTCACAGACACTGGGCTGCCCTCCTGCTGATGACCGAAACTCGCAGTGGAGGAAGCCCAACAATAGGCATCCTGTCACAGGGAGGTGTAACCACCTTCCAGACAGGGTTTAGTGTATTGGGGCTGGGTGGGTGCACTCTTAGAGTGCTTTGAAGTCCTGCACTGGGGGAGCAGAAGGCTGTGCATATGCCAGTTCAAACCAGCTCAGGGGCTACCTGCCCCTGCTCTGGCGCGAAACTGGACAAAGGGAAGTGGGTGTAGCCACCCCTCCCTTGACCCTCCCATAGGTGGGGTCATAGAGCTAGTCCATCCCCTCTTTTTAGTATAAGAGGGGGAACCTTGCCATTGCAAAGCAGATAACCCCTGGACGACGCTCTACAGAAGAATCCTGGCCCTTCGACGTTCCACTACCTTTGGAAGACAGAAGAATCTCCCTTGGAGTCAAGGAGTGACTCCCCTGCTTGGCAGGCACCAAAAACGACAACGACGGTCGCAAACTACGCCGCTCCCGCCGGAGTCCGAAGTCACTGCAGCCCAAGAAGTGGATTTCCTGACCTCTCCCAGGCCATCGTGAGTCCCCAGCGAAGCTGAGGCAAGTGGACCCCACGAGTAACGAGGAACTGCGACCCCTGGGTACCGTGCACTATTGTCGAGTGCAACCCCTTCACAACGTTCTACGAACTTGTGCTTTGGACCACGTGTGGTCCCGACCTCCAGCAGGAATCCCTCCGAAGATCAGAGGCCTACACCGTCCCGAGTGACCGTGGGCCCCTGTTGAGTGATTCCGCCCGAGGTGTCTTCGCGATCCCTTGCCCGCTGGCTTGTGGGTCCCCAGAAGACTTCTTAAAGAAACCAAAGGGCTCCCCTGGTTGCTCCAGGCCTGCCCTGACTTACCCTCGCTGGGTGAGTTCCACAGACCTTGTTGGTCTGCGCCATCGACTTTTCTTCATCTCCCCGAGACTTGCGGCTGCCAAGGCTTGTTGGCTCCGATCGAGTTGCCGACACCGCAGTCAGCTGCAGACGTCGAGGGACACACCGAATCCAGCTCCTGGTCATTGTCGACGCCTCCTGGACCACGTGGCTGAAGAGTCAAGGCACCCGCAACCGACCTGAAGCGACCGACGACGGTGGGCATCCATCTTCCTTGCCCCGGGTCACTGCCAAGTGACTTTGAACACTGTCCCCTCTGCTTTCAGGTCATCCTTCTTCAGAATCCAGGCTTGGATTCCACCGGACACTTCTTCAGCTCCCGCAAGCAGCAAGTCTTCTTTGTTCGCCATTGAAAACGACGCCGCGACCCGACACCAAAGGACACCTGTGCACCCGGCTTCCCTGGGTGAGGTAACTCCAGCACTACGGTGCTCCTGTGGGTGTGGGCCCTAGAACTACTTACCCTGTAAGTGACTTGCTTGTAGGTTCTCCCGAAGTATCCTAAAACTCTTTATTTCCAACCGCGACTTGCCCCATTGAAGTTAACGGCGATTCGCGCCTGTGTATCCACACTGCACGCGTCCCCGTGGGTCCTTTACTTACCTGCCTTGGGTGGTTTCGTGAGGCCCCAGCACTTCTGAAGGCCCTAGGCCTTGTCTCCTTGCAAGTCGTTGTTTCTAAGTCTCTTACTTAGTATATGGTCTGGTACGCCCCTAGGGCCCCAGCCATATCTTGTGCTTAACTTATTGTGAAACGTTGATTTGTGCATATGTTTGTCTTCTAATCTCATAAAGAGATTAGTAGAGAGTTATTTAGAAATAAATACATATATATTTGATATATATACCTGTGTGGTGTCTTTTCATTTGGTGATTCAAGAGATTATATGGTAAAACAAGCTGCTTTACATTCCTCCGAGACTTAGCCTGAAGGCTGCTCTCCACAGCTACCACTAGGATAGCTTTCTTTAAAAGGTTGTCTTAAACCTATCTACCATAAGAGTCGATTTGCCCTGGTGCAAGGTGTCCACTTTAATTAGTGAACAGCATATGCCAGGCCAACTTCTCACACCCTTTTCTTCGCCCTCCGACCTTTACATTTGTACAAACCCATCTGAAAATTAAATACATAAAACAATCTGGCGTACCACGCTTGATATGTCGGAGGATCCACATCCTTCCATTTTGATGCGATCATTATGCGAATTATTGCGGTTACCATAAAGCAAAAGCCAACTTGCGTTGATTCCAACTGTAAAGTCTCATCACAACCTAGTAACATCATGGTCGGAGATAGTGGCACCGCCCGCGATAAAGTTTTATACAGAAATGTTTCAATCCCCTGTTTTAATTCATCAAGTTTGATACACTCAGAGTACATATGAACCATATCAGCGGGACCCTGTGCACACCTTGGACAGAGGTCGTTTTTCCTTTTCCCCCAAGCAAATAATTTTGCCGCTGTAAAATATAAACTAAAAACTGTTTTAAAATGTTGCGCTTTTAAATTGGCAGATAAAAACACCGTTTTAGACAACAATAATGATCTACTTAAATCAACATCCGGGTTCCCCAATTTGTCTGCCCATACGGTTTCGACTCTAGGTATGTCATCCACATTGGCCGCATTCAAGATGGAATATAGATCCTTAATAAGCGGCTGTTTATATACCAAACACTCTAACTCCTGTATTCTGCCCTTATTTATAATCTGTGGCACAACGGGTCTGATTGTCTCCCTGATTTGTGCATACTTAAAAAACGACCTGGAGTCCACACCATATCTCTCCTGGAGTTCTATGAATGACATAACTCCATTTAGATCAAGTATGTGTCCTATACTAATAATTCCAGCCTGTTCCCATCTTTTACCCATTGCGTCATATAGTGGGGCAGGAAAAACTGGTGACCGCCACAATGATATGTATCTCTGTAGCTTTGGGATTTCTAAATGCTTACACACTTTGTGCCAAACGTTCCAGGCCGCTCTAAGAGGCTTAAATTGTGTTTTTTTATAATAACTCCCCTCCAGCTGCCTCATTAGAATCCCTGGTGCTGCACCACCAATAGCCAATTCGAAAATAGATGGAGGGATTTCATCGTGTCCTCCCGGGGTTGTTTCTGCCTTGGATTTAAACAATATACCCATTTGCTGCAGCATTATGGCCCAATAGTAATATAGAAGGTTAGGAACTGCTAACCCCCCCCCTATCTTGTGGTAATGTCATGAATGTTATGGATCTCCTGATCTTTCTGTAGTTCCATATGAATTGTGAAAATATCCCATTTAAAATCTTTAATAAAGCATTTACTGGTTCCAGCGGAATACATCGGAGTAGGTAGAAAACCTTAGGGAACATTGTCATTTTGATCACATTACTTCTTCCTATGATAGACAGATGTAAGTTGTCTATCCTTCTTAAATCTCTACCTAACTTCTCTATGAGAGGAGCCGCATTGATATCCCATATGGAACCAACTTCCGCCGAGATATTTATCCCAAGATATGTAGCGGCCTCAGTCTTACGTGGATCCTGACATGCCATGTTTTTAGTACACACAATCCTAGTCTTGTCAGTATTCAAACCATACCCAGACTCCCTGCCAAATTCTGAGGCCAACTCTTCAATGTTATGTTATGTTATTTAAATTTATATCAGGCGCAACAGCTACCCAAAAGGGTTTCCCGGCGCCAGCCAGAGAAGGAACAAGGAAAGAAACTACTGATTGAACAACCAGGTTTTGAGCGTTTTACGAAAGCGCGTATAAATGGTTTCACTCCGGAGTGATAAAGGAAGAGCATTCCACAAAGAGGGGCCTAGGTAGGCAAAGGAGCGACCGCCCATACGGGACAGTCTAATCCTTGCCACCGTAAATTTTGCCTGAGTGGTGGAGCGAAGAGTGCGTGCGGGCAGATAGGGTTTAACTAGTTTTTGCAGATACTGGGGAGCCGTACCCTGCTTGACCCTGAACATATAGCTCAGCGCTTTAAACTTGATCCGACTCTCGACTTTGAGCCAGTGTAGGTCTCTCAGGGAACCCGAGATGGAGGCCGCTCTAGGAACTTGGCAAAGCAATCTTGCCGCAGAATTCTGCACCAGCTGCAGCTTGCGTGTCACATCCTTATTGGCTCCTAAATAGAGAATATTACCGTAGTCCAGTCTAGATGTTACCAGTGCCTGGACTACGGTTCTCTGGGTGGAGCTGGGCAGCATCCATACAATTTTCTTCAGCCATTTCAGGATGGTGAAGCAAGTTGCAGCCACCTTCACGGCTTGTTGACGCATAGATAAAGAGTCGTCAATAATAAAGCCAAGGTTGCGGACATGATGCGAGGGCGAGGCAAAGCGCCCATTTCTGCAGGCCAATGGTGAGGTCCCCAAAGATCTTTGTTTTTTCCCAAGATAAGGACCTCAGTTTTATCACCATTAAGTTTAAGAAAATTGGCCTGCATCCAGGATGCAATTTTGCTCAGCCCAGCCCGCAGAACCGATGGTTCCGACTCATTCCCCGCAGAGAAAGAGAAAATAATCTGGGTGTCATCGGCGTAAGAAAATAAGGATCCTTGCTAATGCACCTATTGGGTCAGGGGTGATGACAGCTATATCGTCAGCATATGCTAACACCTTGGTATTAAACCCCTGACCACAAATGGTTTGATTACTTGATCTTGTATGATTGCACTTATGAATGGGTCAATGTATAATGCAAAAGGATTGGGGAGCAAGGGCAGCCCTGTCTTGTACCACGGGCTATCAAAATCCTTTCTGTTTCCCTACCCATCAATTGAATCCTTGCAAAAGATTGCACGTACATAGCTCTTTTGGCCGTTGATATGCGTGGTCCAAAACCTTTATTTCTAAGGTTGCCCCAGAGATATGCCCATTCGACCTGATCAAAAGCTATTTGTGCGTTGAGCAAAATAAGGGACATCTGCTCCCCTGAAGCTTCCGCTATATCAAACAATGAGATTGCCCGGCGGATATGGTCCGTAGTCCCTCTCCCTGGTATAAAGCCGTGTTGCCACGGGCTTACCAGAGGGGTAATAATTCTAGCTAGTCTAAGCGCGATGATTTTAGAGTATAACTTTTCATCGGCATTTATCAAGGTGATAGGTCTATATGAGGATGGGTCTTCTGCCGCTTTCCCTTTCCTTAAGAAGAGAACGATGTTAGTCTCTTGCCAAGACTGAGGCGGGACTCCCTTCTGCTGTACAGCCAGGAGCAGGTCCAAAAGAAGGGGGGCTAATTCTGTCTGTAAAACCTTATAGATTTCCATCGGGATACCATCCGGACCTGCTGCCTTTCCTGAAGCCATCCCCTGAAGAGTGTCAATAACTTCACCAATTGTCATATCTTCCTCTAATTCCTGTATTATAGGGGAATTTGCCTCAGTTTCCAGCCGTGTTGCCGTGGGAGTGTCATGCCTAGACCGATACAATTCCCTATAAAACTCTGCAAATATTTTAAGAACTTCTTGAGGTTAAGTAGCCATGATCCCGTTCTTCCCTTTGAGCCTCACAATGTTATTTGCCGCTGCTCTTTGTCTAAGACGTAGTGCCAAATGTTTTCCTGTGGCCTCGCCATACTCATAATTATCTCGAGCATGGGTTTGATATACTTCGGCCACGGATTTACTAAAAAATCCGTTAATTTTTGCCTTTATCCTTAGAGCTTCGAGTCCTAGTTGGGTTTGTCGCTCCTCCTGTTTTTGTGCGATAGCTACTGTATGTTCTTCCTCACACTTGGACAATTCTTCCAATAATTGTTGAATTTCTACCCTCTGTTGCTTCCTTCGAAATCCTACAAAACTTACAATCTCCCCCCTTAACCCCGCCTTAAAAGCATCCCATACCATTTCTCTGGATGTGCTGTACCTATTCATATCAAAGAACTGTCGGGTCCACCCCCTGATATGTTCTATGAACCCTTCGGTAACCAGTAGTTTCCTGTCTAAAGTCCATTTAGTCGGCAATCGAACAAATCCCTGCATCGGTATTTCCAGCATTAAAGGGTTATGATCCGATAATACTTTTGGTAATTTCCTAATGTTGGCACCCTCTATAATAGAAGCGGAAACATAAAAATAATCCAGTCTAACAAATTTTTTATAGGGGCACGAATAATATGTAAAACCTAAGTCTCCTGGCTTTCTGAGGGACCACATATCGACTAAACCGTGACTTGCCGCCAGGGCTTTTAAAGCCTTAAAAACCTGTGGCTTCCTCCCTCGATATTCTTTCGTGAATGTGTCATCTACATCCAAATGAATATTGAAATCCCCGCAAATGACAAGGGGGGATGGCCAAGATGCGAGTTCTAACTCGAGTTCTTTCAGCAAACCAGGGTCATCAAAATTCGACCCGTAGATTGTGCAGAGTGTTAGTCCACTCGCTATTGAAGCGATAGCCCACCGGCCCCATTTGTCAGATAATGTACGTTCGACTTGTGGCATCCAATTGGAAACATGAATTGAGACACCTCTAGTCGTGGTGGACTGAGATGAACAGATCACCTGAGTAAATCCCGGGATCACATTAAGCCCTCTCTTCTGCCATGGAATGTGTGTTTCTTGTTGGCAGATAATATCAGCCCCCAAGGTTCATAGTATCTGACTTGCCCTGCTTCTCTTTCCCCTATCGTTCAGGCCCCCGATATTTATAGAACAAATAGACAACCTACCCATCCCAAAAGTTCTTGAAACACACAGTTTGATTGTTGTACCATTTACTCATAATAATTCCAGCCTTACTTCTTAAATTACACCACCTTTCTGCTTTCCTGAGTTTTCTCTCCCCCTTCCATCCACCCCTCCCCCCCAAGCTCCCCTCCCCCACTCGAGCACGCCCACCCCGCCGATTCCCTGCCCCCCCTCCCGAACTGTGAGGCAACAGACCTGTCTCGGTCTGTGTTGGATGGACGGTGGTTCCTCCCTAATGGTGACATATATTATACATATTAGTAAATTTTTTTGTTGAACTCCCCAAGTGACACCAATAAACCCTCCCCTTTTGACGAGAGAGAGAGAAAAAAAAGAAGAACAAAGAAAAAAAAGAAAAAAGGAAAAGAAATCTCCTCTTCCCCCTCTCCCCCCCCTCTCCCTCCAAATGACATCTAAACCTTAGTACTCCCCTTTAACTCCTACGAGCAGTATTACAGCTAGAGAGGCAGATGAAAGTAGAAGATAGAGGGAGCGAAGAAGAAGGAAGAGAGGCAAAAGAGAAACGATCAGTCCAAAAAACTTATTCGAGCTGAATCCTTTAGACTCTAAATCCGGAAAGATAGAAGAAAAGAACTGTTCATTCGAGATTGTGTTCTAGCTAAGACCTTTTGATGCCAAGTCAAAGACAGAGTCAGAGTCACGGAATCATACCACTCCTGCATTTAGGCACTCTTTAGCTTTGATCTCTGATGTAAAGAATCTAGTGCGCTCGTTCCAGATCACTTTCAACCGTGCTGGATTTAAGAGGAAGGCCTGTGCCCCTTTCTCCTGGAAGAATTTGATCAATTGACGCAGGCGCCAGCGCCGCTCAACTGTGAAATGACAGAAATCAGGTCTTGTGAAGAATGAAAATCCTTCCGCTGCACGTTGGGCTTCAGGTCTTGACTTTTCAAACACCATTTCTCTCAGCAAGAAGTTTCCAAAATATACCAGAAATGCCCGGGGCTTAGTGTTTGGGCTGACTGGCTGACGGAGAGTAAACGGAACTCAATGTGCCCTTTGAATTTCGTGAGGCCAGTCCCAACCTTCGATTTCCGGAAATGATTTTTGCAAAAGTTGTACCATATACATACGTGGGTCTGACCCCTCTTTCCCTTCAGGGATTCCCAGAAATCGCAAATTATTTCGTCTCTGACGATTTTCGCTTTCTTCGAGTTTCCA
The DNA here is from genome assembly GCA_963921515.1 of Calotriton arnoldi. Lineage (NCBI taxonomy): Eukaryota > Metazoa > Chordata > Amphibia > Caudata > Salamandridae > Calotriton > Calotriton arnoldi. The sequence goes on along the minus strand of CAWUFW010002254.1, from coordinate 1,231,337 downwards.
CTGGATGTCAACTAGTTGGTTTTCATGGGCTTCCACTTGACCTTTAGAGCCTGCTATGTCCATTTCCAGGGAGGTTGTTCTCGTCTCCAAATCCGACATCCGATCACTGATGGTATTACAGGTTTTAGCGATTTTCCTTACTGCCCCCTGTAATTTGCAAGCTGCGGTCTGAGAACGTCTGCTTTCCTGTCGAGCTTCCTCTCGATGCGCCACAACACATTGCAAAATGGACTCCAGTGTTGGGGGTATTGAGGGTTGGTCATCATCAGGAGTCTTATTGGTACCCCCAATCAGTTGCCCCCCCGAAGAGTAATCCCACCTCAAGTCCCTTTGCTTCTGTTTGTCTATTCTGCCCGCTCTCGAAAGGTTCTTCCTGGTTGTAGCGATTGAGTCTTTGCCACTGGTACCAGGTGCGCTATCCATCTCGCTCAGCTCTGAATTGGACCCTGTCCCTGACCCTTTATCTGACCAAGTGGCATCTGACAGTGAAAAAAAATGAAAGTCATTAGTCTCTGAGTCCATTTCCCTTTCACTCCTGGCATGTGGAGTCCTGAGGTTTCTTAAGTTCCCCCCCGGATTTTGATTATTAGCTTTAGAGGGATTCAGCCCTTGTACCCCTGCTGGCACTTCTTGCACCTTATTGGTACCCTTTTTCTTTGCGCCTGTATTCTTCCCCATCATGATTCGATCAGCTTGCTCTTGCGGCTGTTTGTTTTGAGCTGACTCCTGCCAGCCTAATTGTTCTTGCCCGGCAGATCCTGCATCTGCCCGCTGACATTCTGATCTCCTAACTCCGAGGGCCCTTCCTTAGATGCTGCCACTGCTGCGATCTGTTTTGGGTTTCTCCCCCCTTCATGCTGTGTCTGTTGAATATGCTGAAATTGTCCCGAAGAGGGAGTCTCCTGGGACCCTTGCTCCATCTCTGCCGGCTGCACTGTCAATTGCTCACCTAGTAGCTCTAACTCCGCAGGGCCCTCCGGCACCCCTGAACCCGTCAGAGACTTACCGGTCTGTGGAAAGCTCTGACCGCTTTCCTGGCCCAAAATCTCGATCCGCTGTTCCGTGTCCTGTGTAGTAGAGCTGCTCCCAGCTCCTCTGAGCATTTCCAGTACTGAAGCGCCAACCCGATGTAGCGGGGGCTGGGAGACTGCACCCCTCCCCTTCCCGTCCGGGAGATTCTCTGTCCGGACCTTTTGCTTCCGCCCGACTTGCCCCATGGCTGGAGCCGCTTCTGCCTCCGTCGTGATCGTCTGTAGAGATGCCTGGGAGCCAGCATGTTGGAGCGCCCCTCTCCCTCTTGTGCCCGGTTTCGGCCCCATCACGGCCAGCAGGTTATCCGCGTTGTATCGCCCAGACGTGGAGATGAGCGCTCGTTCAAGGCACTTGCAGCCGGAAATCAGTCGCTCTGCCTGTTCCACCAAAACTGCAACCCAAGGTAAGATCCCAGTGGGTTCCAAGGATCTTATGACCTGTTGGGGGGTTCATCATATTACCACCTCATTGTCCTGTGATTAAATAAACACTGCCACTTTCGGGAGCCACCTACGGCCGACTCACACAGCCGCCATCTTCCTCAGCTCCAGTTCCCCAGATTCGAGGTTGACCGCCCTAGCCGTTAGGCCAACTCCCAGAAATATGTTTCTCCTGTACTAATGATGTGGAATGAAAGGTTATTTCAAACTATACTGGTTTCTTTACGCTTATATTTCAATGAAAGCTACACATGCTTTTAGAGTTAATTTTCAAATTTCCTGTCCAACCCTGAAAACATGATATAAGGCTTTTAATTTTTAATTGAATTAAAAAACCTTCTGAAGAGGATGTCCTGGGGCAAGATGAGCTGAAAGTGCTGTACCTCAATATTACAGTCAAAATATGTAGATTTACCATGACTATGGAATCCAGAATATCGAGGCATGCAAATATCGAGGACAAAATATTGAATCCAACGTATCGAAAAGTAAGTAAGTATAGATTTTCTCTACCTAACTCTAAATATATGTAAGCAGTCGCATAACACAAAATGTTAAGGCCTCCTACAGAATGTTTATAATAATCTAGTAACCAGGTCAAAACAACAATAGGCGCTCTGCAATGAGTGTGGGTAAAGTAATACAGCCCAAGTATCTCGAATGGTGCTCAAAGGAAAACAGGGTTGGTTACCAAACAACTCTAATATGCTCGTCCACAGAGGGGCAAACTAAATCAGCAGAATGATCCAAGCACTCAAAAGGTAAGAAAAAATTCAATGTCCATCCAAAGTTAATGAATACAAGTCCACTTTAAACCATGTTCGGGCCAAAGGAGGTGTAATCCAAAAGTCTTCAGATCACAGAACGTTGACTTTCATATAACAAATGAAAATTCTAAACAAAATTGGAATTAGAGAAGAATTCAACCTGGCATTGAATTTTTTTTAACCTTTTGAGTGCTCGGATCATTCTCCTACAGAATGTGATTAGGAGCCCCTAAGTCTTACATATTTCACAGATATTTATTGGTCTTGGGCTGAATGGGGCCCACATTGAATTGTTGGGGGACACCTGTGGCTGTATTACAGAAAGTGCCCCGGGGGGGGGGCAACGGACGTTTGCGCCCGCTTTGGTCACCCCAGGGGCACTTTGGTGTTACAGAAGGGGCCGCAGACGCTTCTTCAGCCCCTTCTGTTAAACCGATAGCACTGGCGCACATAAAGCGCCAGCGCTATCTTTAGGTGGCATTCCCTAATTTCCATGGGGGTGCGCCCCATGCAAATGAGGGAATCCCCTTGCCTCTGCGCCCACGCAGTAATACAGACACGGACGCAAAGGCAAAGAAGCTCTCAGGGGGCACTGACAGTGTGCCACCTCGAAGGTGGTGCACTGTGAGTGCGCCCCCTGAGAGCAGCCCTCTGGCATAGGGAAATGTCATCATGATGGAGTATATAATAGTAATTGTAAATCAAATAGTTCTACACCTCCCAAAATGTTTCATTTTGATTTGCTTTTAGCCCATCGATATCTACCCAGGACAGTCATAGCTAATACCAGAAACAAGCCTCCAAACAGTTTTAACCCAATGTATCCCTACGCCTTCTTCCTACAACAGCTGCCTGTGAACATCGCAGTTCTAATAAAAACCTGGAATGTTTGCCTAGCTCACAGCACAGTAGCGCACAGGATTTTGGGATTAGTCAAGTGCACGGAATACATGATTGAAACAGGCAGATCTAGTACTAGTGGTTGCTGGCCAGGTGCCTGACCGCATGGGATGTTCTCCCAGGGCAAGGACGGCCACTCCTTCTCATTTCATTTTTGACTGGTAGCCTGAGAAGTAAGTCCTCATACGCTCATGGTTACAGAGATGCTCGCCACCTTTTCGCTGCAATTTATAGCTTACAAGATCTCTTTGTCCTCTGTCACTCTTTAGGTTGCATTACTATTGATAGTAGTTTGTGATATTCATGTTTATGATACACTGTAAGTGGATATTTTCAGTTACATTGAGTCTTCTCATAAAACAGACTCCTGATTCCCTTATAAACTAGGCTTTATCATTTTCTAACAGGGCACTCATACACTTTGGAACAATTCCCCAAGAATTTAACATTATCACAAGTGAATTGGCTTTTCTAAAAATGCATGTGTGTGTTTTTTTTGTTTGTTTTTAAATGAACAGCACTATGCATACGTGGTAGGATTTATTCACATCCGCTTAACTGGTAGAACACTGGGATCAGGTATGAACTCCCCATTAATTTCCTATGCATGGTTTTTCTACTTTGCCCATTCGCAGCCAATTCTAAGTTACATTTCTTTTACCCTGTACCCCAATGGGTGTGGTTTTATACTTCCACATGCATGTTTCAAGATAGTTGGAAAATAAAAGTCACTCAATCTTGTTTCATTGAGTATCATACCAGGCATGTATCATTTGGATTTTTTCCATTAAATTGTTTGCTATTATTAATTAATGTTAATTTGTTTTCTCTTTGTTCACTTGTTCCATGTATTCTCCCTCTTTTTCTCCTCTTTTTTAATTTTTGTATTGTTTCATACTTTTTCTTCCTGGATTTCGTACAGGTTGTGAATTGTCATATTAGTTTGTTGTTTTATACTTGAAATATGTATGATGAACATTTCTTGTTACTTCGGCCTTGTAAAATCACCCTATGCTAATTTGCCACCACAGGGCGAAACACATCTTGGCTGTGTTGGATATATGTCTCCTAAAAGAGATCATAAGAAACATGCATTGAAAAAATAATCACATTTTATATGAATCACCTTATTTACTTTTCCCTGAAATTGATGTCAGAACTATTTTAAGGATTTTTGAAGCAATGAATAATAAAAGTAATCTTGTATTAGCATTATTCATCTTGGTTAAGCAATGTATCTGCATGACACTCATCTGTATTAATCAACAATTTACGTTTTGGGCTTCACTTAACTGGATAACTTTACAATCAAGAATCTGTCAGGATATTATTGGACATGGGGTTCAAATAAATAGCCCATTTCCCATGATTAGCTCACAGCATGTGTCTGCACTGGGAGACATGCTGCTGGAGAAGACATCTTTAGAATCATTCACTTTTATGTGCAGAAGGCTGAAAAAGAACATGAAAATGTTTCTAATCTCTCCAGCTACAAGGGTTACAGGAGTATCAGAGAATATTCCTTTCCATTTGTTTGAGTAACATATTTACATTTTTTCTGATTCTGCGGTAATTGTGTAGTCTATGACAGTTTTCAATGTGTTTTAAAATAGGAGCCTAATTTTTCTCTCTTTACAATGTTATTTATTTAAAATATGTTTTAAGTATTTAACCTCGAATGCAATCATTTATGTTATTCATAGCAACATGTTTTTAGACATAAATGTATATTTTAAATGTGTGTTATCTTTTCCTCATATTTAACTCACAATACATTTATTTTGAACCTAATGCACATTCATGCAGATAGATGCAATTACTGACAGGGGGAAGTGAGAAAACGTAGAACACAAAATGCTAAATGTTGAAACAACAACCCCTTTGAAGGATCCCAGTACCCATTTGACAAAAATCTATTAATTTCCAATATGAGACCTGTCTGTAAATAGCTTCACCTCATATTAGCACTTTAGTTGTTTGTTAGAGCTTTGTGGTGAAGCCACAGTAGAACAATGGAGAGTGAACTGACTGACTGATGCTGGTGTTGGAAGTGTATGTTTCATGCAGCATATCAGATGTCTAGAGGACTAACCATTCTCTCTATGGCAAAAAGAAACCCCTTATTTTATTAATTTACTAAAGTCTCCTCCGTTAGAAATGCTTTCAGTACCACAGTTCTAATGTCAGCATCATAGTGTTATGACGTGTCTCATATTTGTCATGAATGTAGAATGTTAGCCTAACTTTCAGCACATGTTATGATTGTGCCCACAAATGACGGAGTTCTGGAGCAAGGTGGTGAAGGAAATAGCTGACTCAATGGGGAAAGCGCTAAGGGTAAAACTGATAATGTGTCTGCTGGGGGTAATACCCAGAACAAAACATAATAAATATGTAATGAAATTTGTGGAATTTCTGTATGTCCTAACCAAGAGGCACATAGCAATGGCGTGGAAGTCACAGAGGGCTCAAGAGCTAGACTCCTGGTTATGTGTTTTGAAAAAAGGGGCTGTGGCTGAAACAGACACGAGACACACTGCTTAGGCAGGGAGTGAAGGGTCTTCAGAGGGGATCTTGGACACTTACATGGTGGCTCTGGAGGTCATGTCTGAGAATAGACCACCCTGAACAATGTACATGTTGTCATAATTGTTAAGGTATGCAGTGGTCAGCTTACAAATTATCTCCGAGGCATTCTGTATGAAGGGTTGAACATGTTACCAATTATGGATACATCGCCCCTCCTTTTCTGCATGTGTGACCTTGCAGCCTGATATGTAGTGATGTCAGCTGTGTAACGGTGGAGTCCGTGCAAATGACTGCTACTGGTAATGCATGCTATGCTTGTGATACTATTTCAGGTTTGGTGAGACAGTTGTGAAACTTAATGAAACTACAAAATGACCCGAATGTTTAACCGTTGAGATGTACAAGTTGCTAGTACGTAAGATAGATATGATATGTCATTGATCATGGATCTGTGTTTTTGGAAAACATTATGTGCATAATCTGTACATGATATAAAATGTGATAAAATGCGACTATAAAGTTACTGGAAAAAAATGAATGTAGATAGTGACCTAGTTGTTCAAAATAACTCCCTGTTGAAAGTGCAGTGGAACACTGCGGAGTCAACTGACAGATTACTGCTGAGGGAAAAACATGATTTTCTCTAAATGTCATGTTTTTATCTCACAATGCTAAGGAAGATATATGTAAATTTATAGAAAATGTGTCCTCATTTTAGCTTCTGGAGAAACCTTCCATAATTCCTATGAAAAAATCATGAGAAAAAACTTTTCTCTGAAACTTGGTTCATCAAATCCCAGCAGAGACGATCAGCAATTTTGATATGCTTAAATCAACTTAGCAATCACCACAATCCCTAAAATGAGGTTGATGCTACCAATAAATAATTTGTATTATGACTAAAACCTTCTATCATAATTTCGGTATTCTCCATTTTGTGCCCTCAAATTAAGGCGCTCAGAATGGAAAAGTCTTATTACCAAACAAATCTACCAGATATGCTTCTTGTATGTTTCAGCTAGAATAGTCCTATGAAAAATACACCATTTCACAAATAACTGTGTGAATTGAATTTCACCCCAAGTTAATAGGGTCTGATTTACAATAGCAACATTATCCAAGGAGGATGACACTTCCAAGTAGTCATTGACCGGGGTAGTGCAGGGTCCTCAAAATCACCTCAGGACCCTCTGACTACCCCACCAATAACTATCTGGAAGTGTCCTCCAACTTGTATATTATTGCTTAAATATAAACTTACCTTCATATTTTGGAGTTGATATTATGGTGACACTATGGCAGAGTGATGATATTTTAGGTGCTATAAAGTGGCCCACAACCGAGCCAACTGTTCCTGGCTGTTGGACATGTGCAGGTGGATGTTGATGTTGTATGAGCACTGCACTGAATGAACCTGGACTACACATGCACCACAATGACCAATCTAAAGTCAAATAGCATTTATTTATTAGTCCTTCAGGGCACTCTAAATTCAACTCGCAGCAAGTATACTCGGTTTTGCTCTATCAAGAATTGAAATGAAACATTTAATCTTTAATTCTCGACATAATAACATAAGAAGGTCTCAACTTGGTATTTCTGTTGCATCAAAGTGATCTAACAAGGGCAGGTAATGCTCGTACCCATCATGGCAACAGGAAAGCAAAGGTGCCGCAAGTGTCAGAGAACCAGCCAGCAGTGGGACTAAGGGAATCTTTCAGACACATGCAAATAAAGGAGAAGAAGAAGGGTTCAATAAGGGACCTATTTGGTAAACTCTTTACTCAAGGATCCTTGACGGGCACCAACCAGGCAACCCAAAAGAAACAAATAGACGTACGTCTCTCACCACCCCCTAAGCAAGCAGAGGCCACAATCATGAGATAATTCATGCAGGACATCTTCCAAACCATAAAGATTACTGTAATACTTTCAAATTGGAGCTCCAAACAGAACCCAGAGACAACAAATGTGACCTTGGTGGTCTAGGAGAGAATGTTTTCTTCTTGGAGTAGTCAGCAGACAACAGAAGTGAGGAACAGGAGTTATGGAAACAAGACTTACTGGCTTTTCAAGAACAGCACATTCATCTTCAAGCAAAACTAGAGGACAGTGAAAACTGGACACAACTGAATAACACATGCATTAGAAGAATTCCAAAGGTGTCAGAGGACCAGGACATTAGTAAATCTGTACAAATCCTAGAAATGGAAGACTCTGAGGCAATTTAGCTGGCTCAGACCCATTGGGTGCAGTGTCCACCAAGGGAACCCATCGCATCATCTGACATCATTGCACAAGTGCACCACTTCCAATTGAAAGGGAAAATCACGACAGCTTCCTAAGAGAAAGAACACATCACATTTGAGGGTTTTTCATCAACCAAACTGCAAATGAGAAGATCCTTTAAGAAAGTCGCAGAATTTCCCTACTCGCAAAAATCTAAAAATACTCTATAGATGGGAGTACCCCTTTAGATTGTCTTTCTCCTAGAAAGACAAACGGTATCAAAGCTGCATTCTCCAAGAAGCTAACCAAATCCTCCAGCTACCTGAGGTTGCAACATCAAGCCAACAGAATGGATCCCAGACATCTGCATTGCCTAGACGGTGTCAGTGAGGGAGTGAATGGAGATCACTGTCAAATGAATCCGGGGAGAGCGGCCCCCCAGACAGGAAATATCTAGGGAGTGAGAAGAAGTTATCACCCTGCTCAGGCAGGTGATCTGTTGATCAATGGAGCAGTAGATACAAGCACAGGAAACTTGACTGATGCAAACCCAATGGGAAGTAAACTGATGTAGGTGGAAAGTAGGGGACACAACAGACAGATCTAAGATGACATGCTCCTGATGGAACACATTGTGCAAACTAAAAGGGGCTATTTTGGTTGTTTAACATTTCTAGAAGTGTTTTTTTGTTGGGTTTTTAGGGGCATTTCCTCACTTGAAGATATATCTACTACCCTGCTAGTATGACTTAGCTAACATCACAAGCTTACATCAGCTAACCTGGCATGCTCAAACTACTAATTTCACTGAACATTAGGGGGCTGAACTCCCCCTCCAAGAGGCGTACATTTTGGAATTGCTTAAGTGGCATGATCTAGGACTTTTGCTGCCGGACACGGGCTCGCCAGGATGAACTGACACCTGGATACTTGAAGCACACTAATCAATTACACTGGAGGGCTTATAGTGCCATTTGATTTAGTTCTCCACCGTTTGGAGGCAACTGAGCTTGAAATTGGACCAAGGGTTTGAGGGTACACGCTACCGGCATAAGGCCTTGATTTCTGGTGACATCGTCCACCAATAGGGAAGCTTCATAAGTACGTGTATCGCTGGATTCATAACGTTGACATCCGCATTTTCGTTACCCTATCTTTGCCCTGAAGAAGCCCTTGTGAAGGGTGAAACGCGTTGGCTGTTTCCACATTTGTACAAAGGATTTTGAAAAATAAAAGACTTGCAACAGAAACCAACAACGCCTGCTAAATGAAGTTTCCTTTCTGTGTACTGTACTATTGTTGATCTTTTGTATTGCCTCTCATCAGCTTTTTCTTCCATGATCTAGGACTTATCTTACTCCAAGAAACCGAGCACAAGGACTTTTTTAGATGAAGGTATAACGGTTATCAAATGCATTATTGGACAGGGAGTTTGTAGTATCCTACTCATGTTCTTGTTATGCCTTTTACATCCCCTGCTCAGCCAGTGTGTTTGTGTGTGTGCTCACGGAATGTAGGAGTGATGATGCGATTGGAATGCTGGGTGCCTGAGAGGTTGGATGTGACAGTTGAGAATGGGCTGAGCAGCATGCAGGCTGCTCCTGGTGGGGCTGCTTCACAGAGCTTTTCTACCTGCTTTTCTGATCCTGTAACCTGTAACCTACTACAATAAAACTTCCTGAATTCTATCCTACTTGCGTGGACCTCGCTACTACATTTATTTGGCGACGAGTTGGTGACAAACCTACGTGATACAAGCAGATCTCAGGAACCTGTCGTACAAAAGAGGACCTGAAGATAAAACAAACTACAGAACAGAGAGTCACAGGCAACAGAAAGTACAGGAGGAGGAATCCATGGGAAAGGAAAAACTGCGAACAAGATAAAAAGGTGTTCTACTCAGAAGAACAAAGACGACAACAAGGAGGAAACAAGTCTTACATAGAAAAGAAAAGAAGACATCAAGGTTCAAGTAAAGAAGCACTACGCCTTTCAGCCCCACCAGTGTCCTCACCATCGGACAGCCTTAGCCATGGCGTGCTGTGCTCATCTGGATTACATATTTGGATCTATGAATTTCAAAAGGACTGATTCTGCCTTCAAACATGCCAACCTACATCTTGTAAATCCTTTTTACCCTGTGGTCATTCAAAAACATCAAGGAGCATGGAAATACAATACTGTCCACAAAGATGGGAAGATTGGCTTTTTCTCACAACCTTTCACCCCAAGTAACACAGCGCTGATGAATCCAGCCTACATGAGTGTGTTTGGCGCTGGCTTTATTCCTGTCATTTCAGTGCCTCGGTGTCTGGAGACGCGCAGCTGCACTTAGCCAAATTGTGTTCTTTGTTGCTGTGTTTAAGTAAGCAGTATTTTACACATCTCCTCAAGAGGGCTCATGTTCGAGAAGTGGCCTCTGAGCTGCTTTGGTTCGTGTCAGTCAGTGTGGGGAATTTTGTGACTGATTTTCTTCCTCACAAAATAGAACTTGTGACGTTTTTCTGCCTACCTACGATATATATCTATTTCTACAGGTGCGGGACATTGCTGGTGAGTCAGTTATTTCGTCTTTACAATTTCTCTCACCAGAGTCCCGGTGTCTGTGGCCGTTAAACCGCTGTTTTTCAGTTGATTTTCAAAGCCTCTCAACTGTTTTAGCGCGTATTTTACCTTTGCTGTGGTGACATGAGGAGTTTCTTGTTGAGCCTCTGTGACGTCGGAAGAATCGGAGCTCAAGCCTTACGATGTCAAGCATGAACGTGCCTGCAGCCACCCGGCGCAAGTCGTCATTACGTGCAGCCACCTTTGATGTGTGAGTTGCAGGCTTGTAAAAACGCTGCGTTTCATTCCTGCTTTCACACGCATCTGTTCAAACACTTTGTGGTTCCCATTCTTCATTCAAGCTCCGACTCGGACTCCTCTGTTCAAGGGGTCTTTCTCCAGTCAGTTTTCGGAAGGACATTTAAGACACTAGGTACAAAGGGTAACGTTTTTTTTGGTCAAGTCCACGACGAAATGTGTACCCTTCAACATGGAAATAAGACATGTCCACAATGGAGACGCGCTACACACCAGTGAAAGTTGGACTAACTTTAATTACACTGTGCCCTTGTTTCTCCAAGCGTATCTGGAGCAGTGAAAATAGCCAGACATTCATTATTAACTCTCATCTCACCAGTGATCAGCCATCATTTCTTTCTCTCTCCTTAGATAGACTGATTGTGCATTGCTTTTCACTAAACATGTTACTCTGGTTTTAATGTGATGGGGTGAATGTCGGAAAATGGCACAGGTTTCAAGCTGTTTTAGAAATGAGTCACAAAGAACTGGTTTGTTGGTTATTATTTTTATTAATGAGTACGCTAAATAGTGTAAGCGAAGTCAAAACATGATTTTGTTCCATCCAGAAAAGGTATTGTTATTTACAGAGTTGTGCTTTTTGTCAAGTTATCAGTGACAATGTTATTTGCATACTAACTATTCATTGACGTGGTATACTATTTCGTTACACTTTTTGTCAAGTGAATTTTAGCTGGAATTACGTAAGGGGTTTTTCTTGCCCACTTATTTCATTTAGCCATGTTACCCTTACATGAGGGTAGTCCTAGCTTTTGTGTGAGTGGTTTACACCCACTCCCTGTTAAATATATTCTCTCCCTTACACTAGGGATGGGAATGGGTTCTAGCCCCATTCTCCTATTCTTCTTGCCTACTCAGGCTACTTATCGTTTCCACCCTCACATAGGGCATCGTTGCATGGGTGTTAGTTCCATTTACATTTGTTAACCATCCCTATGCTTAAGGATAGGTTATGGGTACAGTCCCATTTACAGTAGCTATTCTCTCTTATGTCACAGGGTAGGTCATGGGTTTCAGTCCCATTCACGGTAGCTAACTTCCCTTACCTCACGGGGTAGGTTATGGGTTTTGTCCCATTAACTGTAGGTATCCTCCCTTTTGTTTCTGGGTAGGTCATGGGTCTGTCCCATCTTCTCGTACATTGTTACCCTCACACAGGGTGTGTTTTATGGGTTATAGTCCCATTGCAACATTTCACTACACGTGACCTCTTCATGGGGGTTGACCTTACATGGGCTATCATATTATGGGTCTCAGTCCCATTAGCTGTCATTTTCATAAAATGTCTTTCTTACATCATTTTACATTGTTCTACATCCATCGTTTTTCTCTTATTCTTTTTAATATCATTATGAAAGTGGTGGAGGTTGAATTATACTTGTTTGTATTTTTATTCTTCTCCTCTGTTTTCGAACTTGTTCAGTGATCCACGTGATGTTCATTTCTTTCTCATCCTTGGAACCTGAACTATACACTTTGTTGTTATTCTTCCTTTGCCTCTAGTCTTTCCTCTTCTGTAGTGTTTTTCTCTTTCTTCCTTGTTCAAGAGGAGATCTTTCCCTTTCTTCTTCGGGTGTCTGGGTGTTAGTCTTATCCTCAGTACTCGTTGTGCCTTGTCCTTCCTTCCTTGTTTGCCTGGCCAGTGGGTGTGTTTAGGGGTAGTCTTTGGTGCGACCATGTCCTTTTGCTTACTTGTTGTTTCTTATGACTTATTACTGTTTTCCTTGCTGGAGAGGATGGGTTATTTCTATTTGTGCCATTCACCCTTTGCTTCTTCTTTGTTTTCCCACACCTATCTCTTCGCTCGTTCCTATCTGTCCTTTTCTTGTCTTTACTTCCTCTTTTGCATTTGCACTCCTTTCAGCTCATTCCTCATTGGGTATTTATTGTTACATCTCTTTTAGGTATAGGACTATTGCTTCTGTGTTATAAGTAAGGGGAATATGTAGTATCCTACTCATGTTCTTGTTATGCCTTTTACATCCCCTGCTCAGCCAGTGTGTTTGTGTGTGTGCTCACGGAATGTTGGAGTGATGATGCGATTGGAATGCTGGGTGCCTGAGGGGTTGGATGTGACAGTTGAGAATGGGCTGAGCAGCATGCAGGCTGCTCCTGGTGGGGCTGCTTCACAGAGCTTTTCTACCTGCTCTTCTGATCCTGTAACCTGTAACCTACTACAATAAAACTTCCTGAATTTTATCCTACTTGCGTGGACCTCGTTACTACAGAGTTCCTCTAAAACAGAGGGGTTTCATGACCTTGGGGGAAAGCACCCTGGAGGATACATGGCTCACTTTTCACCCAGAAGTCAAACACTTTACAATTTACTCGTATGTACACCAAACCTACTTACGCATCGACTATTCATAGATTGGTGTCAGAAGATATCTTGGATATTTTGATTCTGGATCACATCCATTTTGAAGTAGTGCAAAATGAGGAGTCCATGGCCCTGCCCAGGCTTTCATGGTGATTCCGCCCATAACTTACTTAGAGACCCAGTAATGAGGAGGGAAATGGCTCAGAATAAACCAGACTTTTTTTTAGATGATTAAAGAATGGGACACCGCCTAAGCCATCAGATGGGATGCTTTTACCATGCCAAGGTCTGAGGCCAAGCTGATGATGGCGGCCAAAAGGAGAGAACCCCAGCTGCAAGAAGATAAACTTACTGGGTGTCAGCCTTTGAGTGCTCTTCCCCAATGCCTTAGGGTGGCCTTCCCTCAAGCTTTTTGCCTGCTTGCCTCCAACCTTTGCTGAATTAGTTTTTGTTGGCCTTAGAACTTAGTGCACTTTACCACTGCTAACCAGTGTTAAAGGGCTTGTGCTCACTCCCCTAAACATGGTTTAATTGGCATATACCTAATTGGCGCATTTAAATTACTTGTAAGTCCCTTGTCAAGTGATAAACAATATACCCAGTGCCTGTAAGTTAAATGCTACCAGTGGGCCTGCAGCACTTTATGTGCAACGCACCTAAGTAGCACTCTAAAACTTGGCCCAGGCCTGCAATTGCAGCCTGAATGCAGCGTTACACTGCCATGTCGACTTGGCATTTAAAATCCCCTTGCCAATCCCCTATTATTACATATAAGTCAACCCTAAGGCAGGCCTAAGGTAGCTCACATGGCAGGGTGCTGTGTAATTAAAAGGTAGACATGCACTTTTAATTTTTACATGTTCTGGTAATGAAAAACGTCCAAATTCGATTCATTGTTCCCTATTCTGAGACCTACCCCTCTCATAGGATAACATTTGGAACTCCTTATTACATTTAATAAGCAGTAATTCCTAATTGAGAGGAGGTGGATCTGTCATGTTTGGTACTTATGGAATTGTAATGATAAATCCTCTCTAATGGCAAAGTGGAATTTATCATTAGAATTTTGAAAATGCCACTTTTAGAAAGTTGTCATTTTCCTACTCTTTGCCCTGTGTGCCTGAAGCCTGTCTCTGACTGCATGTCGGTTGGGTGACAGCTGAGCTTTGTGTATTCCTTCTAGACTGCCACACACAATGGGAGCTTAAGTGTGACTTGATGGGCCATCTTGGCTAGATGGGAGGGAGGAGCTGGGCACAACCTCACTTACACCTGAACAGACTGTGTCCTGTCCCCACACAAAAGGCTATACACACCCCATAGTGAGTCTGTGCTAGCGCAGGAAGGGAGGACATCTGTGCACTTTAAATAACCTTGTTTGAAGAAGTCTCCCCCACTTCAAAGGCACCACTGGGTATACGAACTGGACCTCAGACCCCACTACTTCAGTACCCTTCTGGACCTTGAAACAAAACGGGGGTAATCTTTAGCCGGAGAATTGAACCACGGGGTGTACTCGCCTGAGCTGGTTAGCGGCGGATGATGCCGCGGTCTCTGTGGCCGTACTGAGGAGATATTTTACCTCTTTGATATACGAAGTCCGGATAAGAAGTTAAATACTGGCCATAACACACGATCTATTTGAGATTGCTAACCACGAGGAGATTATTTGGTTTCTAAAATTGGCTTCTAAGACCCGCTGGGTCGGAATTATCACCAGCTGAAAGGTCTGAAGTGTGACCATTTTATTTGAAAGCCCTGAAGAAGTCTTGGGTTTTACACCCACTGATGAAACACGTGTTGGCTGGCCGCCGAAGTAACTTACATGAAATCAACACTTGAAGGACAAGAACTACTCTTCATTGTTTTCCTGTTGACAATAATTACTGATTTTACTAACACTTATAAGCGTGTGCACAGGATTTGATGTAACCCTTCTGGACCTGTGGATACTCTGCCAGGAAGAAGAACTGCTGTGCTGCTGAAGGACTGTCACTCTGCTGGGATGCTGCTCTGGAAGACTGTTGCCTTGCTGTGCTGTCCTGCTGCCTGCTGCCCTCCTTGTCTGGGTGTGAAGAACTTGACCTGCATCACTTGAACTCAGATCCCAGAGTGACTCCAAGAGCAAGTTAGCTGGCCTGATCTGAAGTCTCAGGGACATTAAAGACTTCCAATTAACCTGCTTCTGCACCTGGACTCTACCATCTGTGTGTCTGCCCTACCAATTGGTGCCACCCCAGGCCTGGACCCTTGGAAGTGGGCCTAAGGTACTTACTCTAACAGAACGAACGCATTGTCGAGAACAGAACCGATGCATCACCATCACTGCGTGAGTCAGCATCGCCACAACTGTGTGGATCGGAACCGGCTCATCACCCCTGTTGCATGGATCAGAACTGGTGTATCGCTGATGTTGCTCAGAGTTGACGCATCACCTTCACCAGCCGGGACATCGGGAGACCGCAGTAGGTTGCACAGCGGGAATCCTCACGGAACCAAATTGGTATACCGGAAGAGACCCCTCCCATGCCCTGATTAGCTGCCCTAATTTTACCTCCATAGTTTTTGAACGTTGTCAGTAAGTATACCGACACCCAGTCCACACACCTTAGCGCGTGTGTTGGTACCTCACCCTTTCACGTGGCCTTCACTTTGCCACTCACGTTTTTACTCTCGGTCCTGAAGAAAGCCGACTTCAATTTTTTATCGGGCTGAAACATGTAGACCACATCACCTAGACAACTACAGATCATTACTTCTTGTTAGTTGCATCACATAGCCTTTTAACCATACCCTGAGCCGCCACTAATAAATTTACTTGGCAAGGATTCTCAGAGGTATTTTTAACACTCACATCACACATTCACACCACACCTGCTCCGCTGTAATCAGGTGTCGTAGCACAACCGGGCGGCATTAGGCCACCCGGTTGGGACCCCAATGATGAAGCATGACACCAACCAGGTTGGTGTGTGATGGGTCTTTTAAATATACCTAATGGGTTCTTGGACTTACCACACTTAGTGATTGATAGATTCACACTATAACAGGGTCCGTCCACATTGTTTTTGTAGCATCACCTTCGGAACCATCACTACACAACACTTTATTCAATACTAGGTCCTCGCATCCTTGATGGCAGTCTTAATGATGATGCTGAAACTCCGCATCGCAGCAACCCACTCATCAGAGGGGAATCTACATGACCAGGGCCAGAGCATCACTGCAGCCATGTGGATTGACACCGGCGCATCGCCTTGTCTGGGTTCCACATCCTCATCATTGACACAAGCTGGATTAAGGTATGTTGCTCAGCGGGCCCAACCTGGTCCCTGTAGCCGGCCCAAATTGGTCCCTGTAGCCGGCCCACACTCCATCGTGGTCAGCCTGAACTTTTTACTTTGACCCGGTCCAGAGCGACCAGATATCCCTTGTTGGCATGTTGTGCTTTTTGCCGCTATTTTCACCGAATTCTTAAAAAATCAATATCTCCAGTTTTACTCATTGGATTGTTGCCGTGATGGTGTCAAATAAGTTATTAAAATAGAATCTATTTTTCTAAATTTGTTTGGTATTTGTCTTGTGCTGTGTTTTCACTTTATTACCGTTTGTGTGCTGCATAAATACTTTACACAGTGCAGCTAAGTTAAACCGGACTGCTTATGTGCCAAGCTACCCAGGGTTAAGCACAGGCGACTTTTTGTGGTGCACCCTGCAAGGCATTGTGGCTGTTGCTTGCCCAGGGCTCACACCCCAGTCAACCAACAACCCAAGTTCTCACACTGAGGAACTAGCATTCCTAGAACAACTAGACAGGAAACAACCCTCTCTTAGGAGAGCTAGTATTGCTGCTCCGTAAGCTGAAGGTTCTCCAGAATAACAGAGCAGAGCAGCAGTTGCTTAGGTTGGGATGAATGTTCTATGATGGGGTAATAAAGTGAGCACCCTATTAGCCAAGCAATAACATGTCCAACTGGCTACGCAGTCAATAGGTAGGGTCCAGAATCCAAACGGAGGGATCATCCAGACTGAACTAGACAAGTTGGAGACATTTAGACAATTCCTCCAACACTTATACATGCAAGGTCCCCAAAACAATGAAGCAATAATACATTTTTTGCAAAATTGCCAGGTCACTACGCTGTCCCCCCATAAAGTGAAGACCTGGACCTGCCCATAGAGCCCTCAGAAGTTCAAAAAGCAGTGAAGGTGATGGAGGACATGTAAAACACCATAGCCCACTAGAGTCACAGTGTTATTTTATAAAACCTATATCTCATATCTCACTGAGCCCTTGACCACATTGTTTAACTCCATTGACCGTGATATGAGCATCACACAATCCATGCAGGGTGCAGACATATCTCTAATACATAAGTTTAAAAAGGACCCAGAATCCTGTGCAGCCTATAGGCCTATTGCCCCTCTCAACATTGACTTAAAAATGTTTATAAGGTCCTGGCAGATAGACTAGTGGGATATATGCCAGTCCTGGTTGATGCTGACCAGGTGGGGTTTGTGAAAAGCAGACAGGGAAGTGACAATGTCCGGAGAGTTGCCCATGTGGTCAAGAAAGTCACACACAAAAATATACCTGCTGTCCTACTGAGTTTTAAAGTTGGAAAGCTAGGGTGAGCTAGACATGCTTTGAGTCATTATTACTCAAAACAAAGTTTCATTCAAAGATGTTGGGCTGGATTGTGGCCAATTATAAAGCTCCAAAGGCAAAAATTAGATTTAATAGTGTCCCATAACATTCATTCCAGCTAGAAGAAGCCGCTAGGCAGGTTGCTACCTATCCTCTCTCCTCTTCAATCTAGCAGTTGAACGCCTTGCAATTTTTTGTGATGGAAAGGAAGGAGGTTCAAAAGATCACAATTGGGATAGTGCCATATAAAGTCTGCCCGTGGACAATGTTTTAGTAATGCACTTCGAAATCTGGGAAATCTTTTCCAGCAGTGGTCGATATATTGAGGGAATTTAAAAGAGTCTTAGACTTCAAAATGAATCCAGCCAATTCAAAACTCCTGAACCTCACCCTGTTAGAATAAGAGGTTAATAACCTGAAATTAATTTGCCTCTTTAAAGGGGTGACAAATCACTCAGATACTGGAACTGATGATCACTAGACATATAGACATAAGGGCCCCAGCTGGTAAAGTCTTTGCAAAGAGTTTGCATTACTTTTTTATTGGAGACCTGACGTAAAATCTACTAATGGGAATTACAATCCAACACAAATTATGATTTGCACTGTATTCTAACCCAAAGTAATGCAACTCAGTGCAAAGCGCTGCCTCACATTACTTTGCATAAAGGGGGCATTCCATCTGTAGTACATTATGTGTGTTTCCAGGCAACCATCCATGAGTTGTGAAACAAATCCCTCTGGACAAACACTTGTTGGGAGGGATTTCTACCAAAATCCTGCACCTCCTCAAAGCTGGTGAAATGAGGAGAAACAATTATATTGCCTTAAAGCATAGTTTTTGTTCAGAAAGGGACCCCTTCCTGCACAAAAACTATGCTGATCACAACATTGCCACCCTTGAACAAGGAGTAAGGGTGTATGCTTTGGCTCATGGCTGCCAAAAGTGTGCCAGGGCAGGGAGAGAACAGAACTGCACCACTTCTTAGTAGATATGAAGGAGTTCTGCTCTCTCCCAATCATACAACGCAGTGCAGCAATTCTACTTGTTGCACTGTGTTGTGTGAACTGTTTGTAATGGTGTAAAGTGAATTGGGTAGAATTAAGGAATGAGATTAAGAAAGACCTGAACTCTTGGAACCATTATTATATATACTAGATCGGCTGATTAGTGCCACCAAAATGAACATTTTGCCTTGATTGATGTGCTTTTTCCAAACCCTACTTGTTACCATATCAGATGGAGAATTATGACCTCTCCAATGAACTATAACCTCCTTCCTTTGGATGGGGAAAAGAGCCAGAATAAGTGCAAGATTGCTGAGAATCCCACAGGATGTGGGAGGCTTTTGATGTCCCGATATTGTGGCCTATTACAGAGTAGCCCACTTGTGAGTGATTGTGGCATAGACTGCGGTAGAGAGTGAGATGAAATGTAAATGTATGGATAGCGCAGTGTTAGGCAGGTCACTTTATGAGCTTCTCTGGTTACCAAAATCTCAGGGACCCCAGAATGCTTATTTCGTCCTGAAGGTTAAAGCAGTTATTGAGGGCTGGGACAGAGTCTCAAGAGAATAGAGGATAATAAGATTCCCTTTTCCAAATACCCCACTCCATGCCAACATGAAATTCGCATCTGCTGTATGTGAAGAGAAGTTCAAACACTAGAGGGGTGCAGGATGTTGAGTCATATCTGACATGTTTAACCAAGGTAGTGTCAAATCATTTGCGCAATGTAAAAATGAATTTGTCATCCCTGAATTTGATAGATTGCAAGAATTTCAGATACAGCACAGGGTAATCATTCCTCTCTAAGACACAAAGCCAGCAGAGAACGTATTCTGAGGGAAAAGTTTGAGGGCTCACCTATGTACCGGAGGGATTGTCTCAACCTTAAATAATATCCCAGCAAGATGTCCCTAAGAAGAAAACCTGTGGCTTTCACACTAGGTAGGCAAAAGCACGCCTCTATGAGATCTCAGATGAGACCTGGAAATAAACTTGACTAAACTGTTGCAAAATCTGCAAGAGTCCTTCTTTAAAAATTGACCTATACATTTTTATGTCAATGGTATATGACATCTGATTGGTTCGCACAGATCTACTGAGATATGGCTGGCATTTGTTGATTGTGCTCAGAGAGCTATTATCCATATCTGATGGCAATGCTCCGGGATTTCCACCTTTTGGAAAGAAGTCTTAAGCCACATAAAAGGGGACCTGGGCGATGAAAATGCAGCTGACCCAGGGGTGACCATAATTGGACTAGCTGAGGAGGGCCCAAGAACCCAGTAGCCATCGCCTGGCCCTAATGTGGCACATGTTGGGGACAGCCTCATTCTTAAAAGAGCTACACTTGAGGAAAACGATTCCACCAAGCATTGCACAAGGGTTTAATACACTTTGGCAACTGGCAGCTTTTGAGAGACATTAAGCACACAGAGAAGAAATGTACTTGAATATATTGACTGCTGTTGACATACATGTCAGTTTTTTACTGCCAAGGCTGAGAGCCTTGCAGATGTCCACTGCTCAGAGGCAGTTGTTGGGACTATCTCACTGTATATTGTTGTGATCCAATGATTAGCCTTTAAAGGGGAGTGGGGAGGCAGGTCTCACTTCTTTGCCCCTCTACATCCTGTTGTCTACGACTCAGTGCCTATGAAGCTGCACATCACACCTTCCTGTGATTCCATTGTGTTGCATCAGATGCCTACTGAGGACACGTAGTTATAGAAGCAGTGTTACTCTGTAATGGATCATTATTTTCTATATTGAATGTGGAAAGACAACTGTATCTAAAAAAAGAAGTGGTCCTAAGATCCGGAAATGGTGTTACATCAAGGATACTCCCACCTTTTTGTTAATTATCACCCTATAAAATTAATTACCGACATTTCTTTGAATGACACACTATGATGTAGATAATTCACGTTAGCGCAAAGGCTAAATATTAAAGGAAGGCAATGCCATTCTATGTAGCCCTGCAACAGCCTGACAGAATTATCTTTTTGTGCTTTAAATTTAAAGAGCTAATTATTGCATATCAATTGTTAATAAAGTAATTTACGTGTGTAAGGTCATTTTGCCTGTAAGGTGCAATCATTCTTTATTTTTATTATGTCCCTAATATAGTAAAGATTTTAAATGGATATTTCATCACTGAAAGAAGGTTTCTAATAAGGCTTGCTTTAGATTTAATTGCGGCTATTTTTAATTATTCTAATATGGCTCACCAGCATGAGTGGGCCAGTAGAATATGCAATATGGTGTCCACACATTTCTGTAATTGAGAGTAGCCTCTTAAATGTTTGTTACCTAACAATGATGGAAAGGTGAAGTATTTGATTGAACAATGCAGCAAGAACTCTTTTTCTTTACCTTGTCAATTTGCTTCATGGACACGAAGTTGCATAGCACAATTTGTGTATGCCTGGTATTGTTTTCACATAGATGACACTGCAAATTTGTGTTCCTTATTGACAAAATAGTGTACCAAACTACTTGAATTTTTGATAACATTTTCTTTAGAAGGTAGCCAGTATATATATTTCAAGGACTTGGAAAAGCAGATGAATCAATTGGTGAGCCATAGTGGTTGGTATTGTACAATGATAATTATTCATTTAAGGGTAATGGTTCCTTCAGTAAGTAAACAAATGTTATACATTTATAATTAATAACATTGAATATTTATTACACACTAGATTCTTATTAAAAGGTGTTAATTTTCTATTAACATTAGCTAATTAACATTATATGTCATCTAAGCTGATTCATTCAATGATTTACTTATGATTTATGATTTACTGCTAAATTTAGGTTATTTAAATATGGACATTTTGAATAATGCAGCAATGGAGGACCAACTTAGGTGACAGCTTTGCCTACATTTTCAACAAAGGGAAATATTGTATGAAGTAATAACATTTTGTGCTGCAAGATATTCAAAGGCATTGTTTGTACATTTTTACTCACATTGATACATACATAAGGTAACCATGCAATATAGAAAAAAAAGCTTGCATAAAAATAGTCACATTCATTAGCTTCTATTCAAAATGTAAATCGCAAATAATCCAGAATGTTTGACCTGATTTAGACTTAGCTAGAGGTGGGTAGTTATGGAAATTCTTTAGATTTATGGAGAGCGTTCTTTTTCAGGAGGAAAATCCGCAACTGAAACTGCTCCTACAGTGGAGAACGTGTAATTAATTCTCCTAGTGATTTAGCACTCCTTTCACAAACTGGATCATTTTCCTTTGTCAACCAGCTCAAAATTAGACTATTTGTCCTGTAAAAAGTATAGGTACATCATTTTGTGCATTGTTTTTTTACCACCCACAGTAAAGTAGTTAATAAAAACGATTAAAGCCAAACATGTAAACCATTGTGCAGTGTCCTTTTTACCAGTCAGAGCAAAGTAGATAATGAAAACCATACACAGCATTGGGCTCAGCAGAAACACATCTTGCAGTACAAATCTCTTGTAATAACGGGTCCTCTCTCTTATTCTGTGTATCTCATTTAGGTTTTAAAACTAAAGAACAGCATTCTACATTGCAAATCAATTATGTTCTTTTCTCACTTGACAAAGCATATACACTCTTAATTTCATCTTGAAATGAGTACTACTTTGAGAATACTGATGTGAACATGAATGCAGATGATTAGGATATTGTTATGACAAAGAAGCAATTATTCTCCACACTTTCTTTAATTTATAAGAATATATGTAAGTTGTTTTCCAACTTCAGACAAATTCCCTTCACACAGTCTATCAGTTGGAGCTATTAGCATCGCCTGGGCAAAATTATTATCGTTGTAAGAACTGATTACAGCAAACAAGGTATGCATTTTAACAAGCTACATTCTGCAATATATGTAGCTGTGTTGCAGTCAACATTCAGCTTTTCAGTGTATTTTGATTTGTGTGAGTTAGAGTCATTGAAATGTACAAACTATCCAGCATCTGGCTGACTACGTAGCAATGTCACCACATCATGATGCACATAAAATCCCCCAGCCATTGATTTCTATAATTCCAGTGGCCTTGTTTATATTTCACTGAAGAAATATTACTTTATTTATTGTGGATCTTTATTATCCATTTTTTTGTATGTTTGAAGCAATGACATGCTAACAGCAGCATCAATAATAATAATAATAATAATACAATTATACCATCAGATGTTTACAGTTCATTGTTCCTTTCACATCGTGTGCAACAAATTAATTTTTTATTCTTTGGGGCAAAATGTCCTGTCCTAGGTCAATTTCAAGCATCCTTGTAGGAGTGGACTTAAATATAATTAAATTTTTTAACAGGTTGTTTCTTGACTAGCTATAGCATTCAATTTGATGCCAAAGTCTGATATGTCACGTCCATACCTGCATTTATGCTTCCCTTACATTTGGAAGACTGCAAAAAAGTGTGTCCTATTAGGTATATATTTAAGTCATTTCATTATCACCAGTTATGCCATCTTTTCTGTAGGCATCCTTCAGATGGGGCTTGCTTAATAGATCAACCACTGATGTTACGCCCATATTTGGATATCAGCAAAGCTTCTGTGATAAAATTGCAGTCCACTTTAGGGATAAGATCCTGAAGATCTTTTCTGACTTCGACACTATCAAAGATAGGCCTCCCCTCTTGCCTAATTCTGGTGATCTTCCAGTGCTGAACTCCCTCGCAGTTCTGTGTGCATTTCCTCCTTTTTCCTCTTTGCAAGTTAAAAATCTTCCCATGAACTTGAAATCAATTTCACCTGATGATTGTTGTCCAACAAAAATCCTGCAACTCGCTCCAGAACAGATTGTGACTTTTCTGGTCAAGATCTTCAATCATATTTTAAAAACTGGAGTGTATCCTTGTCTTTGGAAGGAAGCAGTAGTCATTCCACTCCAAAATTAACCTAATGGGGACCCAGAGGACCTAAAAAAACTTTGCCCTATCTCCTTATTGCCCGCACTGGCAACAATTCTAGAAAAATATATAATCCACAAGCTGGTTGAGTTTATTTCTTCCCAGGACCTCCTAGAGCCGTCACAAAATGGACTAAGAAGTGGTCATAGCATGGAGTTGGTGCTGGTTGCTGCCGCAAATTCCATTTGCTGCCAATTAGACGGGGGGCACCATCTTGGTAATGTTGGAGCTGTCAGCAGTATTTGACCCGATATCACCCTGCCGTCTATTCCAAAAATTGCATCAGGTAGGGGGTGAGGGCTACTGTTCTCGACCTTCTCAGGTCTTTCCTGATGGATAGGGTCCACAGAGTCAGTTGCAGATATTTCAGAGCAGAAGCTTTTATGCTCCCCTATGGGGTTTCACATTTGTCCTCCCTCAGGCCCACATTATTTAACCTGTATGTCTACACTCTTGTGGAGTTGGTGCGCTCATTTGGCTTCCAGGTGCTACCATATGTGGATGATACTCAAATTATCATCTCCATATCGGAAAATCTGCCGTTGGTTGCAGACAAGTTTAAACAATGTATGACTGGATGAAGGAGAATTGTTTAAAGTTGAATACTGAGAAAACAGAGATTCTGGTTTTTGCGTGGCAAGATTCAATGTGGTCCGAACTCTGGTGGCCAGAGGCCTGTGGTTTTTTACCTTCTCCGATTGCATCTTCTAAAAACTTGGGGATCATCTTTGAGAATGCTCTCACTTTTGACTCTCAGGTCAGCAGGACCACAAGCTCCTGCTTCTTCATCATTAGAACCTTGAAAAAAATCTTTGCTTTTTTTCCCGCTTGAACTTTGAGTGACAGTGATTATCGCTTTATTTACTTCATGGCTAGACTCTTGCAATGCCTTATATCGGAACATCAACAAGTCCTCGCTGAACAGACTACACGTCATTCAGAATGCGGCAGTCCGTTTGGTCCTCAATGTGACTAAACATCTCTCGGTGAGGGAAGGCATTCGCTCCCTTCACTGGTTGGCAGTCAGAAAGTGGGTGATATATAAGGCTCTGCATGGTCTACCTGGCGCTTCACTATCTTGGGCCTTTGCCTTTCAGAACAGCATTCCAGTGGTACACCCCCAAAAGGCTGCCCTTTCCCTCAGGAAAGTGACTGATCCTAGATTCTGCTAAGCCACCTTGGGCAGCCGCTTCTTTTCAGCAGTGGCGGCAAAACTATGGAACACTCTGCCCATACAGATTGGGGCCCTGGATTCTTTCTTAGTGTTCGGTAAGCAACTCAAATCTTGGCTTTTTTCCCTCTGGTGAGTGTAGTTTCTTGGTTTCCACAGATGCTTCCTTGTCTTCTCTAGCGCTTTGACACCTCCAGATTTAAAGCGCTTTGCAAATCCCATTCCATCCCATTTCATTCATCACAATTTTCAGTATGAAACAGTTCAGGAAGAATGATTTATGACATGTAGATTTTCTATTTCATTTCATCAGAATAAAACACTTTAATGTCACATTCAGCTGTTTTGTAATGTATTTGTAAGTAAGATTGAATAACTCTAGGGAAATTTTCTCTATTGTTCAGAGTTTTCTAGCTCCCAGGGCGGAGTCTATTAGGCTCCCTGCCTCCGAAACCTGGTGCGAAAAACTCTCAAACTTTTTTATTAATAAGATTCGCTCTATACAGGCAACGTTTACAGGTCAGAGCCAGCCTACTGCGGTTGCTGCGCCCTCTGATGCCTTACCAGTTTTTTCTCCCTCGCTGGTGGCTTTTACACCTATTGACTTACCAGATTCACTTAAAATTCTTATGGCCCTGAAATCAGGCTCTCCGTCTGATCCCTGGCGGCCAGGCTTCTGGCTTCAGTAGCAGAGACAGTCAATCCGGAAGTCAATAAACTTATTATATCAGGAGGCGCTTGTCCCAGCGGTGTGGAAACAGGCAAAGATTTTGCCGCTTCTAAAAAAAACGTCATTGGATCCTCGGGATCCGGGGAGTTATCGCCCCATTTCCCTTCTGCCCAGTGTGGCCAAAATTTGTGAGAAGGCTGTCAATAAACAGCTCACTGATTTTATTGAAAGCTCAGGCCTACTCCATCCAGCTCAGTCTGGGTTTAGAGCAGCACACAGTACTGAGTCCGCTCTAGTTGAAGTCTCCGAAGCTATTCGGGAGTGCCTGGATGCTGGTGGAAGTGCTGCCCTTATATTGCTGGACCTTTCGGCAGCATTCGATACTGTTCCCCATTCGCTGCTTTTGGCTCGTCTGGGGGATATAGGTATCTCAGGTTTGGCTTGGAGTTGGCTGAAATCCTTCTTGGAGGGGCGTAAGCAACAGGTCTGGCTCCCGCCATTTACATCCCCGCCTCAATGGGTGACCACCGGAGTGCCGCAAGGGTCCTCTTTGAGTCCTCTTCTCTTTAACCACTTGCATGCGTCGGACGGCCCCCGGCCGTCCGACGTCACGGTGGGCGTGTGCGGAGGACGGCCCCCGGCTGTCCGAACCCCGCCCACTCATTAATTTGCCCACACAGCGGGGGAATTTGCACAGTGCGCAAGGGGTTAACATCTACGTCACTCCTCTGGTCCAGTTGGCGGAGGATTTAGGAGCCAAGATTGTGGCGTACGCCGACGACACCCAACTCCTGTTTACTTGGGGCAAATCAGAGTTTTCGACTTTGGAGGTAAAAAACTGCCTGACAGCTGTTTTTCATTGGCTCTCAGCGCCTCAGCTCAAATGCATTGAAGAAAAGTCGGAAATCCTCCTCTATGGGAATTTCCCTCCCCGGTTCAGAGAAACACTTTGGCCGTCTGATTATCCATTGCCTTCTTCTTCTGGTCAACCAGTTAAGAACCTGGGTGTTTGGGTTCGAAGAGAATCTATCCTTTTCGACCCAAATTAAGAAGCTGGCTGGGAGTTGTTTTGGGATACTAAAATCCCTTAAGAAATTTCTCCCGTTGCTTCCCAGGGCAGCGAAGGAAACGGTGACCCGGGAGCTGATTCTGTCACGTATTGAGTATGCCAATGCTTTGTACATTGGCTTACCAGGCTATACTCTCAACAAACTGCAGGTTGTCCAGAATGCGGCGGCTAGGCTTCTGTTTAATATTCCAATTAGAAGCAGCACTAGACAACACCTGCGTACACTTCACTGGCTGCCTGTTATTAATCGTGTGAAGTTTAAAGCCCTGGTTGTGGCACACCGTGCTTTGTACGCGTCTGGGCCTGCTTACTTAAGGAAGCGTTTCATGTTTTACACTCCTGTGAGACATTTGAGGTCAGCTTCCCAGCTCCTTGCCCAGATACCTCGTGTTCGCCTCCAAAGAATGGGGGGGCAGGTCTCTTGCCTTTAGGACTGCCACAGCCTGGAACTCCCTTCCTTATGCTTTGCGTAGCATTCAGGATCCGGGTCAATTTAAAAACAGCTTAAAACATTTTTGTTTAATTAATTTATTTCATTTAGCACCTCAAGGTTCGCGCCAGGACACTCCCTGGAGTAGCTGTGTGCGTTATAAACTTCAGTAACATAACATAACATATCAATACAAAAAAAATAGAAATTGTAGCAATTAAAAAGTCTTGGAAGAAAAACCAGGGTACACAGTTACTCAGAAAAAGAGGGAAGGCTGAAGACTAATGGCCCCGATGCAGGGTTTTGGTGAAGCAGGAACCATGCTTCAAACCCATGGCTCTCCTGCCATATTTAGAAGTGGGAGAATGGATGTTTGTGCACCGGTGAACCCTCCACCAGCTCCATTGGCACACAATAACTGGCTGTGGGCTGTCCATAAGATGGTCACTACATTCAATATATTGGAAAGTCCACCCTATTTAGAATGGGCTTCCCAGTGCAGATTATCCTTGCCTGGGTAAGCCATCTGAGGCATGACAGACACAGATAAGGGAAATCCGTCATGGCCCAAACTTGTAGGTAAAAAACTCTCTGCACATCATCATAATGATTTTTCTTTTTAGTAACGAACCCCTGCTTTGGATGTTAGTTTCTGAAAAATAAAAATCAATGACAGCAGGCTGTCCTGATATCAAGGCCCACTTAGCATTAATTTCATCATTAAAAGTGCTCCCATTTTATTAGGAGGAGCAGGTGTTGGAGAAATACAACACCGAAAAGATGGTGACCCTTAAATCGGACAAGCAGTCTGATGCTGAGAAAGTGAAGGCATGGCCTCTGCTACCCTGGCCATTGACTTGGACCACCTTATGCAGACTAAATGACCCCATAGGTAGCATGGGGTGCCATGAAAATGCAATGAAAACATGAACCAAACTGTTCTCATCTTCCATTAAATTCTAAACTTCAGATTTTTCGAGCCTCTTTTATTATTTAGGCTATGACATCAAACTGGTGACAATTTTATTGTTGCTTCTATATAGTGAGCCAATCACTGCCCTTTTTGATATCCTAATGCTGTCTTTAATGTATTCTCTTTAACTGCCATGGAACCTCATTGAACCCTCACTTTCATGGGAACCAGCACTCCGATTTCCACATATATTAATAGTTCCTTCATGATTCAAACTACTGCATAAAAGCCATTAAACAAATCCCTTTTCTATCCAACACACTGTATCACCTTGACTCAAATCCAAAGGAGGCTGACCCTAACACACACACACAGCCAGAATGACTCAAGAATACTTTAACTACTAATAATGTCCTGGAATTCATTTAAAACCCACAGGAGACATAAAATCAAATAATTGCTTATGAGGATACCCTTACTGTTCATGTTTTTGTGTGTGTTGACGTTGCCCAATTCACAATTATTTGGCACAGACAAGCAGTGGGTGTATTTGTTCCTGTTTCCTATTTACATTTGTGTCATCCTCCAATCTATTACTGAGTTTGACATGATATAATCTGTCCACTATTGTCTCATGCTGGGGCCACAAATACCATTTATTTACTGTCAAATACAGAGCAAAGATGTGATACTGCATTTGCCCTTTTTTCATGTACATCAACTTGTAAAGGAGAAGAACTTTATGAATAAAATTGATCAAGGGACCAGAAATGTGTTGTTATGCTCTAAATTTCTCTGAGTAATAGAAGTGTTATCATTAAACATTAAACCATTTTGTATTCCCCTACTTTGACTATATTCTTTGAATCTTCTTTAATATATTTTTCAATTAATTATAAGTCGTTTTAGGAAAATAAGCCCATATTTTAAAAGAGTTCACACAAAGTAGCACAGCAAGTATAGTTGATGTGCAGCTTTGGGGGAACGGGAGAGTTTAGAACTGTGCCATATCTTCGAAAAACCGGCATAGTTCTGCTCTCTCAATGCCATACCTTCCTGCACAAAAACTTTCCTTTGAGTCTATTTCCTCCTTGTATGTGTGCAGTGTGCTTCAGAATATAGCACTCATGCAAAGAGGAAATAACAAGGAGAAATAAAGATGTTTCTCCGTGTTACGTTAGGCATGTACATCATTTTGGTGCCAACCCATGTTTACTAGTCTTTGTAGATATAAAATGAGTTTAGAGGGGAGAGCACAGGTTGGCAGCGGTAAAGTGCACAGAGTCTTAAGGTCAACAAAATCGACATAAGTGAAAATGGAGGTGTAAGGCAATATGTTTGGGGGAAGACCACCCTAAGGCTGACAGGTCTAACAATTGAAAATAACCAGAAGCCATTGTAGAGCAATAAAAAGAGGACAGGCACTCCAGTTGTAACACCAGAGACTAATCTTGTGATTAATCTAAATCTATTTCAGTAACAGAAACAAACATAATTTTCCTCAATAGAAGATTGGGCTTTATCTCCAGTCAGATTTATGACGCCTTCACGTTAAGAACTGAAGTATAAGAATTTTTTAGAAATATAAGGCTCAAGATTTGTTTCTTTAATTAACTACACACAACGCAGAATGAACTTGACATGGCCTTAGAAACACGGTAACCTTTAATCCCCGTACAAAAACACAATACTACCTGAAGTGCTCACTTAGGAAAGGGCTATCATGAACGCCATAAAAAAACTTAGAGAAGTTACGGATAAGACCCTATAATAATGTACTGAAGAGTGTGCAATATTTACTCCAATACTATGGGAACAAGCAAGCAAATAAAACAGTCTGATAGTCATACAATTCAAGTAACTCTACAACTCAGAATGCTTCAGACACTTGTCATGTTAAAAGCTACACAAAACATGAACATGATCCTAATGGAGGACTAAAGAAAGAAGTAATATCTTTGACAGAGGAAGCAGAGAAGACAGGATAGATTAGTAAAAGAGAAACGGAATTCCTGAGGACAGATTTGTAGTAAATATTTTATACAGTACCCAAGATTCAGGAGAAAAAGTCTCCACCTGAGCTGTAGAGTTATTTGCATTGGATAACTATCAGACCAATAATAAGTTTGCTCAGGTGATGCTTATAACTCCAACTGATGGACTGTGTGAATGGATTTTGTCTGCAGCAGGAAAACAACTTACATATATTCTTGTAATTTAAAAAAAATGTGGGAAATTATTGTTTCTTTGTCATAAGAATGTCCTATTCATCTGCATTCATGCTTACATCAATGTTCTCAAAGTAGCACTTATTTCAAGATAACATTAAGAATTTATATGTTTTGTCAAGTGAAAAATGTTCATAATTAATTTGTAATATAGAATGTTGTTCTTTAGTTCTAAAAGTTAAATGCGATACACAGAATAAAAGAGGAGACCTGTAATTACAAGACATTTGTACCGCAAGATTATTTTCTGTTGAGCCCAAAACTGTGTATAGTTTTCATTAACTAGTTTACTCTGAGTGGTAACAAGGACCATGTGCAATGGTTTTCATGTTTGGTTTTAATCGTTTTCATTGACTACTTTACTTTGAGATGTAAAAAGGACAATGCACAAAATGATGTACCTATACCTTAATGCAAGACAATAGTCTAATAGAGAGTTCGGTGGCAAATGAAAATGACCCAGTTTGTGAAAGGAGTGCTAAATCTCTAGGAGAATTAATTACATGTTCTCCACTGTTGGAGCAGTTTCAGTTGTGGATTTTCCTATTGAAAAAGAATGCTCTCCATAAATCTAAAGAATTTCCATTACTACCCACCTCTCGCCAAGTCTAAATCAAGTCAAACATTCTTAATTTTTTTGTGGTTTACATTTTGAATAGAAGCTAATGGATGTGACTATTTTTATGCAAGCTTTTATTTTCTATATTGCATGGTTATCTTCTGTATCAATGTGAGCTAAAATGTAAAAACAATCCCTTTGAATATCTTGCAGCATAATACGTTATTACTTCATACAATATTACCCTCATTTGCAAATGTAGGCAAAGCTGTCACCTAAGTTGGTCCTCCATTTCCGTTTTTAAATAACCTACAGTTAGCAGTAAATTCCCAAAAATAGCAGTAAAGATAAATGCAAAATGCACAGATCATGTTGTAGACTAATTAGCAGTTTTCCATATCATTAATTGAACTCAAATTAAAGCAAAAATTTGTGTTTCACAAATCCTGCATTATTAGACTTATGCAAATAAGTAAACATTTTGTGAAATTTAAATTAGAAATAGCAACCTTGCGTTTTTTCAAAAGTTACTAACATCTCACATGTTTAACATATTATTCAAAATTGTGCAATTAAATACCGTATAACATTTAATGAAAATAATTCAGTTTAGATGACAATTTACCTCTTTCTTTATAGTTTTAACTGTTAATTTTATATACAGAGGCACTATAATGACTGGATTCTTACTAGCAAATATATATCGATTAAG
Organism: Calotriton arnoldi; assembly: GCA_963921515.1. Lineage (NCBI taxonomy): Eukaryota > Metazoa > Chordata > Amphibia > Caudata > Salamandridae > Calotriton > Calotriton arnoldi. The sequence continues at coordinate 1,199,929 of CAWUFW010002254.1, read as the reverse complement.
AAAAATATTGATAGCAAACTAACTAATTTTTACGAAAATTCTTTGTGTAATCAAAGTTCAGTGCTATTAATAATAAATGTATGACATTTGTTTACTTACTGAAGGAACCATTCCCCTTAAATGAATAATGATCATTATACAATACCAATAAATATGGCTCACCAACTGATTTATCTGCTTCTCCAAATCCTTGAAATATTTTAGAGCATTGGCTACTTTCTAAAGAAAGTGTGATCAAAAATATAAGTAGTTTGATACACTATCTTGTCAATAAGGAACATATACCAGGCATACACAAATTGTGCTATGTAACTTCGAGTACAGGAAGTACATTGACAAGGTGAAGGAAAAGAGTTCTTGCTGCATTGTACAATTTATTTAAATACCTCACCTTCCCATCGTTTTTAGGTGACAAACATTTAAGAGGCTACTCTCAATTGCAGAAATGTGTGGGTACCATATTATATATATTAATGGCCCACTCCTTCTGGTCAGCAATATTAAAATCATTAAAAATAGCCACAATTACATCAAATGCAAGCCATATTAGAAACCCTCTTCCAGTGATGAAATATCCCTTTAAAATCTTTAATATATTAGGGACATATTAAAAATAAAGACTGATTGCACCTTATAGACGAAATTAGCTTACACACATAAATGACTTTATTGGCAAGTGATATGTAAACAATTAGCTTTTTAAATTTAAAGCACACAAAGAGAGCTCAGTCAGGCTGTTGCAGGGCTGCATGGGTTGGCATTGTCTTTCATTAACATTAATTGTTTGTGCTATGGTAAATTAGCTACATCCTAGTGTGTTATTCAAAGAAACATCTGTAATGAATTTTATAGGAAATTAATTAACATAAAGGTGGAGGTATCCTTGATGTAGAACATTGTCCAGATCTAAGGACCACATGTGTTTTTAGGTACAGTTGTCCTTCCACATCCAATATAGAGAATAATGGTCCAATACAGAGTACCACTGTTTTAATGACTGTGTGTCCTCAGTAGGCATCTGATGCAACACAATGCATCATAGTCGTACACAGCAGGATATAGGTGGGCAGAAAAGTGAGTCCTGCCTCAACACTCCCCTTTGAGAAAGATAATCACTGGATCACAACAATATACAGAAAGTGGGTACCAACAACTACCTCTGTGCAGTGGACATATGCAAGGTTGTCAGCCTTGACAGTAAAAAACTCAAGCCTGAACATATATATCAACAATAGTCAATATATGCAAGTAAACTTCTTCTCTGTGTAGTCAATGTTTTGCAAAATGTGCCAGTTGCCAAAGTTTTCCAAACTCGTGTAGCTCTATTAAGAATTAGGCTGCCCCAACATATGCCATATTAGGGCCAGATGATGGCTGCTGGGTTGCTGGGCCCTCCCAAGGTAGTCCAATTTGGGTCACCCCTAGGTCAGCTGCATTTTCATAGCCCAGGGCCCCTTTTATGTGGCTTAAGACTTCTCTTCAAAAGGTGGTAATCCCAGAGCATTCCCATCAGATGTGGATCATGGACCTCCTTTCTCCTGAGCACCGCTAACAGATGCAAGCCACATCTCAGTAGATCTGTGCAAGCCAATCAGCTGTCATATACCATTGGCATAAAAACCTATAGGTCAATGCTTGAAGGGAGACTCTTGCAGATTTTGCAACTGTTTAGCCAAATTTATTTCCAGGTCTTGTCTGAGATCTCATTAAGGTGTGCTTTTGCCCACCTAGTGTGAAAGTCGCAAGGTGTCTTACTCGAGACATTTGTTAGGAACTTATATCAATATGAACCCATCCCTCAGGTACCTCAGTCCTCAAATCTTTTCATCGGAATAAGGTCTCTGCTAGCTATGTGTCTTAGGATGGGATGATTACCCAGTGCAGTATCTGAAAATATTGCAATCTATCAAATTCAGGGATGACAAATTCATTTTTACATTGATCAAATGATTTGACACTACCTTTGTTAAACATGTCAAATATGACTCGATATCCTGCATCCCCCTGATGTTTGAACTTCTCTCCACATAGATCAGAGGGGAATTTTGTGTTGGCATGAAGTAGGGTATTTGGGGATGGGAGTCTGATTATTTTCCCTTCTCTTGAGACTCTGTCCCAGACCTCAAAAACTGCCTTAACCAACATGGAGAAATAAGCATTCTGGAGTCTTTGAAATTTTGCTAACCAGGGATACTCGTACAGTGACCTCCCCACCACTGTGATATCCATACATATACATTTCTTCTCAGTGTCTACCACCGTCCATGTCACAATCACTAACAGGTGGGCTGCTCTGTAATAGACCACAATATCGGGACATCCCAAACCTCCCGCTTCCCAGGAATTCTCAGAAATCTAGTGCTTATTCTGACTCTTTTCCACATTCAAATTAAGAATGCTATATTTAATTGGAGAGATTGTAACTCTACCTCTGATTTGGGAACAAGCAGGTTCTGGAACAATCACAGAAATCAAGCCAAAATGTTCATTTTGATGGCATTAATCCTGCCGATCTAGTATACATAATAATGGTTCCAGGAGTTCAGGTCTTTCTTAATCTCATGTCTCATCTCTTTCCAATTTACTTTACACCTTAGCTCAGATTTACAAAGAGTTCACACAATGCAGTGCAACAAGTAGAATTGGTGCGCAGCTCTTCCCTACATTGCATGATTGGTCCCTTCCTGACCAAAAACTAAGCTTTAAGGCAATAAAAATGTTTCTCCTCATTACACCAGCCTTGAGAAGGTGCAGGATTTTGGTGTAAATCCCTCTCTACAAGTGTTTGTCCAGAGGGATTTGTCTCACAACTCATGGATGGGTGCCTGGAAACACCCATGCACTACCCATGGAACGCCCCCAGTATGCAAAGTCTTTTTGGGCAGCGCATTGCACTGAGTTGCATTACTTTGGGTTACAATACAGTGCAAATCATGATTTGTGTTGGATTGTAAATCCCATCAGTAGACTTTATGTCAGGTCTGCATTAAAAAAGTAATGCAAACTCTATGCAAAGTCTTTACCAATTGGGGCCCTTATGTCTATATGTCTAGTAATCATCAGTTTTCTCACACATACAGAAGGGGAGAGAGGCTAACTACTCTACTCCGGCCTCCCTGACCACAGACTAATACAAACAAAGAGAAGTAGAGATTAATGGTCTAGGTGGTGGCACGTGCTAGGTGTGAAAATACTGCCCTCACTCACAAGATTGTGACATGCTTCATCATTGGGCTTGCTTCAATACACCCCCGTGCAGACCAACGCCTGGGGTGGAGCAAAAGGGAGGGGAATACAATACAAACATGTAAGATGTACAAATATTTCTTGCCAAAGTATATTGGGATCACCGAAAGAAAAGTGAAGTGGAAATTAAAACTAGCTCTGAGGTGTCACTGCTCAAAAAATGTATTCTTGGACCCTCCGGCCAGAGCTAAAAAAGTGAAGGATGGCGGTGACAGGAAAGAATTAAGAATTCCTACACCCCTCCTTACTGCCAAATCGTCGACATGTTTCTGCTGTGTTCGTGGTGCCCACAGTGTTGGGTCACACTGGCATTCTTCAGGACCTTTCCGATCTCAATAGTGTTTCCGCACTCGATACCAGGATAAGGTATCCCTGGGGACCTGTTGTTGCCACAGGGAGGGTACCCCTACATAACTCACTCTCGATGTACTGTAGAGGATAATACAAACGGAGAATCTAGTCATTCGTGCATAGCTGACTTGCCGTGAAATCTTACTCTGATTCACGCAGTACTGATTCATAGCTCTCATGCACCATCAGGTGCTCTGTGTCTGGCCATGCCCATTATGAAGTAATGGAGTAACCCAATAGACGTCACAGGACCTGGGTACAGTATAATATGAAAAGTTGGTCCTTGACTGAATTTGCGAAATTATTTTAAATAGGAAACCTAATAATTAAAGTGTTGCCAAAAGGTCAAACACGAGTATTAAATACAATGCATAAAAGATTATACACCCTAGAGAAACACAATTAATTCATCAACAATATATATGTACAAAGTACACCCACACATATTTTACTTAAGTTGGTTCATGGTTTTTTATATTTTGTACTCAAATACAAACATCAAACAATAGGTAAAGTTATTACCCAATAGAGTTTAAGAGAAAAAGGTTGCACAAGGGAAAGAAAAACGTGCTCGTGAGAAGGGAGTGGAAGGCAGGAGGGTTAGAAATACACACTGTTCCTTATTATAGAAGGGCACTGGTCTGTAGTATTCTTGAACTTGTCCAATGTCTTTTGGTAATTCAGTTTACATCACTTATGGCTGCTTGATTGCAACATCCAGTTTAGTAGGGGATAAATATGTGGAACAGGTCCTTTTTTTGGGGGGGGGGGTGCATCTGTCTTTTGGTAATTCAGTTTACATCACTCATGGGTGCTTGATTGCAACATCCAGTTTAGTAGGGGATAAATATGTGGAACAGGTCCTTTTTTTGGGGGGAGGATGTGTTGACGTTTCGACCTGTCTTGTGCGAAGAGGGCGATTTGAAGCCTCCGCGTGCGGGTCTTCCTTAGGATGACGGGGAAGGCAACCTGTGATACGAATGAGATCCGTGAATTAGTGGGCGTAACCTCCAACCAAGGGAGGAGTATGTGAGAAAAGGTCAGAATACTGACCATATATCAGTGCCAGGATTGGCGTGGGAGTAGTTAATTCAAGGTTGCTGGGAGCCAATAATAGGCGAACCAGGCTGTAATTCTAAAATTGGAAGGTCTGAGGAAAGAGCAGGGATAAATCAAAAACTGCTGCGCTTAAAACATAAAGCGCTGGATAAATACATTTAAAGGGTGTATAGTAGGCACAGGAACAACTTACCCGCAAAAGCGGTGTGGCCGCGCTGAGGGGACAACCAATGGTGAAGTCCTCATATATTGAGCTTAATTCAAAAGGGATCCAATCCTAAAGGAATTAAAAGAAAACCTAAATGCCAGGCTTAAATTGCTGCAGCATCGGGTCTGAAGCGTGTAAAGGGCCAAGTAACTAACCTTGATTAATGGCAATAGCAGCGCGACTCGCAGAACCTGCTCCCTCAAGATTCCAGGATGAACTGACAGGCGAGCGCGCTGCGGTATAAGAAAGACGGCCTCAGCTGGTCCGGCGTGCACGTTGCGCCCGTGGTGTACGTTGCGCCCGTGGTGTACGTCTCAAGGAACGTCACCATGGAGACCGGGGGAACCCCGAGCGGGCTATAGGCGCGAGCGATAGCTCTAATGCAATTGGTGACTGTCTTCGTGTCTGAGGACGTCACCAAGGATACCGGGGGAGCCCTGAGCAAGCCGTCAGGGAGAGCGATGGCTCTTATGTGATTGGTGAATGCCCGCAGAACTGTAATAACTGCAATAATTAAGAGCCGGGCGGAACGGTTAATACTAGGCAACGATTGTACAAGTAAAGCGAACACTTATAGCATGGAATGCAGAAGGTGACATTGTTATATACATGAGGAAAAAATATATATACAAGCAAAAAAACATGTATAACATAAATTAAGGTGACACTATTATTTACATGTGGATGTCGCATAACATAAGTCGATAAGGACGGGCAGCCCGGTGCCGGACTGTGAATACTTTACAGTATTAGTAGAGACACTCATGAAACATTGGTAGAATATGAATCAAAGTAACGATCCTATTTACATAAAATGAAAAATCCAATTTACATGGGACAAACAATTTAACACATAGTGCTATTTACATTGCGGGGTAGCTTTAATGAAACATGACCCGGGGCCTAAAGTGTAATAAGTGCGGCACGTTGGTAATGACCACACTTAAGGAAAGGTGGTATGTATCGATGTAATGGGTGTGTTCAATGAACATAAAAATACAGTAAACGGATACAGTCATGTGTATATACAATACTTGGGCCAGTGTGTAATGGCAACACAGTTTCGACGAACGGTCCTGTGAAAGCGGTAACCCCAATGATTGGGATGTGGGATATCGACATAATTGGGACACTTGAACACTAGGTGGTGAATATCCCACAGTGATGCTTTCCCTTACCCCAGTGACAATATGGTGCGTTGCGGTGAAAGTATTTACAAACTACAGAGTATGAAACCTATTTACAGTGTCTAGAGACAGTAGGAAGACAGGCTGACGGATGTACTACATTCATTCATTGCTCAGGCGTGCGGCCTGCCTGGCTATCTCCTCAGGGGCATGAGAGAGCCAATGTGGAACAGAGGCAGTGGCAGGGCGAAGAAACAGGTGCATTTCCCCCCAGAAGTACACAGAGACATTCAGACACGCTGTCAACACTACAGATGGTAATCACCCCCCTCATTGTGAAACAGAACCATGTGGTCAACTTATCGGACTATGTCTTAAGTACTGAAGAAGAACAAGTACTCCACAAAGGTCTATCCTTTGTCCCCACTAATCTACCTAATAATTTCAACCTTAAAATGGAATTACATCAATTCTTTAGAAATATTCGTCTTAAATACTACTTTAACAAAATCCCCTTCAATCCAGTGTTCTCCAACACGGGTCTTAGACCACCATCTACCTTTACACCTCCATCTCAGGTGATGTCACACAAAGTGTTGGCATTCGAACAGGTGGTTATGAGGGATGTCATGCTTTCCCTCAACACCAAGGAATATGTCAAATTCAACTTTTCCAAACCTGAACGTCTGGCACTTGAATCACTCAAAAGGAATGATAGCATTGTTATCAAACCGGCAGACAAGGGGGTGCCATAGTCGTCCAGAATACATCAGACTATAAACAGGAAATCATGGCCCAGCTTGGAGTAGCTGATAACTATATCAGATTTACCGGTGATCCCACTAATGAAATTAAAAGGACAATCAAGATCATTACAGAATCTGGTCTCTCAGAAGGTTTTTTGAACAAACAGGAATATGACTATTTAAATACCTCATACCCCCGTATGCCCACAATATATACGCTACCCAAAATTCATAAGCGTATGCCCAAACCACCGGGCAGGCCCATCATTTCGGGCTGTGGCTCTATTTTGGAGCCTTTATGCAAATACATAGACCTATTCCTCAAACCCATAGCTGTCAATACTACAGCTTATCTGAGAGACACTATGGAGACCATAAAATTGGTGGATGACCTTTCCTTTAACACCATGGAAGAAATATTGTTCACCATGGACATAACGTCGCTCTACACGAGCATCCCTCAGGGGGCTGCTCTGGATATCATCAGAGCAGTTTTAGACGAAAGAACCAGACCAACCCAAGTACCCACAGAGTTTATCCTCCAACTCCTTGAAATAGCTATGATTAAAAACTTCTTTTACTTTCAGGGTAATCACTTTATACAGACGAAAGGTGTGGCCATGGGGGCAAGTTTTTCTCCAAATCTGGCCATCATTTACATGAACAACTATGAACATCTGTATATACTCAATGATGCCAACCCCTTCAGAGACAATATTAAGATGTGGCGTAGATATATGGACGATGTCATCATGATCTGGCAAGGCACAGAGGAACGTCTAAAACTCTTTCACTCTTGGCTAAACGAAAGGTCTAATGACATTCAATTTTCCTTAGAACACAACAGACAGGAGATTCATTTTTTAGATATCACGATCAGGGCTGAGGAAGGCAGACTTCACACCACCCTATACAGTAAGGAAAGCGAAAGAAACACTCTTTTAAGGTATTCTAGCCACCACCCACGCAGTCTCATGAACAACCTGCCCTACGGGCAATTTCTGAGGGTAAGACGCAACTGTTCCAAGAAACACGACTACTTTACCGAGTCCGCTGACCTACTATGTCGTTTAAAAGAACGTGGCTACCCGGGCGGTCTCCTCAGAAAAGCACGTAAACGTGCTTGGTTCTCCCCACGGGAATTTCTCCTGGAACCCAGATCCAAGGAGTCCCTTGCTCAGGAACGCTTGACATGTGTCACAACCTTTTGTACCAAGAGCCATGCTATAAAAAAAACTATCAACAGACATTGGCACTTGGTAGCAGACGAGGTCGATATACCTGATCCCCCACTGTACGCCTTTAAGAAAGGAAAAAGCCTTAGGGATCATTTGGTCAAATCTTTACTTCCGGTTAAACCCACCAATGCCCAGCATCCTCTATGGAACATTCAACCTATAAAGGGGCATTTTAAATGTGGGAATTGTAAGGCCTGTACCATGACCAAGGAGCTAAAAAGTTTCACACACAATGGGTACACCCACACTATGAGAGAACATACCAATTGTAACTCCGCCGGGGTCATATATGCCATTGCATTCCCGTGTAACTTTCTATACATTGGCCAGATGACACAAAAAGCGAAAGCTTGCATTTTACAGCACTGTAGTCGAATACGCTGTACAGTACAGGGGGCCCCCCTAGTGGAACACTTCACCACTTTCGGTCACTCGGCTGAGAGCCTTAAGTGGTGGATCATTGAGAAAGTTCACACAAATGTAAGGGGTGGAAATTACTCCAATACCCTTAACTATCGTGAATGCAAATGGATTCATATCTTTGACATGACGGCTAGAGGGTTAAACGAATATGAGGAGATAGCCAGGCAGGCCGCACACCTGAGCAATGGATGAATGTAGTACATCCGTCAGCCTGTCTTCCTACTGTCGCTAGACACTGTAAATAGGTTTCATACTCTGTAGTTTGTAAATACTTTCACCGCAACGCACCATATTGTCACTGGGGTAAGGGAAAGCATCACTGGGAGATATTCACCACCTAGTGTTCAAGTGTCCCAATTATGTCGATATCCCACATCCCAATAATTGGGGTTACCTCTTTCACAGGCCCGTTCGTCGAAACTGTGTTGCCATTACACACTGGCCCAAGTATTTTATATGCACATGACTGTATCCGTTTACTGTATTTTTATGTTCATTGAACACATCCATTACATCGATACATACTACCTTTCCTTAAGTGTGGTCATTACCAACGTGCCGCACTTATTACACTTTAGGCCCCGGGTCATGTTTCATTAAAGCTACCCCGCAATGTAAATAGCACTATGTGTTAAATTGTTTGTCCCATGTAAATTGGATTTTTCATTTTATGTAAATAGGATCGTTACTTTGATTCATATTCTACCAATGTTTCATGAGTGTCTCTACCAATACTGTAAAGTATTCACAGTCCGGCACCGGGCTGCCCGTCCTTATCGACTTATGTTATGCGACATCCACATGTAAATAATAGTGTCACCTTCATTTATGTTATACATGTGTTTTTTTGCTTGTATATATATTTTTTCCTCATATATATAACAATGTCACCTTCTGCATTCCATGCTATAAGTGTTCGCTTTACTTGTACAATCGTTGCCTAGTATGAACCGTTCCGCCCGGCTCTTAATTATTGCAGTTATTACAGTTCTGCAGGCATTCACCAATCACGTAAGAGCCATCGCTCTCCCTGACGGCTTGCTCGGGGCCCCCCGGTATCCTTGGTGACGTCCTCAGACACGAAGACAGTCACCAATTGTGTTAGAGCTATCGCTCGCGCCTATAGCCCGCACGGGGTTCCCCCGGTCTCCTTGGTGACGTTCCTTGAGACGTACATCACGGGCGCAACGTGCACGCCGGATCAGCTGAGGCCGTCTTTCTTATACCACAGCGCGCTCGCCTGTCAGTTCCTCCTGGAATCTTGATGGAGCAGGTTCTGCGAGTCGCGCTGCTATTGCCATTAATCAAGGTTAGTTACTTGGCCCTTTACACGCTTCAGACCTGATGCTGCAGCAATTTAAGCCTGGCATTTAGGTTTTCTTTTAATTCCTTTAGGATTGGATCCCTTTTGAATTAAGTTCAATATATGAGGACTTCACCATTTGTTGTCCCGTCAGCACGGCCACACCGCTTTTGCAGGTAAGTTGTTCCTGTGCATAAATGTATTTATCCAGCGCTTGATGTTTAAAGCGCAGCAGTTTTTGATTTATCCCTGCTCTTTCCTCAGACGTTCCAATTTTGGAATTACAGCCTGGTTCGCCCATTATTGGCTTCCAGCAACCTTGAATTAACTACTCCCACGCCAATCCTGGCACTGATATATGGTCAGTATTCAGACCTTTTCTCACATACTCCTCCCTTGGTTGGAGGTTACGCCCACTAATTCACGGTTCTCATTCGTATCACAGGTTGCCTTCCCCTTCGTCCTGAGGAAGACCCGCACGCGGAGGCTTTAAATCGCCCTCTTCGCACAAGACGGGTCGAAACGGCGACGCATCCCCCCCAAAAAAAGGACCTGTTCCACATATTTATCCCCTACTAAACTGGATGTTGCAATCAAGCACCCATGAGTGATGTAAACTGAATTACCAAAAGACAGACGCACCCCCCAAAAAAAAGGTCCTGTTCAACATATTTATCCCCTACTAAACTGGATGTTGCGATCAAGCACCCATGAGTGATGTAAACTGAATTACCAAAAGACATTGGACAGGTTCAAGAATACTGGCTCTTCTACAGATCAGTGCCCTTCTATGATAAGGAACAGTGTGTATTTCTAACCCTCCTGACTTCCACTCTCTTCTCACGAGCACGTTTTTTTCTATCCCTTGTGCAACCATTTTCTCTTAAACTCTATTGGGTAATAACATTACCTATTGTTTGATGTTTGTATTTGAGTACAAAATATAAAAAACCATGAACCAACTTAAGTAAAATATGTGTGGGTGTACTTTGTACATATATATTGTTGATGAATTAATTGTGTTTCTCTAGGGTGTATAATCTTTTATGCATTGTACTTAATAGCCCGCTCGGGGTTCCCCCTGTCTCCTTGGTGACGTTCCTTGAGACGTACACCACGGGCGCAACGTGCATGCTGGATCAGCTGAGGCCGTCTTTCTTATACCGCAGTGCGCTCGCCTGTCAGTTCCTCCTGGAATCTTGACGGAGCAGGTTCTGCGAGTCACGCTGCTATTGCCATTAATCAAGGTTAGTTACTTGGCCCTTTACACGCTTCAGACCCGATGCTGCAGCAATTTAAGCCTGGTAGTTAGGTTTTCTTTTAATTCCTTTAGGATTGGATCCCTTTTGAATTAAGCTCAATATATGAGGACTTCACCATTGGTTGTCCCCTCAGCGCGGCCACACAGCTTTTCCGGGTAAGTTGTTGCTGTGCCTACTATACACCCTTTAAATGTATTTATCCAGCACTTGATGTTTTAAGCGCAGCAGTTTTTGATTTATCCCTGCTCTTTCCTCAGACCTTCCAATTTTGGAATTACAGCCTGGTTTGCCCATTATTGGCTCCCAGCAACCTTGAATTAACTACTCCCACGCCAATCCTGGCACTGATATATGGTCAGTATTCAGACCTTTTCTCACATACTCCTCCCTTGGTTGGAGGTTACGCCCACTAATTCACGGATCTCATTCGTATCACAGGTTGCCTTCCCCTTCGTCCTGAGGACGACCCGCACGCGGAGGCTTCAAATCGCCCTCTTTGCACAAGACGGGTCGAAACTTCGACGCATCCCTCCCCCAAAAAAAGAACCTGTTCCACATATTTATCTCCTACTAAACTGGATGTTGCAATCAAGCACCCATGAGTGATGTAAACTGAATTACCAAAAGACAGAAGCACCCCCCCCCCCAAAAAAGGACCTGTTCCACATATTTATCCCCTACTAAACTGGATGTTGCAATCAAGCACCCATGAGTGATGTAAACTGAATTACCAAAAGACATTGGACAGGTTCAAGAATACTGGATCTTCTACAGACCAGTGCCCTTCTATAATAAGGAACAGTGTGTATTTCTAACCCTCCTGACTTCCACTCTCTTCTCACGAGCACGTTTTTTTCTATCCCTTGTGCAACCTTTTCTCTTAAACTCTATTGGGTAATAACATTACCTATTGTTTGATGTTTGTATTTGAGTACAACATATAAAAAACTATGAACCAATTTAAGTAAAATATGTGTGGGTGTACTTTGTACATATATATTGTTGATGAATTAATTGTGTTTCTCTAGGGTGTATAATTTTTTATCCATTGTATTTAATACTCGTGTTTGACCTTTTGGCAACACTTTAATTATTAGGTTTTTGTATAATCTTTCATGCATTGTATTTAATACTCGTGTTTGACCTTTTGGCAACACTTTAATTATTAGGTTTCCTATTTAAAATAATTTCGCAAATTCAGTCAAGGACCAACTTTTCATATTATACTGTGTCTGGCCATAGTCGGTCCTACACACTATATACATATCCATACTCGGACATATCATCCATTCCCTAGGTAACGTTACCTTAAAATATTCGCAGGTAGTCATATGTCGCTGGACAAGAGTCCACCTTATTTCAGCTATACTCATTCACACTATGAAGCAGAAGCCCAACTCATTGAGTTTCTCATGTAATATGCTAAAACTGGCGAATAAGAGGGAGAGCCCCCATGTAGTCACACACTGGTGGAGACAGATAAAAAACAAGGAAGCAAATGATTAGGAAGTAGCACATAATATATGATGGTCAATAGGACCCTTTTACTGAATGTTGCTCGAGTTATATGTAGAGACACCCACGGAATTATAAACCGGAAGGGAACATATAGGAATGATAAAGCTGGCAACGTGAAAATACCTCATGGACCCAGAGGTTAGAATAGTGGTCTAGGCCCCCTCCCCCCTACTCCTTCCTGACGGGAACAATGAATGCTAATAAGGGCAGTCCGGGCAAGCTACTAGCTGCCTACACGGCGGAATCGGGAAATCCTCACGGCAGAGCACCCACCTTGACGAAGTAAGGAGTAGGGGGAGGGGGCCTAGACCACTATTCTAACATCTGGGTCCATGAGAGATTTTCACGTTGCCAGCTTTATCACGTAATCATCACACCGGAATAGCGGGCGATGAGTCTTTACTCACATTTGGTGGTATATCAAGCAATAACACCCGCATCAGAGGCTATGTTGTGTTATAACGAATATTTTCAGTCTATGACTACAGGGGTATGAGCATAAGCCCGGCGATCTCATTCCTATATGTTCCCTTCTGGTTTGTAATTCCGTGGGAGTCTCTACATATATCTCGAGCAACATTCAGTAAAAGGATCCTATTGACCATCTTGATATTAGGTGCTACTTCCTAATCATTTCCTTCTTTGTTTTTTATCTGTCTCCCCCAGTGTGTGACTACAGGGGGGCTCTCCCTCTTTCTCGCCAGTTTTAGCATATTACATGAGAAACTCAGTGAGTTGGGCTTCTGCTTCATAGTGTGAATGAGTATAGCTGAAATAAGGTGGACTCTTGTCCAGCGACGTATGACTACCTGCGAATATTTTAAGGTAACGTTACCTAGGGAATGGATGATATGTCCGAGTATGGATATGTATATAGTGTGTAGGTCCGACCATGGCCACACACAGAGCACATGGTGGTGCATGAGAGCTATGAATCAGTACTGCGTGAATCAAAGTAAGATTTCACGGCAAGTCAGCCACCCACAAATGACTAGATTCTCTGTTTGTATTATCCCCCACAGTACATCGAGAGTGAGTTACGTAGGGGTACCCTCCTGGTGGCAACAACAGGTCCCCAGGGATACCTTATCCTGGTATCGAGGGCGGAATCACTATTGGGATCGGAAAGGTCCTGAAGAATGCCGGTGTGACCCAACACTGTGGGCACCACGAACACGGCAGAAACATGTAGACGATTTGGCAGTAAGGAGGGGTGTAGGAATTCTTAATTCTTTCCTGTCACCACCATCCTTCACGTTTTTAGCTCTGGCCAGAGGGTCCAAGAATAAATTTTTGAGCAGTGACACCTTCGAGCTAATTTTAATTTCCAATGCACTTTTCTTTCGGTGATCCCAATATACTTTGGCAAGAAATATTTGTATATCTTACATGTTTGTATTGTCTTCCCCTCCCTTTTGCTCCACCCCAGGCGTTGGTCTACGCGGGGGTGTAGTGAAGCAAGCCCAATGATGAAGCATGTCACAATCTTGTGAGTGAGGGCAGTATTTTCACACCTAGCACGTGCCACCACCTAAACCATTATTCTCTACTCCTCTTTGTGTGTATTAGAAATCATCAGTCTCAAGTATCTGAGTGGTTTGCCTCCTATTTAAAAGGGCAGATTGATTTCAGCTTATTAACCTCTTCTTCTAACAGGGTGAGGTTCAGGAGTTTCGACTTGGCTGGATTCATTTTAAAGTCTAAGACTCTTAAACTCCTCGATATATCAAACACTGCTGGCAAATATATCCCAGGTTTAAAGAGCATCATTAAAACATTGTCCACAGGCAGACTTTATATGGCACTCTCCTAATTTTTATCTCCTGAACCTCCTTACTTTCCCTCACAAAAAAATAAAAGGCATTCAACTGCTAGAATGAAGAGGAGATTGGATAGATCGCAACCTGCCTTGTGGCTCCTTCCTGACTGGAATGAATGTTGTGGGACATGATTAAGTCTAATTCTTGCCTCTGGATCTTTATAATTAGCCATTATCCAGCCCAACATATTTGAATGAAACTCTATTTTGAGTAATAATAGCTCAGGGTACTTCGAGCTCACCCTATCAAATAGCTTTTCAGCACGAAGACGCAGTATGACAGCAGGTATATTTTTGTGTGTTTCTTTCTTGACCAGATGGACAACTCTCTGGACATTGTCACTTCCCTGTCTGTTTGTCACAAACCCCACCTGGTCAGCATCCACCAATACTGGCATATATCCCACCAGTCTATCTGCCAGGACGTTGTAAACGTTTTAAAGTCAATGTTGAGAGGGGCAATAGGCATATAGGCTGCATGGGATTTATGGTCCTTTCCAAACTTACGTATCAGGGATATGTCTCTGTACTGCATGGATGGCGTGATGCTCATATCATGGTCGATGGAGTTAAACAATGTGGTCAAGGGCTTAGTGAGATATGAGACATAGCTTTTATAAAATGACACTTTCCCTCCATTGAGCCATGGTGTTTTACGTGCCCTCCATCAACTTCACTGCTTTTTGAACATCAGATGGCTCTATGGGCAATTTCAGGTCTTCGATTTATGGGGGGACAGTGTAGTGACCTGGCAATTTTGCAAGAAATTATTTATTGTTTCACTGTTTTGGGGGACC
The DNA here is from genome assembly GCA_963921515.1 of Calotriton arnoldi. NCBI lineage: Eukaryota > Metazoa > Chordata > Amphibia > Caudata > Salamandridae > Calotriton > Calotriton arnoldi. Next base: position 1,184,832 of record CAWUFW010002254.1, on the reverse strand, counting down.
TTGCATTTATAAGTGTTAGAAGAATTGTCTAAATGTCTCCAGCTTGTAAGTTTCACTGTGGATGATCCCTTCATTTGGGTTTTGTATCCTACCCAATTATTTGCATAGCCAGTTGGACAGGCTCATTTTATTACCCAGTCATAGAACATACGTCCCAACCTCAGAAACCTGAGCAACTTCAGCAACCAGTTAGTCTGGAGAACGTTCAGCTTACCGAGCAGCAACCCCAGCTGTCCTGAAAGACGGTTGTTTCCTGTCTAGTTGTTTTAGGACTGTTACTTCCCCAGTCAGTTTATCCTCTTGCAGTTGGGATTCTCTCCTTTTGATCACCATCATCATGATGGCCTCACCTCTCAACGTGGCTTTAAAAGCATCCCATCTAATGGCTTAGGCGGTTTCCCCTTCTTTACTCATCTTAAAAAAGTCTGATTTCTTCTGAGCCATTTCCCTACTCATTACTGGGTCTACAAGTAAGTTCTGGGGGGAATTACCATAAAAGCCTAGGCGGGGCACGGGACTCCTTATTCCACGTTACTTCAACATGGATGTGATCCATTATCAAAATATCTGAGCTATCTTCTGTCATCAATCTGTGATCGAAGTTGATGTGTAAGTAGGTTTGGTGTACATACGAGTAAAATGTAAAGTGTTTGACTTCTGGGTGAAGCATGAGCCATATATCCTCCAGCCCCCCACCCCCATTCAACCGGTAGTACCCATAGAGACTATATACATTGTGTGGCCCACAGCCAACCTCTGTTTAGGTTGGAATCCCATGCTAGAAAAAATTCCCCATCCAAATTAACATTTTTCATCGTACCGTCCATTTGTTTGTCTATGGGGGTTTTAAGGGGTTTTAAGCAATTGTTCTTGGCCAGTGTTAGGGGTATATAGGTTTATATATGTGATGGATCAGTGACCCCTCTGGATGTGCTCTTTCAACCAGATTCTCTCCAGATCTTTCACCACCCTTGCCTTACCCACATTAGGGTGCCTTCTCCCAGGATCATGACCCCCTCTGTTTTATAGGAGCTCCTTGCCCAATAATGCATTGGATAACAGTTATACCGCATTCAAAAAAAAGTCCTGGTGCTGGGTTTCTTGGAGTGAGATAAGGGCTAGATGGTGCCACCTAAGCAATTCCAAAATTGACACCACTTGGAGGGGGGTTCAGCCCCTAATGTTAAGTGAAATTAGTTTGAGCATGCCAGTTTAGGTGATGATAGCTTGTGATGTTAGCTAAGTCATACTTGCAGGGTAGTAGATGTGTCTTCCAGTGAGGAAATACCCCAATAGTCCCAACAAGAAATGTAAAATGAGCAAAATAACCCCTTTTAGTTTGCACAACGTGTTCCATCAGGAGCATGCCATCTTGCCCACCTCCGTAATAGTGCATCAGTTAACTCCTCATTAAGTTTGCATCAATCAAATTTCCTGTGCTTGTCGCTACTGCTCCATGGATCAACAGATCACCCTCCTGAGGAGGGTGATGACTTCTTCTAACTCCCTAGATATACCTTGTCTGAGGGGCCTCCTCTCCTCAGATTCATTCGACAGTGATCTCCATCCACTCCCACAGCGACACTGTCTAGGCCACGCAGATGTCTGGGATGCATTCTGTTGGCTCAATGATGTGACCTCAGGTAGCTGAAGGATTTGATTGTTGTCTTGGAGAAATCAGCTTTGATACTGATGGAGCAAGGACTCGTAAATGAGACTTGCTCGGAAGCAATCCTTTCGTTTTAAACTCATTAACGAATTACTAACTATGTGATTGTAATTAATAATTCGCATTTTCGAAAGACACACGGGACAACGAAGCTTGCATATGTGTTTACTAACCATAACAACATGAACGAAGGACTAAAACGCACTCTAACAAGGGATCTTTACTGCGCATGCGTCTACTGCATCTACATAGTATGACGTACTAATGCTTGGAGGGAAAATCTTGCGCCTGCACAAAAGATATTAAAATGGCAGCTTGAAAGCTCACATGCATGGCATCTGCTTGGCTGAAATAGAAAATAAGTTTTATACTAACGCAAATGCAGAAAGGGTAATAATAATTAAAGTGGGTTATAGTAGAGGTTGGTGGTGTACAGTGAAACCATTTATTTTTGAGAATAACATTTCTTCTTTTGATTTTATTATTAGTGCTCATTTGGGCCTTCCACACTTGTCTGAATTGAGCTGACTGACTTGACCCCACGCATGCGCACCAGAGAGAGAATAAGGAAAGATGACTAAGGATTTGTCACGCGTCCAAGGCCAGAGAAGATGTGCCCTGGGAACATGAGGGTGAAGAGTTCATATGAAGAAGACTTATTCATGAAGTTGAAACATTTTGTATTAATAAAGTTTGGAGATGTATGGGAAAGGAAATGGTTTAATAAAGTTTGAGGGGATGGGTTTAAAAGACAATGGTTCAATGAAAATAAGTGAAATGTAAGCATGGTGTGACGATCATCCCCCCTCGCCTGTCCAATCAGAGTTAGTATTTTATGAAATTGAAACATTAATGGGTGGTACATGGTTATGGAAAGGTATAATTGAGGTAGTTTTAGTTAGTTAGATTAGCAGACACGGGAGAAGCATCGATGCTGGAAGTCGAGAGCTCGGAATGCTGTCGGTGCTGGGGGTGGTGCTGAAGCTGTGAGACGCTGATGAAGAAATCGAATGCAGAACCATCTATTTTAACTTAATTGGGTTAGAAAGAAGATCGCGGAAGAACCACGAGGAGGAAGAGAGTGTCAGAGAGGGGTGTGACAAAGTCGTCGGTATTTAGAGAGGTGAAGTATCCTGTCCTGTTTCCTGTCCTGAAGTCTTTGTCTCCTGATCTATCCCGGGGGACCCTTACCAGCCCTTTGGCCAGAGGGTTGATCTTCACACCATTCTTTTTTTATTTATTTTTATAAACTCTTTTTATTGAAAAAAGGCATGTGGAATAACAGAGACACAGCATTACACATGTAGACATTGGCACACAGTGTTATAGCACATCAAAGATCCTTTTCCCCCACTCCAGCATAACTGATGTCGGGAAGAACACATTAATCGACCTCAATAGCTTCTTCCCCCGGCCCTCTGGTGGTTCACATATTTCTCCCCGGAAATTGTTCCAAGGCCCCCAAATTTGCGACCATTTTTTCGGGCAGCCCCTGGAGACGTAAATAGGTATCTCAGTCACCATGCACCAGTCCATGTCCTTGGCCCAGTCCGCAATGATCGGTGAGGTCAGAGCCCTCCACAAACGTGCAATGTTCCGCTTTGCCACCATAAAGCCCAATGTGACCCATGTCCTTTCTCTGGCTGTAAGATCAGTGGGGCCCCATATGTTCAACAAAATCAGTTTTATATTACACTGTAGCCATCGCCCCATCACTTCCTCTATCACTGATACCACCCCCTCCCAGAATTTCTGACTTATATCGCATTCCCAAAGTGTATGGATGAAGGTGCCCTCTTGGCCGCACTGACGTGTACACCCACCGTCTGGGGCGTATCCCATATGAACCAAGGAGGGCCCAGACAGATACGTCCTGTGAAGGATTTTTAGCTGAACCAGTCGGAGTCTGGAGGAGATGGCCACCTCACGGGGGGAAGCCACCGCGGCCCGCCACTCCTCATCCTCCAAGCCGGCAACGTCGTGGTCCCATTTAGTTCTGAGCCGCATTAAGGGATCGGTCATGTTGTTGATTAGCTTCTTGTAGATAAGGGCTATGGCCCGATCCGGCAGGTCCCCATCAAGAATCCTGTCTTCCAGTGGGGAGGAGTCAGGGAGGGCTGCACCCTTGGGGAGAGCCGATAGTAACGCGTGCCTAATTTGAAAGTATCTGAACTGCTCGGTGCTGGCCATTTCATATTCTTGACGTAAGTGAGCAAACGATATGACTTTCCCGGATCTCCAAAGGTCTCCAATTCTGGAGATACCGATGGTATCCCATTTGTCGAACCCCAAGGAGTGCGACAGCCGACCCAGCTGGTCACAGTGCCAAAGTGACGTGGCCTGTGTAAGCTTACCCTCCCAACCCAGGCTTTTAGTGGTTTCTTGCCAGATGTGCACAGCATGTTTTGTCGGGCCAGTCAGAACTTTCCCCTGGGATTTTGTAGAGAGTGCTCCCACGAACCCACCCCCCGGGAGGAGCCATCGATCAATCTGAAATGCCGGGTCATCCTGTCGCCGGTATGTGCATTGGTTAATGGCAGCGAGCTGCGAGGCCCAGTAGTATCTTTTCATGTCTGGGAGTCCAATGCCACCATCGAACCATCCCAGTGTAAGCTTGTGCGTGGCTATGCGGGGTGGTTTACCCTCCCACAGCAAGTCCCGCACTGTGCCCTCCAACTCTTTAAAGTAGGATGCCGCGACCGGAAGAGGTGTATTTTGTAATGTGTACAGAAGACGGGGGAGGGACATCATCTTGAATAGGGCTGCTCGCCCAAGGAGGATCAGGGGAAGTGATTTCCAATGTAGAACGTCAGATTTGAGGCGCTCTAGTGGGGGCCGGAGGTTAGTTTCATATAATCGCGTCAGATCTTTAGATACCCAGATCCCCAGATATTTGAAGCCATCAACAGCCTCCGTCAGCTGGCACCCCCGAGGAAGTCGCGGTCTCTGCCCACTAAGGACATAGAGAACCGATTTTGACCAGTTGATCCTATAGCCTGAGAACCTGCCAAAGCTGTGAAAGATATCCATCACCGCATTAAGGGACCTTGCCGGGGAAGCGAGATAGAGCAGGATATCATCTGCATACAGTGATATACGGTCCTCCCTGCCACAAGCCCAGTTAAGGCCTCGGATGGTGGGGGCCTGGCGGATCCAGGCTGCTAGAGGTTCCAAGGCCAAAGCAAAAAGAAGTGGCGACAGGGGGCATCCTTGCCTGGTGCCCCGACCGAGAGAGAAGACCGGGGACTTTCGATTATTTACAATCACTTGTGCCAATGGTTGACAATACAAGAGACGTACCCAGCTGATAAATTCCGGGCCAAATCCCAGCTTGCGTAGCACAGCGAACAGGTATGGCCATTCTATGGTGTCAAAGGCCGAAGCAGCGTCCAAGGATGCCACAACCGTGTCCTCTCTGATCGTATCTGCTCTACATAGCACTGTGTGCAGTCTGCGGAGATTAAGAGACGTATTTCTTGCGGGCATAAACCCGGATTGATCCGGGTGAACCAAATTGGGAAGAACCGATAGCAAGCGAGTGGCGAGAACTTTTGCGAGGATCTTAGCCTCGCAATTAAGGAGCGAAATGGGTCTATATGAAGAACACCGATCGGCGGGTTTACCCGCTTTGTGGATAACAATGATATTGGCTAGTCTATGATCTTCAGGGAGGATTCCGCGGTCTTTACTTTCCTGGAACATGGCGGTGATAAACGGGGCGGTCACACCCGCCGTGAGCTTAAACAGTTCTATAGGGATCCCGTTAGGGCCCGATGCTTTCCCCCCCGCAGATCGTGAATGGCCCTCTCCACTTCGGTCGCTGTAATATCTTGGTCTAAGTCAAGACTCTCCTCCTCTGTGACCACCGGCATGCGTATATCACGTAAGAGGGAAGAAGCCTCTTCCTCCGAATGGGTCGTGCTGGAAGAGTACAGGGTCCGGTAATACTTACAAAATGCATCCGCTATGTCTTGTGGAGCTGTGGTTCGGGAATGTGAATCGATGGCAATTTCAGCCACCACGCGCCGTGCCCCGTCTCTACGATCTAGCCAGGCCAACAATTTGCCTGCCTTGTCGCCTACATCGTAGATCCTGCTAAGGGTAGCCCGATACTGTGCCTTAGCCGCATCCGTGGCTAGGTCCGAGAGCTCCTTAGTTTTAATACGAAGCTGTTGACGCACTTCTTCCGAGTCGTGCGATCTAACTGTGCGCTCCAACTCCAGGACCTCACCCTCGATACGTGTCACGGCGGCCGTCTTTTCCTTGCGTTGCCCTGCAATTTGCCCCAGGATCACCCCGCGGACAACAGCCCTATAGGCCTCCCAAAGCGAAACAGAAGAGCTGACTGATCCCAGGTTTTCTTGGAAATATAGGTCTGTTTCGGTCAGAACCTTATCCATAATGAGGGGGGTCGTGAGATACCACGAGTTGATCGGTGCCACGCGGCCGACCGAGGGCTCCCCGACCTCTATTCTGCACAATATGGGGGAGTGATCCGATATGCCCCTGGCCAATTGTCGTATTTCTTTGATGATATGTAGATGTTGTGTAGGAGTAAGCACATAGTCAATGCGTGACATGGTGCCATGGGAGCTCGATAGGTGTGTGTATTGGAGTTCTTTTGGATGCAGGCACCTCCAAACATCCGCCAGTCCCAGTGCACCCAAGAAGCTATGAATCCGTTTACGCGAGACCGGTAGGACTTTCTGGGGCCAGCGATCCAGGGAGTCCGAGACAATGGAGTTAAAATCCCCACCAATCAGTAACCGCCCTTCGGGAAGGCCCAGGAGAAGGTCGCCGAGATCAACAAATGCTTGCGTGTGGAGGCCGGGTGGAATGTATACTGAGATCAAGTTGATGATGGCTCCCTCCCAAGTTCCAGACAGGGCTACAAATCTACCCAGTGGGTCCTCGCGGATCGAGTTAATCGTTAAGGGGAAGGATTTGCGAACAAGGATGCCCACCCCTCGGGAACCTGACCCAAAAGCGGAATGGGCCACCATCTGAAAACCCCATCGAGACAGGGCCTTACAACCGTTGCCCAGCAGGTGGGTCTCCTGTAGAAAACACGACGTCCGGTAAGTGTCGTTTCAGGAATTGGAGAACCACCCCCCTCTTTATTCTGTCCCCCAACCCATTTACATTCCATGAAAGCAACGTAAGTTTCTGTCTCGTCGATGTACCCATCAGTTGAGGTTAGTGACATAAGATGCTCTGGGGAGGAACAAGCCAGGGGGGAGTACATGTAAGGAGTGCCCTACAGCGCTAAATTGTATGGTCAATAAGAGTGTGGCCAATACTGGGTCTCCTGCGGTTGACATGTGAATTCGAGAATACAAACCATGCCTGCACAACAACAATGCCCAAACCAAAACAAAAAACAAACCCCTCCCCCATCCCACAGACCCAATGATGAGGCAATCCAGAGAGGAGCACAACCTGTGGAAAGTGAGGAAGGGCTCTGCGACATTCCCAAGCATTGTGGACCATGAGAGCGCTACGAACACTGCACCTGCCGTTATTTGCATCTGAAACCAATCGAACATGCCATGTCTAAACAAAAACAATGCTAAAAACAAAACACAAAAACGATCCCATCCCACCCACCCCATAAACCCGAAATACTTCCCCTCCTCCCCTCCTCCCCCCCTCCCTGCCTCCCTGCTTGGCGGTAACAAAACCTCCCGCCCCCAAACTAGCAGAGTGCCTATCGCCCACCCTTCCAAAAACGTACGGGGTTGTGCAATCGAACTGAGCACCTATCTGTGAAAAGTTTTAATATACCGACAATAACCTTGATTATCAAACATGTTTATATTAAGAGCATTAGTTAGGGCCTAAAATACGCCCCACTACGCCCACATAGTCAACCGGGAAACAGGCAAAGTTCGGGGAGATCAGTCCCGCCAGGACCGATGTGACAGAAGAACTCAATAGAACAGAGTCTGACGCCTCTGGCGGAGGGAACTCTATCCCCACAGCTCTCCGGCTATCTGGACCACTCCAGCATTCAAAGGGAAAATATACAGACCAGTCATTCAGCATCTCCAGCCGCCTCATTCAAGTCCTGCTGTGGCGAGCCGCCACCAGAGGCCCGGGCGTCCTCGTCCTTTCTTACGCCACGACGAGGGGCGCCGCGGCGACCCGTCGTACGCCAGCCCTCCAACCAGTCCCAGGTCTCCTCCGGGGTGGTGAAGAACCAGGAATTCCCCTCCGATTCTACTCTCAGCTTGGCCGGGAACATCAAGCATATTTCAAGTTCTTATCACGGAGCGCTTTTTTCACTTCCAAAAAACTGCGCCGCTGTCGCTGCACCCTGAGGGTGAAGTCCGGAAAGAAGGTGATGCGGCTGTTTTGGAATTCCACTGGCGGGGCGGAGCGGGCACCTTGCAGGATGACATCCCTGTCGCGGAAATTGAAGATCTTGGCAAGAAGTGGTCGCGGGGAGGCTCCAGGCCGCGGCCTGCCGCCCGGCACCCGGTGCGCTCTTTCCACGGAGAAGAAGTTGGAGAGTCCCCGCGGCTTAAGGTAGGTAGTGATCAGGTCTTCCAAAAAGAGGTCCGCCGATGGCCCCTCCGCTCACTCCGGCACCCCAATTATGCGGACATTGTTGCACCTGGAGCGCCCTTCATAGTCATCCAACTGCGCTTCCAGCTTTGCCGCTTGTGTTTGCAGGTCGTCCACTTTTCTTTGGAGCGCGGACGTGTCTTCCACCAGGGAGGTCGCCTTGATTTCAACATCCTTCAGGCGCGAGTTCATTGAGCGCATGTCTTCTCTAATGAGGGACACTTCTGTTGACACCGTGTCAATACGCGACTCCAAGGATGTGCGAACGGTGGTGATGGCTTCTAGAATGTCCTGCAACGTTGGTTCCTTTTGCTTCCCACCGGATTCGGGCTTGTCGGATACGGTTGGACCTCCTTTGGGGCTCGCACCCGGGCCACCCTCCCATGCGTATTTCGTCAATTTGGTCTGGAGCGCTGCCTTCGAACTGCGACCCCCGGCCATGATGTATATTGAACCCACCGATGGGGCTTACTTGCGGTTGGGTCAGGGTACTGTACGCGGCAGAAGCAACGTTACCACTAACGTCCACCCCGCTGAGCGATGCCGTCCATCAACAGCTGGAGCACGCGTCTCGGGTACCCTCTTCTGAAAACCTCCAGTACTAGGGTGTTGTTACGTGCGTGCCAGGGCCACTCCGGGAACACGTCTCGGCCGTACTTCTGGTTTAGCGTTAAGAGAGTGAGAGGGGTGTCTGTCTGCCCAACAACTTTGAGGCCAAGAGGGCAGGGCAGTGACGCAATGTCGGTGGGTAGCCACGGGGGGCTACAGCAGCGTCACAACGAGCGGGCTCCCAAGTGTTGCAGTCCAAGGCAAGAAGTGGCACCAATGCACCGTCGTCGTTTATAATACACGTCCGTTGCGGGCGCGCGTCTGTGTGGTAGTTCTTACAGCATGGCTGCCCTGTGACATTGGTCCCGAGCTGTTCTGAGGCACAGAGCACAGGGTCGCTGGATATCCTTCCAGCAGCTCAACGAGAGGCCAGGTTGCGCACCCCCTCCCGGCCGGATCGGGGCCACCACCTCACCTTGGCCCTCCGCAGGTATTATGTACCGCAGCAGCGGTTGATGCAGTCACAGGTTCTGTGCCTTTCCGGCCGCTCCGATCCTCACTCGGCTCCAGCCCGGCTAGGCGCCGGAGCGTCAGCGACGCGTCCACTGCAAATCACGACCCGCAAACGACGGCCGCGCGGTCCAGGGCTCCTCCGCCCGACCCAGCGTGGTGCCGCCGGTGCAACAGCCCGGCCCCCAAAGACGCTCAGCCTGGGGATCGCACGCTGCCAGGATCACTCCCCGTCACCAGACTTTCAGTAGCTCGCTCCCGGCCACAGGAGGTATCAATCTGCGCCGCAGCTCCTCCGGTTTCAGATATTTGATGTTAGAGCCCCAGTTTGGGCAAAATTGATCGGATTTTCAGCGGATTTAGTGCCCGGTCGGCGGAGCCGACAGCTTAGGCAGCCATCTTGTTGCTCGGCTTAGGCACGCCCCCCCTCTTCACACCATTCTTGGTAACTATAAATTCATCGTATTGATAGATGTTCTTCTCTCTCTGTTCTCTCCTTTCTGAGCATAGTTATTGTGTGAATCTGAATTGTTATTGCTTATTGAGTATTGATTGAATTGACACGCTTGCGAATGAGGGTGTTTGTACTGAAACTTTGAGATGGTTCACATTCCATTAATTTAGATAAAGATTTTAAAACTTCCCGAGTCTGTGATTATTTACTTTAATTAAGGAATGTTAAATAAGTTAGGTTAATTATCACCATCAATTAGTTCCAACTAATAGGTCCATCGACCAGAGAAAAGAACTTTTTGATCAGTGAAAGGTTTAGTTAGCACAGAAATATAACTATTCCTGAAACATGAATTTTATAAACTACAAGCTCCAGCGGTCTACTTGGTATTAGTGGAAGAAGTTATATGGGCCCAGGTGAGTATATGGTAGTGGAGTATCTGTTGTTAGTACAGCGCTGGATCAATACTGTTTGTCTTCCCAGGAGAAAATCAAACTAAAGGTGTGCCCCCAACTATAAAGTATTTTTTTGTTTTTGCGAGTAGAAACATTCTGTGGCTTTCTTAAAGGATCCTCTCTTTTGCAGTGTGGTTGATGAAAAACACTCAGATGTAATGTAGTCTTTCTCTTAGGCAGCTGTCTTGATTTTCTCTTTTAGTTAGAAGCTGTGCACTTGTGCAATGACGTCAGATGAAGCACTGGGTCCCCTTGGTGGGCCCTGCAGCCAATGGGTGTGATCCAGATAAATTGACTCGGAGCCTTCCATCTCTAGGATTTGTACAAATGTACTAATGTCCTGGTCCTCTGACACCAATGGAATTCTACTAATGCATATGTTATTCGGTCATGTCCAGTTTTCACTGTTCTCCAGTTTAGCTTGAAGATTAATTTTTTGTTCTTGAAAAGCCAATAGGTCTTGTTTCCAAAACTCTTGTTCCTCACTTATGTTATGTTGTCTGCTGACTCCACCAAAAAGAAAACACTCTCTCTAAGATCACCAAGGTCACATGTCTCTAAGTTCTGTTTTGAACTCTAATTTGAAAGTATTAAAGTCATCTTTTGAAGCATTGGATGAGTTCCTCCAGGAATTATCTCATGACTGTGGCCTCTGCTTGTTCAGGATGTTGTGAGCAAGGTAGGTCTATTTGCTTTTTTGGGCTGCCTGGTTGGCACCCCCGTCAAGGAGTATTGAGTGGACAGTTTAACAAGTAGGTCCCTTATTGAACCCTTCCTCTTCTCCTTTGCCTCTAAATTTTTGTGGCTAAAATATCCCCTTAGCCCCACTGCTGGTATGATTCTCTGACAGTTGCAGCACCTTTGCTTTCCTGTCACCATGGTGGGCACAAGCTTTTCCTGCCCTTGTTAGATCACTATGGTGCAACAGAAATACCATGTGTTTGGTGTGTCAACAAACAAAGTCACTACCAATGAGGGCTCCTATATGGTTTGCTTACTGTACTCAGCTCTCTTTGCCTTGAGGGAATAGAAAGGTACTTTTCTTTCCACTGATACCTTGTGTCGGTAGACGTGATGGCAAACAATTCCCACCAGGTTATGGATGGGCCTTTGACATTTTTCTGCAGAGTTTTTGGCAGGCTGTGTACTTTATCAAGTCCTTCCTTTTCTTATGTTAGAGTGTCGGTAGTGCAGTCTTTCATACAGCCTTCTGGCAGGGGCCCCAAGGGAACTAGAGTGTTTCATGGCCATGGAGAGTTTCTCCCTGCTCAACTTGCTCCTATTCTCACAACAGTCACCCCTCATCCCTCTAAGTACCTCAGGAGGCATGGACACTTATGAGAGTCTGTGTTCCTGCTCTCTTGCTTTTGTTGACCCTGGCCCTGAAGGAGCACCACTGATCTTCATTTTGCTTGTTTTCCACTGGGCACCCAAGCATGTCTTGCTGCTGCCACAGAGACATGTCCACTCACCTCACACAACTAGGCCCAATCAGGGGCTACTAAATTGCCCTGGGCAGGACTGCTTCACCACTCTTCCTGGGTTCTCACCCCGTTCTTTGCCGAGCCTTCTCCTCAGAGCAAGGTCCACTGCCAGGCTACCGCTACACCAACCAGTGCACTAGAGAGACCAGCATGTTAGTTAGAATGACTATCTTCAGCATCTCTCTCTCCTGTAAGGCAGTGAGTCTCTTCTGTGAGTGAGAGAGCAGGTTTTTCATAGGAATTCCTTCTAATTGGTGGAGAGTACTGTTTATTGGGCTGACTGGGCAGGAGGGGAGTGAAGAGCATCTTACTCTGCCACCGTCTTCACCACACTCTCCAAAAATTCAAATCGTTAATTAATATTGATTTCATTTAACTTACTAAAATGGCGCTTTAATCAATAGTAATTATTAATTACTTGCAGCTCCTCCTTCCTGTAGATCTGCTATTTGCCATATTTTTTTAAATAATTTTCGGCAGATTGTTATTACCACAAAAGTGGTATATTTTGGATTGTAATTTTTGTAAGGTTTTTCTGGAAATATATCTGAAACATGATTGAACAGATGAATTAGCATGGCAATATGTCCAATTATAATATTCGTCTACTGAGTCCTTTTCCACATTTGGAGACCCCATTTTGGGGATGATTCCCCTTCCATCTACCACCTACCATGGGAGCTGTCTTTCAATCATGTGAAATTATTTAGTTGTTTTCACTGGCAATCATAAAAAGGAAATATGGGAATGTCAGAAAGTCTGCATTAAATAAGGCAGATTTTCTGAGCTACTGTGACTGAATGTCCAATGTAGTTGGGCTGTTGGTCAAAGGGTTCCACCAGCAGTACCAGCGGAGACTCCATTGACAGAAATGATGGATCGCCTGACTCTAAATAGAGAGAGCAAAACAGGATCTTGCGGACAGGATAGTTAACCACGATTGTGGCAGAGTAGTTTGTCCGTCAAACTCTAAATAAGCCTCAAAATCTTGAAATTAAAACATATGACGGGAAATTTAAAGAAAATGTTTTTGCCCTGCATCTGTACAGAGCTGTTAATTGAAGGGAAAAGTTTATGAAAAGGGCACGAACTGCATTTAACTAATCTAGAACAATGAAAAGTGTTCAAGAAATCGCAATTTCATAATTTAATGGTTGCAATCTGGATCTTGACTTGGGGGAAACTAAGGGCCTGGTTATGATGGTGATTGGACTGACCACCATCCCCTATTGGCATGGTCAGGAGACTGCCTGACAAGCATGTGGCGGTCCGATCGCCCATTATAATCTGACCACCGTGCTGGTGGTCGGAAAGTGCTCCATACTATGTAGGCTTGTGCTGCGCACAAGGAAAAGGGCTGCAGCACAAGTCACTGTAGTATAGAGCACCTCCTCCACCTCCATACACTGCGCCATGCACCATTTGGTGCATGGCACGCGGTGCATGGAGGTGAGTGGGGGCACTACATGTGCCCCCAGGGCCACTTTACAGTGGCCTACGATGGACGGGGGCCCTGTTTGGGGCCCCCAATTTCCGTTTCTGACAGCCCTTTCATGGCAGTCTTCCTGACATGAAAAGGCTGTCGGAAAGGGATATCGTAATCCCGATGGTGGTGCCTGCCTCGGCACCGCCGCTATTCGGGGACTACAATTCAGACCACCACCCTGTCGGGATCACTGAACCTGGCGAAGTCAGCGGTGGGTCCATCCGCTGGTATTGTAATCTGGTGGTCAGACCGAAGGGCTGTCAGTGGTCAGACCGCCACTTACGGCCTGTCGGTGTGCTGTCCGACCGCCATCTTAATAAGACCCTAAGTGATGGAGACTGGCTAAAAATCAAAACTGCTTCTGAATGATGAATTTAATCTACATCACATTAGGTGCCTTTTAACTCTTGGAAATTATTCTAGGAACAAAAATGCATCTATTATGCATTATATTCCCTCTTGCAAGCTGTAAAAATATCCTAAGACCTTTCTGCAACTAAATATTTGCACTTCAGTCAGTTTTTAACACTATCCCTTATGTGCTAAATGTTTTGAAACTGCAAAGCCTTTGATTTCCAAATTGTAGACTTTGTGACCACAAAAAACCCGGAGTCCAAACATACGAAAGGTATATTTTTTACAAGTGCTAAAGGGTTTGGGGCTGCAATGTTGTCATTTTGTGAATGCCAATGCCGGAGTTGATGTTTTTTGTTCCTTCAAAGCCTCCATCACTTCATTTGCAACCACCCAAAAGGACCTTCTACCTCATTGATACACATGAAGCATAATTTTGCCTATTCTACTGAATATGACTTTTAGGTGGATTAGCACATTTGTAACAGTGCAAAAATATTCCCAGGTCACAAACAAGAAGGTGAGCAAGAACACACACATACAAAGTGGCAACCATATTAAACTTTGTCAAAGCATAGCATTCAGAACTGGAAAGGTTCCCTTCTGGTACAAAATTTATGCTTGACCTGATGCACAGATCCTTGGTCTAGGGTGCAAAGGTGTGTGCATTAGTGCAAGGTAGCCCAAGGTATGCCAGTGCTAGAGGAGCACCATATCAGTGCTGTTTGGTTCTCTCTCTTTCATGCAATGCAGCAGAGCAACTTTGGTTACCCCACTGCATTGTGTGAAATGTAATAAATCTGCCCCACACAGAATAATGTTTTTCAAGAAAATGTGCTTGCTAATTTTATTTCTCTACATACACTTCACTAATTCTCCACACAATTTTGAGATAGTGTTATGTGCTCCCTCTCCCTGCCATACCCATGACAAAATGTAATCTCTGCCATTTTCCAGTATGGAAACAGTTTTCAAAATAATTGGTGAATAACTACAAATGTGTATCAATTGTGTGTACACATTTCCAGGACATTCCATCCTTGGAAGCCCAATCCCCCCCCATAGGAGTAAATATTCCAACAGAAACTTGCAAGTAAATAAATGCATTTACAAGTGTGAAACTAATATATTGTAAAAGCGGTGTTGAACTCCTAAACCAGGCTATTTGCCCATGTAAGCTCAACATGCATGTGAAAACACTTTTAATATGGAGGTCCACTACATTTAAATGTATGTTCATGTTGTTCATGAAACATGAGTAAGGTGTATATACCTCTTTTTCCAGATACAGCATTTAAGAGTATAGTGCTGTGCCCAAGTTGAGTGACCTTATTATGGCATTATGATGAGAATTAAAGATTAAATATTTCATTTCAGTTCTTGATAGAGCAAATCGAGTATACTTGCTGCAAGATGATCCGTTTTTTTGACAGAGGCTAAATTATTTATTTTAATGTTTTTTTCATTTTTGAAGTGCATACTGATCTGTCCTTTTCCTTGACCTTCACATGGCACCTGTTTACTTCTGGCACAGGAAAAACTCAATCTCATATCTGCAAAGGTTGTTTCTGAAACATCAGCTTTTATTCAATTGTGCTAAGCAAGCAACATTCTGTATGTTGGAAATTACATGATATTTCCTGATAGTAGAAAGTGAGATGTTATTTTGTTCTTGTACTCCTCAGTGTGCAGATCAACACAGTTTTCTTCTTCAATGGAATTTAGTTTGACCTTAGATTGGTCACTGTTGTGTATGTGTAGTTCAGGGTCATTCAGTGCACCACTCAGAATAGAGCACTCTTCCACACAACATTAACCTGCTCACATCCAACAGCCAGGAGCATTTGGCACAGTTGTAGGCCACTTTATAGCACCTGAAATATCATTAGGCAGACATATTGTCACCATAATATCAACTCCAAAATATGAAAGTAAGTTTATATGTAAGCAATAATTTCCAAATGGGAAAACACTCTCAAAAGTTATTGGCGGGGTAGTGAGAGGGTCCTGAGGCAAATTAGAGGGCCCTTCTCTAACCCAGTTAATGACTACTTGGAAGTGTCATCCCCTTGACTCAATCAATCAATCAATCAATCAATCAATAAGGATTTGTAGAGCGCGGCTGCATCACCCGTGAGGGTCTCGTGGTGCTGGAAGAACATGCTACCTGTTCTCCTATTGGTTTACCAACCAGGTCTTGAGGTTCTTCATGAACTGCTGTAGTGATGGTGAGGCTCTGAGGTGCAGGGGGAGCTTGTTCCAGGTCTTAGACACCAGGTGGAAGAAGGAGCGGCCTCCACTGTTCGTCCGGCGGGTGCGTCGGGTGGCTGCTAGGGAGAAAGGTTCAGAGCAGAGTTTCCTGGTAGGTTGGTAGAAGTTAATTTGATTGTTGAGGTGCACCGGTCCTTCATTGTGTAGTGCCTTGTAAGCTTTGGTGAGCACCTTTAACTGACATCTCTCCGTGACTGGTAGCTAGTGGAGTTTCCTGAGGTGAAGGGTGATGTGAGTCCATCTGCAGAGGTTGAGGATCAGTCTGGCTGCCGTGTTCTGGATAATCTAGAGTTTCATCATGAATTGGGTGGTTATTCATATGTAGAGAGAGTTGCCATAGTCTAGTCTGCCGGTGATGAGAGATTGCTTGACTGTTCACCTGGTCTGGGTGGGAGCCATCTGAAGACCTTCCTGAGCATTTGCAGTGAGAGGAAGCAATCAGACAGATGGCGCTGACCTGCTTTTTCATGGATAGCTGGCTGTCAAGGATGATGCCTAGGTTGCAGGTGTGTTTTGTGGGGTTGGGAGTTGGGAGTTGGGCCTTGCTCAGGTGGCCACCATTTGTTGTTCCAGAGGGTATCCTTGCCTTTCCCGAAGATGAGTACTTCTGTCTTGTCGGTGTTGAGTTTGAGACAGTTGTTGTTCATCCAGGCGGCACATCTTTCATGCATCTTTGGAACTTGCACTTGATGGTTGTTGGGTCATTAGCTAGGAGAGGATGAGGTAGGTATTGTTGGCATAGGAGAGGATGTTGAGCCTGTGGCTCTCGATGATGTTTGCCAGGGGTGTCATGTATACATTGAAGAGGGTTGGGATGAGGGATGAGCCTTGAGGTACACAATAGGTGATGTTCATACAGAGTAAGGAGTAGTGCGGGAGGATGACTTTCTGTGCTCTCCCTGAGAGGTAGGATGCGATCCACTTGAGGGCTGCTCCTTGGATTCCGATCTGGTGGAGTCCATGGCTGCGACTCGGGCAATCTCTGTGCTGTGGTTAGCTCTGAAACCTGATTGGGAGGGGTCCAGAAGGTTGCAGTTCTCCAGATGTCTAGTCAGCTGGATGTTGATGGCTTTCTCAATGGCCTTCGCTGGGAAGAGAGCAGGAAGAGAGGTTGGTAGTTCTTGGGGTCCCATGGGCTAGCGGATGGCTTTTTCAGCAGCGGCTTCATGTCGGCATGTTTCCATTTCTGGGGGAAGTGGGCCGTGGTGATTGAGGAGTTGAGGACCTTGGTGAGTTCTTTGCTGATGGATTGATTACCGAGGTTGAATGTATGGTGTGGGCAGGGGTCTGCTGGGGTTCCGCAGTGGATGGAACCCATGATGGACGCCGTTTCCTACTCGTGGAGGAATTATGGTAGGTACTCCATAAGCTAAAATGACACACATTTTCAATAAATTCACAAATATCTTCCTCAGCATTGTGAGAAAAAAGTCTGACATTTTGAGTTAATCATGTATTTCCTAAAGCAGCAGTGTGTCAGTTGAATCCCCGCTGTTCCACTACATCTTCAACTGAGAGCTATACTGAACAACTTCAGCAATAACTATCTCCATTCATTTCTTCCAGTAACTTTTTATTCACATTTTATCACATTTTGTATCATGTACAGAATATGCACATCATGGGTTCCAAAAATACAGATCCAGGATCAATGATGTTATATCTATCTTATGTACTAGCAACTTGAACAGCTTAATCAACTGTGACACTTTTGGGTCATTTCGTAGTTTTATCAACCTTCACAACTGTCTCATCAAACCTACAATAGTATTACAAGCGTACCACACGCTATTAGTAGCAGTCATGGGCACATACTCTATTGTTACACAGCATACGTCACTAGATATCAGGCTGCAAGGTCACACTAACTGATGCAGAAAAGGAGACATAAATGTCGACATGTTCATACCGAGTTCCTCATAAGATAAATTTAAAGCTGGGCACTTCATACCATAACAATTATGAAAATGTGTATGTTGTTCAGGGAGGTCTATTTTCAGACTTGGTCTCCAGAGCCACGATGTATGTGTCCCAGATCCTCCCTGGGGACCCTTCACTCCCCTGCCTACGCAGTGTGCTCACGTGTCTGTTTCAGCCACAACCCATTTTTTCAGATCAAATAACCAGGAGTCTAGCTCTGGAGCCCCCGGTAACTTCCACAACCTCTTGGTTAGGACATATGGAAAGTCCAAAACTTCACAGCATGTTTATTATGTTTTGTTCTGGGTATAACACCCAGCAGAAACGTATTAGATCTATCCCTAGTGCTTTCCCCATTGAGTCAGCTATTTCCTTCACCACCGTTCTCCAGAACACTGTAATTTCTGGGCATGGCCTTAACAGATGCTGCAAGTCAGCCTAACATTCTACATTCATGACAAATATGAAGTATACCAGAACACTATGATGCTGAAATTAGAACTGTGGTACTGAAAGCATTTCTAACTGAAGAGACTTCAGTAAATTAATAAAATGAGGTGGGCGTGGCTTGGAGTGTCAAGATGGCGGTCACACTTTAAGAGTGCTCCGGGCCCCTCCGTCATCTGCTCTCATCCACTCCCGTCAGGCTCCTACTACTAAATCCTGGACTTACCACTGGCGGCATCCCAGACTCCCCCGTTATTCAAACCAGACTGTGGGCGGGGGGTGGAGGAACTGTCATACCGGTGAAGAGGCCGTCTTTTCGAACATTGTGGGCAGTGACACGTACTGAAGGCCTCTGGAGGTTGCTTCTTCCCTTCGCTGGACTGGAGTGGCTTGGCGTGACCTCCGTTAGCTGCTATCTGCCTCCCCCATGGGCTGGATGACGTTAGTACCGGACACGGAGATCAGAGAATTGCCTGGCTCCAGAAGGGGATGAGAAGACGTGCTCTGGCCCAGCAGAAAGGAGAGGTGAGTATGGCCTCCTCCCCCCCACCGCTGGAGTGAACCGGAGGGCCTTGCCTGCCCCACTGGATCTCCGCTGAAGCCCTCCATCCTTTGGTAATCCCCAGGCCATTTGCTGGGCTGCAGTGGATTTGCCCAGCCCCCGCTGACCGTTATCTGCCTCCCCCTGGGCAGGATGATGTGGGAGCCTGCCACGAAGATGGGAAGATTGCCTGGCTCCCGAGGGGGATCAAGGGATGTGATTTTCCGTGGAGGAGAGGTGAGTGAGGCCACCTTGCCCCATCGCTGGTGTAAGCCGGAGTGCCCTGCCCACCCCACTGGTTGTCTGCTGAGGCCCTCCATCCTCTGGTGCTCCCCGTGGCTGCTGTGAATAGGGCTGGGTGGGGTACCTGGCTTGCAGTGAGCCTGGTTTCCTGGCCCGACTCTGCGCTCCCACACCATGGCTTCTGATTCATCACGCTAGGTGCGCCGATCAGGGGCCACCCCAGCTGACCATGAAGTGGGCTGGCGGCAGTGGAGGAAGGTGCAAGGGACTCCTCCTCCCCTCCCGGACGGAGCTGCAAATAGACTCTTGCTGCATACAGGCCCCAAAATTGGCACCTTGAGGGGCAATGCTCCCAAACCCTCCTGTGGAACTGGGGAGGGGAAAGCTGTGGATCTTTTCACAGACCTGGTGATCTGTTTATCCTGCCACAGAGAGGTAAAGGAAATCTTGAGAATATTGGGGCCCCTCCGACCGCTCCCATGGGCATACTGGTGCAAAGCGGGAGGGGGCTGCGGCATAACTGAACTTGCAGTGGTGCTGCACCTTTGGTATGAACCTCAACTTTAGTACTGGTCCACTGGACGCTGATTGAGCTGGGTGGGCCCTCCACTACACCACCTTCGTGAAATGTGTTGACGTCCCCCATAGTCCTTGCGCCCTTAGCCTCTACTGCACCCCCACAGTCATTGCAACTTGACTGCGGCTTGGGTCTAAAGTGAGTACTACAGGACAAATAGAAGCAGAATAGCTCACGTGGGGCGCTGAGTGGATCAGCAAGTAGTGCTGTGCGATATCCTGGGGTGCACTGACACCTTGGAGCTAGGAGACACATGCCTGCCCAGGTGCCACTCACACTACAAAGGGTCAGATCGGATGCCACAGCGAGGGACTGTAAGTGCTTTGCCTCAAATCAAATACCAGGTCAGCTCCTTCACCTAGGGGTAGAAATGAACGTACACACATCTGGGACACCCATCCTCGCACCACTCTTAAAACCATACCGTGCAGTGCTGCTGTGTTTCATGCCATCACCGGCAACTGACCAGGATGCCCTAACTGCAGTCCCCAGACATTTGACTGTTAGCGCTGCCTCCGTCCGACACAGGAGACCTGGGTCTGGGGCGCGTCAGCCTTGATCAACCAACCTCTAGACATGGGGAAAGACAAAATAGCCAGGCCTCATCTCCCCCAACCGTGCATTGGCCAATTCACAACAATGCCTGGAGAGACTTGGGGGGACACCTTGGACAAAGCTAACCTGTCGGAAGGAGACCTGGATGAGTTCCTCCAAGCAATCCACGAAACACAAACTGCAGTGGAGTCACAAATAGGTGAGGTGCGGGTAGATGACGCTCTTCTCCGTCAGGACTTATGAAATGCTACCAGCCGCATCACAAAGGTGGAAGGCCATCTCTCAATGGTCAAAGATGAGGTCACAAACTTAAAAACCACTGTCTTCTCACTCACACTATTGAACTCCATCATAGGGCCAAAGATGCGAAGAATCAGTCCAGATGAAATAACTTATGTCTGGCGGGCTTCCCAGAGGATGTGGAACACAACTGACCTGCCGAATTTCTCAAAGAATGGCTCACAACATGGATGCCACAGGATAAACTCTCACCCTGATTTGCAGTGGAACGCGCCCATAGAACACTCACTCCTAAACCCCCTCCTGGTGCTGGATGCACACCTCTGATTGCACAATTCTTTAACTTTAGAGACATGGACTCCATTCTGAGGGAGGCTCGGTCACACCCAGATCTTGAATATCAAAACTCCAAAATCTTGATCTTCCCAGACTACACAAAGGAAGTGCAGGCCCGTAGTAGATCCTATGAATCTATCAAACAAAAGCTGCACGCTTTGCACCTTTCCTACGCACTTTTATTCCTTGTGTGCCTTAAACACAAGATTCACTTTTTTGACATCCCTGAAGCCGCATGGGAATGGCTTACAGAAAGAAAATGGAAGCCTCATCTGACTGGAATGTCCCTTTCCTCTACTGGGTATGCCTCTGGGGCAGCCTTCGCTGGGAACACTCGCCAACGATGAATCCTCACACAGTCCCACCATGGGACACCCAAAATGAGGAACATCTCCCCTACCAGCAGCTCAGATTCCTCTGTGCAACCCATCCCACGGAATTCTGGTCAACCCCTTCCGGCAATGGATCACCCAGAGGATGGCCCAAGTAACTCTGACAGACTGAGCTGAACACCTTCTCCAATCTGAGCACCTGGGATCAGGACTAGATGCTCCACAGACTTGCTACTGGAATATATAATGGCAACAACGCAAAACAAAACAAAACATTGGCCGGTAGCCAGATGGCAAACGATAATTTCCACTGATCCAAATACTTGGAAGGGTACATCACTCCACGCCTACTGTCAGGACTCACCTTTCAGTTTAAGATGTAGTCTGGGGTTACAGATGCTTCTGGGGGAAGGATGGGGAGGGGGTAAAGGGGGGTAAAGGGGAGGCCTCTGTGTTCTAAGGCAGCCTTATACTCTTCCATGATTTCTGGTGTGTCTTTCCCTTCTAGGTTGTCGCTAAGTCCCAGCACCATAGCCATCCATATAGCTACATTAGACCATAACTCGCACCCACCACGGTCGGTGCCTTACCCTATTTCTAGTCAGGAAGGGCTCTTGATGATTGCCCTTCATCGATTTCCTATCCAATCATGGTACCGTATGATGTATTATCTTGGAATGTAAACTGTCTTTTGGACTGGATCAAACACACAACTGTACTGAGCTATGTTCAACGTTTTTCCCCTTCAATCCTGATGCTTCAGGGGATACATCTGATGGACTCTAATTGTCAGTTCCTATTGGGGTATGGTTTTGACAAGATCTATCACACAGGATATACCCAAGGGTCTCATTGAGTAGCAATTCTACTATGACGCTCCTTCCATCTAGTGGTGACCCAAACATGGGCGGACCCACAGGGCCGCTACCTTGCTCTTACAGGGATAATGGAAGGTAGTCCAATTAACTTCATTTGCATCTACTCTCCCCCAACAGCACGTGAAGCATTCTTCATCATGCTTATCTAACTTGTGTCACAGATCCCACAGGGTTTTACTATTTTAGGAGGCGATTTCAATGCGGTCAGGGATCTGACGTGGGACGCTACGGGTCCCCCCTCTGAGTCCAGGCGGCGAGGGGCGGCATCTTAGCAAAAATGGGCCTCCACTTTAGGTCCATGTGACATATGGAGAACCTGGCAGCCTAGAGTGAATCAATACACACACACTTCGCTGTACACCACTCTCACTCATGCATCGATTTGCTGTTTCTGCCATCCACAGACGTCTTCTTGGTCTCTCAGATACAGATGTTAGCAAGGGGTATTTCTGAGCATGCCCCTCTACTCTTCCGAATTGGCATAACAGATGCCACCTGATGCCTTATGTGGAGACTCAATGCCTGGCATCTTCAAGAGGAACAATGTACCCTATTAGTCAAACTCGGGCTCTGTATCGTCTTCAAGCACTCTTTGGCGGGCATGCAAGGCCACTGTATGAGGACATGCTAAGGCCCACCTTCAGAAAAAGGAAAAAACTAAACTTGACCACATCACTGAACTTGAGACGATTGCTGTGCAGCTGGAGATGCAGCTTTCTGGGTCTGACCCCGGAGTCATACTCAGGAAGTTGACCACCTCCAGGATGAAATCAGGGACAACTCTCTCGACTAGGCTTCCAAAGCTATAATATATGACTGGGGTGATAAAAATAGTAAACTCTAAGTTTGGTTAGCCTCTAGACCCTTGATGGGACGAATCGCACCCGCAATAAGGGATGCCCAGGGCGTTATACACAGATCTACCTTGGCCACTACTCACTCTTTTGCTGACTATTATTCTAATCTCTATAAGACAGTCCCTAGTGCCCAGGGTGAACAGCTCTCTCCTCTCCTTAATGAAATACAGCTGCCCCAGCTTTCCATCGCTGACAGTCATGCCCTGCACGAGCCACTCACTCTCGAGGAGATTAGTGACACAATCTCGGAGATGGCCTCTGGGAAGACACCTGGACCTCACGGGTACTCAACGAAGTACTATTCTAAATACAAGGAACTCCTGATGCTGCACGTCCTGTCGCTTTACCAGGAGGAAGCCAGAGGGGCCTCCTTCCCCAGGAGCTTGACTAAACTACAATTGTGAACTTACCAAAACGCATCCGCCATCTCTCTCCTGTGCGGAATATAGACCTATATTTCTAATCAACAGTGAGGTGAAGATACTGGTAAGGGTATAGGCCACTCACTAGCGGTCTGTCATTTGCTCCTTAAAACATCCTGACCAGTGTCGCTTCATGCCAACCACAAGTACTCGGCACTGCCTGAGACGGGTGCATGTTGCATTAACCCACCAACAAAAATTGTCAAACCCACTAGTCTTATTACTAATTGACCTCAAAAAAGCTTTTGATACCGTAGACTGGACCTACTTGATTAGAGTCCTGGAAAGACTGGGATTTGGTCCCCAATTTGGTAGACTAGTACACATCCTCTACTCCAATTCAACGGCCTGAGTACAGATTAACTGGGTTTTATCTGATGACTTCCTGATTGGTCGTGGTACCAGGCAGGGATGTCCTCTTTCCCCCTCCTGTTTGCGTTAGCCATCGAGCCCTTGGCCTGCCTTATATGAAGTAACGCACAGGTTGCTGGGTGGCGTTGGGACTTGGGACACAAAGACCGCATCGTGCTTTACGCAGATGATGTGCTGTTGTATCTTTCAAATTCATGTGAGAGTGGCCCCTGTTGTCTCCAGATCCTACAGCTGTACTCGAAAGCATCTGGATTGCCAATTAACCCAGCTAAATCGATTCCTTTCCAACTCACACCCTCTAGGGACTGCATAGCTTGTCAGACAAATATTTCTATATGTAGGCTAAGTTTTCGATATTTGAGTATCCACGTGGTACTGGACACCGTTTTGACTTGGTCCCTCAACATTACTCTCCTCACTCGCAAAAGAACAGTAGATCTCAAGAAGTGGCAAACCTTACCTCTCAATGTTATGGGATGCATAGCACTTTATAAGATGATGATATTGCCCAGATTTTTATATCTTTTTCAAAGCTTCCTCCATGTCATTTCTCGGCACTGGTTTCGAAAGATGGACGTGCAGATAACCTCCTTCCTTTTGCATGGTTCTCGCCCCGTCTCGCCCTATCGAAGTGTCAGCTTGCTCCCTATGATGGAGGGCTAGGTATGTCTAACCTGTATTTATACTATCTGGTGTCTCAACTCCTGATTGTTAATGACTGGATTAGTGGAGGGTGGTCGGATCCAGCTACAGATATGAGCTCGCAATAATGGGCTACCCCCAGATTCTAGATTGGCCCTATGGGTGTGCGGACCCCCGAACACTTCCCGAACTAACCTGTCAGGTATTAATGGGGTGGAGGGCAGCCCAGCGGCACATGGGATGTTGGAAAACAGTTACTCAACAGACCCCCCTATGGCATGGTAGGTGTCTGAGGGATGTGGCTGCCCTCAAGGGGTTTGTGCATTGGGACGCCATTGGCATCACTCTACTATGTGATGTCTGGTCGGGATTCCACATGGTCTCCTTTCAGGAGTTATAGCAGACATATAAGCTAGCCAAAACCCAATTCAACAAATTTCTACAGCTGCATCATGCCTTACAGATTCACGTTCCCCCTGCCACCACTGTCCTAGAATGTAATCACATTGAAGCCAAATTAATGATGAGAGCCCTGGGGAAGGGAGGTTTCTCCCATATATACCGTACTCTAATCATCAATGCTCCCGAGACACTTCAACATTTAAGAGCCCAATGGGAGACGTGGCTAGGGGCCCTAGATGATGAATACTGATGGGATGCCTTGATGGTGGCCCCCAAGGCCCTCACCCCTCCTCCAAACTTCGACTTATTCAATATATTATTTACACTGTACCTATCTCACCCCCAAAATGATGTCCAGAGTGGGGCTGCGACCCAATCCTGATTGTAACCGTTGCCAATATTCCCCTGCAGACTTCTATCATATGGTATGGTCCTGCCCGGTTACAGAACGGTACTGGGGAAAAATCATGGCCGAGATCTCAGAAGTTTTGGATCTGACAATAGAACTTTCTCACCGTATGGCTTTGCTGAGGGTGGATTATGGAATGGGCAATACTCGTGCAGAAAATGATTTCCTAGGCACTGCTTAGTTTGTAGCTAAAAGGGACATTGTCTCTCATTGGAAGGCGAATGCAGCAACAACGTTGTTGAAATGGAGAAATGGAGTGGACTGGAGCTCCCAACAAGAGAAAGTGATTCATGAGGTGCGTGGATGTCCGAATAAGTATGTGAAAATCTGGGGCAAATGGCTGGGGGGTTGGTGGAGGGTGCTGAGGAATTGTTATGATAATTTGAATGGTCATTCATTGATGTCCTATACTGTACTGACCTGTTTCTTGCACTGGTCTTATCTTAATGATCTATGATATAGTGGCTGTTATGTGCTGGATTAAATATGTGACTTGTTTTTCAGCATCTAAAATAATAAAATTGATTATAAAAAAAAGGGAGGGGTTTGCCATAGAGAGTGTGTGGCTAGTCCTCTAGATATCTAAACTGAGGACACTTTTTGCAAGGTGGGCATGTTCAGTGAAACATACTCTTTCAACACCAGCATCAGTCAGTCAGTTCACTCTCCATTTCTCTACTGTAACTTCACCATCCAGCTCTAACAAACAATGAAAGTTCTGAAATTCCATTTTTAACACATTGATGTAGATGCTAATAAATTTAAAGCCTTTTCTGTGGAGCAGGCTGAAGTGTCAATACAAATAGGTTTTTTATTTATTTGAGGTAGAAAATATCTTCTAAGGGGCTAAACATAGTTGAGAGAATAACCTTCGCACTGGGCCCACTCCCAAACTGCCATGCAAGTCATTCTTCATATATATTTTTCAATAAAGTTTGCCAACACGTGTGTGTCTTGTTTCTTGTGGTATACGTTGGCCACAGTTTATTTTGCAAAACATGTACAAATTACTTTTTGCGTTACATTACCGTGATCTTAACCCGCTATGACCAGGTCATGAACCAATGTCACGGGATGTCATAAATCATTTTGACAAGCTCATAAATCATAGACATGGCAGTTCATTAATCCATCCATTTAGCAGTCATAAATCATTTTGACAGGCTCGTAAATCACGTGACAGATCATAACTTACAATGACTGACAGGTCATAAATCATTTCTGACATATCACAATTACGTTCTGTTATCTGTCTACCATACTAGTGACACCTCATAGTTTGTTCAGGCCATCATACATGCCATTTTATGGGGTCATAAAGTTCCCTGTTGGTTTTCATGCTGATTGCGTGGGGGAGTAACCTATCCCTGGAGTTAGGCCCCAACTCGCTACCTTGTTTGTCCATTTTGTGCCCTGCGATTTGGCGGGTCTGTTCTGCGAGTGCTGTCTCTGCTTGCTCCCCCCTTCCGGCCTACTCACCCTGCCGTAAGGCATCCCAAGGTGAGTGGCCTTCCTCCTGTACACCGCCCTGCCGGTGTGCCTCCTTACCAACAAATGTACCCCTTCTTAGCTGCCACGCCCCAAGGGAGGCTTCCGTCTCCCTGCGGCTCCCCCAACTTCTTAATCGATTCCCCTTTCTTCTTGTTCTCTTTTTTTTTAAGGCGCAGCCTGCCAGTCTCATGGCTGCCCATCGGTTGGCCCAGAAAACTTTCATCCCTTCATCCAATAGCTGCACCCCAACCTGGGCATAAAGCTCCAGGTGCCCTGGGTTGATCAGGCCATGCCGGATGCTCTCCCAGGCATTGGTTTTGTGACATCTGCTGGCTCGCTTAGTTTCCTCCTGGAGCTATCCACCGCACAATTTGATAGGGTGCCACACCATGCCAGCCTGGCAATTATTTCGGACCATATGATGGTGGTACTGCCACACAGCTTGGCGCCTCCGCCAAGCCTGTTTGGATGGCGTGGAGGAGGTTCATCCTCCCGAGCTGCGCGAGGTCACTGCCTCCCAGTTGGATCACCAAATCTTGTGGTGCAATGCGGACGCCGCCTGTAATCCCCTTAGGGTTGCTGGAAGCTGATTCCGTTTCTCGCAGTCGTGTGTGGGCACATTCGGATCCTCTTCAGCCACCCAGAGTGTGGTCTCAACTCACAGATGTCATAAATAAAAGAAAAGACAGTCATGTACCAAAAAGTCATTTATTTATTTATTTATTTTTGGGAGGGAGTGATGGTGCACACCGTCCCCCGACAAATTCATTTGCTTGACTAACACCATTAAGTGCTTTGTTAGATGCCCATAACATGGACTGCAGGTAAACGGGACAGAGAGAAACCTCTTAATTCACCACCTTAAGAAACAACCATTGTAGCTGGGCGCACAGACACATGAAAACAAGAAATGAACACCTAACCGTGAGAGTTAGGGTTTCAGTGAGCGAGGCGCCGATTTGTTTCTACGCTCCAAACCTTTCTCGCCATGGTTGCTCTGTGCCTCAGTAGTTGGAAAGGCTGCTTGGTAAAGGGTGGGCATACTTTACCTGTTTCTTTTTGACTACCGCCCAGCGCTTAGGCCTCAGCCCTGGTTAGTGGCCCCTAGGCTGAACCCCAATGGTACCTTTGCCTAATTTAATGCCCTATCTACTTCTGTTAAACCTTAACCTGAAAGCACTACACCACACATCCTCCTGGAGCCCCAGTTCTCTGTCTGCAGCTGTTTTCTTGTGCAAGTGTGAAGACTTGTAACAGTGAGCTAACGTCTCTGCCAGATTATCATTGAGTACAGCCAGTATTATTAAATTCAGACTATTCTATGGGCTGCTGCCTGCAGTATCCCAGTTAATAGGCTGGTGTGACGTGGACTTACCTGCAAGAACAGTTGCCTGTTTGTACCACGCTTCAAACCAGGGTGTCATTTATGCTGCAAGGTTTGCAAAAGAATTTCTTTTTTTTTTTTTTTTTTACAGTAGGAATGCATTGTATGAAGCTACCGACTTAGCTTAAGAAAGGTGCATGTTTCCTTAGCTTTGCTTGAAAATGTTTGGCCACTGCCCCCAAAAATGGACATACCAGTTGGGCTAGTGCCATAATATGGCAGGGGTGGTGTCCTATGTCTCATTACCGCTCAAACATGCCCTGATGCTTATATATCCTTAGTTTTTAGTTTTTTTTTTGTTTTTTTTTTGCTTTGGGCCCCACTATCGCGGTATGATGTACACCCTCTGTGCAGCGTGCCAGACAACATTGGGAACCACTTAGCTTGCAGTTGGCCCTGTTCAAAGATGGCAATCGGTGAATCGTACTGCTTGAACCTAATGTCCTGATGCCATCTTCCACTTACCCCAGAGAAGCTGACCTCTATAACATGAAGTAAAACATGCCTGCTGGAGCATACCTCGCCTGTCTATACAGGTGTGCCCCCATGCCCAGGTAGGCGCACTTGAGAACCCACTTTATACTTCCACACACAGATTCTTGCCTAACCATGTAGACGCACCCAGCGGCGTGTGTCTGCACCCTCCATCTTTGTACAAAGAACTTATAAGGTAGTAGTGTTTAACCTTTTTTTTTTTGTACACCAACCGCATAGCTTCCCAGGTTACACATTGCTCATGTGTGACATTTCTCCAATTGAAGTGTAATCATGAGTGACCTTCCACAACTATGAGCAACACTTTTGCAAGAAAATTAAACAATATATACGCAGGGAAAGTAAATATAAATTACGCCCATTTGAGCCGCAGGAAAAAGCACCAGCAAGGAAGGGACTAACCATCATGACACCTAGTCTGTCCGGGCTCTCCACGTGCATAGCTGCCAGGTTAGCAGATTGCTTATGTGTGGCATTTACCAACTTTCAGTTCACTCCAGAGTAACATTCAAGTGTCAAGTGTGTGACATCCACAAACTTCCACAGCTTCTTTTTCATATCATGCATGTCCAAATATTCGATCCACAATGCTGTTGTTCTTAACTTGCCCTAATGTACGTTATATAGCTCTGCAGTTTCTGGATCAGGGAATCTGGAGATGTACAGACTCTAGACCAATACAAGCCTTTTATAAATGATATGAAATTCGCACTTGAAGCTTCTATAAAGCCATTAAACTGCCTCTTTGAAAACTGGAACTTAAACTTCATGAATTTCTTTCGGATGTGATTCTGGATTACTCTGAACATCTGCATAATTTCACGTACTGTGGAAGGCATAGCTAGTTTTTCCACTTCTTCTAGACTGATTGCTTTTTATTATCATTATCATTCGGGGATGTTGAAATCTCCTGTGCTTTAGTTGTTGCCCTGGTCTTGCATGTAACACTTTCAACACAAATCATTTTAGACTTGCCTCACCTGAATTTGATCGTTTTCTCTTGTTCTGCTGATTTTTGACTGGGGTATAACGGTTAGGAGGCATGCTTATTTTAAAATGCATTTTTTTCTGCACTTTTATAGTTCTTGGTAGCTGGTTCCTCTTGAATTGGTGTCTCTTCGCTATCATCACGACTATTGATTTCCCCTTCCTCTCGTTCTTTGAACGGCTTCAGTAGAGAGATTGCATCAGGACACTTTCCAGATACATGAACAGGATTTTGATTTTTCTTGTTTACTTCATTTGAAATAGTTTTAAAGGTTGTTGCACTGCTCACATGTGGCAGTTGCTCTCTACCACGCACACGACTAAACCAGCAGCAGTCCATCTGAGCCTGGGAGCTCTCATGCCGTGTGCGAGGGGAGACAAAGGACAGACATCCAGAGCCCTGGACAGTCTCACCGGGGCATTCGCACTTAGCGGTGAAATATAAACTGGGAGCTTTTACGGGACAGCCACGAGCAAGGCATTGAGGGTTAGTCTGTCAGCGCAGGCCTGACCCACACACTACCGAAGTGAGCCCTGATCATGAATTCACTGTGTGGCAAATTAGTTGCACGACTTCGAAAGACCAAACCACTTTGCTGCCACACTCAGGGGCCGATTCGGGCCGGAAAACGTACCGGTATGGGAATTAAGTCCGACCGACACGTACCGGCGCTGCCCGATCCGCGTAGTACGATGCAATGCATGTGAATCACGACCGACTCCTACGGAACACAAGCCGAACGACCGAACCGCACGGAAACTAGCTATCCGGCCGGAAAACCACGCGAATCGAACCGACCGACACGTACCAGGAATGAAGTCGACCGAAACATACCCGCGAACTCCGACCCACGCAGTACGATGCAATGCGTGGAAAACTAGACCGAGTCGCACGGAGTTCAAGCCGTACGACCGACACGCATACAAAACGGAGCCGAAGCAACTCATACTCCGCGACCGACGCGTACGCCGCACATAAAACACATCAGAAACACAGCCTGAAAGACTCGGAGAAGCTCGCACGAGCCAACTGCAGCGTCCTACTCGGTCAGGAGAACGTCTCCTACATGCCCAAAAACTACAAAGGAATAAATACAAAAAAAAGGGCCAAACAAGCAATGACAAAGTCAATAAATACTGGGGGAAATGGAACAAAGACACACCCACAACTCCACCCATATAAAGGCCACAAATCCCTACCATGATCCTTTGCAAATTCAAATGACCTGCCAGCACAGAACACCATCAGACAGCAACCACAGACACACCCACAACTCATCCATCACACAAGCCACACACCATTAGCACCTCCCTAATAGCACCCTCACATACACCCAGCAAAACTGACACTCACCTACCCTCACTTGCACACTCACACACACATCAATCCCCACCACCACCCATCACCATGCCCCCAAAGAAGAATCCAAAGTTCCTAGACAGTGAATTGGAAGTGCTGGTAGATGAAATCCTCAGGGTAGAGCCACAGTTGTTTGGTACATTGGTCCAACAGACCCCCATGTCGCAGAAAACCAAGATGTGGGAGAGGATCGTCGACAGGGTGAATGCACAATCACCATGTTTGCGCACAAAGGAAGACATCCAGAACAGGTGGTATGACGTGCGCAGGAGGGTCAAGGCCCTACTCAAGAAGGATTACACCTTGAGTCATCGCACCGGCAGTGGCCCTCCTGCCAAACCAGTATACCTCAGGCCCTGGGAGGAGAAGGTGCGGGCCATCCTACCACCAGAGAGCGTACATGGACTATCAAACATCCCAGAGCCTGGTGAGTACACAACCAATATACCCAATATCGTGTGACAATACACACACATCACTGTCAAGGGGATAGTCAAACCATGCACCATTAGCAAAGCCACAGTAACCAAAACATAATCATCCCAAGATGTGTATGTTAGTTAGACAAACACAATACCTGCCATCCCATAGTGATATGTAACTGTGTCATGACATGTACAAACCCAACAACAAATAGAGCAAGGCAGTGGCACAAGTCTAACCAACAAACACTGTCAGACATTTTGCCACCACTAGAACACCACCTCACAGGGAAGCTCACTGAAAGGAAGGAATTCTGTGTATGCTGGTCAAGTCAGTGTAGCCAATAGCATGATGGGAGTTGTAGTCACAGATATTGGTCACCCTCACAATTGGCCCATCAACACCACTCTGAACCATGCTCACATCACAGGGAGTGGAAAAGAACTGACAAGATGGCTGACACTGGGTACTGCTGTGGGGAGCACAAGGCCCTGCTGGGAACTGTGCACCAACCAACAGCAGGACACCACTGTCTGACATCCTGAAAGCAAACTTGCACTCCCTGCAATGGAAGCACGTTCCATGGTGGGATATCTGGCTGGGTGGGAAGGAGGACTGACAGCACTGACCATAGTTACCAGCAGCTTTTCTCACACACACCCTTAACACAAACTCCACACAACTCACCTGGGAGAATGCATTGCCTCACACTCTAATTAAATATCCCACAAAGAACCACCACCCTGGGTTATGCTGTGTGAAGCACAGGGACACTTTTGGGACTTGTAGCCAAACTAACGCCAGGACAACACTGTCAGCCATCTTGTCAGCACAGGCACACTACCTCACAAGGAAGCAGAGTCAAAAGGAAGGAAGTATGGGCATGCTGGGAAGGGTAAACAGACATAATATCGAAACAAAAATATCGAATGGACACAATATCGAGTCCAAAATATAGAATGGACATAATATCGAATGGACATAATATAGTCGTTAAAAATATCGAAATTAAGGTAAGTAATATCGGTTGTTAAAATATCGAAGTACATAATATAGGCATTAAAAAATATCGAATTTTTAATAATATCGAATTTTTTCTAAGTGTATTGTATGTTAGTATATGTGTTAAAAGTGTATATTAGTTGTTGTAATGTATGTTTAATTTTTTAAAAGCAATGAATTTTATGTTATTTAATTTTTGCGTAATTTAATTCTGTAGCGGGTAGTGGGTTTATAGGGGAATAGGGTGGGAAGTAATTTAATTAAAATTAAGTACATATTAGTAAATATTAATTGGTATTGATAATTAATTTATTGTTAATTAATTATTAATTGGCAATTAAATTTTATTAATTGGTAATTTTTTTAATTGATTAAATGGTAATTATGTTAATTCTATTAATTAAATAGTTGTAGCGGGATGTGGGTTTATAGGGGAATAGGGTGGGAAGTAATGTAATTGAAATTAAGTACATATTAATAAATATTAATTGGTATTGATAATTACTTCATTGCTAATTAATTATTAATTGGTAATTACATTTTAATAATTGGTAATTTTTTTTTAATTCATTAATTGGTAATTATGTTAATTATATTAATTAAATAGTTGTAGCGGGATGTGGGTTTATAGGGGAATAGGGTGGGAAGTAATTTAATTGAAATTAAGTACATATTAATTAATATTAATTGGTATTGATAATTAATTTATTGTTAATTAATTATTAATTGGGAATTACATTTTATTAATTGGTAATAATTTTTTTAAATTGATTTATTGGTAATTATGTTATTTCTATTAATTAAATAGTTGTAGTGGGATGTGGGTTTATAGGGAATGTGGGGGAAGTAATTTAATTGTAATTAGTTAATTATAGAAAATATTTTTTGTATTGATACTTAATTTACTGGTAATTAAATATTAATTGGTATTTATTTAAATATTTATACAAATCTGGTAATGATTATTAATTGGTTGTTAATGATTTATTAATAGGTAATTAATTTTTAATAAATCATATGTATTGTATTTATAATAAACTAATTATTAAAGATTTTATAATTGGTAATTAGTGTTATTAATAATATTTATTAGTATTGATAATTACTTATTTTTTAGTAAAATATTAAAATATTACTTTCCCTACTGTTGCACTCTCTGGAGTGGGAATAGTAATTATTACCCCTACGCTATCTAACGCTTTCCCTACTGTTGCACTCACTGGAGTGGGAATAGTAATTTTTACCCCTACGCTATCCAACTCTTTCCCTACTGTTGCACTCTCTGGAGTTGGAATAGTAATTATTACCCCTACGCTATCCAACCCTTTCCCTACTGTTGCACTCACTGGAGTGGGAATAGTAATTTTTACCCCTACGCTATCCAACTCTTTCCCTACTGTTGCACTCTCTGGAGTGGGAATAGTAATTATTACCACTATGCTATCCAACGCTTTCCCTACTGTTGCACTCACTGGAGTGGGAATAGTAATTTTTACCCCTACACTATCCAACTCTTTCCCTACTGTTGCACTCTCTGGAGTGGGAATAGTAATTATTACCCCTAAGCTATCCAACGCTTTCCCTACTGTTGCACTCTCTGGAGTGGGAATAGTAATTTTTACCCCTACGCTATCCAACACTTTCCCTACTGTTGCACTGTCTGGAGTGGGAATAGTAATTTTTACCCTCCCGCTATCCAACGCTTTCCCTACTGTTGCACTCTCTGGAGTGGGAATAGTAATTTTGACCCCTACGCTATCCAATGTTTTCCCTACTGTTGCACTTTCTGGAGTGGGAATAGTAATTTTACCCTCCCGCTATCCAACGTTTTCCCTACTGTTGCACTTACTGGAGTGGGAATAGTAATTGTTACCCTCCCGCTATCCAACGCTTTCCCTACTGTTGCACTGACTGAAGTGGTAATAGTAAATGTTACCGTCCCGCTATCCTACGCTAAAAATATTGAATATTTTTATAAATATTACGTTAATATATTTATGTATTAAAAAATTAAAATGTATGTTTATTTTTTTAAGTTACATTAATTATTTATTAATTTTAAAGTTATTTAAGTATTTTTAAGTATGTTTTAGTTAATTATATATATTATTTCATTAATTTTACATTACTTTTCATACATTTAAAAAATTCGATATTTTGACTGACTATATTTTTACAACTATATTTTGGAGTCGATATTTTTGTACTTACCTGTTTGTAGATAGGAGTCGATATTTTGGCATTCGATATTTTTACTTCGATATTGTTGTAGGTCGATATTCTTGTTATCGATATTCTGTCAGTGATCCGCTGGGAAGGGGGGTGTAGGCAATAGCATGATGGGAGTGGTAGTCACAGCTCAACATCCCCCACCCGCATGGCCCAGCAAGCTCACACTGAAGCTTGCACACCTCACAGGGAGTGAAAAGCCACTTCAAAGATGTCTGACACTGGTGCTCTGTTGTGGGGAGCACAAGGCCCTGCTGGGAACTGGGCACCAACATACAACAGGACACCACTGTCAGTCATCTTGCCATTGCTGTCACACTCACACACAGTGAAGTCCACTCAAAAGGAAGGAAGTATGGGCATGCTGGGAAGGGGAGTGTAGGCAATAGCAAGATGGGAGTGGTAGTCACAGCTCAACATCCCCCACCCACATGGGCCAGCAAGCTCACACTGAAGCGTGCACACCTCACAGGGAGTGAAAAGCCACTTCAAAGATGTCTGACACTGGTGCTCTGTTGTGGGGAGCACAAGGCCCTGCTGGGAACTGTGCACCAACCAACAGCAGGACACCACTGACTGACATCCTGAGAGTCAACCTGCACCCACTGCAAGGGTCTCATGCTTCATGGTGGGATAACTGGGCTGGAGGGAGAAGGAGGTCCGGATGTCAACCAAATACCACCAATGCTGGCCATGCACACACCTCAACATTCACATTGAAATGCTTCATGTTGGCAGGACAATGTGCTACACCAATATCAACCTCTGACTGTGACAACTTAGGACAATGCAATGTACAGGCCCGCATCTAGAGGTACAGTCACAACTGTCAGGTGTTTGAACCATTGATGCCTGTAGAAACATAACATACATTGTGTGTCTCTTTCAAAAACAGGTGATGATGGGGACACAGCAGCAGACGATGAGGAGTCCCTGTCCCAGGCTCCGGGGACCCTGAGCTCTCTGGTGTGGAACAGCCTCTGCCCTCCTCGGATGGCGAAGACCTACCTGGCCCCTCCGTTGTGAGTCATCATGCAGCACCAGCAGGACCACCATCTGCACCCCCTGCACCCACTCCTCCAACAACTGCCAACACACAGACCACCCCCGCCAACACGGACAGACCAAGGACCACCAATGACAACAGCACAGGGACCCCGGCCCACCGTGAAGCAACGGACAACAACCCCAGTACCTACCCCCAAGGAGGCCTAGGGTCACCTGTGCGTGCCACCGCAGGTCCTGCATGTGTGGCCAGGGGTGGTGGGAGTGGTGGTAGGCAGAGGTCGCTGTTTGCAGAGGGGTCTGGACTGCATGATGACCCACAACTGGTACGCATTGCTGATGCGTACCAGAATAGCACCGGAGAGGTCAGCCAGGTAGTAGGGATCCTCAAGGACATTCAACAGCAGCAGGCTGCCCATCATGCCCGCTTGGACTCCCACATGTCCCGTGTGGAGACACACATGTCCCGTGTGGAGACACACATGGCTGGCATGGAGTCCAAGTGGGACACATTGCAAGAACTGACAGCGGTGCATAGGGACATATTGACATGCCTCCGCCAGATTAGCACCAACATGGCCACACCTCCCTGTGTGTCCACAACATCTGGTGCCGCAACAACTGCAACTGCCACAGGGAGGGAGGATGACTCTGGCGGAGAGTCCCCTGCACCGCAGCAGCCTGCACGTGAGGGTCCCCCCCCAAAGAAGAGGGGTCGTCAGAGGAAGGAGAACTGAGAGGCCGATGGCCATGTACATCCCCCAGGAACCCAACACCTGTTCTGGAAATCCACCTTTGTGTGCAAACTGTTCACCCTGTCGAATGCAACCCAACTCTCCCACATGACATGGGGAGTTTAAGTTGGACCAATGTATCAGATGACTGTGGACTTTACTCAGGACATTTCTGCTACCAACACTTCCAATTCATCTGGGAACTTTGGATTCCAATACCAATGTACAGCACCCACCATCCTGTGCACTATCCTCACACATGTATGTAAATAAACTCACTAATACACCATACTTGCCTCTGTTGCGATTCCAACGTTGTTTCTGACATGGAGATGATGATCTGCTAAATGACACTGTTCATGCTAACTGCTACAGCAAGTTCAACACCGTCATGTGAGTCATGGTGACGTGACACATATGAGGGAGACACACCACTAGGGCTACACAAAACATACACACCAGGGCCATCTGACTCATCGCCTACACTGATGTTGCCAGGAAATACAGTGGAATGCACAGACACCACACCTATTCACAGTCTGTGTTAACTAGCCCACAGGTGAAGTAAGCTAATGTCAGTCAGATGTGTGACCACAGACAACGCACATCCCAAAGTGAAGCACAGGTTTATTACACATTTGCAACATGTTGTTTCCGCTACAGATGCAAGGTAATCCCAGCTGACACGTTGGGCTCAGTGTAATGTTCCCTCAGGTGTCTGCCTCTGTGTCATTGTGCTGTGGCTCCGTTGTCAGGACTACTGGGGTGTTTATCGGTTAGGGCTCAGCATGCCACCTGAGATGTGACCATAGGAGACGATACTTGTGACATATAGGTGTTTCATCACTTGACTGTGCAGACTGGGGTATGCGACTGTGAAGTTCAAGCAGCTGTTTCTCATTCACAGCAGACTGTGAGGTGCTCAGGTTCAGAGGGTTGTGTTTCATGTCTCCCATATGTCCAATTGGTATGACGTGGACAAATAAGAGTTCAGATGATGTGGTTTGTGGGGGATGGACATGTGCACTTGTCAGCTACAGAACTTGCATTCCCCATGACCTAGGATTGTGACACAGTGCAGACTGTTGTTGGCTGGCTGCCCTGCCCATGTGACTGGAGACAGTGATGTATGACTTTGCAGGCATGCCTGTGCCATGGCATTAAACTCCCTAAGAGTGATCCTGCAGGTGAGTGACATGTGCTACATGCACCCCATTGTGGCATTGACTATCAGGACATGGGTGCATCATGGTGTCTGGTGCTGGTATGCATCACATGCATTTCAAATTAGACTCTGGCCATCCCTTTATCCGGACACCTGTACTGACTCAGTGGCAAGAGATGTGATGTGTGCATGTTCACATACTTCACCGTGTTCTCTGCAATGTCCAACTACTGTGTAGGTGGTGCATGTGTCCACACTGGGGTATTACCATCCGACAGGCACCAGACAGATGGGTGCAAGGCCAGGAGGGATGTGAGTGCCATGGTTGACCATCAGACTGACAATTGGCTTCTCCTAATCTGTTTGAGCACTTTAGGCAATGTTCAACTAAGGATGCCAGGGCTTGCCCTGTAATGTGCTGTACTTACTGTGGTGTGTGCGGTCAGTGCAGGTGACTGATGTTTGTCTGTTTCCCTAATTGTTTGCAGATACATCCACGGCCACAGGAGGGGACAGCTCCACGGACCAGGAGGAGCTGCAGAGCCAGACTGGGTCAGCAGCCGATGGGTGGTCGGAGGGACCCAGTGGCATGGAGGGTGAGGGGAGCCACACCGAGGAGTCCTCAGCACCATCCACCTCAGCTGAGGACCACAGCAGCTCGGAGGATGACTCCCTTGTGGAGGCGGGTGTCGGCAGCCACCACACCCCAGCTAGTATTGCTGTCCCCGCCACCACCACCACCACCACCGCCCTCCCATCGGCTCCCATTCCAGAGGTCCGTGGAGGCTCCCGTGTTCGGGAGCGTGTCTCCTTCGTGCCAGGCACCGCACCCCCTTCCCCTGTGTCCCTTGCTGCCCTGAGTGAGGAGTCTGTGTACTTACTTCGCCAGCTCCATGTAGGGCAGACAGCAATGCTGAGTGTCCTCCATGCACACACCACTCTGTTTACACAGCTGGTGTCGTTCATGGAGGGCATCTCATCGGGCATGTCTGCCCTTCAGAGGAGCAATAGATCCATGGACTCCTCCCTGATGGCAGCAGTTTCCCTCCTCCAACAGTCCCTCACCCCTCCTACCTCTGCCCCATCCACACTTCCTGGCACCCTACCTGTCCCAAGCACATGCACACCTGCACAATCACCCAAACACACAGACACGAGCAGCACAGGAACACCCAAAACAAAAACAAAACGTGCACGCAAGAATCCTCAGGGGACTGATACCACACTGACAGGGGATGGGGAACAGACACACACACAGGCATCCACAGTCACTCCGCAGTCCTCCGATACCTCTCCCTCCAAGGCCCCTTCCCTTGCCTCACCTGCAACGCCACCTACAAAGCAGCTCTTCCTCTGTGACCTCGGCCTCTTCCCCTCCGATCCAGCTGATCCAGCATACAGGGGAAGAGGAAGTCCACCCACACAGAGGGGAGTGCCCCTCAACCCCGGACACCCTCCCCCAGGCACAGACAGACTGAGGCCCCCACCCGCAAGTCCCCCCGGACCCGGAAGAGCAAGACCCCGCCACCGCCCTGCAGCTCAACAACACAGTCTCCTTCCTCCATCCCTCAGGCCCCCACTCCACAGGTTCCCCCACCACACCCTGCCCCAGGTTCCCCCACCCACAGATACACCATCCCCAAAATGATCCGGCCTTCTCCCCCTACCACTTGCTCTTCCAGCACCACACCCCCACTGCACATGTTTGTGCCACTGGTGTGGAGACCGTGTCCTCCCCCTTTGTCCTGCCCACCTTACCTGAACCCCATTCTACTCCCCTGGAGATAGGCACTGCAGTGGAGTCCACTACCACCCCGTCTGACTTGGGCACTGGAGTGGGGAACCTGTCCACTCCATCTGCCCAGCCCACTGTAGTCGTGCCGGCACCCACACCATGTCAGACACCTCCACTGCAGTTGTCAGTGACTCTCCAGCACCCACCACCCCTTCCTTGCCTCCTTCTGGTGAGCCCTGATCCTGTCCCTGTGGTGCCTGGCCTGCTCTCCCATTTGCCCCTCCGAGGGGAATGTCCCTGGTCCGTAGCAGTGCAGGCATGCAAAGGGTGACATCTGCCACTGTCACCCTGTTCGGACTTTAATAATGGACTGGCCATTGGCCATTGTTTTTTCTGGACTTTCACTTTTGAAAACACACATATGCTGAATAAAGCTACTTTCTGTTCTCTAGTGGTTTTGCTTCTGATATACATGATGTTGATGATGCTAACCATGCCCTTGCTGCAGTGATGGTGATTTTTGATATCAGGAAAATGAAGTGTTACTGTGCAGGACCCCATGTGGTCCAGGGGGAATGTGTCCTATCCTGGTGTGTATCCATGTCATCCTTTGCAGCACTATGAGGGTGTCATGTTTTCAATATTTGGCAATGGGATTTTCTACTTTTATTTGCAATATCACATCTGTGGCTTACACCCCTGCACATCTGTTGTGCTTGCCATTGTTCAATTTGTCTATTTCCCTGACCGTGTGACCATCTCCACTGGACATGCAAGTTTGGGCATCAATGGGGAAGGACTCATCTGTGTTATCAGTGCAACTTGCTATACATGTGTGTTGGATCTGTGCAGATGATTTCGGTGACACTCCCATGACCAGGCTGATGTGACGAGAGCCTTCATTTTGTGCTAATTGTTGACTGAGTGACCAAGTGTTCTGCTGACATGATAGAGCCCTGCAGAGACAACGTATGGCACAGCTTTCCTTACACAGGAGTGGAGTCCCCTCATGGCAGTGTGTAATTCCGTGACATTGCCTGAGCCCAAGGTGAGTGTTTTGTGAGCATGTCTGTGTGTGTTCACTTCCATTTTGCTACGCAGGCTGGGATCCCTAGTGATGTTCCTGTTTGTGATGCTTGCTGAGTTGACCTATGTTCCCCCAAAGTCTTCTCCCTGGGTTCTCTGGGATGTAGGTGCATGGCACATTACTGGTCATCAGGGTGTCACCCATTGGTGTGTTTGCTGTCAGGGCTGAGTTTGTGGGCAAACGCAGATGAGACACAGTCAGGATTCCCCTTGGCACTTGTTGGTTACACAAGTCATGTAATTTACAGTTTGTGGTAGCTTTCAGTGATTGTGACACGTTGTGTGTGTGACTGCTGCCACTCCTCAGGGTCAGAGCTGCAATGTTGGAAGTTGTCTATGTGTGTTCTTTGTGGGTGACCTTGGCTTCTTCATTGGTGTGTGACTGTGGCCGGGATCCCATTGGTTGGTGTGGATTTGACGTCATGCCCATGTACGGCGTACTGTGCAGTGTGTCAGACATTCACGAGTCTTGTTGACTGGCCATGTGTGATGGGTTTCTGCACCTTAGTTCCCACCACCACCCCTGGGATTGTCATGGGTGCATGTGCAATGTCACCAGTCCATGTGAGCTTCACTGCTGCACATTAGTGGAGATCAAGGTGTGTGGTGTTGAGTGTGTGCAAATGAGAGTTATTTCATGGCTAGACCCCTGCCTCCATATTGGCCTTGGCTGACAGGCCGTGCTGATTGATTTGTGCTTGTGTAGGTGTGATGGTAGTTGCTCAGGACACATGACTGTGGTTGACAGTGTGAACGACATCTAGCTTTGTCATCACAGTGGGATTATCATGCAGGCCAGTGTCACCACAATGTGGGGTCCCTGGGGGTAGTGCTGTGGTGGGTCTGTGTCTTGCTGTGTTAGTTGCTGTTCCTACAAGCTTGTGTGACATGTGTAATTTGTGCTCCCTCTCATCTAACAATGCCTGATTGCCCACATAGGGGAATCCAATCCATGAGTTACTTTTGTGTGGCACTGTATGCACATCTGTGTAATTGGGATTCAGGCCTCCTCATGTGTTATGTGGTTGACTGACGACACTGGCACACCCCCCATCACCTGTTGTGTTTGATATGCAGTGTGGGGCTGCCTGTTTGTGTTTGCATCTGCACCACTGCATTGGCATATCTTTAGTGTGCCATTGGCTGTATGTTGTTTGGTGTGTTTCCCCTGCTGTCCCTGGGACTCCTAGGTCATCAGTCAGCACAATGATCATGGTTTGTATGTCCCATTGCTGCCATGGTATGGTATTTGTTCACCTCACATCTACAATCTCCACAGGATATCTACATTTGTGTGCCCATTGGTGCAGATATGTGGGTCTGCATTATGATGGTCACTTC
The DNA here is from genome assembly GCA_963921515.1 of Calotriton arnoldi. Classification (NCBI taxonomy): domain Eukaryota; kingdom Metazoa; phylum Chordata; class Amphibia; order Caudata; family Salamandridae; genus Calotriton; species Calotriton arnoldi. The sequence goes on along the minus strand of CAWUFW010002254.1, from coordinate 1,143,423 downwards.
TGTCATTGTGTTATTGATGAATGTTGACAATGTCAGCCCCCATGGGTGATGTTTATCTGCACATGGCCAAAGCTATGTCTTATTTGCACTGCACTGTTTGCCTCACCCAATCTATGTTGCTATGGGACACAAGCACTACTATGCCACTGATGTGTTTGTTGTTCTGTGACCAGGAATCATCCATGCTGTTTGGCATTTGCAGCTTTTTCCATGACAACACTTACATTTTGGTCACTGTGATGATGGGGGTTTAGACCCCATTGCCACAATGTTCAAAATGTGCTTCAGCTATGGACCCCACACTTACCTTTTGGTCACTGTGTTGATGGGGGGTTAGACCCCATTGCCACAATGTTCAAGATGTGCTTCAGCTATGGACCCCACACTTACCTTTTGGTCACTGTGATGATGGGGGTTTAGACCCCATTGCCACAATGTTCAAAATGTGCTTCAGCTATGGACCCCACACTTACCTTTTGGTCACTGTGATGATGGGGGTTTAGACCCCATTGCCACAATGTTCAAAATGTGCTTCAGCTATGGACCCCACACTTACCTTTTAGTCACTGTGATGATGGGGGTTTAGACCCCATTGCCACAATGTTCAAAATGTGCTTCAGCTATGGACCCCACACTTACCTTTTGGTCACTGTGATGATGGGGGTTTAGACCCCATTGCCACAATGTTCAAAATGTGCTTCAGCTATGGACCCCACACTTACCTTTTGGTCACTGTGATGATGGGGGTTAGACCCCATTGCCACAGTGGTCATGGTCTGCTTGCATTGTGGAGGCCACACACATTTATGTGTGACACATGTGATAGGGGGTCACATTGTATGTTCAATTTCATGTTCAGTGTTGTAGGCATTTGACACAGTCTACACACGCTTGTCATGGTGTTGGGGGATGTGTTTCTCTGACATTCCTTATGTTGGAGTATGCTGGTTGTGTCATGCATTACCCGTCCTATGAGTAGGGGTGGTGTTGGTGGTAGGCATCCAGCCCCCATGGGTAGGGGTGGTGGTAGTGGTAGGCATCCAGCCCCCATGAGTAGGGGTGGTGGTAGTGGTAGGCATCCAGCCCCCATGAGTAGGGGTGGTGGTAGTGGTAGGCATCCAGCCCCCATGAGTAGGGGTGGTGGTAGTGGTAGGCATCCAGCCCCCTGAGTAGGGGTGGTGGTAGTGGTAGGCATCCAGCCCCCATGAGTAGGGTGGTGGTGGTGGTAGGCATCCAGCCCACCATGAGTAGGGTGGTGGTAGTGGTAGGCATCCAGCCCCCCATGAGTAGGGTGGTGGTAGTGGTAGGCATCCAGACCCCCCTGAGTAGGGGTGGTGGTAGTGGTAGGCAACCAGCCCCCATGAGTAGGGGTGGTGGTAGTGGTAGGCATCCAGCCCCCATGAGTAGGGGTGGTGTTGGTGGTAGGCATCCATGCCCCTATGAGTGGGGATGGTAGTAGTTGTAGGCATCCAGCCCCCCATGAGTAGGGGTGGTGGTAGTGGTAGGCATCCAGCCCCCCATGAGTAGGGTGGTGGTGGTGGTAGGCATCCAGCCCCCATGAGTAGGGTGGTGGTAGTGGTAGGCATCCAGCCCCCCATGAGTAGGGTGGTGGTAGTGGTAGGCATCCAGCCCCCCCTGAGTAGGGGTGGTGGTAGTGGTAGGCAACCAGCCCCCCATGAGTAGGGGTGGTGGTAGTGGTAGGCATCCAGCCCCCCATGAGTAGGGGTGGTGTTGGTGGTAGGCATCCATCCCCCTATGAGTGGGGATGGTAGTAGTTGTAGGCATCCAGCCCCCCATGAGTAGGGGTGGTGGTAGTGGTAGGCATCCAGCCCCCCCTGAGTAGGGGTGGTGGTAGTGGTAGGCATCCAGCCCCCCATGAGTAGGGTGGTGGTGGTGGTAGGCATCCAGCCCCCCATGAGTAGGGTGGTGGTAGTGGTAGGCATCCAGCCCCCCATGAGTAGGGTGGTGGTAGTGGTAAGCATCCAGCCCCCCATGAGTAGGGGTGGTGTTGGAGGTAGGCATCCATCCCCCTATGAGTGGGGATGGTAGTAGTGGCAGGCATCCAGCCCCCCTGAGTAGGGGTGGTGGTAGTGGTAGGCATCCAGCCCCCCATGAGTAGGGTGGTGGTGGTGGTAGGCATCCATCCCCCTATGAGTGGGGATGGTAGTAGTGGTAGGCATCCAGCCCCCCATGAGTAGGGGTGGTGGTAGTGGTAGGCATCCAGCCCCCTGAGTAGGGGTGGTGGTAGTGGTAGGCAACCAGCCCCCATGAGTAGGGGTGGTGGTAGTGGTAGGCATCCAGCCCCCATGAGTAGGGGTGGTGTTGGTGGTAGGCATCCATCCCCCTATGAGTGGGGATGGTAGTAGTGGTAGGCATCCAGCCCCCATGAGTAGGGGTGGTGGTAGTGGTAGGCATCCAGCCCCCTGAGTAGGGGTGGTGGTAGTGGTAAGCATCCAGCCCCCCATGAGTAGGGTGGTGGTAGTGGTAGGCATCCAGCCCCCACTGAGTAGGGGTGGTGGCAGTGGTAGGCATCCAGCCCCCCATGAGTAGGGTGGTGGTGGTGGTAGGCATCCATCCCCCTATGAGTGGGGATGGTAGTAGTGGTAGGCATCCAGCCCCCCATGAGTAGGGGTGGTGGTAGTGGTAGGCATCCAGCCCCCCCTGAGTAGGGGTAGTGGTAGTGGTAGGCAACCAGCCCCCCATGAGTAGGGGTGGTAGTAGTGGTAGGCATCCAGCCCCCCATGAGTAGCGATGGTGTTGGTGGTAGGCATCCATCCCCCTATGAGTGGGGATGGTAGTAGTGGTAGGCATCCAGCCCCCCATGAGTAGGGGTGGTGGTAGTGGTAGGCATCCAGCCCCCCCTGAGTAGGGGTGGTGGTAGTGGTAGGCATCCAACCCCCATGAGTAGGGTGGTGGTGGTGGTAGGCATCCAGCCCCCCATGAGTAGGGTGGTGGTAGTGGTAGGCATCCAGCCCCCCATGAGTAGGGTGGTGGTAGTGGTAGGCATCCAGCCCCCCCTGAGTAGGGGTGGTGGTTGTGGTAGGCAACCAGCCCCCCATGAGTAGGGGTGGTGGTAGTGGTAGGCATCCAGCCCTCCATGAGTAGGGGTGGTGTTGGTGGTAGGCATCCATCCCCCTATGAGTGGGGATGGTAGTAGTTGTAGGCATCCAGCCCCCCATGAGTAGGGGTGGTGGTAGTGGTAGGCATCCAGCCCCCCTGAGTAGGGGTGGTGGTAGTGGTAGGCATCCAGGCCCCCATGAGTAGGGTGGTGGTGGTGGTAGGCATCCAGCCCCCCATGAGTAGGGTGGTGGTAGTGGTAGGCATCCAGCCCCATGAGTAGGGTGGTGGTAGTGGTAGGCATCCAGCCCCCCCTGAGTAGGGGTGGTGGTAGTGGTAGGCATCCATCCCCCTATGAGTGGGGATGGTAGTAGTGACAGGCATCCAGCCCCCCATGAGTAGGGGTGGTGTTAGTGGTTGGCATCCAGGCCCCTATGGGTGTATATGGCATTGGTGATAGCCATCCCACCCCTATGGTTCTGCTGTTGCTAGTGTAAGTCATTTATGCATCCCTCTGTGTGTGTGTTATGTGTCGGGTACGTGTCGTTTGTTTGTGTAGTGGGTGTTTATCTTACCTTCTGCGCCGTACGCATCCGTACCTGTTCCGGTAATAGATGTAGAGTATTGGTAGGACCTGTGCGATGGGATTCATGGTTGGTTCGTCTCGTTCGGCTTTCTCGTTGCTTCGACTCGTACTCGTGGCTGGCTTGTTCGTCTCTTAGCCGTGGATCGTCTTCTGGCGCGAATCGGAGCTTATGTGCGGCTCTCCCGGATGCTCTGATGTGCCGGACGTAGCGACGGGTTCGGTGCGTACGGAAGGCACATCGTACTGGTCCGGCCGGAAGGTGCTGTATTTTTGCTTCCGTGCGAGTTGATTCGGCGTTTACGGATCCGGCTCGGGCGGGGAACAGGAGCTGGAATGGGTAAGTACGGCTGGGTCGGGATCTGGGCAGTTATGCGCATCGTACTTGCTCGTTCGTACGAATGTTCGAATCGGTCTGGAAACACGCGTTCGGCTTGGTTTTTTTCCAGACGAATAGTGTTAGGTGCGTCTCTGCCCGAGATCGGAATCGACCCCTCAGTCTTATCGTGCCTGGTGTGGAATCGGAACCCCCGACCTTTGCGTGCCATCGCAGCCACTCTAGCAGTCCCGAGCCCTATCTTCTGCACCATCTGCAACCCTGCTTCACCTGCCGAGGCTGGAACCTGGTTCCCCACTTCCAGGATGGCCGCTCTAGCCACCATGCCACATCAGGGCATCACAAGCAAGAGTCTCGCAACCAAACACAAATGGGATTTTTTCTTTTTTTTCAAGCCGAATGGATAGATGAAAACCTTTGCGGTTATCAATGTGGACATTAATTACGCGCGGTCTCCACTCCTCCAGCAGAAATCTCTTGGCACCACAGAGAAGGCCCCAGCAAGCGCCAAAGCAGACCTTACAGCCTGCTTCAATACCCACGTTTTCAGGAATTTTCTAAACTTCACACTCTCATAAAGGCAGAGAAACTAAACAATTTAGAAATAAATTATTCAATGCCTGTCTGATTTATGTGAGTTACGTGATGGCTCAGACCTACAGCTACGGTCCCCAAGCCTCTCTTCCACAAAGGGGGGACGTGAAAATGCATGGATAATAGGCAGCATCTATAATCACACTTCAACTCCTCGTCAGGGGTAGTAAGTAATTGTAATTGTAATTGTAAAGCATTTATAGAGCGCATGGCTACCAAAGGCATCCCAGCGCTAGAGGCCGAATTCATAGTCTACATCTCCGTCATGGAAACAAGAAGGTTTTTATGCGTTTCCGAAAGGCCAGATGGTTAGTTTCACACCGAATGTCAAGGGGGAGGGAGTTCCAAAGCCTAGCAGCATTATATGAAAAGAGGCGACCCCCTGTGCGGGCCTTCCTAATTCTAGGTACAACCACCAGCCGTTTATTACACGATCGCAGGGTTCTCTCAGGATGATAAAAGGACATAAGAGATCGCGTGATAGGTGGGCTAGGGCCTAACAGCACCTTGTGTGTAATACAGAGCGCCTTAAACTGCACTCTCTGTTGGATGTAGTAAGTGCTAAATAATCCAAATAGATCGCAGACTGAAGTGCCACCACTGCCCTCCCGTCTTCCAGCAGAGCTTAAACATGACCAGCAGCTTAAACGTAGTTGATTTTTAGGCTCCCAGCGGTTACTCCTGCAAAGTCTGAGAAACCTGTCCTAGGGAGGGTGGTGGAAGAATTACTGCGTTCCTTGGGGGGGGATGGGCGTTGGGAACAGATTGGCAGGTGACAGTGCAAGGGCCGCTGCATCAGCACCCGCGCCGCGGATAGAAGCGGAGGGGCCGAGCGAGCTATGGACGTTGTGGGACGAGCTGGGCATCAGCACTATAACTTCTACCATGCCCTATTCGCACAGCAAAGGGGAGTCGCAGCGGGACTATGAACCAACCTCTGCTCCTCTTCTGGCTCCAACATATTTAGGGGCATATTCTCAAGGACTCATCGCCGAGTTAACTGCACTTTAGCGCAGCAAAAGTGGTAAAAGAATTATAGCCCCATTCACAAGCTGGTGCAAACTCCCCACATTGCCCGTATGCCAGCGATAGCTGCCGCAAAAAACATTGCCACGAATGAAAGAGACAACTAACGCTAATGATATGCAAAGTAGGCGTTCCTGTGCGAAAACTCACGAAAACTCCACTTCGTGATATTCACAACGACCAGCCAGATCTGCGATGTGATCCAAAAACAGGCGATAAGGCGCGTTAGCAGCAGGGATTTAACACCTGCCTTCTACTGGTGTTAAGCAGGACGACAAACTGCAGTATAAAAGGGAGCACAGCCCAGAGCCACATCTGAAGACCAACACATGTCATGGAGCTACTGATCATGCAGCTTAGAGCCCCAAGAGGCCCACAACACCCACTGCCACCCCCCCCAGGCCCCCCACCCCTCCCGGACCACCCCCCCGGACTACCACCGAGGCAGCGCAGAATGAGACAGCGGTCCTTCTGAAAACGCACCAGCCTCAGAGACTTAACGCCAGAGGAAGTCATTGCCCACTACAGGCTCAAAGGACGACCATCCTCCGCATCCTGACCCACATTGCCCACAGGCTGACGGTACCAACACAGCGGAGAACCAACATCGCTCCGCAGACAAAGCTGCTGGCTGTGCTGCACCTGTTGGCCTCTGGTACCTTCCAACCAACAACTGCCAGAGTCGGAGGAGTCTCACAGCCAGCCCTATCAAAGTTCCTCACACCTGTCTTGGATGCCATCATCAGCTTGGTACCCCAGTACCTTCACTTCCCCCACACTGCGCAGGAACAGCTGGAGACCAAGCAAGGCTTCTACGCCATAGCTGGCTTCCCGCACATGTTGGGGGCAATTGACTGCACACATGTCCTACTTGTGCCCGCTTCTGACACTGCACACAATTACCGCAACAGGAAGCACACGCATTCCATCAATGTGCAGGCAATAGTGGACCACCGGGGACTCTTCACCAACGTCGTCGCCAACTACCCAGGCAGTGTGCATGATTCCTACATCTTCCGACAGTCAGTGCTTTAAATGGGAATAAATAAGTGCAGGTACTCATTAAAATGAGCTAGATGGGTAGTGAGGGGGTGGGGCTAGGGGCGGGGCTAAAGGCAAGACATGATGATACTTCATGACTTCTATATTAGTTGCAGCACATACCAATTCACATGAGAAATGGGTTTATATAAACAAAGCAAGTTAACTCATTACACAAAATGAAAGAGAAATGCTATAATATGTTAACATTTCTGTTTTTTGCAATAGATGCACCTTCTTAATGCCATACTGTTAATTGCTGTTGTTTGGCACAAAACTATATATTTTTCAGCACGTGAGTAGGAAGAAACTGAAAATACCCCCACTTCGACCCAAAGCTCTTACGGCACAAAGCAAATGAAGCAAATCATCATGACCCTCCCTAGAAGATAGCTCTTGTCTCTTCCATAGATCTATCCATTCATCCTTTCATCCTACCATTTACCTGCTGATGTCCACCATTTAACCTTTACATTCTGTCGTCTATTCAGTCTTTCATCCATCATTCAGTTTTTCACCATTCCGTCTGTCCACCCTTCATATACAAACCTATACATCCATCTCCAAACCTATCCATTCATCCTTTCACTCATCCATCTCTTTATCCACCCTTTCGCTCATTCATCAATCCTTTCGCTTATCTATCCATCAACCCTTTCACTCCTTTATTCTGTCCACCCTTTCATTCCATCCACCCTTTCACTCAATCCTTCCTTTCACTCATCCATCCTCCCTCCCTTTCATTCATCCTCCCTCCCTCCCATTCATTCATCCATCCAATCTTTCACTTATCCACCCATCATCCTCCCTTTTATCCAATCATCCACCCTCTTTCACCCAGCAATCCATGCTTTCACTCATCCACCCATCTATACATCCACCCTTGCTCACTCATCCATCCACTCACTCACCCACTGAAAATACCCCCACTTCGAACCAAAGCTCTTATGGCACAATGTAAATGAAGCAAATAATCATGACCCTCCCCAGAAGATAGCTCTTGTGTCTTCCATAGATCTATCCATTCATTCTTTCATCCTACCATTTACCTGCTGATATCCGCCATTTAACCTTTACATTCTGTCGTCTATTCAGTCTTTCATCCATCATTCAGTTTTCACCATTCCGTCTGTCCACCCTTCATATCCAAACCTATCCATCCATCCATCTCCAAACCTATCCATTCATCCTTTCACTCATCCATCTCTTTATCCACCCTTTCGCTCATTCATTAATCCTTTCACTCATCTATCCATCAACCCCTTCACTCCTTTATTCCATCCACCCTTTCATTCCATCCACCCTTTCACTCAATCCCTCCTTTCACTCATCCATCATCCACCCTTTCATCCACCTCCCTCCCTTTCATTCATCCATCCAATCTTTTACTTATTCACACATCATCCGCCCTTTTATCCAATCATCCACCCCCTTTCACCCAGCCATCCATGCTTTCACTCATCCATCCATCTATTCATACATCCATCCATACATCCACCCTTGTTCACTCATCCATCCACTCACTCACCCACCCACCAACCCTCCCTACTGAATGTTTGTCGCCGAGCAGACATGTACACACAAAGTGCCACCAATTCTCTTTAAAATACCTCCTGAGAGTGTTTTGATTCTCTCTCTCTTTCTCTCACTTTTTTCTTACAAAAAACAGGCATACGAATGCAGGCAAACACACAAACATAAGCAGGCACACAAAAGACTTGGGTATGATGAAAGCCATGTTATACTCTTCACCTACCATGGCTTTTTTAATTGCCACCAGGGCCGGACTGGCCGTAGCCTGATTGCCACTGCCAGGGGACTGCCATTTTATTTATTTATTTATTTGAAAGGTTTTATATACCGCGAACATGACCCGTAAGGGTATCAGAGCGCTGTACAACAGAAAGAGGATACGATTGGTCAGTAAAAAAGCAAACACAATAAACATTTGTAGTTAACCAGCACAGTTACAGAAAGGGCAAACCAAACATGTGGAACAAGTAGCCTGAACATAAATTGCATCAAAACTTGCCTCAAGGAATGATATGGGTGTGCCCTGCTCTCTGTCTACACTGGGTAGAGGTAATACAGACCCAATGTTACCATTTTTTATGAGAGATCACAAGCACTTAAGCACTTAAGCACTTAAGCACTTTAGCACTGGTTAGCAGTGGTAAAGAGCACAGAGTCCTTAAGCCAACAAAAATGAAGTCAGAAAAAGGGGAGGAGAAAGGAAAAAAACTCATGGGTGACCCTGCAAAAGGGCCATTTCCAACAATGTGTTATTTGAAGTCCATGCTAAATTCATTCGGGCGACTCAGTGGAGTTTTAAAAGCAAAGGCATACCAGAAGCCCCTTTCAAATCTATAGTATTCAGAGACACTATGGAATAATAAAAAAATAAAAAAACAACTTCATTACAAGTTGGCCGATAAATTGGTACAGTAATATAGTACTCAATATGTCTTATACCGGCTGATAAAACCGGGTGTGACCTGGAATTATAGCTTTTTCTATGTCAGTTAGCATCTATTTAGAAAGGCGTGATAATGCACCAAATTACAGAGGCTGTTTTTTGTGATCAGTAATACTGGGTAAGGTTTTACTGATTATTATTATCTGTAATACCAGTTGATATTACTGGCATAGTAATACCAACCAGTATTACCACACACTTGCAAAAAAACATGAAATAACATAAAAAGACATAAGTCCATCATTTTTGTGAGACAGCTTCGCAGTCTGGGAAGAGAGTCTGCCTGGATAGTCTGCTTTCTACACTACGCCCTAATCTCACCCATGAAGTTTGTTCTCTTTAAAGACTGAATATCACTTGCAGCCTCCTGAAACTTCAGTTAATTTCCATCATCACATTCTTACAACCATCTGGGAAAAACAATAACTTCATTGCACATTATGGCCACAGTTCGACTTAGGAAAGTCACATTTCGTGAACAAGGAACTACAGTTTCTCACAGAAGAGGTTGTTAAGCAGGAACCTAAGCTCATAGCCCATCTGCTAGGCATAACTACTGCAAAGGTCTGAGAGAATATGTGTAAGAAGTAACAAAAAAGGAAACCCAGTCTATTCTCACCCTGATACTGTGGAGACAGACCTGCACTTGACTTGGGACTGGATGGACCACAGGAAGGGGCAGGTGCACACAATCATCAGCTTCACCAGCATAGAGGCGATGATATGTGAAGCAGAAGCAAGAGGTGTCCATACAGCACATTTCAAGGAAAAACGGCATGTGCATGAAGGTAATTATCATGCAAGAGATGGATCCCTGTGAGTGACAGAGGAAGTGGGATCTGCCAATGCTAGCTATGTGTTTGCACCTAATCCAGGTCCTCCAGATCACAGCCCATTTCAATGCTTACAAGTGACACTGCACGGGAGTGCAGTGAACTGGCTTCTACAGGCACAGGTTCTCCACTCAGAGTAAAAAATACCAAGCCCGTTGTATTTTTGAACATTTCATTTCAGTTCTGCTGTGTGCCATTCTTGGGAGTTTTCGAAAGTGCTTGCTGCAGAAGTGAAGGAGTTAAGAACTGAAAACGTTTCAGCTACATAACCCGTGCATTGATCGGTGACTTTCACTTATGAGTAATTCATAACATTGGGCTAATGTCTCATTATTTCTATGTGCGTGTAAAGCCTTTTTTGCAGCTTACACGAATGTCTATGTCATATTTAGAATCTTCGCAAACGTTCAGGAAATGTTGTCTCAATATTTAATGCAATCAAAATTGTTCTCTGCATAAGAACCGTTTCTCTACTAAATTAGGGTGAGGCACCTCTGGCTCTTGTTTAACATTTATACTATCAATACAGTAATGCTGGGAGGAGCGATTAATATAAGACAACTCTTCCCATCGCCGCAGTGTACCCAGTGCAGCACAAAGATGCCATGTCACACAAGGCGAGAGCAACGTTGATACCTCAGTTTGTCCTACGACAAGGACGTTTTGCCATACCAACTTATCAGCAGGCGGATAAATGCGTATCAGCATTTTCACAAAAAGAATTCACATTAAATTATATAATTTTTTCCAAAATGGTTAAAGCTGCACCTGACCTTTGAGCTGCACTTGCTTTACTCTGTTAGTACACTGCAATCCAAGTGGTCTATAGAAATGGCTCACAGTTGTTCTTCTACAATAAATGTAAAACCACTGAGAATTAACTACGGCAAAAAACAAGCTCTGTTGTAGGTCCTTACAAGAGAATATCATAATTACCTTGGCATAGGTAATTCTCAATTACATTTATCTGATAGCCTAATGTGAAACACGCATGCTCACTCACACACACACATACAAACAGGGGCTTGTGCATACACACTTTTTGTAAAACTGTGATGTTTTAAGGAAAATGTTGGTGGAAAAATATGCTAACTATATGTGGTGTTGTTGAAATGTATATGAGGCTAGAGTACCATCAAGTGAAGGCTGTGTTTTCGGTAATATACAGTGCAGAGGTATGGTTTCCGTCTGCTTACATGAAACTTCTAAGAATAGAGAGCAAGATTTGGAAAGTATTTTTGGGCCTGAGGTAGGGAGCACCATCCAATGTGGTTCGTCACAAATTGTAACTCTCTCCGCGGCTGCTAACGCACTGCTATCGCACTACAAACTAAATTTTCTAATGATTATAAAACGTTCATTGCCTCATCAGGTTCTCCACGAAAGTTGTGACTCGTTGTATCATGCTCTTTCTGACTACTCCCTCGGAAACCTCTGTCATCTGACACTTGTTTGCACAAATGCACAGCATAGTGTGACATTTGACAGCACAGGGCCTGAACGGACCCTGCTCTGTCAAACACAGCGTGATGGTGAGCACCCGGCAATTATTCAAATGAGCCCTGCTGAATAGCTCAGCTGGGGCTCAGATCAGGGATACAGAAGTGGCGCCTTGGCTGCCAGAGACACCTTCCACTCTGGCTCACCAGCACTCACAGCCAATAAGCCTACCTTTTCATGAGTACCGGTACTCTCCTCGGCAGTAGAAAAGTGCCGGTACTCAGAGTGATAAATCTAAGACGTGCCGGTACTCAGTACCGGTGAGTACCGGCCCATTTAAAGCACTGCCGACAGTCCATCATCAACCAGCGCTTCGAGGATGGCACCTACGGAAATGCACTGCTCGTTGGTAAGTACCAACGGAAGACACCACACACCTCAACTCCACAATCATGCAACTCGCAAATGTGGGAATGCACACGTTACAACATCACATACGACATGCCAAACAACATGCCCACCTACCAGACACAACAACACATGGAACTGTGGTAACAGGGGCCAGACATGTAGACAAGCCATCCACGTCATGGCACCTCTGCCACACAATAGCAGGATGTGGTGAGAGGCGGGAACCAAGTATGTGCGAGGGAGGCAAGTGACCCATGAATCAGAATGTACACAATGCCAAGTGTGGCGGGATGTGCTGGACAGACTCAAGTATGCAGAGCACAGACATGTCCATGTGGACATATACTGCTGGTGTTTGTAGTGTCGTAGACAGTGGGCGCAACCATGTTACCTCAGGCAGTGGGGTAGACCCTGGACATGTAGCTATGTCCCCCCCCCTGTAAGCGTAAGGGGAGTGGACTGGGCCAGCGTAGGAGTGGGAATCAATAGCCCGGGGCTCAGGGCGTGGTTCACTTCCGGGATGGCCACCAAGGCAACTACTGCGTGTGTCTCTGTTTCCGCCATATCCTGACCATAGGCCTACACACACGTGGCCGACCACCTTCAACGGCCAATATCAGAGTGTCGTTGTCAGGCTTGTAGACATGCGCAGACAGTCATGACAATGGTGTGTCCTAGGAGTGCAAGTGATGCAACCGCGCAGCGCACACAAGTAAATAGGCTCAGGGGGAGTGAGGAGCAGCTGTGAGGCAACGTACTACACATGGATGCCGCTCATTTGCCACATGCAAGACATGTCAGACATGTATCCCAAAGTCCCACACATCACACACCAATATACTGATGAGCCTGCCAACACAGACTACCGAACCACCCATTGACACAGCTCTCTCCCCTGTCACAGGTGATCAAGGATATGCACTCTGCCCGTGGATGATGACACCCCTCCGAGCCCCGAACACCCAGGCCCAGAGGCAGTACAATGCGGCCCACATACGCACCAGGGGCATTGTGGAGCGCTCATTTGGCATGTTGAAGTCACGTTTCAGGTGCCTGGACATCACAGGTGGAAGACTCCTGTACAGCCCGCAAATAGTGTGCAAGATGATCATTGCATGTTGAGTGTTGCACAACATATGTGTACGCCCCAATGCCCCATGGATCCAAGTGCCAGATGCACCGGACGATGATGATGGGGATGAGGCAGGTGGACCACACCCCAGTGCAGCAGCAGCTGGAATAGCCCGAAGGGACACTATCATTCACAATTTCTTCACATAAGCACGTCACATAGGGACTGTCCTTAGCAATCATGGGACAGGTCAAAATGACCACAGGCACAGCATGTGCAAATAAATTAATTCCTAGACACATTCCTTGTGTGCATGTCACTCCTCTGCATTGGCATATTGCTCTGACAAGTGTATGTGCAACATTTAGTGGTGTCAATTTCACCAATGGCAATTGGATGGTGGGAGTGTCACCTCCGTTATCAGAATCCTGTTTTCCTGCGGACTGAACCGCGTCTTCCTCTTCTTCTTCTCCTTGCCCTTCCCTGGCCCCGAGGTCCCATGCTGGTCCTCCGTGGGGCTTGTGGGGTTCGGGTTGTCCTCTGTACTTGGTCCAGCTCCCTCCATTGTGCTTTGCAGTTGTTATGTTTTTTTAAATTTATTTCTGGTTTTTTTGCTGCTTTTATGGTGATTTTTCCCGCCTGACGTGGGAATTGCAAGCCTGCCACTGCTTGTTGCCGATTTTTCTATCGCGGTTGGGCCCATCGCAACTTTTTTCACGTTCGGGTTTCCTTTTTTATCGCCATTGCGGTAGTTGTATCGCGGACATTTGACGCGTTATCGGGAAACTATCGCATGTTACCGCCGTGTTGGGAATACGACGTTAACACAGAGTTATTTTCTCGCGATAGACGGCGATATGAAAACGTGCGTTAGCCTTTTTTGGCGATGATTATCGCACGTTCTTGGGGATATCCCCCTTAGAGTCTACAAAACGTACGCCAGCCCCCTCCCTTCCTGCTTCCCAGCGCCGATCACATACTGTGGACCAGAGAGACGGGGGTCGCGCCTCTGCCCCATCCCTGCATACCTTGTGCGCCATGGGGCGAGTGAGATCTTGTGGTGTACGCAGATCCTGGGTAGTCTCTGCATCAGTCAGTCTCGGGTGTCGAATCCGCGTCCTGTAAATACATGGAAAGGACCCTCTGTGCTCAGTCCCGGAGCTCTCTCTCGGCAGGCCCATCTCGAAAGTTGTTCAGCACACCGCCCCCAGCTTTCAAACGTTACCTCTGCTGGGATGGCGGTGCACATAAAGCCCCACATTGTCCCCTCTTTGCATGCAGCAGCATCCCCTTATTGGGGGGGGTTCAAAACATCATCCGGACACTATTGGCCAGGTCTTTTCGCGCCACCCTTGGTGAGTGCTCTTTCCTGGGTAGGGGTAGAATCCCCCTCGGTTGTTGGGCGCACTGAACCAGCCCAAAACGTTTTTTCCGGGTCCCCAGTGGATGTTATGGCGCCGGCCTGTGAGGCCCTCTTCAAGGGTGGCCTCTGCTAAGACATGCCTAAGTCCTGCATCCTCCTTCCACATATGTTTCCTTAGGCTACCCATCTTATTTGTCACTTAATAGCACCCTAATTTTAAAATAATAACATTTTAATAGACATTACAGGATTTTTTAATCTTCTATTTAAATGAGTGTTGGTAGATTTTTTTAGAGGTGAAGCTATTTACAAACAGCTCTCATATTACAAAATTAATAGATTTTTGCACAAATGGGTCGTGGGATCCTCCAAAAGAGTTGCTGTTTCAACATTTAGCTTTTTTGTTCTACTTTTTCTCCTGTCAGTAATTGCATCTACCTGCATGAATGTGCACAAGGTTCAAAATAAATGTATTGTGAATTAAATGTAAGGAAAAGATAACACACATTTTAAATATACATTTATATCTAAGAAACATGTTGCTATGAGTAATTTATAAATGACTGCATTCAAGGACAATTAAAGATTTTTTAAAAATAAATAACATTCTAAAGAGAGAAAAATTCCACTCCTTTTTGGAAAAACACATTGAAAACTGTCATAGACTACACAATTTCCGTAGAATCAGAACAATTTAAATATGTTACTCCTGTAATAATTGTAGCTGCAGAGACAAGTAACATATTCATGTTCTTTTTCAACCTTCTGCACATGAAAGTGAATCATTCAAAACATGTCTTCTCCGGCAGCGTGTCTCCCAGCGCTTGCACATGCTGTGAGCTAATGATGGGAAATGGGCTATTTATTTGAACCCCTTGCCCAATAATACCCTGACAGATTTTTGATTGTAAATGCATCAAGTTAGGTGAAGCACTAAACCTAAATTGTTGGTTAATATAGATGAGCGTGATGCAAATACATTACTTAACTAAGAATAATAATGCTAATACAAGAAGACTTTTATGATTCATTCCTTAATAAATCCTTCAGATAGTTCTCACATCAATTTCAAGGAAAAGCCAATAAGGTGATCCAAATACAATTTGATTATTTATTCAAAGCATGTTTCATATCATCATTCTTAGGAGACATATATCCAACACAGCCAGTATGTGTTTCGCCCTATGGCTACAAATTAGCCTAGGGCATTTTAGCAAGGTTGAAGTAACAATAAAAATTCATCATACATATTTTAAATATAAAACAACAAAGTAACTTGACAATTCACAACGTCTATAAAATCGAGGAAGAAAAAGCATGAAAAAATAAAAAAGAGGAGAAAATGAGAGAGAATACATGGA
This sequence comes from Calotriton arnoldi, assembly GCA_963921515.1. Lineage (NCBI taxonomy): Eukaryota > Metazoa > Chordata > Amphibia > Caudata > Salamandridae > Calotriton > Calotriton arnoldi. Next base: position 1,127,829 of record CAWUFW010002254.1, on the reverse strand, counting down.
GCAAGAGAACAAAGGGAAAACAAATTAACATTAATTAATAATAGTAAACAATTTCATGGAAAAAATCAAAGTGATACATGCCTGGTATAGCATCCTTGAAACAAGATTGAGTTACTTTTAATTTTCAGCTATCTTGAAATACGCATGTAGATGTGTGGAACCACACCCATTGGGGTACAGGGTAAGAAACATTTAACTCAGAATTGTCTGCTAACGGGCAAGTTAGAAAAACCATGCATAAGAAATCAATAGGTGAATTTTATTAGATGGGAGTTTATACCTGATCCCAGCATTCTGCAAGTTAACTAGATGAGAATAAATCCTGCCAACTATGTTCATTTAATAAGAAACAAATACCTTTTAAGAAAAAAACAATTCACTTGTAAGTGAAAATGTTACATTCTTGGGGAATGATTCCAAAATTCTTGATTGTCCTGTCAGAAAACGATAAATCCTAGTTTATAAAGGAATCAGGAGTCTGTTCTATGGGAAATCTCAATGTAACTGAAAATATCTACATACAGTGTATCATAAACAAGAATATCACAAATAATTATCGATAGTAATACAACCTAAGGTGTGGCAGAGAATAATGAGATCCTGTAAGCTCAAAATTGGCTCGATAATCAAATTGCAGCAAAGAGGTTGAGAGCATCTCTGTGACCAAGAGCATATGAGGACTTCCTTCTCAGGGTCCTGGTCAAAAATTCAAAGAAAAGGAGGGGCCCTCCTTGCCCCAGGAGAACATACCATGCAGTCTGGTACTCGGCGAGCAACCACTAGTGCTAGCTCTGCCTGTTTAAATCACGTATTCCGTGCTTTTGACTAATCCCACAATCCCTCATGCTACCGTGAGCTAGGCAAACATTCAGTTTTTTATTAGAACTGTGAAGTTCACAGGCAGCTGATGTATTAGCTATGAATCTCCTGGGTAGCTATTGACAGGCTAGAAGCTAATCAACATGCAGTATTTTGGGAGGCATAGAGCTGCTTGATTTACAATTGCTATTTTAACTGTCGTGATGACATTTTGGAGGGTTGCAGTACTGAATATAGAGCCCAAGAATATCGACAATCAAGAATTTCATGGACAGAGCATCGATAGATAAAATAGAAAAAGAGGTACGTGCATATAGGGAAGAAAAGATTTACTATTCCTAACTCCACATCTAACTACCTTGAACATATATAAAACACCAAGGTATATACAGGGTAGTAAGATAGGGCCCAGAAGCCCCTGAGAAGCATGGAGGCCCCAACACGGCAGGCATCCCCCAACCTTTCAATGTGGGCCCTATTAAGCCCAAGACCAATGAATATCTGTGAGATATGGGGCCCTCATCACGTTCTGTAAGGGGCCTTATCATTTTGTGTTATTTGGAGTTAGGTATAGAAAATCTATACTTACTTTTCAATACTTTGGATTCAATATTTTGTCCTTGATATTTGCATGCCTCGATATTCTGGATTCCATATTCATGGTATAACTGCAGGTCCATATTTTGACTGCAATATTGTGGTTCAGCACTTTCAGCTCATCTTGCCCCCAGGACATCCTCTTCAGAAAGTTTTTTTATGCAATGAAAAATATGCCTTATGTCATGTTTTCAGGGTTGGACAAGAAATTTGAAAGTTAACTCTAAAAGCATGTGTCATTTTCATTTAAATATTAGCTTAAAGAAACCAGTATAGTTTGAAAGAGCCAATCATTTCACATTATTAGTACAGGAGAAACATGTTTGTGCTAAACTGGTGCATGCCTGCCTCAGGGAGCTCCTCACTGGGGGTGGGCAGAACTTGTTGAGTTTCACTCCCCGGAATTCCGCAGAGTTAAAGAAAAACTCCTTGTGATTCAGCGCTGCAATTTAGCGCTGGTATTGTGAGCAGTGCTGAAAAACAGGGTGACCTGCACCATGCGTTGTGCAACAGTGCACTGACATTTGAGTTTATTTTGCTGCACTCAAGTAGAAAATCGACTCGAGTGACAGCAAACCTACTCGAACTGCTGCCCTCTGACTGCCTTAAGGGATGCCAAATCTTGTTCACGCTCGCCAGCTTTCATATTATGGAGCTTCGCAGGAGAAAGATTTCATCTGTCTGGGATTTGGCAGAATTTGGCCAGAACTACGCATTAAAGAGTAACCCAGAGCAGCCACAATTCTGCCAATTCCATGGGCAGAACAGAACATTCCACCCACCCCTACTGATCACCATGCGCAAGGGAGTTTGAAAGATTATTTAAGGCATTCTGTAGAGCCACATCGGAGGAAGGAAAAGGTATGCATATTTGCACATTGTCCTGTGACTTAAGGCACTTTCAGAGCTTAGCTCTGAGCTACACCCTTGGTAGGGAAAGGAATGTGTGCTGGCACATTAATTTCACATATTGTGTGAAGCAAAAAAGCTGCTCAAAGTTGTCAAGCATATCTAGAAGTCCCAGACAGTGGCTGTCCGGAAGGGCTGATGAAAGCGAGAGCTGGTACTTCGTTGTCAAGTTCCAAACGCCTAAGTTTTATCCTGTGACACTACAGTTCTTTAGTTTCCAAACTGTACCAATTTTAGTGAAAGACTTTTAAATAACAGTTCTGCAATTCTTGCTTCAGAGATAGCAGGCAAAGAAAGACCGGATCGAGGCGTGGTGGCAGACGTAACAGGAGCTCATTGTGTACTAGAAGAGACTGCAGGATAATTTAGAGATCTATAGTTCTCCATCCTGCAGCCAAATGGTATGGGAAGTCAACGTGTGATGGCTGCCTGACTGCAATAACAAACTGGAAAATTGTATATCCTAAATTTGACTACACCATTTATGGCACGAATATTTGACTTCACTGGAGAGCAAATGGCAACCAGCTTGCATTTTACTTTTGTGTTAGCTTGCTTGACAGCATGCCATGAGTCCACGTATCTTCAAAATAGCCTTTTTTCCTGTCTGTTTTTCCCTGATGATCTTTGTCATATAAGTCTTGCTATATGTTCAGAGGGTGGTAGGCTGCATGTCTGTTTCAAATGAAGAAAGGTGCAGTTCTGGAGAAACGTTCCTTATGTCAACCTACAAACCACAAAGCCATATGAAGTGATCTATGTTCTCATACGGAGAGTCGGGGGCTCTACAGAAATTGGCAGAGCACATACTCCGGCAAACTTGCAGTTCTCCTGCCTCATTTAGAGTCCATAAAACTGCAGATTGACTGCTTTTGAAGCCCCCGATAATTTCATGGTTCATCTGCCACTGGTCAACCCCTTTGAAGTATTAGGATGGCTTCCCTATTTAGGGCACTTTTCCCAATTAATATTTTCCCTGCCTGGGTCTGTCATTCAATGCATTGCAGATCTCAGCTATAAAATGTAATAATGGCTTCCATGCACATTGAGAAAACTCCATCTGTCAGGCTCATTGTTTTTTTTTTAGATTTCCATTAAAAAAAACTCCAGCTTGGGGAGAAGGCACAACAGCATGACAACCTGCTTGACATTCATTTCTGACAAAAGCCTCCCACCATGTTGCCAGAAGCCCTTATGAAGTAAATGAACTACCGATGCCCTGATTTCCTAAAACTTTGTGGGTGGTCTTCCACACAAAGGGCAGAATCTGGGCCTCTGTCAATTCAGCAGCCTCAGCAGACCTCCAGCTTGATGTCCAAATGATCTTGTTAGTGCCAGAATCAAGCAAGGGCTGCATATCTGCACGTTTGTTTACTGGGGATTCACACTTATAAGCTTTAATTTTTTCAAGTAAACAGTGAGACTCATGTCCTATATGGACAGTTTTGTCATTTAAAGGTTTATCATTGGCTCGCCCCTCTGAATGATTTTCAGAAATTACAAATGGTAGATTGCTCGAGATTTGCTGGTGGTATGTAGGTGATATGCTTTTACACAGTTTCAGGGTCGGACTGGCACAGAAAATAGGCCCAGGCACTAAAAGCAAATGCGCCCTGGCCTATTTTCTATGTGTGTGGAATTAGATAGCCAAGTAAGTGACCCATGTTTGCAAATAGGGCAGTTTTGAACTTGTAACAAGACACGAGTTATAAGTGTTTTGCAAGATATAGACTGATGCAGTCAAGTTTCAAGTTTATTTTTGTTCAAGTGCTTAGTTAATTAAAACATTTGCACTAAAATACATTCATTAAAACTTTTAAAAGAAAAGTCGTTTTGCAAAAATGTAGGTATGCAAATTTAAACATAAACAATTGTGCAAGATAGAGTCAATTTAAAGTGCTTAGCATGCCGGGCCTATCCATTCTGAGACAGAGCAGTGTCGATCAGAGTCTTTACAATTTTCAATAAAGTGGCAGTACAATCAAGATTTTATATGATTGAGGTCGTAGTGCTCTTCTGACTGACTTTTTATGTGTCACTTGTGGTTGTAATAAAAGGGCTGGACTGACATAAACTTGTGTAACGAGCCTGTTCGAAGTGCATAGTTCTCAGCAGATTTTGTGCTGTAAATTAGATGATTGATTTTCTGGTCTAATCTGACCAGGTATTTTGTCAGTCTGCTATTAAGCTGTATATCTGAAGAGTTGAAACAAACTATAATGGCTGGCTGCAGTGGCATAAACCCCTCTGATTGAATGCTGATCTTAACAGTTCTTCGATCATCCTTAATTGCTTCTCATATGCCAATTTGGTGGACCATGGTTTCAGGGGGTTTTCCGCAAAGTCGGCAAACCTCTGTATTGGTGATACGTTTCCAGGGTGATAGATATAAGAATGATGGAAGGCAGCCCAGGCGGCATTTCAGAAATGATAATTTTGTCTTGGTTTTGATGGCTGTGCCCAGATATGGTTGAGGTGCTAACTTGTCATGGGACATTATTGCAAGCCAAGCGTGCCGTCTCAGAACAAATGCATCCTTGTGTGCCAACAGCGAGTGTCTCTTGATTCTCTTATTTACGATGGCCTTGACTAGGGAGTAGTTAGAGATTGACTCCCATTCATCGGTTAGGCCAAGTAGTTAGAGAACAAGAAAGATAATCTCTAACCGGAGAATGATTTCTGCTACAAATTTCTTCCCAAAGATGGCAGTTCAGGGTTCCGTTGCAGTTGTTCTTTGGCTTATAGCAGAGTTTGATAAAATCTCCTTGTCTTTTTATAGGGTGTTAGACTAGGCTAAATTCCAGATGCAGATGGGCTGGGAATGAATGGTGTGGCAGGGAGAAAAATGACTTGAAGAGTTTGATGATAACTTTGTCCAGGGGAGTGGCATAGCTGTCCCTTGGTGCTTCACTGCCATAGGCGATAGTTGGAACTAATTTGGTTTGGATTTTTTTCAGAAGTGGTGTAAATGGTGATGACGCTATGGCTGACCTTAGGTGTGTGAAGGCTGCGGTGAGAGTGTTAGCTTATAGATGCATGAGCTCCAGATGTTGCTTGAAGGAGCCTTGCCTGTCTAATAGCATACCCAGATATTTATATTCTGGTTCCACCTCTACTTTATCCTTTTCCAATTACCACTGGGTCATAATTTTAGACTTCTTCAAGTTAATTTCCATGGCATTTGTGTTGGAGTATGAGGCTGCAGTGTTCAAATGCCTCTGACGGACACTTTTTGCACGACTAAGCAGCACTAAGTCATTCACATACATCAGGCACAGCGGCAAGATATTACCAAATTTAGGGGCATGTGAGTTTACCTGGGCTAGGCTGATGGAGAGATCTGCTAAGAAAAGGTTGACGAGTGTGGGTGCTATTACACGTCCTTGCCTTAACCCTTGGTGGGTTGAGATCTTTCTAGATAGATAAGTGCCATCACCTAGTTTGATTCTGACCCAGGTGTCAGTATGGAGAAGAATCATAACGTGTATTTGTTAAGCACACGTTAACCCAAGGGTATCTTGCCACTGAATAACAGATGTTTATTGTTACCCAACTCAATGGTACTCTTTTTCAGGGCTTGCAATAGTGGGTGTGGTATATTCCAGCTAGCAAGTTTGCTTCAAAGCTTTCCTCTATCCACTCAGTCAAACGCTGCCTTATAGTCTATAAAGCAGAGATAGAGGAGCTGCTTGGGTTTCCTGTGTTGATCGAACAGCAAGGATAGGGCCAGGATAGGGCCAGCAAGTTTGATGTCGTTCCCACTCCTTTAGCAAATCCTGTTTGGTTGAATGGAATCAAACTCCTTTCTGTTGCCCATGATGATAACTCCTCGTGGAGACAGCTGGCAAAATATTTAGACTCTGCATCCAAATAGGCTTTGAGTCGATAGATAGCAGGGTCAGAGTCATTACTGCCTTTGTAAATCGAAGTGATGGTTAAGCCTTTCCAAGAGGAAGAGATGGTTTTTTAAGTGATTATGCTCTCGTACACTTTCGCCAGACGACTTGCCTGAAACGATTTGTCTCCTTAAAGATGGCTGTTTGAATGCCATTTGGGCCTGTTGCTCTATCTCGGCAGCTTCTCAAGATTTGGTGCTCGAGTGCTACTGCCCAGCTGTTCAGAGGGCTAGAAGACTGAGTTTCACTCATGATGTTTTTTAGCTCTATTAGAGCCACTACTTGATGTTTTGCAGTCTTATCCAAGTGTGGGGTACTCCCCGACTGGCCAAAGTGTTTTAAAAGGTATTCATGCCAGCTCTCCTCTTGGATGTTAACTATTGATTTTGCTTTGGACAAATCGTTTAGGTTGTTCACAGTCTTCAGAATTTCTCATGATTGTTGGTGTTAAGGTCTTACAGAACTTTGAATCTTAGGGTGTTATTAGCCTCTCTTTTTTTGGTCCCACCTATATTTTCTGTAGGCGGCCTTTGCCTTTGTCAGTTTGACTTTCAGAGAATCATCATTGGAAGCTTTTTGGTAGGCATGAAGGGCTTGGTGTACACTACATTTTAGTTTTTTTGTTTTTCTGTTGGCTATCGATCAAGCAGCTGTGTGTGTGTGCACACAGACACAAACTTGCCAATCAATGAAGCAGCACTTTCATTTTTTTGAAAAACAACAACAAAAGTCAGGTCTATTTGCTTCAACCAGCGCTTGGTCGAGAGAGAGTGAGGCAGAGTGAGAAAGAGAGAGGGAGAAAGAGAAACAGAGTGTGTGTGTGTGTGTGAAATAGTGTTTAGTTGGGAAATCATTCCATAAAACAATAACAATCATCATAAAAAGACTTAACTCTATCACCATAAAATGTCACACAATGAATCTTATATAAAATTTATACCTGCAGTTAAATTCTAAAATGACGTTTACATTTCAAGTTTTAAATATTGTTTAATTTGAGTGCACATTTCTCATTTATAAACCCATGCTACATTTAGTATTATTTGCATATGTATAACATTTGCTTTATCATAGTTTCCTGGTGCGTCAGTTATTCATATATGTATTCATATGATTTTAAGATTAACATGTTAATTCTTGCATTTTTACATAATTCGATATGTGGTCTGCCCTTTTCAAAATAATCAGGAAAGCTTATGTAAGCCGGTAACAGCCAAGTCTAAGGAAGGGAGGAAAATTTGGCTTTCTGGGAAACTTGATTTCAGCAAGCAGAGCTGTAAATATCCCTGGTGAAGGCCACAGCCAGGCATCTCGGAGCTAGACAGCCCTTAACGGCTTGCTGGGGACTACATAACATACTTAAGGGTATATTCACAAGAACGTGCGCTAAACATCTCCAAAAAATGTTAACGCAACTGCACACATCGCAGTCTATCGCGGGAAAATAACCCCGTGTTAACGTGGAATTCACAACACGGCGGTACAATGCGATAGGATCCCGAAAATGCGGCCAATGTCCACGATACAACCACCGCGACGGAGATAAAAACACAAACCCCAACGCAAAAAAACATGCGATGGGCCAAACCGCGATGAGGAAATCAGCGATAAGCAGCGCCAGGCCTGCAATACACACACGGCAGGCGGGAAAGTCACTACAAAAGTAGAAAAAACACACAAACACAAAATAACCAACACCGAAGCACCATGGAGGCATCCGGAGCAGGCGCAGAGGACGAGCGGAACCCCACAAGCACCCCTGATGACCAGCCTGGGACCTCGGGGACAGGGAAGGGCAAGGACAAGAAGAAGATGAAGAGGCGGTTCGGTCCGCAGGAGAATAGGATCCTGGTCACGGAGGTGATGGAACACCATCAAGAACTGTTCGTCACCTCCAACGTGTCATTGGGCACCAAAAATGGAATATGGCGGTCCATCGTGGACAAGGTGAATGCCGTCGGAGAGCACAAGAGGTCAATGGACGAGGTCAAGAGGCGATGGATTGACATCAAGCGCAAAACCAAGGAGAAACTCGCAGCAACCAGAAGGCAGCAATGCAGACTGGAGGTGGGAGCCCAGCGCCACAGCTGGAGCTGGATGACATGGAGGAGCTGGTGTCGACAGTCATCAGTGTGGAGACTGTGGCAGGAGTCGGGGGAGCGGACACTGCTCGACATGGCACAACACAACAGCAACAGGGTGACTAACCACCAGGTACTGGGGGGAAGGGGGGAGATGGCCACAATGGCACACATGCACAATCAAGCAGAGCACAGTGCACACCCACAATGACTCTGGATCATGGCCCTGATCTACAGACTGTCACAATGTACATTGCCATGCTGTCTGAATGTGAACATGTACCATGCGGCTACATACATGTGGACACATTGTAATACAGCATCTCCCCTTCACATTGCAGAGGCACCGTCAACACCTCCTGCAGAGCAGTCCCAGCCACTCTTCACTGATGACGAAGAGGACACCCCCAGCATCGACACCCAAGCCCTCCAAGACATCATTGACATCATCCGCAACTCACCTCCAGGATCAGGGTAGCCCAGCTGCATCGAGGAGACCCCACCCACTCCACAAACCACCCAGCAGGAGGCACCCACAACCCGGCTGTCTCCCAAGACCCCCACGAACAACACATGGCCTTCCAACGCCGTGTGTTGGAGGGCCAGAGGGAGATGGCTGAGCAGGTGCGGGTGGGGTTCGACCTCATGGCTACCAAACTTGACACCATCCATGGGTGTCTAAGTCCCATCAGGGACCACCTCCAGTCCCTATCAGACACCCACAGGCCACTCCATGGTCTCCAACGAGCCCTGGCTGACATCTCTGGAGTCATGACTCGGCGACAAGAACACCTGTCCGCTCAGAGTGGCTCCAGCGATCTCAGCCGTGAGCTGGCACACATGCGGAGGCTCATGGAGGACATGGTGCGGATGGAGGCGGAAAGGATGGCAGCCACCGCTGCACATCAGCAAAATGTAGCTGGTATCTACCATGCCCTGCAGATCTTCATCATGGCATTGCTGCCACAAGGCGTGGCGCAGATGAATGCTGCTGCTCCTACACCATCCACATCTCCGCCCCCTGGTGTGTCAGTGCCTCACAGTGTGGCAGGCATTTCCACTCCGGCACCTGATGTGTCACTGCCACACAGTGCGGCCGACAATCCACCTCCGGCCCCTGATGTGTCAGTGGCACACAGTGCCGCAGCCGGAACTGCACCACCCACAGGTGGGGCAGAGCACACATCCGAGGATAAGGACGTGGATGGGATTGAGATCAGAAGGAGGCACCAGCATTTATTTCCGCCACCTGGCATGTTGCTGCTTGGTGCCGCACATGGCCCCATGACCTTCCACTGACCCCCGATACACTCTGCTGCACTCACCTTGGACCGCGACATGGACTGCCATATCCTGTTTGGTGACCAATGACACGGCGACCAGACTGCGGACTGTACCCTTCCTCTTCCGCTGTACTTGTCATTCCCCGATGGACTCTGGCTGGCCCTCCACGGGCCCATATTGTGAAGTGGGGTTGGCATGGCCCTGTACTGCTCCAGCTGCAAAACTCCACTGGATGTGCATTAAACATTCAGAAACGCACTGCTGTGTCATGTCTTTCATCATTCATGTATGAATGTGTGGATGAATGTAGGGACAGTGATTCCCCCTAACGTCAATGATGCTCATCTAGTGGGATTCCAGTCACAGTGTGCTACATTGCCGATTGCGTTCCGGGTGCCGTAGACACTACAACAGGGACACACGCATTAGTCACTTCCTTGTCCGGACATGGACTGAACCACGCCCAGAGCCCCCGAGTCATTGTTGCAAGCCCTGCGCTGGTCCGGCGTACGCCAGGCCAGACCACTCCGCTTACGCTCCGAGGGGGGGCCACATAGCTACATGTTGCAGGTTTACACGCTAGTGGTCTGCAGGTCACTGGTCTAGTTGTCAGCATGTCACGGCCACTCCCTGAGGGCAGGTTTGCACACACACCACACCCATCCGGCACAGGCATCACAGGCCATGTGACCCAGCCAATATAAGGGGCCGACAACGTCACATTCCCCACTGCCGGTGGTGACTGGATGACGGACGTTCCACGATTCTCAATCATAAAGGGCCCATGAGTTGTTGCACACAGGGTTAGTCGCACCCGAAGCCATGCGGCCATCACGGGCCTACCACCACGTGGCGCTGCCTGGGGTTGCACAGGGTTAGTAGCACCCGAAGCCTTGCGGCCATCACGGGCCTACCACCACGTGGCGCTGACTGGGGTTGCACAGGGTTAGTGGCACCGAAACTGCTGAGCGGGTGTGCAGCCTGCGATGATGACGTGCACTGATGTGGTCTCTGCCATTGATGCCTCAGGACTCAGCGTCATGTGTGGGACCTGCTGGGCCGCGGTGCGGGTCCCGATGATGTGGAGCATGCCATGGTGGCGGAACCGGGGCCTGGAGCTTGCACAGGCACGTGGTGTGCCCACTGGTGAACACACCGTTGGCGGCAGGTGAGCAGTAGGGCCTGGGTGCGCAAGTGCGGACAGCCAGCGCTGGCTGGCGGGAGGGGGTAGGGTGCGGCTGCATGTGTGCGCAGGCACGTACAGGCGTTGTTGCTGTGTGCAGTGAGATGGACTCTGCCATGATTGACTCTGGCCTCGATTACAGATTGCAGACCTGGTGGCTTGCAGTGTATACCGGCACGTGGTTGGAGACACACCAGTGGCAGCAGGTGAGCAGTGGTGCCTGGGTGCGCGGGGCGGCAGTGTCCCTCCCTCTCTCTCTCTCTCTCTCGCTCTCCCTTCCTTTCCTTCTCTCTCTCTCTCCCTTCCTTTCCTTCTCTCTCTTTCTCTCTCTGCCTTTCTTTCATTCTCTCTTTCTCTGTGTCTCGCTCCTTTGATGTGCGCATGACACACGTTCTGATTTTGTGCTTTATTTTCCAGGCTGTGACATCAGGATTGTCCCGGATGGACCCGACAGGAGTCTCCCGCATTGGTGTTTTGTGTTGTATTTCAATAAAGTTTTTGGTTGTTACTTCAATGATGAGTGACTATTTCTCGTTCTTCTGACCACACATGTGTGTTTCTTTTTGTCATTGTGCGACATCATGTGCTTTTTGTGGCTCTTGTGTCATGCACGGTATGTGTTTGTCCGGGGGAGGGGGGCCGGTGGGGGGCCTGGGAGTGGTGGCAGTGGGTGTTGCAGCCCTCTTGGGTCTCCGAGCTGCATGATCATTGGCTCCATGGCATCTGTGGGTCTTCCGATGTGGCTCTGGGCTGGGCTCCCTTTCGTGCTGCAGGTAGTCGTCCTGCTTAACACCAGCAGAAGGCAGGTGTTAAATCCCTGCTGCTACCGCGGTTTATCGCCTGTTTTTGGTTCGCATCGCAGATCTGGCAGTTCGTTGTGAAAGTGGTGTAGTGGTGTTTTCGTGTGTTTTTGCATGGGAACGCCTACTCTGCATCTCATTAGGGTTAGTTGGTGGTGTCACCCGTGGGGGTAAAATTTGCGGCAGTTATCGCGGGAATACTGGCGATGTCTGCGGTTTGCACACGCTTGTGAATGGGGCGTTAAATCTATCTCCACTTTTGATGCGTTAAGGTGGCGATAACTCGGCGATAAGTCCTTGTGAATATGCCCCTTAGTGCAGAGAGAGGGAGAATTACCTTTTCAAAGCAGAACAACACGTCTGTTGTTCTGCGAAGGTATGAGGGTTAGAGGCCACCATAGAAACTTATAAAGACCGTTTTGGGCCAGAACAGATATTGGTTCCATCTTTTCATGTAAGCAAATTATGGAAAACCTTCACAATACTGCATTTCGCTTTAATATTTAATATTTTAATATATGTTATTAATCACTGTAATTGCCACTAACTATTTCGTTGTCTTTGTAGTCAGTCCTACACACATTATTTGCACTAAAATAGGATGCTGATTTTCATAAAATCATAAATTATAATCCTAGTATTCTTGTGTATGTCTATTAATTGTTAAAAGAAATCTGGAACCCAATAATAAATACTCATGTGAGTCTACAGGACTGCTCGTCGTCCAGAAAGCACCATCCTCATGTAATGCACAGGTGATTTGTGAGCTACAGTCCATAAGGTGTCCTGTCTCAAGTCAGTAAGTTGGCCTTGAGCCTGCACTTTTGACAGAATGCTAGAAAGCCTCATTTAATTACATATTTTTGTATGAAAACTAAAGAAAATGTCAATATGGCATTTTATTAGAAAATGACAATTAGAACACACAATGGATAACACATTTGTCTGTAATAATATTCAAATTAGAAGTAATTCTTAGTCAACTGCCTGCAGCTTAATGCCAGCAAGTCCGAAATTCTTCTGTTGTGTAAAGATAGGGATCTGTGGTCCGAGCAGTGGTGGCCGGAGGAACTCAAACCAGCCCCGATACCAAAGGAGGTGGTCAAGAATTTGGGTTTTTTGTTTGACAGTAGCCTGTCCTTTGACCCACAAGCTAAGTCCGTGGCAGGGACCTGCTTTGGGCTTTTGAGAGGCCTTAAACCCTTGCTGGGTTTTTTTAACCCCTCTGTCCACCAGACCATCCTGCAGGCCACGATCCTGTCAAGATTGGACTATGGAAATGCCCTGTATTTGGGGGCCAATAAATCCTGTATCCGGCGGCTTCAAAGAGTACAAAATGCAGCCGCTCGTACCTTGCTGGCACTTCCGAGATCCTGCTCAGTGTCTAGCTCTCTGTCCAGGCTTCACTGGTTGCCAGTGGATAGAAGGATTCAGTTTAAGACCTTATGTGTGGCCCATAAAATTTTGAACCATCGAGCCCCGAAGGTCCTTGCGAATCTGCTAGCGCCTTATATTCCAACCTGATCTCTCCGCTCCTCAGATAAAAGGCTAGTTTGTATTCCCCGAGTTTTTAGAGCCAGAGCCGGGGGCCGTTCGTTTAAGGTGTTAGCAGCTAGGCTTTGGAACTCCCTTCCCTTCGGGATTAGAGAACTGCAGAACTATTTAGAGTTCAGGAAAGCCACAAAGACCTGGCTTTTCCCGGGCTAGCTCTCTCTTTGACATCTTCCTTCTGTCCCCTGTCTGTGTTCCTGGGTAGCGCTGGGACGCCCCGTCACTGGGGCAGCTATGCGCTGTGCAAAATTAGTAAATAAAAAATAAATGCAATTTCTGGGCAATCCATTACAAAGTGTTTGCCATTGTAATAAGCACAATTTAAATCCAAGGTTTGTTTTATTTCTGTGTAAGATATACTAGAAGGGAGCATATACAATAACCCCTTAAAAAATGACTTCTTCTTACTCCCTCCTAATATTTCGATACTATTCTTCTGAAACTAGTGATCCTATTTTGATGTAATACATTGGCTTGGAAGGATTTTGTTAAAAAATAAACTGGGAAAAACTGAGATTTTTCATTTTCAAAAATGCACTTACAAGCTCACTTTAAAAAAAAAAAAAGCACTGTTGGACCTGGCCCTCTCTGCAGGTCCCGCCCAAACGTTTTGCCTGTACCCTCCACTTTTTTGCTGAATTGGCTTTTGCTGGCCTTCTAACCAGTGCTAAAGTGTATGTGCTCCCTCCTCTACACATGGTAGAATTGGCTTGCACCCAATTGGCATGTTCAATTTACTTATAAGTCCCTAGTAAAGTGGTACTACATGTACCCAGGGCCTGTAAATTAAATGCTACTAGTGGTCCTGCAGCACTTATTTTTCCACCCACTGAAGTAGCCCTTTAAATATGTCTCAGGCCTGCCATTGCAGCCTGTGTATGCGGTTTTAAACTGCCAGTTCGACCTGGCAAAATAAACCCTGTGTCGGGCTCAAACCTGCCTTTTTAAAACATATAGGGGACCCTTAGGGTAGGCGCTAAACAGCCCAGGGGGCAGGATGCGATGTATTTAAAAATTAGGAAATTTAATTTTAAGTTGTACATGTCCTGGTAGTGAAAAACATTCATGTATCACCACTTCAAGACCTGCTTCTCCCAAAGGATAGCATTGGAGTTATCCTATTACCTTTAATAAGCTGTAACTTCCAAATGGGAACAGGCAAACCATCCATGTTTGGTGTCTTTGGAATTGTAATAAAAAATCCTCTTACGGTGAAGTCTGATTTTTGGTTACAGTTTTGAAAATGCCACTTTTAGAAAGTTTACGAAAACAGAGCTCTACATTTGCGCTCCTTTACCTTCGCACTGCTGAAAGCGGGAACAACTCCCTCAATTGTAAATAAAGTTCATCCTGGTATTCCCTGTAATCTTAGTGATCAACGTGATTTGTAAACTCCTTATTTCTGTCTTTTTTTCGTATTCTTCACCACAACGGAGACAGCCGAATCCAATTTGCAATCTTTATTAGACATTTCTTAACACAAGCTGTATGCCAATCTAGGCTTCGTACAACCGTATGTGCAGATTGAACTTCATACGTATTGTTGTCACAGAAGTATAATTTATTAGTTGAGCAGTCAAAAGGAGCACAATTGAGATAATTGCTCACAGTTATTTAGCACTGTATGTTAAGTTGTTATATTTGGGGCCATGATGAGATTAATACATCAGGATTACAGGGAATACCAGGATGAACTTTATTTACAATTGAGGGAGTTGTTCCCGCTTTCAGCAGTGCGACAGTAAAGGAGCGCAAATGTAGAGCTCTGTTTTCGTATACTTATCAGTATCTGCGGTTAGGGGCGATCCGCAATTACTGTCTGCACGCACTTTTCAATTAAGTCTGCAAGTTTGGCTTCGTATTAAGGGAAGGAGTGCATGCTCTTTACGTCCTTACTTTTAGAAAGTTGGCATTTTCCTCCCTTAGCTATTTAGTTCCTCTACCCTGTTTCTGGGTGTAGTTGACAGTTGTGTATTTCTCCTAGACAGCCACACACAATACAGGTCTTAGGTGTGTCTGGATGGTCCATCACTGGCAGGATGGGAGGGTGGAGTTAGGCACAGCCACACTTACACCTGAATAGGCTGTGTCCTGCTTTCACACAAAGGATTGCATACCCCCTATATTTAGTCTGGAGTCAGGGTAAGGGAGGCAGGAAACCTGTGCGCTTCAAATGGAAACCTTTAGAAGCTTCTCCCACTTTTAAGGAAGCACCAGGTATTGGACCTCAAACACCAACTCTTCAGATCACTTCTGGACCTGTGGAAGACTCTGTCAGGAAGAAGGACTGCTGTGCTGCTGAAAGGACTGCCACTCTGCTGGACTACTGCTCTAAAGGACTGCTGCTTGCTGTGCTGATATGATGCATGCTACTCCATGCCTGGGTGAGAAGGACTGGACCAGCAACCTGTACCCAGGACCACCAGAGTGACTTCAAGGGCCAAGTCTCTTGTCACTAGCACCTGGCCTCCCCTACTATGAGTTCTACCCTGTCAAGTGTTGCCACCCCAGTCCTAAACCCTTGGAGGTGGGCCTGAAGGTACTCTGCCAGCCCATATGTGGATCGAGCAGAACCAATGCATCTACTCTGCTACATGGGGCAACCACGAGCAGAACCGACACATCGCCTCTTGCTGCGTGGACTTTCCCAGTGCCAGGACTTTGCATCACGACCTTGCAAATCTTTGGAACCAACACATCGCCTCCGCTGCGCGGTGCAACCTGGACACGGGACTTCGCATTGCAAGTCCTCGTCAATGGGATCCAAGATGGTGACACAGGACCTCACATCACTGCTGTCATTTGAAGGTAGTCAGTGGTTTCAACTGCGACCTCTATCTTGCTGCCTGCTACTCCTGGCACTACCTTTGTGACCCCTGGCCTCAGAGGGGGGAAAACATTTGCCTGCTCTCAGGCCAGGGGTCACAAAGGATGTTCCAGGAGTAGCAGCGAGCAATCTAGAGGTCACAGCTGAGACCCCAGACTACCCCCAAATGCTCGCAGCTCCTCTGAACTGACACATTGCCTCAGCTGCGCGATGCATCCTTGATGCCAGACTTCACATTGCAAGCCCTAGTCAACGGGATCCTAATGACAATGCAGGACCTCACATCGCAGCCTTGCAGCGCCTCACAACTGACACATCGTCTCGGCTGTGCAACACATCTTCGATTATGGACCTCGCAATGCTCCACAACCAGGATTTAAGGTACTCTTGTTCAGCAGGCCAAAGTGGGTCCCCGTAGCCGGCCTGCACTCCATTGAGCTCCGCCTAAACTTGTGACTTTGTCCAGGTCCGACGCAATCAGATATCCACATTGGTTGCTTTGTGCTTTTTGGAGCTGTTTTCACTTAAATCTTTAAAAATGCATATCTCCAGTTCTAATGATCGCATTTTTGTCGTACTGATTAGATTTTTATCATTTTGGTCTTGTTTTCTTTATTAAACTTTATTTTTCTATTCTTGTGTGGGATCCTTTTCGTGGTGCGTTTTCACTGTGTTACTGTTTGAAGTGTTGCAAAAAAACTTTACACATTGCCTCTGCGTTAAGTCTGACTGCTGTACTCCAGGATACCTGAGTGATGAGCACAGGTTAATTAGGGTTTCCTTGTGACTTCACCCTGGCAATGATTGTGGTTCCTGCTTGAGTAGGGCTTCACCCCCCTCAACCAGTAACCCAATTTCTTACAAACACAAAGTTGGAACAACAGACCATGACTTAATTTGCATGTAGAGGGATGGATGAATGTAGTTTTTGGATAATGACATTAGTAAAAAGGTATGTACTAGAATGCACCATTCCATATCTCAATTCGAAGGTAGATGTTTCTGTGTGATATGTTGAGAAGAGGATATTGTTTTCAGCAATATGGGTCAATATTGGTCACAACTAAGAATGCTCAAACTCTCTTTGTCTGACACGGATATATGCTGGGCATTCAGGAAGGAGCAGTGCACTTTAGTTTGTCTTTTAATGTTCAGCAATAAAGTTATTATTAGTTGGATGGATGTGGTTTATAGAATAATTTGTTCTGGGACAGAATATTCCTACATCACCAAAATTGGCCATTCTTAGTGATATTCGGTCAGAACAGCATTCACAAGCATATTACCAAAACTCTAAAGCCCAGGTTTACTAAGTTTTCATGCAATGCAGTGCAGCAGCACGTTTGATGTGTTGTGTTGCGCAAGGAAGAAAACTCAACACACCACCACATCTACAAAGATTAGCCTGTTGCTGGTGTCATCTCCTGTGCTCGCACACAACTGTCTGACTTGTATGATGCACTGCTTTTGATCATGGTGCAGAGGTGTGTGTGCACTGTCTATCATAGGTCTGTACTGTAGTAATATCCTTCGTGTAAAAGCTCCTATGTGTAGACATACACTGACGGTTCCCATGCATTGGATGTGCTGTGCACTGCAGCACACATGCAATGTGTTATCTTTTTTTGTAAAAATAAGCAACTCTGCCCTTTTTTGCACCTGCTTCAAGTAGGGATTAGTTTTTTAGATAAAGCCCAGTCTGGATACCTTTGAAACTTGGGCTTTCAGTAAAAAGCATATATATGTTTGAATTGAACCACCATAGTAATGCCACAGTAAAACCCCTTGATGTAAAGTGATGCAAACCAGTATTTGCTCTGGGAAAAATTCGCCTTTCCAACGCAAAGTACACTTTTTGGTGGATAGTAGATAGCATGTGCCGCTTTGTGCTGCAGGTGCAACGTTTTATTAAATACGTGCTCACTTTATAAATATGTGGAAATCCCAAAATACACATACATAGAGATGAAATGAGTTGGGGGAAAGTCATATAGTTCACTCAATAGACTATTTCTCTTTATGTCTAGAGGTATTGTTGTTGCTGTGAAAATCTTTTAAAGATGTGTATGTATAGCTTTTCTCTTTGCAGGTCAAATGGAGAGGTCTTGGGGCAGATTTATCATTGAGATTGTTGCCCTTGAGCCACTCAATGGGACGCAACGGTGACGAAACTACCTTAGTCAGATTTATCAAGCCACACAAGACCACCTTGCATGGCCCTCCGTGGCTTGATAAATCTAGAGTAATACAATGCAGCACAAATTGCTGCATTGCGTTACTCTGTCCCTGGGAGGTGTTCCATGGGTGGAGCGTGGGTGTGCCCACACATCCACCCATGGATTTTGGCGTATTCCCGGATTTACCATTAGTGGTAGACCTGGGAATGCATCAAAATGCTACACTAATGAGGAGAAATATTTTTATTTCTACTCGTTTTTTCCTCTTTCTACATAGAAAGAGGAAAAGGCCTCAGATGATTGTTTTTGTGCAGGAAGGTGTACGTGTCTCCAAAGCAGGCACCCTTGCACCACGACACAAGAGTGTCTGCGTGGGAGCTAGGCAGCACATTGTACTCCAGTGCAAAGAAAGGATAGGAATGAGCCGTGTAATGTTAAATACGGCGATTTCCTACCCCTTTCCATTCACGCAGAGCAGCAAGTCCGTCTGCTGCGCTGCTTGAAATAATGATAAATCTACCCCTTGTACCCATTTCCAGGATCAATTATCTTGTTAGATGACTGCCTGACGCATTTTCCCTAATATTTTCTTATTATTTCTCTTTTTAGCATAATTACAGACTGAAGAATTTGAGTGAAAGACGTTTCACTTCACTATGCTAGGTCAGTTTATCTTCTACGATTTAATTCTCGAACCTCCTGATTAGGATACTTACCCACCCTGGATTTATCTGTAACTATTTGCTGAGGCCATCTTGATATCACAATTATGCACATATTTACTAAAGTGCTAAACACCTATGCATATAGTTAGTAATTTACTAAAGTATTGCTTTGGCACTAATGTGGCAAAACACAGCACAAAAAGCAAAGGTGATTTACGATACATTATAAAAGCCTTTGAGTAGTGGCATAATCAGTGTGTCATGCAGGGAATGCCCCCGCAAGCCACTGTTTAAACTGTAAAATGCAGCAATAATTGGGGTTCAGTGGCTTCTCATCCCTCTGGGCCCTGGTGTCACTGCACCTTCAGCACCAATGGAAGCTACGCCTCTGCCTGCGAGGTCATTTGCATAATTGTGCTGCGTCACTTAAACGCCTGTACAACTTTATTAAATATACCTCATATATTTGTTCTTGCATACAATACTCTATGGAACTATGTATCCCAGAAGATTAATAAAAATTGCTTAAAAATTATATATTCCCGACTGAGGAGAATTTTAATTTCTTTTCTTCCATTTATTTTCTCTGCACAGTGCTTTCCATGTAGGTTGAGCAACCTTTGAGGCTTTGAGTAAGTGTAATCAGCTTTCTTTGTAAGCTTCTTAGTTCCCCGAGTCTATCATCCCCGCTGTCCACATGATTAAACAATAAGCACAATGTCTTCGGCGTCTGCCCTGTCAGCTCTCAGCAGTCGCTTCGGATCTGTACTGACAGCCTCCACCGACCGACTGACTGCAAATTGTTTCTCTCCTCCTCCTTGGAAATGATTTAAAGCGTGTTCAGTGCTGTTACTGTCTTCAAGTGTATCGCGATTCTCGCGATTCTTGTTAGCTTCATTTCGTCTGGCGAATATAAGTGGCAGTTGCTCAACCTGGGGCACCCTGTCAATAAAAGGAACTTCAACACGGTTCAATGCTTGTGACGCAAAGCACTTCAGCCAGATGCGGCAAGTGAGGCACAAAAAACATCTTTAAAAAAAAAAAAAAAAAGATCAACACCAATCTTTATATTATGTACAGTGAGATCACCAATCAAGCTCTGTGTTGCCAGGAAAATTGTGTGTTATCTTGTAGTAAATCCGTTTAGTTGCCTTTCACAAGGGACAAATGCGTGTAACAAAAACGCTGTGCTCATCTGGAAAAAGAGATCGATAGACAACTCCGTGGATTGGAATTTGTCTCGTAGCCCCCTCACACCAAAATCACGATAAAGTGGGGTCCACAGAAAATCTGGGAGGGTGAGGAATTATTGGATATTCCAGGTTCCGGGAAATAATATGCAAGAATCGGAATTTCTGTGATGATTTCTGCGTGTTTACCTGGTATTTCGCCAAGAGAGAGTCTCCAGGTGAAATTCTATGGACTTGTGGTACAGTCACAAAACCTAAAATTTCCAGTGGGAGAGTAACTTACTCCTGTTAACAGTCCCAGTGGAAAGAAGTGGCAGTTCACATAAATTGCACCAGTGCCAAGCAATTTTATACTCTTCCGGGCCACTCTGCAAAGGTATCAGGAACATTTGGAGTGGCGTTTTTAATGACGAGGAGTATAAAAACACCATTTGAAGCTACCGATCGCTTCAAAAAGATCATGTAGTACCAGTTGGCCAGTGTGACATCTGGTAAGCCAGGTCTGGTGGCTCAGTGGAGTAATGCGCCCACTGTAGTATCCTATCTCCTGGCCACAGGTTCAAATCTCTGGGGAGCCACTCATCCTTCTCAGGTCAATAAAATGAGTACCATTGAGTTGCGCAACAATACACATCTGTTATTCAGCGCCAAGATGTCCTTTTGGGTGCACGTTACAAATACACATGTTATACCATACCATACCAAGACATTTATAAAGCGCACGGCTACCACCAACGGCGGTGTCCCGGCGCTACACAGAGACAAGGGAAGATAAAGAGTGGAAAGGCAGACTAAGGGAGATCAAAAAGCCAGGTTTTCAGAGCACTCCTAAAAGTGGTTTCAGATTCAGTTTTGCGCAAGTAGAGCGGCATCGCATTCCAAAGAGCGGCAGTTTTAACTGCAAAGGCGCGCCCTCCCATCCTAGCTTTGCAGTAGGAAGGGGAGCAGAGAAGAAACTGAGAGTTCGAGCGCAGAGTCCTATTTTGGTGGTATTTCCGAAGTCTGAGCCTCAGATAGTCAGGTCCACTATCTCTGGTAGCTCTAAAAGCGAGTAATAAGGCCTTAAATTCGATTCTTCTCTTCACTGGAAGCCAGTGAAGACTGCGCAAGTGGGGGAGATGTGATGCCGAAGAGGCACGTTTCTAAGAAACCTAGCTGCAGCATTCTGAACTGTCTGGAGCTTTTTAATCAGATAGGCAGGGAGGCCTAGATACAAGCTATTGGCATAGTCCAGCTGGGATGTAACCAAAGCATGGACTATGGTGGCCCGACAGTTCATCGGTAATAAATACAGGAATCTACGCAAGCATTTGAGCTTCCAGAAACATGCTCTGGAAACTCGGCCAATCTGGGCTTTCACCGACAGGTCCGAGTCAAATCTAAAACCCAAGTTTCTAACAGATAGAACTGGGGTGGGAGGGGGATTCAGCTGTATTGGCCACCATAAATCAGCCGGAGGAGGTGATGGTTGGTTAAAAAACATCACCTCAGTTTTCTCGGTATTCAATTTAAGACAGTTATCTGTCATCCATGAAACAATTTTATTTAGACATAGCCTAAAGCTGTCAAATGCGGCCATCTTGGAATCTTTAAAAGAAAACACCAACTGCGTATCATCAGCGTATGAAATTGTACGCACGCCACACTGCTCAACCAGTGCAGCTAGGGGGCCAGATAGATATTAAATAATGTCGGGCTTAATGCAGAACCCTGAGGTACTCCACAGCCCATGGCGCAAGAGGAAGAGACATACGGGCGAAGGAAGACCTGCTGAGATCGCCCCTCCAGAAAGGATTGGAACCAATTTAGAATGGTACCCGAGATACCCAGCTGTGTCAGGCAGTCTAAAAGAATTGAGTGAGAGACCGTATCAAAGGCTGCAGATAAATCTAACAGCACAAGCATGGCACAGCTACCATGGTCTAATGATTCTCGGATGGTTTCCGCCACTTCCAGCAGGCCGTCTCTGTACTGTAGCCCTTAGATGTTATGTTAATATTGAGGCAAAATCACCCAATAAAAGGGAAAAATTATCTGGGTTTGGACCATTTTTTCCGCATGTAGTCATGCACGCATGAGTGCGCACCAGTGAAATAAACTGAAGGGCATATATACTAATCTTTCACAAAATGAATGTATTTAGGGTGCGTGAAAGTAACGAGGTCGACCTTTTAGAAGTCCCCTCAGGTGAGTAATGGTTCCCATCAAGGGAAAAATATACATTTCATGATCTCGTACTCAGGATAACGGTGACGGAAATAACATGAGACATTGAATCAAAATGAATACTGTTACTTTGCACAGTTACGTGCAGTTGCTGCTCTGTTTATCTGTGAGAGAAAGTAGAGAGAGGAAGGGCGCGCCCCAGCGCCTACACCGTTTAAGATACTACAAGGCCCATCTTCTCTGTCCACTTATGCAGCCACATTGTAGATTGTTCGGTTACTCCGAAGTAGTCATTTACTATGGGACTGTGCGGGCCTGAGACGAAAAAAACTGCTGTGGACTCCCCTCGCCATGAATAATACTGACCCTCCCTTGAAATTCTGGATATGAGTCACAATGTTTTTGCTGGAGTTTTTTTCACAGTTTCATAGAGGGTAGTAGGTTACATGACGGATAACTAATGCCTTGTTTTAGAGGATGATGCGTGACCATTGTTTCATCTACCATAGTATGTTTTTTCTATTTAAATGCATTGGAGAGGGTGATTAACAGTCAGTCCGTGTTTTTATTCTTCCTCCTCTGGTTCTAATTTACAGGAGCTTGTCCGTGCAAAACTAGATTTTAACAAATTAACCACTGATCATGCCTCATCTATTCTTTTGCGTAGTAATGCCCGTTATTACGGCGGAAAAAATAAAGTAGGCAAACTTTTGGCTAAATACCGCAAAGCTCGAAGAGATCATGTGTTAATAGATCCCATTCAAACTCCAGAAGGAAAACATCTTTTTAAAGAACAAGATATCTTAGAAGAATTTGTAAAATTGTATACATTTTTATATACTCCGGAATTCCCTGCATCGGCTTCCCTGATTGAAACCTATCCTGCCCAAATTACCCCTTCTGTCCGTGATACTCTTGATTTTGATACTCTTG
Organism: Calotriton arnoldi; assembly: GCA_963921515.1. Taxonomy (NCBI): domain Eukaryota; kingdom Metazoa; phylum Chordata; class Amphibia; order Caudata; family Salamandridae; genus Calotriton; species Calotriton arnoldi. The sequence goes on along the minus strand of CAWUFW010002254.1, from coordinate 1,104,751 downwards.
AGTCAGATCTCTCAAGCTCAGAAATATCTAAGGGGCCCATTACGATGGCGGGCGGAAGCACTACCGCCGTGCTGGCGGATGCAAAAACCACCAGTTACCGCCAGCACGCAGCAGTCCACACGCCCGCCCAATTACGATGCGAAAAGCAGGTCAAACACCGCCGGCAAGCCAGCAACACCGTCCGCCATCAAAGTGCGCCCGCACACGTAGCGGCGCAGTACAACTGACACACACCGTCCGACGAAACACGTCCCGCCCGGCGCATAAATTACGATGCCGCAAACAAACGGCTCCCACGGCAAAGAGACACCGCACGTGAAAGAGAGGCGGAAACACGGACGCAGAGCACGGACAACGAAGAAGCGGCACCCCGGGCATGAATCCAGCACTGCAGGCCCTTCCCATGCTTCTGCTGATGCACCACCAAGGACGCAACGTACCGCGGAGACGCAGGTAGGCACACACACAACAAGTGCACGCAAACAGCGCACACAGTGCAAGGGCGGATAAAGCGGACAACCCCCCACCAGCGCGTGCACACTACACATCCACCATTGCATCCACATACGACACACAGGCCAAATCCTAAAATCGCGGAACACATGTGTACACACCACCTGGGACTAGGAACCAACCACCCCGTCACGGCCCCAAAGCGCCGATGACGCCGCCACACATGCGCACAACGCAGAGGCCAACCGCAGCGCCATGCATGCGTCGCACACAGACACAGGGACACAACCAAGCAGCACACACACCAGCCCCACCCCGAACGCACATGACACGTGACAGGCCGGCCACAGACATGTCCCCAACGCCCAATTCACGGACAACACCCAACGCCACACAAACGACGCACACATGTCAGTGAAGTCACGCAACAGCAGGACACACCCCAGTGTAACAAACATGGCGAAGCACACAGCGGCGGCAACACCAACTAGGAGAAGCAGGGCCCCTTCGGGAAGAGGAACGCCAGTACCACACTGAAAAACCCATACCACCCTGCACATATGAACAAGACACATGAAACGGAACACCAAAGAACCCGGGGACCGACAACAGGTGGCCCAAGAATTACATCCACACACAAGGCCCAACGCAGAGCGGAAAGGCAGCCTGCCGCCCACACAAGGGAGAGCAGACAGCACTGAATGACCTTCCATTCCAACTCCGAAACCACAGCCCTACGACAGAAGCCGGTGAATACAGCCATTGTCCAAGAATAGACCAACACAGGCATGCCGAGGAGACCGACCACACGGCAGATAGCGCATATCACAGAAGCACACAACGGACGGGGAAGAAAGAAGAAAACACTCCCCCATGTCGGCCACATGCAAGTTAATTGGAAGGAGTCACACAGCACCGACCTTGAACTGTCTGAGAAGCATGTGGGAAGAGGGCCCGTGTCCTCCAAACAAGCCAACAGAACACAAGTCCTGTCTCCCCACGACTACACAGAGCTCACAGCAACCCCGGAGCGTGCACATTGCAGACTGCACACACAGCCGGAGCACGCCACCTCTACGAACCGCTGCGAAATGGCAACCGCAACACACCTACCCAACTACGCCGAAGAGCTCAAGCTGTACCAAACCAGCACGATACATACATTGGGATGCGATCTCCTGTCCCTGCTGAACGTAAGTTACCGACTGACTTACCGCATCACATTGTTCAGCTGCGTCATGCCCGTCTTCTACTGTCGGAGGTGTTTCTACCAGCATCCAGTCGAGATATGCCTCTCCAACCCGGCATGTCTGAAGGCGGACCTGCTACCACTACTCCTCCCTCTGGACGCACACGACAGGGCCTGCTCTGCCTATGGGGGCATGGCGTATGTGGCCAACATCGCACGCGCACTGAAATGGAACCACTGTGCCTCCACACGACGGATCATCGAGAACAGCTACATCGAATGTCACCCAGCATGCCCCATCATGGTCCTCCAAGGGACAACCTACGAACAACACCTTGACAGCCACCATCCGCTTCATTGGCTGGCAAACATGTACACCACCAATGACATGGAAGCCCTGCTGGACGGCATCGCATACCTGACAACCTGTAAATACGTCGGACCACAACGCAGGTTCCCCGAGTGACCTATGAAGTCCAACCCCGCACCCATGCTCAGCTTCCGCACGGACTGGCCAGTCACCACCACAACAGCCATACCAAACGACCGGCAACTGTAACCACACCATCAACGACATCGCCATGACATCGGATATGACCGGGACATGCACACTGTTCCCCATCACATCCAGGAACACCGCATGCATCGTGGGAGGCAGTGGCATGGGCTCTGTGCATCGCACCCACATGGACGGAACTGCACGAACAACCAGGACACGACATGGATCCAGCGCACATGGACACACACACCGCTCAGTGGACATGAATAGGTCGCCTGGAGTCTGTGGGTGCTGCACCCCTCCCACCCCCGCCCCGGGAATCCCATACCAGGACCTTTGCATGGACGACAAGTGCATACAACAACAACACGACCCCAGTGACTGTGACATGTCCAGTAACCACCACAGTGCAACAACAAGTGGCACGCCGCTGCATGCACGCAAGCACATTCCCTGATGTCATCTCACATGCACGCGTGCATGAGGAACAACCGCAGCAAACCTGTCACATGGAACTGAGATGGACTGTGCCCATGATGCCGAGCGGTCTGGTAGGCTACATGTATACCGTCTGTGTCAAAGTCCGCAGCTCCGCAGCTATACGTAAATGTACATTAGCACAGCCTTGGCCAAGCAGATGTAACCCCACACCCTATCCCATTTGTAATCATGCTCAGTATATCCTCAACATGTATTCCGCTGCCAGTAGTGTCCACTATACTGCATCACAGAGGACAGAAGACTCAATATAATGTTTGAAACCAGAACTGTCTCCGCTGACTCATTTCACAAGTACGAATGAGAGAGGATGAGAGTATGTGAAGTACACGGCAGTCGTGACATGACCATGTAGTCCACTGGTATTGGATGTCAACGCAAATGAGTAGCACTACTGTGGAAGACACACATGTGTCGTGTGAAGTCGTATGGACGCAGTGCTCAGGTGGGTGGGTGCGACGGGTAGATGCGCACATGCCAAGTTGGAGCACGCCGTGTTGGGAGGGCTCATGAACAGTACACCACCGCTTCCCTGGGCATTGTGAGAGGACACCTGTCGGGGGGAGTGAACACGTGTGTGCACAGCAGCCGGGCACACGTACAAAGCGGTACCAGGCGCACCTCAGCCCACCCTCTGTGGACAAGCTGGATCCTGTTGTGCGCCCGCCATGCCCCTTGACAAGGCACACACAGCCCCAGTCGACCAGGTGTAACCCCAACATAGTCAATCCGCACAGGCGATACAGGGCACGGGATGGCAGTGGAGCATGGTGTGTGAGAGGTCTCCTCGCGCTCCTCCTGGTCATATCACGCAGGCAATAGAACCTCAACGTCCAGCATGGCAAAAAGTCAAATGGAAGTGTAGGGGGACGCACCACAGCACGAGCAGCACTGACGTCACGGGAGGTGGCTCGCACCATCCCATCCATTGCCCATCATACCAACCACGCCACATGCCATTGCGACTAAGTGCAAGCGCGTGCGCCACCACCCCTGAGCCCTCCCCAGAGAGGCCAAAGAGTGAATGTGTGGGCCATCAGCCACAGACGGACGCGGCATGGCCGCAAGGGCAGCCACAGCCACTGGGTGTCGCAGGTGGCGGATCCGGAAGGCGAAGACTGTGATGCATAGTCCATGCAGGCCGGGTCTCCATTTGGGGCACCACGCAGGTGGACGGCGTCCCGCCACACATCATACCCTGAGACAGCCCACTCGTGCAACTGGACCCACACATACACTCCTTGCCCTCTCTGGTGCGAGCTTGGGGCTGCCTGTGCAAGCGCTAGCCTCGCAGGTGAGCATGCATATTGGGGGGCGAGGGGAGGACATGAGGGCTGGGGCGAAGATGACTGTATCACTGTCAGTTAGTACAAGGGATGACCCAGATGTGGAAAGGAAGAGACGTGTCCCGTGTGTACTGCAACTAGTCGCCAATCCAACTACCCCCCATGTCCGGAATGTAAGCCCGCACCTAGGCCCGCCCATCCGCCACATCGAACATACCACCAGCACGACTACCTTCCCATTCGAAACACTGACTGGGGGTGGCGACCAGTGAACAATCATGTGTAGCCTACCCACGCGTACATGTGGGCCCTCCATGATCCATGTCACCTGCGGCAAAGACATGACATGCGCAATGAGGGAAGTGAGGAGAGCTGTCCGCCCCACGCGCAGAAGGTGCATCAGCTCCACAGACCCAGCAGCGAGTCCAGCAGGGGTCACATGTGCAGGGGCAGCTGTGCCTGGTGTGAAGGCACATGCATATAGACAGCACATCGACCAATGTGTAGTCTGCCCACATCCACAGTCCATCATCATGCGGACATAGGAATTGAACACAGGGCAACACATCTTAGCTGGTGCACCCACCGTGACCAACAATGCGCAATCATCGACGTACCCGCCCTGTGCATGGCCCCCACCCAACGGAGGCACATCCAGTGCCACCATCCCACACACACAAGCCTTCCACGGAACATGCTGTGTCCAATGGTCAGTACAGAGTCAGCGCCCATCTGGTGGATCCTGAACAGGAGACACATGCACACACATGCCAGCTCCCACTATGTACGACTGCCACCTGGCACGTGCAATGTAACCTCTCACCTGTGACGTGTGACTGCAAGCACACAGCCGTCTTGGCATGGGGCTGTCAATGTGGACACCAGTCAATGTTTCGGGAGCTGTGATCCGTACAGTGCTGTACATAGGGTGCAGTGCTGACACCTACTACTGTCTCATATCCCCTCGTGCCACAGGTCCCACTTGTATTGGCCGCTCAGCCCGTGCCCACATCGTCGTCGTCGTGTGCCATACTCATCCAGCCTCGGAAGCAGTACCATGCTCAGCAGACACTCATGTTGCCGTGGCGTTGCCGCTTGACGAATATGCAGTCAGTCCCCATCAGCACGCCCCGCAAGTCATTGGGGCCTAGATCCCCATGTGCATGCACATGGCAGTGGTATGTCTCACTTGCCATTGCCATTGTTGGGAGACCTGTGTAAGTGTATTGTGGCCGTGCCGTCCCAGCTTGACAGCTGGGCTGTGGCCCATGTGCTTGCTCAGTCATGTCAGTGATGTGTATGCGAAATTGCTATGTGCCGTGTTGCTTTGACATGTGTCCTCTGCCATTTAACCCAGGCGGAGACCGAACATTGACCGCCCATACCAATTGCTGGCGGACATGGACGATACAGAGGTAATCAGGAAGTTTCGGCTGGACAGGCCAACTCTGCATCGACTGTGTGCCATGTTAGAGCCCCATCTCCGTCCCCGCAGGGTGTATCCGACTGCTGTCACCCCCACGGCTAAGGTGATGGCCGCCATGCATTTCTTCGCCACTGGGTCATTCCAGCACACAGTGGGCAGTGGAGGAGGGATGTCCCAGCCCATGTTCAGCAAGGTGCTGAGGGATGTACTGGCAGCCATGATGCTGTACCGGAACAGGTACATCCGCTTCCCCAGGGCTCGTGAATTGGCGGCAGTGAAGGGTGCATTCTATGCCCTTGGCAGAATCCCACACGTCGTGGGAGCCATTGACTGCACTCATGTTGGCCTTGTTCCACCACAGGCCACTGAGCACCTGTACCGCAACAGGAAGCACACGCACTCCCTGAATGTGCAAGTGGTGTGCCTTGCGGACATGGTGATCACCCACGTGTGTGCAAAGTTTCCAGGCTCGGCCCATGACGCACACATAATGCGCAACAGCATCTTGCCACGACTGATGGCCAATCTGCAACAGGATCGTGGCTGTATTGTCGGTGAGTATGTGGAGTGGTGTAGCGTGCTGGTTGTGCGATGCTGTCCCCTGTCCAGTTGGAATAGCAACGGTTCTCTGTGTCCCTCACACCCAGGTGACTCTGCGTATCCGAATGGGGCATGGCTGCTCAGTCCATTGAGGAATCCTCGCACCCCAGCAGACGATCGATACAATGAGGCACATGGGAGGACCAGACGTGTGGTCGAGCGTACCTTTGGCCTCCTCAAGTCCAGGTTCAGGTGCCTGGACCGCACCGGGAGTGCACTGGCGTACTCCCCACAGAAGGTGTGCCAGATAGTGGTGGCGTGCTGCATGCTGCACAATCTGGCCATTCGGAAGCAGATCCCCCTCATTGTGGATGACGGAGATCAACCAGGGCCCCAGCCCGCAGACCAGGACAGCTCGAGTGAGGTGGACAGCGGAGAGGAGGAAGCTGGGAATGTGCGCCAGCAGCTCATCGCCCGCTACTTCACTTGACGGTGAGTGTCCATGTACGACGGATGATGTGTCTGTATCTATGCAGGTGTGTGTGTGCTGTGTCAGGGTGGCCGTATGTTCACTGCGTGCAGTGTGTCAACGCTCCATGGCCAGGGTAGTATGCCACTGTTGGTGACTGTGGCATTGTGCCCTATTGCTCTGTGCGATGTGTGTACATTGCTTGTAGTTGTTGACATGTACTGTGTGATGGGTGTGTGACACACTCATTGAATGTGCTCCTGTTCTGTCTCCCACCCCTAGGTCCCTACAGGCCCTCCGGATTCCATTTCCATGCCACGCATCAGGTGCCTTTCCGCCCAAGGTGGCCGTTGTATTCCGTACAATAAAGACACAGGGCACAAACAGCAGTTAGTGAAAAAGGTGCATTTATTCCAAACTGTGACATGTGATTGTGTGTAAGGTGATGACAAAAGTGGTGCGTGCAGTGACAATGAGCTGTCGGTCATGGCTGCGTGATGATCAGGGTGTACCCACTGGTTCTATGTCCATAGTCCAACACACACATGCCATCCAGATGGCTGTGTGGAGTGGGATCGTAGAGCAAGTCAATGCAGTGGCTGGTCAAGGAAGGCTGGCGGAAGGCTGGCTGGCTGCCTCACTTGCGACTGGAGCGTGCGAAGTCCTCCCGGGAGATCTGTTTCCTCTTCGGACGGCCCCTTCCACGTTTGGGAGGGGGTGTGTGGTGGCGACCTGCTGGTGGTGGGTGAGGTGTGCTCACTGGCTGTGGACGCAGGGGAAGTGGACACTGCTGCCCGACCCTGCGCCCTAGCAGGTGGTGGCGGAGGTGGTGTTGCTGGCCTTGCCTGTGACCCCACCGCCACCACCAGCTGGCCCATGAGGTCCACGAGTTGGTCCATACGGGACACGAATTGGCCCATATGGGCGTCCATGGACCTCAGCACCCCCAGCACCTCCCGCGTGTCAGTAGCAGACCTGGCCCATTGTCCTTGGGCCTCTTCATAGGCCCCAAGGACTCTGGCCATTTGAGGCAGGGCATGGCTCCCAGGGGAGGCTGGCGTTTCCCTGACCCTGCTCCTCCTACCAGTCCTGCTGCCACCGGCCTGCCCACTAGCCACATTGCTCACCACGGTCCTCGCTGTGGCTCCCAGGGTGGATCCAGTGGTCCGGGCCACCACCTGCGCTGGGGCTGGTGCCAGCAAAGACGTGGTGGTGGTGGAGGCGGTGGTGGTCGGTGCGGCGATGGTGGCGGTTGCGGCAGTGGTAGTGGCCGCAATGACCGTGGGTGTGGCCGCAACGACAGTGGCAGCAGGGGACTGGGACTGTTCAGCATCCCTGGATGATGGGTTGGTGGGTAGGAGGGGTCCTGGGGAGCGGCTGGGCCCTGCCACGCCAGATGGGCCAGCTTGGTGGTCCGTGTCCGAAGAGGTGGACAGATCCTCCAGATCCGTGTGTCCTCGTTGGGGGCTTGTAGGCTGGCTGTGCTGGCTGCTGTCTCCATCCCCAGCGTCCAGCAGTTCGTCACCTGTGGAGAGAATGAGATTTGTTATTGTGTTGCACCTGGCGAAGTATGTATTAGTCGTCTGACATTGGCAGTTCGTGCAATCTCGTACATGGGTTTCCCGGAGGCGAGTGTGTGGCTGTGGCATCTGTAGGTGTGTGTGCTAGGCAATGGGACTGTGTGCTGTGCACATGTGGCATGGGACGGATTGGCCATGCCGATGGGTGTGTTGCTTTGCCCCTACTCATTGTGACTCTGGTGTATGCGGGCTCCTGGCCCATCCTGGGTCTGGTTTGTACTTTGCTTTTGGGGTTCAAATGGAACGCTTAGGAACGCATATGGCAACATGGGGGCCATGCCCCAGATTCGCATTTGGGATGGAATATGCTTTTGGGGTTCAAATGGAACGCTTAGGAACGCATATGGCAACATGGGGGCCATGCCCCAGATTCGCATTTGGGAGGGTATATGCTTTTGGGGTACATGCTGTGAGCCATGGGTGCCGAACTTGACATGTGTTGTGGCAGCATGACAGTGCATGGTCTGAGGTGTGTGCATGCCTGACATGCCCTGCATATTTGCTGTCTGTTGTGGTTACTGGGCATGGCATTGGACGCATCGTTATGAGTGAGTGATAGTTGTGTGCCAGCCAACGTATTGCAGTTGTCCCATCTCCTTGGTGTGCGTGCTGCCCTGTGCCATGTGCATCACTGCAGTGCTCGGGGGGTGTGGCCCATGTTGTGTGTTGTTGCTCACAGTGTGTCGTGCGCTTAATTGACTTCTGGCACATGGTTGGTCATGGGCATGTGTCTTAGCGTGACTGCTGTATGTGTGGCAGCTGTGCGGATGACATGCCTTTCATGAGACTGGGGCTGACGGATGGGATGGATGGTATGTTGTATGTGCATGGTGTGTCTGTGTGTTTCATGGGTTCAGTGGTGTTCGTGTGCATTTATGTTGTTCCGCTCTGTTGCGTCTAGTGTTGTTTGTCTTACATAGGCGTAGTTGTGGGGTGTGTGGTTGACAGGCAGTAGGGGCTACATGGACAGGACTTCAATGGTGTTTCGGTTGTGTGTGATGAGTTGCACAGTGGCTGCCGTGTGGGACTATGTTCAGTGTGGCTTGTGCATGCAGACGTGGCTCCTTGGGTGTTGCTATGTCTGTGATGGGTCATGTGGGGTGTGAGTCTGCTGTTCATGTCCGTGTGCACATTGTTCACTTGTTCGTGACGGTGGGCGGTGCTGCGTGTTCGTGTGCTACGTGACATGTCCCATGTGTTGGTGGTGTTATGGTCCTCATGCCTCCAGTAATCCAGCCCTGTCCAGTTTCCCACCTGCAAGTTGTTCGTGCGTGCACTGTACTGGATGCCACATGGCTCTTAGCGGGGGTGCTCCATGTTGCAGGTCTGTGGGGGTGGGGGGTGTAGTGGGTCGTGGGGGTGGCTGTACACCCACTGACACCGATTGCTGTGGACCGTGATGTCTGCCTTTCGGCTGTCGTTGTGCACTGCGGTGGCTGACACGTGGGTGTGGGGTGTGGGGGATGCTCCTCCTTGCTGTGCTGTGGGACTGGGGCCTGGTGTGTGTTGTACTTGGGCTGTCCACCGTCCCACCCACTGCACTTTGTGTTCCTGCCACTTACCTGTTACTTGTCGGTTGGTGCAGCTGTGCCTGACACATGGGTGTGGGGAGTGCTCCACCTTGCTGGTCTGTGGGAGTGGGGGCCTGGTGGGTGTTGTACTTCAGCTGTCCCCCTCCGACCCACTGCACTTTGTGTTCCTGCCACTTACCTGTTACTTGTCAGTTGGTGCAGCTGTGGCGGACACATGGGTGTGGTGGGTGCTCGTTGTGGCGCTTCTGGCATATTTGGGGACCTGTTGGTGGTTACGTAGCTGGCTTAGTGTACACATGTCCCCACGCATCTTGCAGTTGTTCGGTTTGGGCTGTGTGTGGTGGTGTCTGTTGCATGTGTGTGTGATGTGTTGTGTATTGTGTGCTGGACATGGGGGTGTTTGTCCCTGGGAGCTGTGGCATGGTGGTTGCGCATGTGAGTACATAGCGGTGTGCTAGTATACATTAGTTTGTACTTACCAGCCTCCACTCCCCTGCTAATCCGGCGAGGATCTCCGGATGGATTACGACTCGCACCTTCTCCTCCCACGCTTTGAAGGTCTTAAAGAGCGCGGGATTCCCTCCGCCAGTGACGGCAGCCAGCTCTCTGTTTTTGCCCTCCTTCTTCTTGACCAGGCTCTTGACGTCATTCCAACGTTTGTTTATTTCACCTCTGTTCCTGGGCAGGGTCCCGACTGCATTGACCTGGTCTACGATCCGGTTCCACATTCTGTTTCTGGTGGCTAGTGGTGTGTGCTGGACCATGTTCCCATAGATTTGTGGGTGCACCTTGATGATCTCGTCGACCATGACCGTCAGCTCCATGGGCGTGAACTTGGGCATCCTTTGTGGTGCCATGGTGTTTGTGGTGCTGGTGCGGTGTGTGTTGTGTAATGTGCAGGGGGTTTGTGGTGCCGGTGTTTGGTGGTGGTGGTGGTGGTGGTTGTGATGTGTGCGTTTCTGTGGTGTGCTGCTGTCCTTGCTGTGTCACTGTGTCCTCTCCTCTCCTCTCTGGTTTGCAATGTAGCAAGGGGTTGTGGTCTGTGGGAGTGCTGCTTTTGTACTCACCTATGTGGGTGTGTCCTCATGGTCTGTTGTTTTCAGGTGTGTTGTGTCTGGGGTTCTGGCCTTTGTATTTTTTGTTTGTCCGGGGGGTGTTTTCGGGATGTGTACTGTGCTTGTGTATTTGTGCGTGCCTTGCTGTGTGGACTTGTTGGCCATGTTGTGTGCTATTGGTTTTGTGTGCGGATGGTTTCTGTGCAGGTACGTGGGCGCCATGGCTTCTGCCGTGTCGATTCTCATCGGCGTTGTTTGCGCTAGCGGGCGGTATATTTGTTGTTTTTCCGCGCTCATGGCGGTGCGATCGTAATTTCACGTGCGGTGTGTCGGCCGTGTGGGCGGGCGGTTTTGTGTTGTCGTGCGTGTTTCCGTCCGTGGCGGGCGGTTTGACTCCGACTCGGACGATGGCGGGCGGTATTTTGTATGATTTTTCCGCCGATGGCGGTTTTCAGTTTGTGTACTCATAATGGCGTGGTCGGTGTTCAGGCGGTGTGTGAGGGCGGATTTTTGCCGCTTCCATGCCTGGCGGATTTTTTTACGCCGGGTATCGTAATGGGCCCCTAAATCTCTAAATTCACTTAAAAAACAGAAAACTCCGGGTCCAGATGGATTTACAGTAGAATTTTATTTACATTTCCCAAACTTGTTACTCCTCAAACTTCTGCATCTCTTCCAACACTTTTGTAACACTGGTAAGGCAGAGGGTACTTTTTTTAAGCTACAATCTGCTTAATCCATAAGGAAGGTCGCAACTCAAAATTTTGTAAGAATTATCGTCCAATCTCCCTCGTAAACGCTGATTATAAAATCTTTGCTAAATTACTTGCTCTTTGTCTCGTACCTCTTTTGCCTGCCCTAATCGGCCCAGAACAATGCGGCTTTGTTAAAGACAGATTAACTTCTGACAATTCTCGGCTGTTTTTCAATGTCCTAAATAAAGCTTCCACTCTCTCTTACTCTCTAGCTGCAATTTCTATTGATGCGGAGAAGGCATTTGATAGGGTTGACTGGTCTTTTTTATTCAAAGCCCTACACTGGCATAGTTTTGGTCCCAAATTTATCTCTCTTATTTCTCTACTTTATTCATCCCCTAGTGCCTCTGTTTTAATGAATGGCCTTATGTCTCAATTCTGTCCATTACAGAGGGGGGGTTCATCAGGGGTGTCCCCTATCCCCTCTTCTTTTTGTTTTATCTATTGAACCCTTTTTATCTCGGATCCGTCAAAACTCTTCTATCTCTGGATTTATTTCTGGAGATTCCCATTTGAAATTGTCAGCTTATGCAGATGATATTTTGCTCTTTATTTCTAATCCTGAAACCTCTATCCCATCTTTATTGCAAGAGTTCTCTGATTTTTCTATGACTTCTGGACACAAAATTAATTCTGATAAGACCGAAATCTTACCCATCACCAAATTCTGTCTTAAGCTTCATTTTGATTTCACTGGTTTCCGATGGAATAACTCTAAAATTAAATACTTAGGAATCTGGTTTAATAATTCCATTTTAAACTCAGTCAAAATCAATATGAAGGAGGCCCTTGACTGTATTTCTAAACTTCTTTCCTCCTGGAACGCTCTTTTCCTTTCTTGGGGGATGATGATTACTCCTATTTTATTATACATTCTCTCAATGATACCCATTGATATTCCTTCAGTATATTTAAAATAAATGGACTCCCTTCTCTCTAAATTCTTATGGCATGACAAGAAATCTAGGGGCAGATTTACAAGCCCCCTGCGCCACCAGTACGTCACTTTTTGTGACGTACTAGAGGCGCATTCCACTTCTCCATATTTACAAGGAGAGGAAAAGTCACCCAGCGTGACTTTTCCTCTCCTTGTAAATATGGCCCCTTCACACGCAGCACTTTGTGTGGAAGGGGCGTTCCATGGGTGTTGCTGTGGGTGTTCTTACGCAACACCCATGGAACGAGACACATTTCCAGATTTACGAGGAATCGTGAATCTGGAAATGCGTGTCACTGCTACGCCTCCCCAGGGGAGGCGTAGCGAGGTGCAACGAGGAGAAATGTGTTCATTTCTCCTCGTTTTTTCCTCTTTCAAAGCGTGCTGCATTCTACAGCATGCATTGAAAGGGGAAAATGCCTGTAGTGATTGTTTTTGTGCAGGAAGGTGCCCCTTCCTGCACAACAACAATCTCCCCATGACGCAGGCATCCTTTCACCATGGTGCAAAGGTGCCTGCGCCGGCGCATGGCTGCAGTTTGGGCGCCAGCACAGGGGAGAGCACAGGAATGCGACATATAATTGTAAATATGTCGCATCCTTGTTCTTTGGAAGTGCCGCAGCGTGGCGCAGCCAAAGGGCTTGCGTTGCCGCGCTGCAGCATTTCCTTGTAGATCTGCCCCCTAGAATTTCCTTGAAACTTCTTAAGAAACCAAAGTCCAGTGGAGGAGTAACATTTCCTGACTTTCGACTCTATCATAAGGCTTTTTGCCTAAAACAAGCATCTCAATGGCTTCTTACTGACATCACCCCTTATACACCTTTATGGGTTAAAGTGGAACGATCTTTGCTTGCTCCTTTTTCTGCAAAGGGAATTCTTGCCTTTACTACAAAGGAAAACATTACGTCTTTTCCACTATTTCGCACACATGTTCTTTCTTAAAACCTCATTGTCAACAAATGATATCTAATAGAGAATCTTTCCTACATTCCCCTCTTTTGTATAATCATCTTATTACTATTAACAATAGGTAGTTATACTGGAAATCTTGGAGACTTCGAGGAATTGTTTGGGTCCGAGATATGTTTGATGGTATGACTCCTTGTTCTTTCCCTCATTTTCAAGCTACTTTCAATTGTTCATGTTTTTTTTGGCAGAGGTTCTCAACTCATATGGAAATAATTCTAGATGTCTTCTACTCCTTCCCTTCTGATACTTCGCCACCTTTAGCTGATCCATTTTTTAAAATATTTATGCTGTTTCCAAAGGCTTCCTTGATCTAAAGACACTTTTCCATCCCAGATCCTGCCCGTTCTAAAACTAGTTTGGAACTTACATGGGAAGCGGATTTGGGCTGTGTATGGAGCATCGACTTCTGGAATAATATCTGGGCAAGATCATAAAAAATTTCTAGATCCGCTTCTATCACTCAATCTATGTTTTTCTATAGCATAGACTTTATTTTACTCCCCTATCAATTGCTAAATTTTCACACTCTAATAATGATTCTTGCTGGTCCTGTAAATCCCCTCTAGCTGATTTGTTACATCTTTTATTTTCATGTCCCAATGTAACCTCCTTCTGGGTGGGTATTTGGTCTCTCATATCCAAGATCTTTAATTTACATATACCCCTGACTAACGATATTCTCTATGCAGGTAGTTTAATAGAGTCTTTGCCCTTGTCTTCCCATGAAAAGGGTTTATTTGACCTTATGTTGGCTTTAGCCTTTCAGCAAATTACATTAAACTGGAAATGTTCAACAAAACTCTCAGTTAAGTCATGGTGGAATAATGTGTGTCATTATAATAGACTGGATATTGCTTTTGCCTCCTCTTACAATGCACTTGCTAATAGAGATTTATATTGGTTACCATTAACTAATTATTTAAACAAAGTTGCAAAAAGACAGTACGTATCTTTTACACGTTCTGAAAATTTTAGACCTCCGTAATTAGTTATTGCTCTACCTTTTACTATAGTTTTTTCATATTATAAGTAATGTTTTTAGTATGATTATTATTTCTTCATTTATTTTAGTATACAATATTACTCGATCTTCAGTTATAGAACTGTACTTATCCTCTATCCCTTCCTTTCCTATGATAATGTTAAACTGTAAATAGCTTTCTACTCTGTTTAGTATTGCCTTTCACATCTATTGTCATTTAACTTTAGATATTTTTTAATGGCTTACTTTTTGTAATGTTTTTTGTTTCAAATAAAGCTTTTTAAACTTAAAAAAAAGTCAGTCCGTAGGAGCTTGTAAAAAAGATGATAGTGGCACGTAATCAAACTTTTAATTATTTAATGGTGATAGCACACTGCCTTGTCGAATTGTGCTGAATTATAAGCAGGAGAGTCAATTATGTGGCAATACGGCACCAAATTATGAAGCAGGGTTGACAACATTATGTGGCAAGGAATGGCATAATATGTAGCATTCGGGACACGTTTGTCGTAATATTAGCTAGCTAGTTTGACATTTTCACACACATTGCTGCAGAAAGGATGTAGAAAATTCAACGACAGTTTCTTAAGAAAGAAAACGAAGCATGTTTAGCTGATCCCATTAAAACTGCTATTCATCAGCAAATCATGCTTTTGTGTTGCTTATTACAATAACTGCAACAACAATAAGAATGGGGAATTACCACTGGGAACAGAGACACAGCTGCAGCACTGCCTAGAGGACTTTGAATGGGGGAGTTACTGACAGGACCAGAGAAGCAGCTGCAGCACTGTCCAGGGGACTTTTAATGAGGAATTACCAATGTGACCAGAGACACGGCTGCAGCACTTCTTAGAGGACTTAGAATGGGGGAGTTACTGATGGGACCAGAGAAGCAGCTAGCAGCACTGTCTAGAGGACTAAGAATGAGGAATTACCACTGGGAACAGAGACACATCTTCAGCACGCTGTCTAGAAGACTTAGGGGCCGATTCTGATCTCGGCCGGTAGGGCTCTGAATCGGATTCGGCTTAACCGGATCGGATTCGGAGCCCTATTGCCCGACCGATTCGTACGCGCTTCCGGGCGAGCGAGTACGATGCGAAATCGCCGACCGACTCGTCCGGGCGTCCCGACCGCTCCGACCGACTCGTTCCCGGGTCTAACCGCACCGACCGACTCGCTCGGACTTGACTCGCACCGCGCAATGGAGACGTTCCCCGGCCGGGTAAGTACGATGCGCGCCGCGAGCAGTCCGACCGAGCCGCGCACTCCGGCTCGAAAGAGCAGTCGGAGCCGGACTTTGGGGGTCCGTGTCGGACCCCCCTGTATGCGTAGCCGCACGAGTCGCACACAGGGGGGACCCATGGGTCCCCCCTACCTGTGCGTGTACGGCGCGAGGCGCTTCGCCGCGTACACGCTGTAGGGGGCGCCCTTGTCCGTCTCGCACCCATTGAGTCAATGGGAGCCCGCGTACGCGTTGTACGACAGGCTCCCATTGACTTCAATGGGAGTCCGACCGACTCGAGTCCGATGGCATACGTGCGCATCGTACTCGTTCGGTCGGGCTGCACGGGTCCGATTCGGTCGGAAATCTCTCCGGGTCCGGCTCGGTCAGAGAGAGTTCCGGCCTGAATCGGAATCGGCCCCTAAGAATGAGGAATTGCCAACTGGACCAGAGTAGCAGCTAGCAGCACTGTCTAGAGGACTTAGAATGAGAAATTACTTACTGAACCAGAGAAGCAGCTAGCAGCATTGCCTAGAGGACTAAGAATGAGGAATTACCATTGTGACCAGAGACACAGCTGCAGCACTGCCTAGAGGACTTAGAATGAGGAATTACCGATGGGACCAGAGTAGCAGCTAGCAGCACTGTCTAGAGGACTTAGAATGAGGAATTACCACTTGGACCAGAGGAGCAGCTAGCAGCACTGGCGTCGGAGCTGGCATTCCCATGCACAATATACATATTGGTGAGCAGTCAAAATATCGAAAATAAAATATCGATATACAATAATATCGAAGTTAAAATATCGAAGGGACAGAATATAGATGTGAAGAATATCGATGGACAGAATATCGACCCTAAGGTAAGTAATATCGAATTTTTTAATATCGATGTAAATAATATCGAAGTTAGTAATATCGAAATCAAATATATCGATGTTACTAATATCGATGTTACTAATATCGATATTTGTATTATTTTTATGTATTTTATGTTTTTAGTATGTATGTGTTATATGTGTTTTTGTTAAGTGTTCTACTTGTTTAAAAATATATGTATACAATTTTTATATGTTAATAAAAAAATGTAAGTTCTTTTTTTTTTGTTTGTACTGTAGCGGGTTGTGGGTTTTTAGGGGAATAGGGTGGGAAATAATTTAATTATACTAAATTAATTATTAATTTTTAGGAATTATAAATTAATTTTAATTATTTTTGCGTTTAAGTTCTGTACCGGGTTGTGGGTTTATAGGGGAATAGGGTGGAAAGTAATTTAATTGTAATTAAGTTATAATTTATTTTAATTAATTGGTATTGATAATTATATTATTGTTAATTAATTAATACTTGGTAATTAATTTGTATTAATTGGTTATTAATTTTTATTAATTGATTAATTGATTATCATGTAATTTAAATGTAATTAACTTATAATGTATTTTAATTAATTGGTATTGATAATTATATTATTGTTAATTAATTGATAATTGGTAATCAATTATTATTAATTGGTAATTAATTATTATTAATTAGTTATTAATTTTTATTAATTGATTAATTGATCATTATGTTAAGTGTATTATTTTATCATTGGAGTGTGTTGTCCGTTTATAGGGGAATACTTTTGGAAGTAATTGAAATCTAATTAAGTAATTATTAAATTTATTTTTGGGTATTGATAATTAATTTATTGGATATTAATTATAAATAGGTAATTTTTTTAAATTACAATTTTTTGGTTCTAAAAATTAATTTATTGTTGTTTTATCATTAATTGGTAATTAAATATTATTAAATATTATTTATTGATAAATTTAATTAATATATTAAGAATTATTTATTAATTGATAATTAATGTTTAATTATTATTATTATTGGTATAAAAAAGCATTTAATTGTTCAATATTAGTTAATTGGTAATTAAGTTTTAATAATTTATATGTTTTTTGTTATTAAAAATATTTTATTGTTCAATATTTATTATTTAGTAATTAATATTTATTAATGATTATTTATTGGTATTTATTATTAATTTATTGTTAATACATTTTCTATTGGTAATTATGTTTTTTATAATTATTTATTGGTATTGGTAAATAGTTTAGAGTTATTTAATAATTCATTAATTATTTAAAAAAATTAATTTATTTATAAGTATGTTATTTGTAACTTCTACGCTATCCAACACTTTCCCTACTGTTGCACTCTCTGAAGTTGGAATAGTAATTTTTACCCCTATGCTATCCAACACTTTCCCTACTGTTGCACTCTCTGGAGTGGGAATAGTAATTTTTACCCCTACGCTATCCAACACTTTCCTTACTGTTGCAGTCTCTGGAGTGGGAATAGTAATTTTTACCCCTACGCTATCCAACACTTTCCCTATTGTTGCACTCACTGGAGTGGGAATAGTAATTTTTACCCTCACGCTATCCAACGCTTTCCTTACTGTTGCACTCCCTGGAGTGGGAATAGTAATTTCTACCCCTACGCTATCCAACACTTTCCCTACTGTTGCACTCTCTGGAGTTGGAATAGTAATTTTTACCCCTACGCTATCCAACACTTTCCCTACTGTTGCACTCTCTGGAGTGGGAATAGTAATTTTTACCCCTACGCTATCCAACACTTTCCCTACTGTTGCACTCACTGGAGTGGGAATAGTAATTTTTACCCTCACGCTATCCAACGCTTTCCCTACTGTTGCACTCCCTGGAGTGGGAATAGTAATTTCTACCCCTACGCTATCCAACACTTTCCCTACTGTTGCACTCTCTGGAGTTGGAATAGTAATTTTTACCCCTACGCTATCCAACACTTTCCCTACTGTTGCACTCTCTGGAGTGGGAATAGTAATTTTTACCTCTACGCTATCCAACATTTTTCTTACTGTTGTTTTTTGGGGGTTGTAATAGTAGTTTTATTCCCTACGCTATTTAATATTTTTTGTATTATTTTAGTTAATATAGTATATAATTAATTTTAAAAATATTAAAAGTAAATGTAATTTTTTAATTTGTTATACATAATTATTTAATTTTTATTTATGTTATTGTTTTATGTGTATAGATGTATTTGTAATTTATAATATTTTTTAATAATTTATAATTTATTAAAATAATTATTCAAACTGATTATTATGTAAGTATATATATTATATATTATATGTATATGTTTAATTAATGTTTTATTTAATTATATATGTTACTTATTAATTTTAAATATTATAAAATATTTTTAACTATGTTTATTTTAATTATAAGTATTATTTAGTTTATTTTACATATTATTTTTAACAACAAAAAAAACGATATTTTTGATAACGATATTTTTGACATCGATATTTTTTTCTCGATATTTTTGTACTTACCATGTTGTAGATAGGATTTCGATATTATTGACATCGATATTTTTGTTGCGATATTTTTGTAGGTCGATTTTTTGACCTTCGATATTTTGTCAGTGATCCATACATATTATCCATTCCACTACAAACACAATTATAAATTAATAGATTAAAATATAGCCCTACTACCTGGGCGAGGAACAGTTATATTCCTTGTCCCTGAACACAGTGGTTTGGAATCCATCCTCTTCCAGGACTTCAGATCTATGGGCATCTCGTCTCACAATGGAACCTGGACAACGGGGATACCGTGTGCATCCTCGCCCTCTATCCACTGCAGAACAGCATAGTAGCCTGTTCCTCCTGCCCTATCCCACACCGGACAAAAAGTGTGCATTCCTCATCTCCCAGGACAGCACCCTCTCTCCAATTGGGAGATCTGGGTTGCTGCGTGCTTGCTCCTTTCTCCCCAAATAACAGGGTTGCAGCTCTGTTATCAACCACTGCCCCTAAACGCATGCACTCCTGCCACACATTGCTCAGCACTGTGGAACCATACATTCACATCTACCACTCAAAAAGAGGAGCAGTACTATAGCTTTGTTCAAAGCTCCTAAAAAGACAGTAATGCTGTAGGTGTATGCATCCCTCGCAAGGCATGGGCCAATTAATTTTGTCATACACCCTACATCCTTTTCCTGCAAGTACTGACTGAGTTTGCTCTACGAGAGGCTTAATGAACACCAGGAAAGACACACCTCCCTGTGACTCCCCTCTCCCCCTGCACCATAAATGCAGTAATCATGTATTGGCATTACTAAATACACAAGTACTGTCAAAGCTGGCTTGTTCTCAGTGCTTCCTTAGAATAATCATGAGATGTAAATAAACTGTGTGAGAAGACACACACACAACTTGTTTGCAGCAGCAGGAGCTCCGATTGCATCATCCACCCCTCAGAGAGAAAACAGTCTGAGAGCACTGAGAGGATGGAACAGGCCAATGTATCCACTCCACAATGTGCCTGTGCTGCCCGGGTACGAGCTGTCGGTACTCTACAGCAGAGCAGAAAGGATGCTCCACAGACACACTTTCCAAACATGTCCCTCCACCAAATACACAGACACATGTATCACAAACACTTGCTGGCAGGAGGGCCTTCTTACTGAGGCACTTGACAGCATATGTCCACTGGGATTTCTCAATGGGTACCAAGATTATACCAATATCTGAGGCTCGGTTGGGGTGAAACAAAAACTGGCATCACAACATAACAATCGCAGGGGCGGGTGGCAACCGCTCTAGGATGCTGCAAAGCTACAGTGGGATAGTGGTTAGTCTGTGGCTTCCAAACAGCCCTCAACACAGCCCCATGAACCCCTGAACCAAGAACCCACCTCGCCACAGCCATTGCTGGAAAACACCTCCATTTTGGGCCAGAGATCCTCCAGCCCAGCAATCGGCATCCCATTCAGGGCTGGCCAGGCATCGCCGCTGCTGCTCCCTGCTACCACCTCATCCAGTCCCTGAAGCAGCAGCCATGCAGCACCAACAAGCAGCCTCCACCCGGGGGTGTGTGTGCATAGAGTGAGCTGCAAGAGCCACATCCACTTCCTTCCGCTGGGGCCCCGCAGCTGTCTCCCTCTGCTTTCCCTAGCCGAGCCCCCGCTGAACTCTCAATATGGCCAATTGCCCTGCTACCTGTGGAACATAAAAAGCGAGCAGCGCCTGGTGTCACGCACACGTCACCAAGCGGAGTAGATCCCAGCCTGGAGGATAAAAATAGACAAGAAACATAAAAGCGGGCGCCGTGCTAAAACATATAGCGTGGCGCCCGTGCATATTAAAGTTATGCGCATGGCGTCCCGTGAAGGGGGCACCATGGGGATAAAAAAAAACATGAAAGCAGGTGCCGTGCTAGGCACCATGCTGATACAATATCACTAGCACAAAATAAAAGGAGTAGTCCCTAAACGATCCACATAAACACCTACAGCATAAGTAAACTGTAGTTGGCCGGTGCTCCTCGCTAGAATACGGAGGTTGTAGTGTAGCTCCTATTTCCCTAATAGGCTCTGCGCATTGGAATAATATATCCTATAGGTTTGACATAGGACTAAGGTCAGTATGTCCCTATCGAGTATATTAAACTTAATTACTTGTGCCAGCTAGCTCAGAGGCCACTAGAAACTTCTTGATGACAAGAAGGGAGTAGTTTCTGGCAGCCGCAAAACATGACCACTGTGTTTCCCTTTTAGAATCAGAACGTGTCCCAGAGTCGTGGAAACAATAGATAACTATTTCACTCAGCTCATTCGTGCATGCTTAGTTTTCTCCAAGTTACACAGAAAGAAGTAGATGGGCGTTTCAATAAAAGATTTATTGAACAGTCTTGTTTCTGGTGTAAGTAAAATGTGCTGTTACGATCACAAGACAGTATGCGAGATAAATAATGTACAGTGTGAGCAGTAGAAATAAATAATACTGCGATAGCATTATCTTTTAGTACATATGCATTTACATAAATAACACAGACTAAAAATGCGAGTACTCATACGATGCGTTTCTAATCTATTTCTACCCCAATGTACCTAACCTAACCTAGGTATAGGAAGAGGTATGAAGTAGGTGAAGTATTCCTTACTATGGTATACTAAGAGTATGTTAAGCTTAGTATGCCTAGTATGCCAAGAGTCCCTCTAGGTTCTAGTCTGCTCCATACCTGAAGAATGAGAGAGGTAGGAATCTCTTTGCCAGACTCGAACTCCAACACCCCGCAAGGGAAGTTAGATCACTGGAAGCTGGACTCTCTGCGTGCAGGGATGACAGCGTCTTCTCAGTGCGTCAGGCCAGGAAACGGGCTCCTCTGAAGTCGAGGTCTCTTCTGATTTACAGGGGCTAGGGAAGGTATATTTATACCTGAGAAGTACCTCATAATGTTAGCATTGACGTGAGTCGGACAGCGGAAGACGTCATGAATGAACCCCTAAGGAATAATGGTTCATGCATAATATATGAGTCCTTGAAGAAATCAATAGTCCTGGGCTAGGGAAACTCCCACAGCCTAAGGGTCTGTTCTTCATGAACTCGTTGTGACGTTAGGGTGGACGGATGTCAGAGACCATGCCTGTATTTGGAGTGCACGGTTTAATGCCTAAATAAGGGCTGGGATTTTATGCCTATATAAGGGCAGGGCGAATTGTGCCTATATAAGGACATGATACTGGAAAGCCCGTTTATGGACACCCTAAGAGGAATACAACACCCACTCCACTTTCGTGTGTACGATAATACTAAAATGCTAAACATTTAAAATGCTGAAATACTGAGGAAATATGCAGATGAGGGACAAACAGCCGCACTGATTTTATTAGATCTCAGTGCGGCGTTTGACACTATCTCTCATAAGCTTCTTACTCAAAGACTAGAGGCATGTGGCATAAGACGGAGGGCATTGAGCTGGTTGATATCATTTCTCTCCACACGAACTTTCCAAGTTGCGCAACAAACCTTTCTGTCTAAGAAGACCCCTTTGGCTCAAGGGGTCCCACAGGGCTCAATTTTGAGCCCCACTTTGTTCAATGTTTATGTGGGGCCATTGGCGGAGTGTGTGGAGAAGTATGGGGTGTCAATTGTTTCCTACGCTGACGACACACAACTTATTATGATGCTAGAACAGGATAGAGGCCAGGCTGCGACCCAGTTCTCCAAGTGTTTAGAGGAGGTGGCAGACTGGATGTCTAATCATTGCCTCAAGCTAAACGGGAGTAAAACAGAGGTCATGATAGTAGGCAGAATGCCATCTTTATGGTCACACGCGTGGTGGCCTGAAACTTTAGGTCAATTGCCTCTCCCTAAACCTGAAGTTAAAAATCTCGGTATGTGGCTTGACCCCGAGCTGACTTTTGAAAGTCAGATTCGGAAGGTAGCGGGCAAATGCTATGGGAATATGAAAATTCTGAGGAAGGTCTTAGACCTACTACCACCGAAATCCCATAGGACTATAGTTCATGCGGTAATAACTTCCCAACTTGACTACGGGAATGTACTCTACCTAGGTGCTACTAAAGGGGTCTTGCCAAACTACAGAGAGTACAGAATGCCGCAGCACGGCTAGTACTGGGTCTGCCAAGAAGAGCGAATACGAAGAAAGCATTGACAGCCTTACATTGGCTCCCGGTAGAAAAGAGAATCTCTTTTAAGGCAATGTGCTACTGCCATCGTATTCTAGCAAAGAAAAGCCCGAGATATCTACAACAGTTAATAACCCATTATATGCCAGGACGGAATCTAAGGTCTATGGGGATGGCACTGGTCACTGTACCGAGAATATTCAGAGCTAGAATGGGAGCCCGCTCATTCAGGTACCGTGCAGCAATAATGTGGAATGCCTTACCACTAAATCTAAGAACAGAACCTTGTGAAAGCAGTTTTCATAGACAGCTAAAAACCTGGCTGTTCAGGCAAACGGGATAGATGTACTAATTAAGATGTCCTTCACAGCATAGTAGTTTAGGTGGATGGTGGCTATCTCCCCCCAGAGCATGTCCTCAGCGCGGGGACACACCGGTGGTGTAACCAGGCGCTTTACAAATGAATAAATAAATAAATAAACATTAAATGGAGTACCGCATATTTTTAAAAAATATTTCTTAAAAGTATTTAAAAAACATAGGGGCCCATTACGATGGCGGGCGGAAGCACTACCGCCGTGCTGGCGGATGCAAAAACCACCAGTTACCGCCAGCACGCAGCAGTCCACACGCCCGCCCAATTACGATGCGAAAAGCAGGCCAAACACCGCCGGCAAGCCAGCAACACCGTCCGCCATCAAAGTGCGCCCGCACACGTAGCGGCGCAGTACAACTGACACACACCGTCCGACGAAACACGTCCCGCCCGGCGCATAAATTACGATGCCGCAAACAAACGGCTCCCACGGCAAAGAGACACCGCACGTGAAAGAGAGGCGGAAACACGGACGCAGAGCACGGACAACGAAGAAGCGGCACCCCGGGCATGAATCCAGCACTGCAGGCCCTTCCCATGCTTCTGCTGATGCACCACCAAGGACGCAACGTACCGCGGAGACGCAGGTAGGCACACACACAACAAGTGCACGCAAACAGCGCACACAGTGCAAGGGCGGATAAAGCGGACAACCCCCCACCAGCGCGTGCACACTACACATCCACCATTGCATCCACATATGACACACAGGCCAAATCCTAACATCGCGGAACACATGTGTACACACCACCTGGGACTAGGAACCAACCACCCCGTCACGGCCCCAAAGCGCCGATGACGCCGCCACACATGCGCACAACGCAGAGGCCAACCGCAGCGCCATGCATGCGTCGCACACAGACACAGGGACACAACCAAGCAGCACACACACCAGCCCCACCCCGAACGCACATGACACGTGACAGGCCGGCCACAGACATGTCCCCAACGCCCAATTCACGGACAACACCCAACGCCACACAAACGACGCACACATGTCAGTGAAGTCACGCAACAGCAGGACACACCCCAGTGTAACAAACATGGCGAAGCACACAGCGGCGGCAACACCAACTAGGAGAAGCAGGGCCCCTTCGGGAAGAGGAACGCCAGTACCACACTGAAAAACCCATACCACCCTGCACATATGAACAAGACACATGAAACGGAACACCAAAGAACCCGGGGACCGACAACAGGTGGCCCAAGAATTACATCCACACACAAGGCCCAACGCAGAGCGGAAAGGCAGCCTGCCGCCCACACAAGGGAGAGCAGACAGCACTGAATGACCTTCCATTCCAACACCGAAACCACAGCCCTACGACAGAAGCCGGTGAATACAGCCATTGTCCAAGAATAGACCAACACAGGCATGCCGAGGAGACCGACCACACGGCAGATAGCGCATATCACAGAAGCACACAACGGACGGGGAAGAAAGAAGAAAACACTCCCCCATGTCGGCCACATGCAAGTTAATTGGAAGGAGTCACACAGCACCGACCTTGAACTGTCTGAGAAGCATGTGGGAAGAGGGCCCGTGTCCTCCAAACAAGCCAACAGAACACAAGTCCTGTCTCCCCACGACTACACAGAGCTCACAGCAACCCCGGAGCGTGCACATTGCAGACTGCACACACAGCCGGAGCACGCCACCTCTACGAACCGCTGCGAAATGGCAACCGCAACACACCTACCCAACTACGCCGAAGAGCTCAAGCTGTACCAAACCAGCACGATACATACATTGGGATGCGATCTCCTGTCCCTGCTGAACGTAAGTTACCGACTGACTTACCGCATCACATTGTTCAGCTGCGTCATGCCCGTCTTCTACTGTCGGAGGTGTCCCTACCAGCATCCCGTCGAGATATGCCTCTCCAACCCGGCATGTCTGAAGGCGGACCTGCTACCACTACTCCTCCCTCTGGACGCACACAACAGGGCCTGCTCTGCCTATGGGGGCATGGCGTATGTGGCCAACATCGCACGCGCACTGAAATGGAACCACTGTGCCTCCACACGACGGATCATCGAGAACAGCTACATCGAATGTCACCCAGCATGCCCCATCATGGTCCTCCAAGGGACAACCTACGAACAACACCTTGACAGCCACCATCCGCTTCATTGGCTGGCAAACATGTACACCACCAATGACATGGAAGCCCTGCTGGACGGCATCGCATACCTGACAACCTGTAAATACGTCGGACCACAACGCAGGTTCCCCGAGTGACCTATGAAGTCCAACCCCGCACCCATGCTCAGCTTCCGCACGGACTGGCCAGTCACCACCACAACAGCCATACCAAACGACCGGCAACTGTTACCACACCATCAACGACATCGGATATGACCGGGACATGCACACTGTTCCCCATCACATCCAGGAACACCGCATGCATCGTGGGAGGCAGTGGCATGGGCTCTGTGTATCGCACCCACATGGACGGAACTGCACGAACAACCAGGACACGACATGGATCCAGCGCACATGGACACACACACCGCTCAGTGGACATGAATAGGTCGCCTGGAGTCTGTGGGTGCTGCACCCCTCCCACCCCCGCCCCGGGAATCCCATACCAGGACCTTTGCATGGACGACAAGTGCATACAACAACAACACGACCCCAGTGACTGTGACATGTCCAGTAACCACCACAGTGCAACAACAAGTGGCACGCCGCTGCATGCACGCAAGCACATGCCCTGATGTCATCTCACATGCACGCGTGCATGAGGAACAACCGCAGCAAACCTGTCACATGGAACTGAGATGGACTGTGCCCATGATGCCGAGCGGTCTGGTAGGCTACATGTATACCGTCTGTGTCAAAGTCCGCAGCTCCGCAGCTATACGTAAATGTACATTAGCACAGCCTTGGCCAAGCAGATGTAACCCCACACCCTATCCCATTTGTAATCATGCTCAGTATATCCTCAACATGTATTCCGCTGCCAGTAGTGTCCACTATACTGCATCACAGAGGACAGAAGACTCAATATAATGTTTGAAACCAGAACTGTCTCCGCTGACTCATTTCACAAGTACGAATGAGAGAGGATGAGAGTATGTGAAGTACACGGCAGTCGTGACATGACCATGTAGTCCACTGGTATTGGATGTCAACGCAAATGAGTAGCACTACTGTGGAAGACACACATGTGTCGTGTGAAGTCGTATGGACGCAGTGCTCAGGTGGGTGGGTGCGACGGGTAGATGCGCACATGCCAAGTTGGAGCACGCCGTGTTGGGAGGGCTCATGAACAGTACACCACCGCTTCCCTGGGCATTGTGAGAGGACACCTGTCGGGGGGAGTGAACACGTGTGTGCACAGCAGCCGGGCACACGTACAAAGCGGTACCAGGCGCACCTCAGCCCACCCTCTGTGGACAAGCTGGATCCTGTTGTGCGCCCGCCATGCCCCTTGACAAGGCACACACAGCCCCAGTCGACCAGGTGTAACCCCAACATAGTCAATCCGCACAGGCGATACAGGGCACGGGATGGCAGTGGAGCATGGTGTGTGAGAGGTCTCCTCGCGCTCCTCCTGGTCATATCACGCAGGCAATAGAACCTCAACGTCCAGCATGGCAAAAAGTCAAATGGAAGTGTAGGGGGACGCACCACAGCACGAGCAGCACTGACGTCACGGGAGGTGGCTCGCACCATCCCATCCATTGCCCATCATACCAACCACGCCACATGCCATTGCGACTAAGTGCAAGCGCGTGCGCCACCACCCCTGAGCCCTCCCCAGAGAGGCCAAAGAGTGAATGTGTGGGCCATCAGCCACAGACGGACGCGGCATGGCCGCAAGGGCAGCCACAGCCACTGGGTGTCGCAGGTGGCGGATCCGGAAGGCGAAGACTGTGATGCATAGTCCATGCAGGCCGGGTCTCCATTTGGGGCACCCACGCAGGTGGACGGCGTCCCGCCACACATCATACCCTGAGACAGCCCACTCGTGCAACTGGACCCACACATACACTCCTTGCCCTCTCTGGTGCGAGCTTGGGGCTGCCTGTGCAAGCGCTAGCCTCGCAGGTGAGCATGCATATTGGGGGGCGAGGGGAGGACATGAGGGCTGGGGCGAAGATGACTGTATCACTGTCAGTTAGTACAAGGGATGACCCAGATGTGGAAAGGAAGAGACGTGTCCCGTGTGTACTGCAACTAGTCGCCAATCCAACTACCCCCATGTCCGGAATGTAAGCCCGCACCTAGGCCCGCCCATCCGCCACATCGAACATACCACCAGCACGACTACCTTCCCATTCGAAACACTGACTGGGGGTGGCGACCAGTGAACAATCATGTGTAGCCTACCCACGCGTACATGTGGGCCCTCCATGATCCATGTCACCTGCGGCAAAGACATGACATGCGCAATGAGGGAAGTGAGGAGAGCTGTCCGCCCCACGCGCAGAAGGTGCATCAGCTCCACAGACCCAGCAGCGAGTCCAGCAGGGGTCACATGTGCAGGGGCAGCTGTGCCTGGTGTGAAGGCACATGCATATAGACAGCACATCGACCAATGTGTAGTCTGCCCACATCCACAGTCCATCATCATGCGGACATAGGAATTGAACACAGGGCAACACATCTTAGCTGGTGCACCCACCGTGACCAACAATGCGCAATCATCGACGTACCCGCCCTGTGCATGGCCCCCCACCCAACGGAGGCACATCCAGTGCCACCATCCCACACACACAAGCCTTCCACGGAACATGCTGTGTCCAATGGTCAGTACAGAGTCAGCGCCCATCTGGTGGATCCTGAACAGGAGACACATGCACACACATGCCAGCTCCCACTATGTACGACTGCCACCTGGCACGTGCAATGTAACCTCTCACCTGTGACATGTGACTGCAAGCACACAGCCGTCTTGGCATGGGGCTGTCAATGTGGACACCAGTCAATGTTTCGGGAGCTGTGATCCGTACAGTGCTGTACATAGGGTGCAGTGCTGACACCTACTACTGTCTCATATCCCCTCGTGCCACAGGTCCCACTTGTATTGGCCGCTCAGCCCGTGCCCACATCGTCGTCGTCGTGTGCCATACTCATCCAGCCTCGGAAGCAGTACCATGCTCAGCAGACACTCATGTTGCCGTGGCGTTGCCGCTTGACGAATATGCAGTCAGTCCCCATCAGCACGCCCCGCAAGTCATTGGGGCCTAGATCCCCATGTGCATGCACATGGCAGTGGTATGTCTCACTTGCCATTGCCATTGTTGGGAGACCTGTGTAAGTGTATTGTGGCCGTGCCGTCCCAGCTTGACAGCTGGGCTGTGGCCCATGTGCTTGCTCAGTCATGTCAGTGATGTGTATGCGAAATTGCTATGTGCCGTGTTGCTTTGACATGTGTCCTCTGCCATTTAACCCAGGCGGAGACCGAACATTGACCGCCCATACCAATTGCTGGCGGACATGGACGATACAGAGGTAATCAGGAAGTTTCGGCTGGACAGGCCAACTCTGCATCGACTGTGTGCCATGTTAGAGCCCCATCTCCGTCCCCGCAGGGTGTATCCGACTGCTGTCACCCCCACGGCTAAGGTGATGGCCGCCATGCATTTCTTCGCCACTGGGTCATTCCAGCACACAGTGGGCAGTGGAGGAGGGATGTCCCAGCCCATGTTCAGCAAGGTGCTGAGGGATGTACTGGCAGCCATGATGCTGTACCGGAACAGGTACATCCGCTTCCCCAGGGCTCGTGAATTGGCGGCAGTGAAGGGTGCATTCTATGCCCTTGGCAGAATCCCACACGTCGTGGGAGCCATTGACTGCACTCATGTTGGCCTTGTTCCACCACAGGCCACTGAGCACCTGTACCGCAACAGGAAGCACACGCACTCCCTGAATGTGCAAGTGGTGTGCCTTGCGGACATGGTGATCACCCACGTGTGTGCAAAGTTTCCAGGCTCGGCCCATGACGCACACATAATGCGCAACAGCATCTTGCCACGACTGATGGCCAATCTGCAACAGGATCGTGGCTGTATTGTCGGTGAGTATGTGGAGTGGTGTAGCGTGCTGGTTGTGCGATGCTGTCCCCTGTCCAGTTGGAATAGCAACGGTTCTCTGTGTCCCTCACACCCAGGTGACTCTGCGTATCCGAATGGGGCATGGCTGCTCAGTCCATTGAGGAATCCTCGCACCCCAGCAGACGATCGATACAATGAGGCACATGGGAGGACCAGACGTGTGGTCGAGCGTACCTTTGGCCTCCTCAAGTCCAGGTTCAGGTGCCTGGACCGCACCGAGGGTGCACTGGCGTACTCCCCACAGAAGGTGTGCCAGATAGTGGTGGCGTGCTGCATGCTGCACAATCTGGCCATTCGGAAGCAGATCCCCCTCATTGTGGATGACGGAGATCAACCAGGGCCCCAGCCCGCAGACCAGGACAGCTCGAGTGAGGTGGACAGCGGAGAGGAGGAAGCTGGGAATGTGCGCCAGCAGCTCATCGCCCGCTACTTCACTTGACGGTGAGTGTCCATGTACGACGGATGATGTGTCTGTATCTATGCAGGTGTGTGTGTGCTGTGTCAGGGTGGCCGTATGTTCACTGCGTGCAGTGTGTCAACGCTCCATGGCCAGGGTAGTATGCCACTGTTGGTGACTGTGGCATTGTGCCCTATTGCTCTGTGCGATGTGTGTACATTGCTTGTAGTTGTTGACATGTACTGTGTGATGGGTGTGTGACACACTCATTGAATGTGCTCCTGTTCTGTCTCCCACCCCTAGGTCCCTACAGGCCCTCCGGATTCCATTTCCATGCCACGCATCAGGTGCCTTTCCGCCCAAGGTGGCCGTTGTATTCCGTACAATAAAGACACAGGGCACAAACAGCAGTTAGTGAAAAAGGTGCATTTATTCCAAACTGTGACATGTGATTGTGTGTAAGGTGATGACAAAAGTGGTGCGTGCAGTGACAATGAGCTGTCGGTCATGGCTGCGTGATGATCAGGGTGTACCCACTGGTTCTATGTCCATAGTCCAACACACACATGCCATCCAGATGGCTGTGTGGAGTGGGATCGTAGAGCAAGTCAATGCAGTGGCTGGTCAAGGAAGGCTGGCGGAAGGCTGGCTGGCTGCCTCACTTGCGACTGGAGCGTGCGAAGTCCTCCCGGGAGATCTGTTTCCTCTTCGGACGGCCCCTTCCACGTTTGGGAGGGGGTGTGTGGTGGCGACCTGCTGGTGGTGGGTGAGGTGTGCTCACTGGCTGTGGACGCAGGGGAAGTGGACACTGCTGCCCGACCCTGCGCCCTAGCAGGTGGTGGCGGAGGTGGTGTTGCTGGCCTTGCCTGTGACCCCACCGCCACCACCAGCTGGCCCATGAGGTCCACGAGTTGGTCCATACGGGACACGAATTGGCCCATATGGGCGTCCATGGACCTCAGCACCCCCAGCACCTCCCGCGTGTCAGTAGCAGACCTGGCCCATTGTCCTTGGGCCTCTTCATAGGCCCCAAGGACTCTGTCCATTTGAGGCAGGGCATGGCTCCCAGGGGAGGCTGGCGTTTCCCTGACCCTGCTCCTCCTACCAGTCCTGCTGCCACCGGCCTGCCCACTAGCCACATTGCTCACCACGGTCCTCGCTGTGGCTCCCAGGGTGGATCCAGTCGGCCGGGCCACCACCTGCGCTGGGGCTGGTGCCAGCGAAGACGTGGTGGTGGTGGAGGCGGTGGTGGTCGGTGCGGCGATGGTGGCGGTTGCGGCAGTGGTAGTGGCCGCAATGACCGTGGGTGTGGCCGCAATGACAGTGGCAGCAGGGGACTGGGACTGTTCAGCATCCCTGGATGATGGGTTGGTGGGTAGGAGGGGTCCTGGGGAGCGGCTGGGCCCTGCCACGCCAGATGGGCCAGCTTGGTGGTCCGTGTCCGAAGAGGTGGACAGATCCTCCAGATCCGTGTGTCCTCGTTGGGGGCTTGTAGGCTGGCTGTGCTGGCTGCTGTCTCCATCCCCAGCGTCCAGCAGTTCGTCACCTGTGGAGAGAATGAGATTTGTTATTGTGTTGCACCTGGCGAAGTATGTATTAGTCGTCTGACATTGGCAGTTCGTGCAATCTCGTACATGGGTTTCCCGGAGGCGAGTGTGTGGCTGTGGCATCTGTAGGTGTGTGTGCTAGGCAATGGGACTGTGTGCTGTGCACATGTGGCATGGGACGGATTGGCCATGCCGATGGGTGTGTTGCTTTGCCCCTACTCATTGTGACTCTGGTGTATGCGGGCTCCTGGCCCATCCTGGGTCTGGTTTGTACTTTGCTTTTGGGGTTCAAATGGAACGCTTAGGAACGCATATGGCAACATGGGGGCCATGCCCCAGATTCGCATTTGGGATGGAATATGCTTTTGGGGTTCAAATGGAACGCTTAGGAACGCATATGGCAACATGGGGGCCATGCCCCAGATTCGCATTTGGGAGGGTATATGCTTTTGGGGTACATGCTGTGAGCCATGGGTGCCGAACGTGACATGTGTTGTGGCAGCATGACAGTGCATGGTCTGAGGTGTGTGCATGCCTGACATGCCCTGCATATTTGCTGTCTGTTGTGGTTACTGGACATGGCATTGGACGCATCGTTATGAGTGAGTGATAGTTGTGTGCCAGCCAACGTATTGCAGTTGTCCCATCTCCTTGGTGTGCGTGCTGCCCTGTGCCATGTGCATCACTGCAGTGCTCGGGGGGGTGTGGCCCATGTTGTGTGTTGTTGCTCACAGTGTGTCGTGCGCTTAATTGACTTCTGGCACATGGTTGGTCATGGGCATGTGTCTTAGCGTGACTGCTGTATGTGTGGCAGCTGTGCGGATGACATGCCTTTCATGAGACTGGGGCTGACGGATGGGATGGATGGTATGTTGTATGTGCATGGTGTGTCTGTGTGTTTGATGGGTTCAGTGGTGTTCGTGTGCATTTCTGTTGTTCCGCTCTGTTGCGTCTAGTGTTGTTTGTCTTACATAGGCGTAGTTGTGGGGTGTGTGGTTGACAGGCAGTAGGGGCTACATGGACAGGACTTCAATGGTGTTTCGGTTGTGTGTGATGAGTTGCACAGTGGCTGCCGTGTGGGACTATGTTCAGTGTGGCTTGTGCATGCAGACGTGGCTCCTTGGGTGTTGCTATGTCTGTGATGGGTCATGTGGGGTGTGAGTCTGCTGTTCATGTCCGTGTGCACATTGTTCACTTGTTCGTGACGGTGGGCGGTGCTGCGTGTTCGTCTGCTACGTGACATGTCCCATGTGTTGGTCGTGTTATGGTCCTCATGCCTCCAGTAATCCAGCCCTGTCCAGTTTCCCACCTGCAAGTTGTTCGTGCGTGCACTGTACTGGATGCCACATGGCTCTAAGCGGGGGTGCTCCATGTTGCAGGTCTGTGGGGGTGGGGGGTGTTGTGGGTCGTGGGGGTGGCTGGACACCCACTGACACCGATTGCTGTGGACCGTGATGTCTGCCTTTCGGCTGTCGTTGTGCACTGCGGTGGCTGACACGTGGCTGTTGGGTGTGGGGGATGCTCCTCCTTGCTGTGCTGTGGGACTGGGGCCTGGTGTGTGTTGTACTTGGGCTGTCCACCCTCCCACCCACTGCACTTTGTGTTCCTGCCACTTACCTGTTACTTGTCGGTTAGTGCAGCTGTGGCGGACACATGGGTGTGGTGGGTGCTCGTTGTGGCGCTTCTGGCATATTTGGGGACCTGTTGGTGGTTACGTGGCTGGCTGAGTGTACACATGTCCCCACGTATGTTACAGTTGTTCGGTTTGGGCTGTGTGTGGTGGTGTCTGTTGCATGTGTGTGTGATGTGTTGTGTATTGTGTGCTGGACATGGGGGTGTTTGTCCCTGGGAGCTGTGGCATGGTGGTTGCGCATGTGAGTACATAGCGGTGTGCTGGTATACATTAGTTTGTACTTACCAGCCTCCACTCCCCCTGCTAATCCGGCGAGGATCTCAGGATGTATTACGACTCGCACCTTCTCGTCCCACGCTTTGAAGGTCTTAAAGAGCGCGGGATTCCCTCCGCCAGTGACGGCAGCCAGCTCTCTGTTTTTGCCCTCCTTCTTCTTGACCAGGCTCTTTACGTCATTCCAACGTTTGTTTATTTCACCTCTGTTCCTGGGCAGGGTCCCGACTGCATTGACCTGGTCTACGATCCGGTTCCACATTCTGTTTCTGGTGGCTAGTGGTGTGTGCTGGACCATGTTCCCATAGATTTGTGGGTACACCTTGATGATCTCGTCGACCATGACCGTCAGCTCAATGGGCGTGTACTTGGGCATTCTTTGTGGTGCCATGGTGTTTGTGGTGCTGGTGCGGTGTGTGTTGTGTAATGTGCAGGGGGTTTGTGGTGCCGGTGTTTGGTGGTGGTGTTTGGTGGTGGTTGTGATGTGTGCGTTTCTGTGGTGTGCTGCTGTCCTTGCTGTGTCACTGTGTCCTCTCCTCTCCTCTCTGGTTTGCAATGTAGCAAGGGGTTGTGGTCCTATGGGAGTGCTGCTTTTGTACTCACCTATGTGGGTGTGTCCTCATGGTCTGTTGTTTTCAGGTGTGTTGTGTCTGGGGTTCTGGCCTTTGTATTTTTTGTTTGTCCGGGGGGGTGTTTTCGGGATGTGTACTGTGCTTGTGTATTTGTGCGTGCCTTGCTGTGTGGACTTGTTGGCCATGTTGTGTGCTATTGGTTTTGTGTGCGGATGGTTTCTGTGCAGGTACGTGGGCGCCATGGCTTCTGCCGTGTCGATTCTCATCGGCGTTGTTTGCGCTAGCGGGCGGTATATTTGTTGTTTTTCCGCGCTCATGGCGGTGCGATCGTAATTTCACGTGCGGTGTGTCGGCCGTGTGGGGGGCGGTTTTGTGTTGTCGTGCGTGTTTCCGTCCGTGGCGGGCGGTTTGACTCCGACTCGGACGATGGCGGGCGGTATTTTGTATGATTTTTCCGCCGATGGCGGTTTTCAGTTTGTGTACTCATAATGGCGTGGTCGGTGTTCAGGCGGTGTGTGCGGGCGGATTTTTGCCGCTTCCATGCCTGGCGGATTTTTTTACGCCGGGTATCGTAATGTGCCCCATAGTAATTAAAAAATGCAAAAGGTACTGTACATTTGAAGCATTGCTTTTCATTTCAGGCATAAAGTTCGAAAATAAATGCAATTGGAATGAAATAAGCAGTAATATTTACATGTGACAAAAAATGATCGACAAGTTTCTCAAAAATCAAAGTCATTTCATGTCATGAAAATTAATTAACTGTTTTATACACACAAGATGACTAAGGGCCCGATTCTGATGCGGGTTGGAAAAGCTTCCTGACCGAGGGCCTGATTCTGATGCGGTTAGGAAGGCCTCCTAACGGCATTTGCTCCTTCCAAATCGGATCGGGAACGTGTCTTCCCGACCGAGGGCCCAATTCTGATGCGGTTAGGAACAAATGTTCCCATTGAAGTCAATGGGAGTTCAACCAAATCGTATCTGGAAGCATCCGGATGCATCCTACTCCGCCGGTCGGACTTTCCTGATCCGAGTGGGTCGGACACCATTTCCCAACCAATTCGGTCGGGAAGCTTTTCCAACCCGCATCAGAATCGGCCCCTAAGTGTCCGTGGAATTACCGTGAAGTCTGTACTATAAGGCTAGTTCTACTTTAAGCAGATTGAAGTGCCATTTTCGTTCGAAAAATGGGAAAAAGTTCAATTTTGGTAGAGTTCCAAGTTTTTGTTTTTTTGTTTTTTTTAAATGAAGGCCAAATTGTTACTGCATCTCTGGAACACTGTATGCTGAATCAGAGTCAGTCGGGTCTGGTGTAAACATGAGATCATCTATTTCTATAGACAAAACATCATCCACTGTAGTTGGTGTCAGCTGGAACACCTTGTGTAGCAGATTAATTGACAGAGATGTGAAGCTTCGCTTCCAGCTTAGGGTGCCGCAGCAAAGTTTGCGTCCGTTGTTACCTGTGTGCCTGTAGATCTTTCTCATACCTCAGCAGCAGCCGGAAGCGTCTGTGAGATCTCAATGAATGCAGACATCAGGATTGGTAGCCTCTGGGGACAACACAGAGCATGGGCCGTTATCGGGACCAGCAGAGTATCGACATCCGTTGGCGTTGATGATGGAAATGTTAGACAGGTGTCCAACACGCATTCTTCACTGCATAGCAGGCATCGAAGAACAGGTAAGATGCAATCTTGCCAGATTGGTCTGAATGACAGGAACCAAGTTGTATTAAGGTCCCGTAGATGAGTCATGCCCAAAAGCTGTACTATTCCCTCACGGCACTTTCGTTCAAGGAGAGCTTTCTCCATTTCGCTCGGAGTGATGTCCGCGAATAGGCTGGCCATAGCGCAATAGCAGGAAGAGAAATAGAATTCCGGCAACAAGTGCTAGAATTAATGGTATGCCACCAAACACCGAATGTGCAAAGTTCGGGATGATTCCGAGTATTGCCTGGAAAGGTGCTAACAGACCGGAGCAGATGCTCTTAAATACATGTACAATTCCTGTTGTATCAGACATATTAAAGATACGTGTTATCATTTCTACGAAATGTATAGGGCAGTTTGTACGTATTAAAGTCTGTATCTCAGCTGAAGTCCTTGCCACTTGTAGATCATAGGTTTCTTTGGCCGAGGTCAAAGGCACTGTTTGCTGTAAAAGCATGGCTTTCATTCTGCTCAAAGTATCAAATCTTATAAAAGAGACGTTCAGCGAAGGCCATAGAGGCGACTCCCTGACTGTGTCTATTGGGGGAAACAATACTTGCATACAGCAAGTGACCCTGGAGTTGACCGTTACTAGATATGGGATGCCTGGCAGCATGCCGCAGCAACTCTGATCATTCAACATGAGGTAACTCCCATTAGAAAGTTGTCCAAACGTTGGATTAATCACAGCAGCTGGTGTACCCTGCTGATGGCAAGACAAATTTGCCACAGAACCATTACAAGCCCCGTGTAAAGAAATGTCCTGACAAATAAGTGAACCGCTCAGTGCACGTTTACAGTGTGTACCGCTCAAAAACACTTCACGATCCCCACTCCAACATCTATATGTATACGGTAAATCCCAAGATGTCTTAATGTATTCCTTACCCAACCTTTCATATTTGCCTGCTTGCATTTGTCTGAGGCAATACTGAAACTGAAAAGTACTCACAGGTAATGTTATTTTGCCATGAATAAGCCATTCTGTAGCTGGTTTTTCTGCCACTGTGAATGGTAACTTTTCCAGTTTTTCAATGCTCAGCACTGTATACTTTGCTCCTCTTTGTGCCAGTTCGATCTGTTTATCAGTTAGATTGTATTCTGCAAACAGAGCCGATGTGTTGATGAAACGCCAAGGCACATAGCCCGCTCGCAAAGATTGCAGCGTCCAGCTTAATAACACAATAGAACGTAATTGAGATTGGCCTTGTTGTAACATCGCCAAATCTTGTTCTAGTATGTCGATAGCAGAAGATACAATGCCATCCAATGAATATATTCTGGAGGACAAAGTTGTTAACCCATTGTCGACCACAGAGAGTGTTTTCTCAAAATTAATATGATCAAGTTCACGTATTCGTTCTGCAGCCTCCATCTGTGATACTTTCCATGCTTCATTATAGGCAGCATAAATGCCCGCATATATGAAACGTTTTTGACGCGGTTTTCTTGGTCCAAGCAAGAATTCCCTAAGGTCTGCGTCCTTTTAAGTAAGGTTAAGTGTTGTTTCACATCCTGTAGTGTAGACTTATGCAGCCAATCGAGGCATAATTTTCCTACACTGTATGTTGTTACTACCCCCGGATGTTGTCTTTGGACGTATCTTGGGTCTGGCCTATTAATAGTAAAGCCCTGAGTTTTATTCAGGAATCTTTCCTGACAGTTATTCGTGTCTGTGGGCCAGATCAACCATTTCTTCCAATCAGGATTAGATCTGTTGAGTTGTAGTATATTGTCAACTATCACCACTGCCTTTGAATTATTATCACTTGCAGGTGTTGGTACAGAAGGTGTGTTCATCTCTTTGATCTTGGCTAATCCAAGACAAGATGTTTGTTGGACGGTTTCATTCAAAAACAGTATTTGTTCAGGGATGATGCACGCTCTAAATAAAGCTTCTATACCCTGTACTTGCCATTCTTTAGTACCCCAGACAGTTTTTGTGTCTACCGTGTCTTTCCATAAGTCGAAACCCTGTCTAGACAGTCGGGCAATAAATACTGCAGAGTAAATCTGTTTTGTATTAGTTAACATAATTTTCAGTACTGTTTTGTTTACATTTTTGTAGTAAAACGATTCTGGATCAGATGTATTGTAACCTGAAAAATATGGAAACTTACTAGCAAATGTTTTTGAACTACCTTTTGGTGGTGTAGGACAATGCTCCCATTGGTTAAACATAAACACATTTCTTGGATATGCAGATTTATGCAAATAATGATGACCATAGTGGTTGTAACAATACATTTGTTCATAGTCTGATGAACCCTCTAAATATTCATTTTTAGAAAATGCAGCAGATTTTTCTAAGTCAAACATTATGTCATTCACAGTCTCAAAGTCCCAATCATCTGAATAGGTACTGGACGTAATTAGATCACTTAGTGAAATTTTAAACAAATGTGGTATGTTCAATTGTTCATTCGGGCCGAAGATATCATAATCTGTTGTGTCCCACACTATACCATCCTGTATAGGAACAGCTGTGATGTTCACTGATGACAAGTCTCTTGCTTCACGATGGGAAGATTTATGAGGTTTCAAAAGTACGTTCACGTCTTTTCCTTCAGTGTTCACATGGATGTATCTGCCACTTATAAGCACGCTCACAGTTGTTACCAAAGCTAGCCAGAGCAGGAAAACAAAAAGTCCAGATGTAATCCAGAGTTCAATCCATGGAGAAACCAAATAAGTATTTTTCAGAAAGTGAAGAAAGTCTTGTACTTGCTGCTTGAATTTGAATGATGCTGGCGTCGTTTCAGGTTCACTCGGATCTTCTGAGAACGTATCAAAGTTAATGAAATAGCCAGAAGCAGTTCTATCAATTATTGGAATTGCATCAGGATTTGTAGAAATCACTGGAACCAGTTCATCACCTGCCACATTGGTGTAGATAGGTGTATTTGGACGAACTGTTACTTGGTGTTCAAGAGGCATGAGTTCCATAGCGTTGTTGTTTAGTCCTCCATCAGTCACAGCTGAATTCTCGATTGTTATCAGTCTTTCAGTCTGAACCTCTTGGATAGTAGCGAGAGGAGTGCGTCTGCTACTAGGTCGGAGTCCACGAGGCCTACTATTTAGTATTGGCCACATACTGTGGTTTGATGAGGTCGATGGACACAAATCTTTTCTCCTTTCTTCCAGCAAGGGGCGGCAGAAGTACTGTTCTTGTTCCTAGAACTGCTAGGACAGGTACTGGTTGTCTGTAAGAAGGTCCAAATTCCTTCTTTCCGCAATCTTTTCTCTGACTAGATCCCCAACTTTTGGAATCCAGACAGGCCTTGCTGGGACCGCCGATTTTTCCCCAGTGGTGGTTGGCTGTAGGAATACGTTGCTTTGTTTCGTTCTTAATCTATTGAGTTCCTGTAAAACAGCCAAACGATCTTTGATATCAAACGGTTTATTTTCCACCACTGTGCCTATGTGTTCAAGGTCTGGTACCCACATTCTTGTCCCAAATAGGACCTCATATGGAGTGACCCCCCCTAGAGAACTTCTTGGCAGATTATTCAATGAGCGTTGGACCCCATTAAGGTGTTTGACCCACCCATCACCCGAACCTAATACCCTAGCTGTTATAGACTGCTTTATGTCCCGGTTTTTCCTTTCCACAACCAAATTTCCCTCAGGATGGAATGGAGAGGAGTACCGCAATGCAACGCCCAGACTGGCCATGGCTTCTTTGTAAGCCCGAGAGCTAAACGCAGGACCCTGGTCAGAATGTAGCGTGCCCATTGCGTATGTGCCGATAAAGACTCGCAAATCTTTTATAACAGTTCGAGCGTCAGCCGAGCGCTGAGGCCATAACCATAGGAACCTAGAGCATGAATCCACTGCAACCATGATATATTTATATTTACCGTCCCTTTGCAAGGGACCGCAGTGGTCCAGATAAACACAAGCTAATGGTTTGTCTGAAATTAATAGGGGTGTCTGCGCAGGACGTTTCACTGTTGAGACTTTCATCTGTTGGCAAATATCACATTCTAAAACATAGTTTTTTGTTTGTTTCCGAATGCCAGGCCACCAATATCTTTGCTTGAGTAAAGATACTGTCGCTGAAACACCTGTGTTAGAAATGGGATCTCTAGTTGGCAAGGGCTTGCACCTTTGTCCAAGTAGGGACCCTTCTTCCTAGTCAGGATAAGGGAGTTACACTCCTAAAATAACCCCTGCTCACCCCCTTGGTAGCTTGGCACGAGCAGTCAGGCTTATCTTAGAGGCAGTGTGTAAAGCATTTGTACATAACCAACAGTAATATAATGTAAGCACTACAAAAGGACACCACACCAGTTTAGAAAAATAACCAATATTTTTATATACTCAAGACAAGGCCAAATACGATAAAGATCCACAATACAGTACTTCAAAAGTGATTACGTTGCAAGATAATTTCTTCTTTGTAGGAATAGTTCAAGAACAAAGTTCGTACGAGTCGGTAGCTCCGTCCGAGTCTACCGCGATGCTGAAAACCACAGAATCTAACAGTTCCAGCCGACCGCGTCGATACGGGCCAGCAGAGTCGTGAACAGACTCGGTCACAGTACCTTTTCTTGTTGTGGTGGGCACGGAGTGTGCGAGCCGGTCGGCGTACGTCGCGGTCGCGGTGCAAGATGGAAGCGGTGCAGGGCGCGGTGTCCTCTCGATGCGGTGCAGGCAGCGGCTCGGTGACAATCGTGCAGACGGAGTCAGTGAGTCCAAGGCGTGCGGTGCAGGGTGAGACGGTGCTCGATGCGGTGCTGGCAGGTTGCGATGCAGGCGACCAAGCCGGAGTGCGGGAGCTGGCGTCGGACAGCGGTGCGAGTCGGAGTGGTGCGTCGCGAAGCGTGCGAGCGGTGCCCCAACTGTGATGCGGTCACGATTGTTGAGCCAGTTGCAGCGACAGCGTCGGTCTGGTCCGGCTGGCACAGTGAAGCGATGCGATGCGAACTGCGGTGCCCACAGGTCACGGTGCAAGCAGCGGCTCGGTGGCGATGGCGTCAGGACGTCGTCGTCGGTGAGACCAGGGTTGCGGTGCGAGATGCGGACGGTGCGGTCTGCGGTGCAAACAGGACACCGGGCCAGCGATGGATCGGTTGACGGGTTGGTTGGGTTCCCTTCCTCTGTGGCAACTGAAACAGCGGTTCAAGAAGCGGTACCCAGAGGGTGGTGAAGTCTTTGCAGTCCCTGAGACTTCTTAACAGGAGGCCAGCTCGGTTTCAGGCCCTTGGAGATTCTCAGCACAAGTAGTAGAAAGTTCAGTCCAGTCCTTTCACTGCCCAAGGCAGAATCAGCAACTGCAGGCCAACCCAACAAGGCAATAACTCAGCAAAGGGGCAGTACTCCTCCTAGCAGCTCTCCAGCTCTTCTTCTTGGCAGGTTCCTTGATTCCAGCGAGATCTAAATTCATGGGGTCAGGGCCCCAATATTTATATCCCAAATTCCTTTGTTCTCTGAAGGCAGAGAGGCCTTTGCCTGGCCCAAACCAGTTCTGGTCAGTCTTGGAGCACTTTGTTGACAAGCCTCCGTATTTCCTTTCAGGGTGCAGGCTAGGGACATCGGACGCACCACAGGAGGTGGAGCCACCATTGTGGAGGGAAGGCCCAGCCCTATTCAGGTCCCAGGTGTACTCCTCCCACCCATCTACATGTAGGTCTGGCTATTCAACCCTGTGCTGACTCACCCTGTCTCCTGGCATCCCCAGCCCCTGTCACTCACACTCCAGACAAGGAATACACAACCTAGCAGAGGCAGGCTTGGATGGTTAGACAAGAAAATACCCACTTTCTAAAAGTGGTATTTTCAAACACAGAATGTTAAAACCAACTTTACTAAAAGATGCATTTTATCATTCTGAGTCCAGGCATACTAAACTCGAATTTCTACCATGTTCCCTGGGTCAGTTTAGGATTATAGGATGTAATAATCAAAACTGCCCATTCTGGCCTATGGGGGACAGGTAGCCTTTCAATAGTGAAAAACGAAATAGGCTGTAATTCACTACCAGGGCATGCCACACACACCAGGGCATGTCCTACCTTTCACATACAATGCACCCTGCCCACAGGGGTACCTTGGGCCTACCTTAGGGGTGACTAACATGTAGAAAAGGGAAGGTTTAGGGACTGGCAAGTGTGTGCACTTGCCAAGTCGACATGGCAGCCCCAGGCTGCGCACAGGCTCTGCAATGGCAGGCTCGAGCTACACTTTACGGGCTGTTTGCGTGGGTGGCACAATCCAGTGCTGCAGCCCACCAACAGCATTTGATCTATAGGCCCTGGCACTCGCAGTGCCCTTGACTAGGGACTGACACATAGATCAAATAGGTCAATCATGGAAATACCAATCCATACATATTTTATACAGGAGCACTTGCACTTTCCCACTGGACAGCAGTGAGGAAAGTGCGCAGAATCATTACACCAGCAAAAACAGAGTCAAACACGGGAGGTCAGAAAGCAAAAAGTCAGGGGAAACACGCCAAAAGATGCCAAGTCTAACACATGTCCCCTCCAGCTGAAAGTAGGGAGAACTACCCAACCCCATTGGAGTTCTCTTCACTAAGGCGGAAGAACCTGGACAGACCATCTGCGTTGGCGTGTTCTGTACCAGGGCGGTGTTCCACCGTAAAGTCCATTCCCTGTAGGGAGATGGACCACCTCAGCAGTTTTGGATTCTCACCCCTCATTTGCATCAACCATCTGAGGGGCCTGTGGTCTGTCTGAACCCGGAAGTGAGTCCCAAACAGGTATGGTCTCAGCTTCTTCAGTGCCCAGACCTCAGCAAAAGCTTCCCTTTCTATGGCACTCCACCTCTGTTCCCTGGGGAGTAGTCTCCTGCTGAGGAAGACTACAGGCTGATCCAGGCCCTCTTCGTTCAGTTGTGAGAGCACCGCTCCCACACCATGCTCTGAAGCGTCAGTCTGCACGACGAATTCCTTGGAGAAGTCAGGTGCCTTGAGCACGGGCGCCGTGCACATGGCTGCCTTCAGGGCATCAAAAGCTTTCTGGCAGGACTCAGTTCAGATCACTTTCCTGGGCTGCTTCTTCGAAGTCAGCTCCGTTAAGGGGGCAACGATGGTGCCATAGCCCTTAACAAATCTCCTATAGTAGCCGGTGAGACCTAAGAAGGCTCTCACCTCTGTCTGGGTCTTGGGGGCTCCCAAGCCAGAATGGTGTCAATCTTGGGTTGTAGGGGTGCCACCTGGCCGCTTCCTACCTGGTGTCCCAAGTACACCACAGAACCCTGCCCGATCCGGCACTTACTGGCCTTGATCGTGAGGCCTGCACCTTGCAGAGCCCTCAACACTTTCTCAAGGTGCTGTAAATGTTCTTCCCAGCTGGAACTGAACACAGCAATGTCATCCAGGTAGGCGGCACTGAAATCCTCCAGCCCAGCCAACACCTGATTGACCAACCTCTGAAAGGTGGCAGGGGCATTTTCAACCCAAAGGGCATCACCCGGAATTGGTAATGACCTTCTGGGGTTGAAAATGCTGATCTCTCCTTGGCCCCATCGGTTAAGGCAATCTGCCAGTACCCAGACGTTAAGTCAAACGTGCTGAGGAACCGGGCAGCTCCCAACCGATCAATGAGCTCATCAGCTCTGGGGATGGGGTGCGCGTCAGTCCTGGTGACGGCATTGAGCCCACGGTAGTCCACACAAAACCGGAGTTCTGGAGTGGCACCGGGCGCAGCAGCCTTTGGGACCAAGACCACTGGGCTGGCCCAAGGACTGTTGGAGGGCTCAATCACCCCTAACGTCAACATCTTAGAGACCTCCTCCTTGATGCTGGCCCTGACCCGGTCAGTCAACCTGTAAATCTTGTGCTTCACAGGAGGGCTGTCACCAGTGTCCACGTCATGGGTACACCAGTGAGTAACACCGGGGGTCAGAGAGAACAGTGGGGCGAACTGTCCCAACAACTGGTGACAGTCCCCCTGCTGCTCCTGAGTCAGTGTAGGGGAGAGGATCACACCCTCTACTGACCCATCATGCTCCTTGGTAGAGGTAGAGGCTCACTCTCCTCTTCCACCCCATCATCTGTCGCCAAGAGCATACTCACTTCGGACCTCTCGAAGTGGGGCTTGAGGCGGTTCACGTGGAGGACCCTCAAAGGGTTCCTTGGAGCCTGCAAATCCACCAGGTAGGTGACGTCAATTTTGCGCTCCACCACCTCAAATGGCCCAGTCCACTTGTCCTGCAAGGCACAAGGTTCCACTCGGGCCATGACCCACACTTTTTGCCCAGGTTGAAATTCGACCAGAGTGGCATTCTGGTCATACCACCTCTTCATTTCTTCCTGGCTTGCTTCCAGGTTCGCCTGAGCGAGTTTCCTGAAGCGGGCAGTTTGGTTTCTAAAGGCCAGCATGTAACTAAACACATCCTGGGGAGTTTTCCTGGGAGCTGCCTCCCAGCCTTCCTTTACCAAACTCAAAGGTCCTCTGACAGGGTGGCCATACAGGAGCTCAAAGGGGCTGTACCCAAGAGACTTCTGAGGCACCTCCCTGTATGCGAAGAGCAGGCATGGCAAGAGGACGTCCCACTTACGCCTCATGGGTTCTGTTAGACCCTTGATCATGCCTCTTCAAGGTCTGGTTGAATCTCTCCACCAGACCGTTTCCTTGT
Source organism: Calotriton arnoldi (assembly GCA_963921515.1). Lineage (NCBI taxonomy): Eukaryota > Metazoa > Chordata > Amphibia > Caudata > Salamandridae > Calotriton > Calotriton arnoldi. The sequence goes on along the minus strand of CAWUFW010002254.1, from coordinate 1,060,689 downwards.
GGGTGGTAAGGAGTGGTGAACTTGTAGGTTACACCACACTCCTTCCACAGGGATGTCATATACTTGGATTTGAAATTGGTCCCCCTGTCAGAAACCACCTCTCTGGGGAATCCCACACGGGAAAAGATCCCCATTAACGCCCGGCCCACCACTGGCGCCGTCGTTGTCCTGAGAGGGATTGCCTCCGGGTACCGGGTGGCATGGTCCACCAAGACCAGGATGTACCTGTTGCCCATGGCTGTCTTGGGATTCAGTGGCCCCACAATATCCATCCCTACCCTTTCAAAGGGTATGCCAACAACAGGAAAAGGTTGGAGAGGAGCTTTGACCTTCCTCCCACTCTTACCACTTGCCTGGCAAGTTTGGCAAGACCTACAGTGTGCATCTGACTGCCTTCGCATTTGGGGCCAAAGAAGTGGGTGACAAGCCTGTCAAAGGTCTTGTCCTGCCCCAAATGTCCTGCCAAAGGCACGTCATGAGCCAGACCCAGTAGGAAGGTCCTGAAGCGCTGGGGTACCACCAGCACACGGGCTGACCCAGGCTCAGCAACCTTAGGCTCACTGTATAGGAGACCATTCTCCCAGTAGATCAGATGTGACCCGGACTGATTACCAGCTGCCTGGTCTGCAGCCTGCCGCCGCAGACCCTCTAGAGTAGGGCACTCGTTCTGCTCCCTGCAGAACTCCTCCCTGGTGGGACCCCCTTCTTGCTGCCAATGGGTCAGCTCAGAGATGTCTCCCAGTTCGGCTACCTGCGCCCCTGTAGGCACCGGGGCGTCCCCCTCGAGGTCCGCCTCCTCCCGGTCCGTGGGAACTTCGGGGGCTGGTTTCCCGCGTCCCCTGCCCTTCCTCTTGGCAGGGACTTGGCCACTGTTCCAGGCTCCAAGTCCTCTTGATCACCCTTTCTGGCTGCCATTGACCGAGTAGACACGCATGCCCACTCTGGCAACCCAAGCATCTCCAAGTGAGACCTGAGCTCAACATCCTTCCATAAGGACTGCTCCAGGTCGTTACCTAGCAGACAATCTACAGGCATGGTGGGGCTCACAACCACCCTCAAGGGACCTGAGACCCCCCATTCAAAGGGAACCTGCGCCACCATACACTGGCGCTCAGAGTTATCTACAGCAACTACTTGGTGGAATGCCCCTGGGACTACCTGCTTCTCAGAGACCAGGTGACACCGGACTGAGGTCACACTGGCTCCAGTATCTCTGAGAGCCTCTACCCTGTTCCCATTGATGGTCACCCAGGTGCTATATTTCTTTGTGTTAGGGGGCACCTGGTTTCCTGGGACCATCTCACTGTCCCCTAGTGAGACAAGGGTCATTTCTGCGGGATCCCCACCCTCCTGTGGGCACCCCTCCTCCCCAAGCGCTACACTGGCCAACACTTTGGACTGTCCACCGGTGGGTGGCTGTGTCCCCTTTGGGCACTTGGGGTCCCCCTTGAAGTGACCTACCTGGTCACATGCATAACACTTGCGGGGGCCGGTCTCAACAGGCTTCCCTGTAGAGACCCCTTTCTTCTTATCACCGGGGGCTGGGAACCTTTACCCTGGGTACTAGTTTGGGGCCCTTTAGAGAACTCCTGTGCTTTACCCTTGTCCCCCCCACTTTTCTGCTGGGGACCCTGCCCACCTTTGGCTGAGTCTCCCCCAAACGCTTTCTTGTGGACCCTGGTACTCACCCAGCGGTCCGCCTCCATAGCAAGCTTCCTGGGGTCAGTTAGCTTACTATCAACTAGGTGCTGGCGCAGATCTGCAAAACATAGACTAGACAAGTGCTCCCATGCAATCAAATTGTAGAGCCCCTGAAAATCTGTTACATTACTGCCCTTCACCCAACCATCCAGCAACCTACAGAATATATCCACACATTCCAACCAAGTGTTGGCCTCAGACTTTTTACTGGACCTGAACTGATCCCTGTACTTCTCAGGAGTGAGCCCATACCTAGTGAGGAGAGCGTCTTTCATGTCAGCATAGGTGAGGTCCTGACCCTTACCCAAAGCTATCAGAGTATCCCTAGCTTCCTCTGGAAAGAGAGGCCACAACCCCGCTCCCCAGTTCCTCTCAGGGACCCCATTCATATGAATAGACGACTCGTACCCTTGAAACCACCTTTGTATGTCATCACCCTTTTTGTACTCTTTACCTACATTCTTGGGGATGTGTACAATCCTGTCTGTGTGTGCTGAAGAATTGCTGCCACCATCTGAACCGGATCTACTCTTTAGCTCCAGCTCCTTGATCATTCTCTCATGATCTAGTATCATTTTCCTTTCCTCCATGGCTATTCTTTTCTCTTCCCTCTCACTTTCTATTCTGAGTTTCTCCAATTCAAACCTCCTTACTTACTGCCTGTCCTCCAGCTCCACTAGGGACAAACTACTGCTGCCTGGCCTGGAGGGTTCCCCCCCTTCCAAAAGCACATCCACCCTAGGAACAGGCTCCTCCACCTCTCCATTGAGATCGCCAGATTGCCCACTGGCACCTCTGGCTGCTACCCAGGCCCTCAGCGCCTTTTGTAGCTCATCCTTCCTGGTGAGGCCTCTGACCTGGACTTTCAGGCATTTGCAAATTGATTTTAAATCCTTGACATTGTAGGTTTCCAATCGATCCTCCTCAAAGGCAATTTCTACTGATGCAATTGATGATGCTATAGATTCAGGCATGTTGAAGTAGCACGTTCAAACTGGCAAGATCAAAAATAGGCCAAAAAGAAAAAGAACCTGTAAGTGGTACGTAATGGTCTGCGATATGGTAGTAGTGCACACCAATCACTGTAAGTCAAGTGCAAACACAAGTCCTATCCTCACTGCTGACAACCAATGTTAGAAATGGGATCTCTAGTTGGCAAGGGCTTGCACCTTTGTTCAAGTAGGGACCCTTCTTCCTAGTCAGGATAAGGGAGTTACACTCCTAAAATAACCCCTGTTCACCCCCTTGGTAGCTTGACATGAGCAGTCAGGCTTATCTTAGAGGCAGTGTGTAAAGCATTTGCACATAACCAACAGTAATATAATGTAAGCACTACAAAAGGACACCACACCAGTTTAGAAAAATAACCAATATTTTTATATACTCAATACAAGGCCAAATATGATAAAGATCCACAATACAGTATTTCAAAAGTGATTACGTTGCAAGATAATTTCTTTTTGTAGGAATAGTTCAAGAACAAAGTTCGTACGAGTCGGTAGCTCCGTCCGAGTCTACCGCGATGCTGAAAACCACAGACTCTAACAGTTCCAGCCGACCGCGTCGATACGGGCCAGCAGAGTCGTGAACAGACTCGGTCACAGTACCTTTTCTCGTTGTGGCGGGCACGGAGTGTGCGAGCCGGTCGGCGTACGTCGCGGTCGCGGTGCAAGATGGAAGCGGTGCAGGGCGCGGTGTCCTCTCGATGCGGTGCAGGCAGCGGCTCGGTGACAATCGTGCAGACGGAGTCGGTGAGTCCAAGGCGTGCGGTGCAGGGTGAGACGGTGCTCGATGCGGTGCTGGCAGGTTGCGATGCAGGCGACCAAGCCGGAGTGCGGGAGCTGGCGTCGGACAGCGGCGCGAGTCGGAGCGGTGCGTCGCGAAGCGTGCGAGCGGTGCCCCAACTGTGATTCGGTCACGATTGTTGAGCCAGTTGCAGCGACAGCGTCGGTCTGGTCCGGCTGGCACAGTGAAGCGATGCGATGCGAACTGCGGTGCCCACAGGTCACGGTGCAAGCAGTGGCTCGGTGGCGATGGCGTCGGACGTCGTCGTCGGTGAGACCAGGGTTGCGGTGCGAGTTGCGGATGGTGCGGTCTGCGGTGCAAACAGGACACCGGGCCAGCGATGGAGTCGGTTGACGGAGTCGGTTGCGGTTCCCTTCCTCTGTGGCAACTGAAACATCGGTTCCAGAAGCGGTACCCAGAGGGTGGTGAAGTCTTTGCAGTCCCTGAGACTTCTTAACAGGAGGCCAGCTCGGTTTCAGGCCCTTGGAGATTCTCAGCACAAGTAGTAGAAAGTTCAGTCCAGTCCTTTCACTGCTCAAGGCAGAAGCAGCAACTGCAGGCCAACCCAACAAGGCAATAACTCAGCAAAGGGGCAGTACTCCTCCTAGCAGCTCTCCAGCTCTTCTTCTTGGCAGGTTCCTTGATTCCAGTGAGATCTAAATTCATGGGGTCAGGGCCTCAATATTTATATCCCAAATTCCTTTGTTCTCTGAAGGCAGAGAGGCCTTTGCCTGGCCCAAACCAGTTCTGGTCAGTCTTGGAGCACTTTGTTGACAAGCCTCCGTATTTCCTTTCAGGGTGCAGGCTAGGGACATCAGACGCACCACAGGAGGTGGAGCCAGCCTTGTGGAGGGAAGGCCCAGCCCTATTCAGGTCCCAGGTGTACTCCTCCCACCCATCTACATGTAGATCTGGCTATTCAGCCCTGTGCTGACTCACCCTGTCTCCTGGCATCCCCAGCCCCTGTCACTCACACTCCAGACAAGGAATACACAACCTAGCAGAGGCAGGCTTGGATGGTTAGACAAGAAAATACCCACTTTCTAAAAGTGGTATTTTCAAACACAGAATGTTAAAACCAACTTTACTAAAAGATGCATTTTATCATTCTGAGTCCAGGCATACTAAACTCGAATTTCTACCATGTTCCCTGGATCAGTTTAGGATTATAGGATGTAATAATCAAAACTGCCCATTCTGGCCTATGGGGGACAGGTAGCCTTTCAATAGTGAAAAACGAAATAGGCTGTAATTCACTACCAGGGCATGCCACACACACCAGGGCATGTCCTACCTTTCACATACAATGCACCCTGCCCACAGGGGTACCTTGGGCCTACCTTAGGGGTGACTAACATGTAGAAAAGGGAAGGTTTAGGGACTGGCAAGTGTGTGCACTTGTCAAGTCGACATGGCAGCCCCAGACTGCACACAGGCTCTGCAATGGCAGGCCCGAGCTACACTTTACGGGCTGTTTGCGTGGGTGGCACAATCCAGTGCTGCAGCCCACCAACAGCATTTGATCTATAGGCCCTGGCACTCGCAGTGCCCTTGACTAGGGACTGACACATAGATCAAATAGGCCAATCATGGAAATACCAATCCATACATATTTTATACAGGAGCACTTGCACTTTCCCACTGGACAGCAGTGAGGAAAGTGCGCAGAATCATTACACCAGCAAAAACAGAGTCAAACACGGGAGGTCAGAAAGCAAAAAGTCAGGGGAAACACGCCAAAAGATGCCAAGTCTAACAACCTGCATGGGCAGAAGCTATCCCTTCGTGTGCTGCTAGGATTAGTCCTAATTTGCGTTCCTTGTTTGGAATTACCCTATCCCCCACTCCAGGGATTCGAGCAAAAGGAACGTTGTTCGCATCAATTACATAAGAGTACTTGAGTGGAAACGTTTTTGGTAACGCTGCATTGCTGCCTTTGCTTGATGCATTGACAGCCAACATTATCTCACCGTCTATTTTTGTTTTTGAACGAGTGATCGCAGCTACGGAAGCCGTCTGAACAGCCCCCTTTGCGGCTTCATCAGCCAATGAATTCCCTGCAACGTGAACGCCATCACGTTGATGACTCAGTGTGTGGATCACGTGAGCCTTTGGTAGTTCGTTTTTCAACTGAACTACTTGTCCCCAAAGCATTTTGTGCTTTATTGTGCCACCTTACGCATCTTTGAATCCATTTTCAAGCCAGTTTTGTATACATTCATTATACGACTGAACACAGTAAAAGGAATCACACACTATTAGTTTGGGGAATTCTCGATCTGTACTTTCAAGTGCCAGTTTGAATGCTTGTAGTTCAGCTCGCTGAGCTGTACAATCTCCTAGAGACTGAGTTTTTGTGACAATAGGTCTGAAGATGCCATCTCGCATGCGACCTTTAACGATTGCACACGCTGCACTGTAAGCTTGCTTACTCCCTATTGCGGGTTGTGCGGATCCGTCAGTGTAAATTATAAATTCGTACTGATCGAGAGGCAGAATTTCAGTAGGCAGAGGACATTCTTGTTCATATTGCAGGAATGCTTGTGCTTTTAAATCTGGATCAAAAACATATTCAACATCTGTTGCAGCAAGAGAATTAACCCATTGTATCCATCTTGGATGTAATGCTTTAGCATTTGGAATGCTTGCTTTTGTGACCGCTTCTAAAGCTGGTACCGGGGTTACGACAATGATGCGTTTCCCTTGGGCTAAGGCTCTTTCTTTTGCTACAGCGGTTTGAACTGCTGTTAGAATTTTTTCAGTTGAACTGAAGCGCATTTCCGCTTGTGTGTACAAATGAGATTTGTATGCAATTGGTATTTTCTCACCCTCATTGAAGGTTAAGTAGGTGAATCCGCATTTACCCGAAATTATTCGGATCACCAGGTTTCGTTGACTTACGCGTGTTTGTAAGTGATTTGTTGCTAACATGTTAGCCTGGAGTGAACGCAAGATTTCTGTGTGTTCCTGTGTCCAGTTTCTGATCGAAAAATCAGGTTTGATTAATGCGTAGAGAGGTTTAACCCTTTCTGCGTAATTTAGAATGTATGTTCTTCCAAAGTTTAGGAAACCCAGAATGGATTGTAAGTTTTTTGCGTTTTTGGAGGTTGGAGCAGCGCACATTTCTCTAGAAAGTTAGCTGCCAAGCTCTTGCCTTCACTTGAAAGCTCATATCCTTGAAATAGGACATTGAGATGGGCAATTCGGGACTTTTTAAAGTTGAACTTGTAGCCCTCAGAGGCGAAACCCAGTATAATGGTGCTCACCCTGTTCAAGTGTTTGTCCAGGTCATCGTCTGTCAGATAGATGTCATCGATATAGGACAATGCCTCATTGTCATAAATTTGTAGTAACTCCGTTACCCTTGCTGAGAATAAACCTGGGCTGTTCTTGAACCCTTGTGGGAGTCGACAAAAGTGACGCTGGGTCCCCATTATGGAGAATGCTGTTAAGTACCTGCTTTCAGGTGCTATGTTTTGACAAAAGAAACCATTTGAGATGTCTAATGTTGTTTTGTATTTTTACGCACAATGTTATTCATTAATGCTGTGCTATGTGCATTTTGCACTGCAAAAGTTTTAGAACAAGTGTTTAAGTGTCTGTAATCCAAAACTAGACGATATGTATTGTCTGGTTTGGAGACAGGAAACAAAGGATTGTTCATTGAGGAGGTGCATGTTTCAATCACCCCTTGGTATTCAAGTTGATCTAAGATCTCCCTGACCTGTTTTTTAGCTTCTTGTTTTATTGGATACTGCCGTTGTGCAGTTGGTTCATGCTTCAGATGTATTTTATGGTGAGGTGAGTCCTCATCCCATCCTACATGATTTTTATATAATGCTGGGGCCTGGGCCACTGCCCATTTCCTGGCATATGTATATCTTAGATGCATTGGTATATGGTTGGAGAAGGCAGGCATAATAATGTCCTCGCCATGTGGGCACTCCTGACAAATTGTGGTGGCCAGTCCTGTTCTGCTAGAAGTATGTCATAGCCCCTTGATAGTCTTTCCCAAAAAAGTGCTTTCACCTGTCTTGGTTTGTCTCCCTCCATCCGGAGTGTTATTTCATATAACTTTTGTGGAGTACTAACCCTGGTGTCTACAGTCTCAACTGTGATGTACTCATTCAAGTCCACTATCTCCAGAAGTTCCTTCAGGTTCTGGCGAGCTATTGTGACTTCTGCTGCACTGTCCAGCATTGTCTGAGCCCATTCTCCGTTCTTGAGTTGTGTTCTCAGTATTCTCGGCATGTCTGATCTTCAGACCTGCTACTTTCTTTTTGGAGAATTGAGGTTTTACTTTGGTTTTTGGAGCGTGCTTGTCGTCTTTCGATTTCACGCGTTCTTCTCTATGTTCTGATCATCCTCTCTTTCCGAAGTCTGTGATGAGATCTGAAACGGACGAGAGGAACGTGTATCAGTATCTTGATACCTATCAGGTTTTCTCAAATTATCCCTATTCCTGAGGTTATACCTCCTTTCAGAGGGCTCCTTTTGAGGAGACCTACCTCGGGATTGAGAATGTTTCTCGTTTGAATTTTGTTTATTAGTCTCCCACTTCTTTTTAGAAGATGTAGGAGTTTGTTTAATTGAGTCCTTCTCAGGACTTTCAGATAGTTTCGGTTTAACTGGTCTTCCACCCAAACTATCTCTGCCTAATTCTGCATAAGATTGCTCAGAGGCCACTAGAAACTTCTTGACGACAAGAAGGGAGTAGTTTCTGGCAGCCGCAAAACATGACCACTGTGTTTCCCTTTTAGAATCAGAACGTGTCCCAGAGTCGTGGAAACAATAGATAACTATTTCACTCAGCTCAATCGTGCATGCTTAGTTTTCTCCGAGTTACACAGAAAGAAGTAGACAGGCGTTTCAATAAAAGATTTATTGAACAGTCTTGTTTCTGGTGTAAGTAAAATGTGCTGTTACGATCACAAGACAGTATGCAAGATAAATAATGTACAGTGTGAGCAGTAGAAATAAATAATACTGCGATAGCATTATCTTTTAGTACATATGCATTTACATAAATAACACAGACTAAAAATGCGAGTACTCATACGATGCGTTTCTAATCTATTTCTACCCCAATGTACCTAACCTAACCTAGGTATAGGAAGAGGTATGAAGTAGGTGAAGTATTCCTTACTATGGTATACTAAGAGTATGTTAAGCCTAGTATGCCTAGTATGCCAAGAGTCCCTCTAGGTTCTAGTCTGCTCCATACCTGAAGAATGAGAGAGGTAGGAATCTCTTTGCCAGACTCGAACTACAACACCCCGCAAGGGAAGTTAGATCACTGGAAGCTGGACTCTCTGCGTGCAGGGATGACAGCGTCTTCTCAGTGCGTCAGGCCGGGAAACGGGCTCCTCTGAAGTCAAGGTCTCCTCTGATTTACAGGGGCTAGGGAAGGTATATTTATACCTGAGAAGTACCTCATAATGTTAGCATTGACGTGAGTCGGACAGCGGAAGACGTCATGAATGAACCCCTAAGGAATAATGGTTCATGCATAATATATGAGTCCTTGAAGAAATCAATAGTCCTGGGCTAGGGAAACTCCCGCAGCCTAAGGGTCTGTTCTTCATGAACTCGTTGTGACGTTAGGGTGGATGGATGTCAGAGACCATGCCTGTATTTGGAGTGCACGGTTTAATGCCTAAATAAGGGCTGGGATTTTATGCCTATATAAGGGCAGGGCGAATTGTGCCTATATAAGGACATGATACTGGAAAGCCCGTTTATGGACACCCTAAGAGGAATACAACAAGGTGATGTATCAGGAGTGCCAAACAATAAGGAGCCAGGAAAGAAGAGCTATGCAGGAGTTAACCAATGGCAAGCAGCAGGCAGGATTACACTCCCTATATTGATTACATCAGGTCTTGCAGACAGCGCATGCGCGCTGCCTAGGCTCGACTTAAAAAGGTGATGAATGGAATGCTTAAATTAATCTCAGCCACTGGCAATCCCTTGGGCCGCATCCCAATGCCACCTCAGTTTGGAGCCAGCTGTATGCAAATAAGCCTTGACCCTCCCTCAGTCGGAACAGAATAGTCCGAACTGCCAGGTCAGGTCCTCCATGAACCGAAAAACAAGCAACCCAGGACCGGTTTCACCTTAATATGGGCTCATCAGCCAAGTAAAGCTTGATTCCCATGGCACAGTGAGCACAGGACCCACGATGGATTGGGATGAGGCCCCAGTGATTACCAGTGGCTGGGATTAATTCAAGCTCATTCCATCACTGTTTTATATATGTATTGCTTATTACAATGAAGCATCCTTTGATTTGTATTGCACTCTCTAGTTCCTGTCGTATTTTTCCAAACTTGTACTTCCCTGTTGCAATATCTGCTGCTTTGGGAAAGTGGCTGTGTCTGTCTGTGATATAGAGTGTATTTGTCTAAATAATGAAATAAAGAATATGCAATATACCGGCTTCCATTTAAATAATAAAGCATTGTTTTTTTATACAGAGGACAAAAGCTGTTGAGTCTGTCAATTGGTGGCCTGGATAATATCCGTACAACATATTTTTGCCTCTTAAGTACATGTTTGATACCTGCAGCAATCAACAGCTAAAAGGTGACCAGCTAACATTTGCCACTTTAAGATGGTTATTTGGTAATTTTTGATTCATGTGAGGTAGAAACTTTTTTTGTTGAAATCTAAAAATTATGAAGCTGATTATGGAGAATGTGATCATTGCAGAACATCTATATTTATACTGAAAATGCAGTGGCCATAGCATCACACAGTTCCCGTGACTGTGAGTTCAAGGCTGTTTTACTCATGTCAAACACTCGATCCTCGATTAAAATTTAATGCACCAACTTTTAGAATAGTTTCCTTTCATGATATTGCATGGGCATTATGTGTATTGGTCCAGAAAAATCAAACTGGGTTACGTTTTCTAGAACTTCATGGATATCTTCCTCATCCATGTGTGAAAAACATCCAGTTGAGTAAAACCTATACTTTCTATGGTAGCAGTTTGCCAATTAATGTTCTGCTATAGCTTTATTACCGAGTACTAAACTACCACAACAGAAGGGCTTGTGCATTTGGCTGTGAGGACAAAAAGGCTTGGTGCAAGCTATGGCCTCCTACCCAGATCCTATTGCACATGGCCATTGGCAGTTCACAGAGAGTTCTGTGGATATGAAGCTAGGCGCAAGGTATGGCCTTAATCCACAGCCTGTTTTCAAAATTGACTGCACACAGATGAAGTCAATGTGCAGTGTTTCTTTGGGAATGGTGACAGGTTGAAGTGCATAGTCAGATTCCGTGCTATCCACCAAAAGCCCACTTTAGATGGCCGGAGGTAATGCACAGTGGGTTTAGGGGCCTGGGACCTAGGATCAGGACTTTCGATATGTTCTGCATCCGTAGCATGCTGTCTGTGGTCAAAGTCCATCCCTACTGGGTCCTGTCAGCTGGGGGCTGGAAGGAGGGCAGGGCTCCTGGTCACGTTTTTTTTTACCTAAATCCTGCTGCTCATGGCTGAAGACCCTGTGCAGAAGGTTCTTACTTTGGCCAGGAGCCACAGTATTTCATTGAAACCCCTAAACATTCAGTGGAAAAACATTGTTCAGGGGTTTGCCAAAGGCTATTGCAAGTGGACCCGGGGGAAGGGACAGGTAATTTCACAGACTGGCTCAACACGGTTGAAAGCCATGTCCAGTTTGTTTTGTGCGAGTTGGTGCTCAGTACAGTGTCTATGTGAGAGTCCAGGGTTCCTCCGACGGAGCTTTCTAGGCAAAACTGGCAGTTAAGCCACCTTCATTGTGAAGTCCAGGGCCTGTTCATAAGAAGGCCTGGGCGAAATATTTATTACGCTGGAATAATTGGAGTAATTTTGGTAAACATGTGTTACTCTCTTGACGTGAAATGACAGAAATTTATGCAATTGTGACCGTTTGCATAACTTTTCATAATTTCAGGCAAAAATGCCTTCCCAAGGACAGAAACAGAGCTCAAGCGATGGCTGGCTGCTGCTGTTCCTGTTCTGCTGTATTTTGTGCTCTTTTCTTTAAAAAAAATCCATTTTGGAAACGTGCATTTTGCGTTAAGAAAATAGTGCTACATTGAAGAGGGCTTTGGACTTAACAACCTTCTATGTACAAATCAGTGCCTTTGTATAGCCAGTCCCTGCTGAAAGAACCTGCTGGGAATGGGCAAAAGTTTGGCTGAGGCAATTCTGCAATGTATGTGCATTCAGGAGCTTTGGTGATGACATCAATGATGTCAATGATAATTTGACATGTAGTGTAATCCGTGCTGCCCTCAACAAAGACATTTATAATGTATTCTGTGACATGTGTGAATCTAGGAGCAGTTAACTGGTGGATTTGTTTGTTTTGCTTATCATAATTGGTGAATTTCAGTGTTATGTAGGTTTTGCTGCATAACTGTAGAGACTTTTCAGCTGAAGCTGTTTACCAAATCTTAGGCTTTCTTCTGAGTTAAGAAGGCTGTGCATACCAGTTTCTGGTGGAATGAGACTCGGTGCGGGGCATGGCTATAGACCTCACACTGTCGCAAAGTCAACTGTACATGACATAATCTCACACCAACCAGCAAATATTCCCAGTGCGCTAGGTTGTGCACAACAGGGTCTGGTGGTTTGGAACTTAGCCCAAAGGCCATGCCCGCTGAGCTTTTACATTGAGCATGGGCTAAAGTATATCAGTAAAAATGCCAAACGATTCATTGGGACACAGACGGGCTTAGCTGGGGCATAGACTACAGCCCCCAGGCTCCACCACATGCCGCATCACCTTTCCTGGGCCTGGAGGTGCTTAAAGGACACCGCAAGGCCCTGCTGTGGGGGACACAGACTACAGCCCCCAGGATCCACTGCACGCCGCATCACTTTTCCCGCGCCCGGAGGCGCTTAAGAAACGCAGCGAAGCCCCGCTGCGTGGGCCGCGGCTGGGCAAAGCCGGGGCCAAGGGGGGCCCCTCCATGCCCGCTGGAGCTCAGAGGAGGCTGGGCTGGGCCCCCCCCTCTAGCATCGTTGTTTTAAACCTTCTGGTACAACATGGGTAACAAAAAGACGCCTGCGACAGAGGAGGTAACTGTGACTTAATTAGATACCTTTTTGGCCAAGGCAACATCGGCCCTAGAAAAGGAAATCGCCCTCACTGAAATGAGACTGTCGTTGGGGGCAGGGCAGGAACCTAACACAGTTGATTCTCCAATTCAGGGGGGGGCAACGGCACAACATGGGGATGCTCTTCCCGAACCGTCTGTGGTCACTCCGCCGCTTCCCGAAACCTCAGAGGCTGCCTCTTTATCCAGTGGGAAACCAACAGTCCTGTTCACCACAAACAGGAAAAGGGGCCCTGGATACTGCCTCCGAATTGCCCCACTAAGAAGACAAGAAAGACCGCCGCGCCAGCTGCATCCCCCTGTAGGATTGGCCAGCTACATCCTGAGACTACATTTCCCCCAAATTGGTTTAAGCTTCTTGATAACTTTAAACAACTCCTGCAACCGATCTATGCCCATCTAGAATCCATATATCGCACTCTACAAGGTTTGTTATCGAACAATCTAGTGCAATACACAGCGGTGGTCTTTAATAGTAGCCCTGCTAATTCTAGTCCCCGACCCCAAATTATGGACAACTCCTCTGTTGCCTGTAAAACTTGTAATAATCGTAATTTTGATTGTCATAATTTGTGTTTGAATTGTAAAAAGAGGCTTCTTGGTTGTGAGCCAGACAAACTGGCCTCTACTTCCACTGGTCCCCCCGTGTTGCAAATCAGATGGCCCCCAGTTTAGATACTATAGGTTTAGACCATGTAGGTTTGGACCTTAGGTGCTGCCCACCACAGTTGACCATCCAAGATATTACGGGTAAGGGGCAATTACAACATTCTTCAAGGTCACAGGCTAACTCAAATCCTCCCATTTCCCATTCCCATAGCAGACCTAATCAACAATGTATGAACCTTCCCCCTGCTGTTTGCCCCTTTCTTTTAATTCTTGTCAATGTGCCTTTACTTCGACCCAATCAAAGAGAGTCTACACTCCAGCTTATGGCCAAGGCTCGGCACTCGATGACACAAAATTCAAATAGAGGCCATCTTATCCAAAATCACATGATTATGGCCTGAAGAACGCCCTGGATTTGGTCAGATGTAAAAACAACCAATAATGCTTGTGTCATTTTAAATTTCGACCATGAATGGCTAGTGAGAGACCTATTGGGGAGTTTACCGGCCGCCCCCTCACCTCAATCCCAGATTTATGCAGTCCCTTTGGGTTTCTTTTATAGGCCTGCATTAGTACGTAGTTCCATCACACACATCCAGGGCCACCCCTCAATGAAAACTGGCCACAAGCCAGATCAGTTGGCCTTCGATACTCTTCCCCTCGCAAATAGGTACTCATTGTTGGCTGATATGGAGGCTTGCGATTGAGTCATTTTACCTCTAAATCATTCGCCTCCTCAGTCTGTTTTACAACACGAAAATCAAACGGACCCCCCTTGGTACCAGTTGAGAGGGCACAGAATGCTGCTCTAGACTCACAAAGAAGTAACACGCCTTTACCAATTAGCCCTATATCTTCTGTACCCAAACCGATGACGACCTTCTCTCAGGAGCCCTCAAGGGATACAACATTTCTCTCATGGAACATAGCGGGTTATGAAAACAAAAAAGATAACCAACATTGGTATAAAGTGTTTATGAATTCTGATATTATCTGCTTTCAGTAAACTTGGGCAGAGCAGTCGTTCTATGTAAATGGCTACTGTTTCTTTGCTACGCAAGCACTTCCATCAGCATCAGTCAGATCTGAAGGGGGCTTACTCACACTTATAGCCAACACGATCCCTCTAGGTAAGGTGACCTTTACAAATAACTCTCCTTACTTTCATATTATCCTAGTTGAAGGAACTGGGAAAATTGATTTATTATTGATTCATTTCTATAATAATAATTTTCAAAATCCCACACAAGTGAGAGAAGAGTTGGGGGGAATACTGGAAGCCCTGCTACCTCACCACCCATGTTCAATTTTTATAATCTGGGCTGGTGATTTTAATGTGCATTGCTGCACCACATCAGACCAACGTATCTGTGGGGTAACTGACGCTAATGATTCGCTGCTTGTCCATTTTAATCATCATAATTTAAGAAAAGTTTTAAACAGTTTTTTATTAACCTGGGACCTGGTCATAATAAACCTGTGTCACCTCTCTACAGGTCAACTTCTCCCTACCTTTCAACGAACTGGGGCTATTTCGATAATTGATTTTACAATTATTCAAGCTAACTTTAAGAGATGTATTAAGTCCTCTAAGGCTGAGCTAACAAAATTTAGTGATCACGCTTTCTTCCTCTTTTGCCTTGTCTGACCTCTCTCTGCTAAGACAAGCCCTATCATTGACCCAAAACCTATCCTGAGTAGAAAAAACAGATTTACACTAAAGTGGGAGAAAATAGATCCAATTTCTTTTCTCCCCAAGGTTGTAAAGGAGGTGTTACCCGAGATCCAATCCTGTTTGGATACTCAAACTTACAGCTACCAAGTAGTAACAGCATTTAGAAGAATCTTAACATCTATTAGTTCTAATCTCTCACGTCCAGCTAAAAGTAACACTCCATTGGTGACTAAATGGTTTGAGACAAATTGCTCGAAGGCTTCCAAACAACTTCGCACTGCTCTAAAAATATATCCCAGAAACAAAGATTTGACAAGGAAGCTACGAGCTGACTATAAGACAGCTAGGGAGATGAGAAAGAAGCAGTTGCAGGACGAAGCATAGGAAAACCTGCGTGAGGCCTCTAGGAGTTAAGGCAGCAAGGCCTTTTGGACGGTGGCAAATGCCCCTTTTCTGCAGGATCAGGGCGGGCCCTTTCTTGATCTCCACATAGATGAATCCACCTGGATGTCTCATTTCCAGAACATTTTTCATGTACAGAGGGATAGTATTACAAAAGAACCTGAGGTTCTGATGGTGGCCCAACTGGGATGGAATGTGCCTTAGAGGAAATTGAGCTTGCACTCTCCCAATCACCAGCCTTAAAGGCAGCGGGCCGGATGGGGTCCCACTGGATATTTTCCATGTACATCAAAATCTGTGGGCCCCACTCCTGACCCAAGTCTTCAACGCTGTTACCAAAGTGGGTCCCACGGCATCCTGGAAACAATCAGTGATTATCCCTATATATAAGAAGGGTTATCCCTCGAACCCCGCAAACTACCACCCAATCTCCTTGTTGGACAGCACCGCCAAGCTAATGGGGAGATTGCTTCTAAATAGATTGGAGGACTGGGCATTTGAAAATAATGTTTTAGCCGAGACCCAATATGGGTTCAGAAAGGGGAGGGGTACGATTGATCAAGGCTTTAATCTAGTTTTGCTCGCAGCGAAATATGTCTATGCAAAAAAGGGTCTGTTTTATATAGCTTTTATGGACTTGCCCGCGGCCTTCAACTGCGTGGGGCACAAAAAATTGTGGGCTCTTATGGAGTCGATGGGCATGGACAACTCCATAATCCTTTTTATTAGAGAGATGTATAGAGAGGCAGGGGCTGTAATCAGGTTTGGAAAACAGGGGGAATGCACGAAATTGTTCAGAATTGAAAAGATCGTTCGACAGGGGTGTGTCCTCGCCCCCCTTCTTTTCTCTTTGTAAGCCAACAAACTGAACAAAGTTTTGACCGCACAATGTAGGGACGTTCCTTCTGCAGGTGACTTATCGCTGCCAGCTCTCCTCTATGCAGATGATGCAGTCCTGATGGCCAGAACACCTCTGGCCCTACAGCGTTTGATTGGCATATATTCAAATTATATGGCTGAACTGGGTTTGTTTGTCAACAAATCGAAAACTTTTGTTATGGCAGCGGGGACAGGAAGAAAAAAGCCAATTTCACTCCAACTGGACGGGGGCTCCCTGCATTGTGTAGAGTCCTTCAAGTACTTGGGTCTCTTTTTCGACTCCAAACATAACTTAACTGGTCTGCTATGGTAGAAAACAGAACAAACATGTTGAAAAGAAGCATAGCTGCTCTGTGGAAATTTGCTTCCAACCTGGGTAAAAAGCCATGTAGGGAAATGGTAGGAGTCTACCTGGCGAAATCTGTAGCCTTAGCCACATATGGTGCCGTAATATGGGGCACAGCTCAAGTGGGTGCCCTGCAGACAGCGGAGGATGCTCTCAGCCCCTCTGGCTTGCTCGAACTTGATTGCCCACAAAGAACTTGGCCTCCCTTTTATTACCGACTCGATCAAACTGACCCGCTCCTTTTATGGTTGAGAATCTGGAAAAGGGGCTCGGTTATGATAAATCAAGTGGTAATAAAAGATATAATCAATCTTGACCGAGCCAACAGTATCCCAAGGCTAGCATACATTAAGCAGTCCTTCACTGATCTGGGCCTAGCTTTCCTGTATGCATCACCCTCAAAATGTTTGTCTTTTTCTAAATCCAAGATAAGAGAGGCCTTCGTCACTAGGTGTGAACTAGAAAGATGGCAACGTAATCAAAGTAAAGTTACGGTTTTATCTTACCAGACCCTGCCTAGAGCGGCCACGGGACATGATTCCTATCTCTCCTTTGTTATCATTAATACGCACCGATATCTATTGACTAGGATGAGACTGAATTTTTTTCCTTTATTGGTAGGTTACCCAGCTCAAGCATATTCATTAAATCATGTATCGCTATGTCCTTGTGATGACCTATCCCCACAAACTATGTCGCACATTTTATTTTTCTGCTCTTTTTATAAAATGGAAAGGAAAAGATTCATCATCCCAATGTTAACCAAACTGAGTATATCCTCTCACTCCTCAGCTCTTGCGGTTATTAATACACTGGAAACCCCTTTCGTCTGTTTTATGACTGCAAACATTTTATATTCAGTTTTGCGGACTAAGAAAAGTTCACCCGAGAGGGGGTTGTTTTATTGGATCAGTTTTAATAGTCTGCTTATAACTGCCTATTTACTGATAATGAGCTGCTGTAAGAATATTAATATATTAGCCATGGTATGCTGGAAAGAGCTTGCGTAGGAGTGGTGCTGACTTAACTTGATTGTCTTAATAACTTGTTTTTATTATCTTAATCGCTGAAAATGAATTGTTGTTTGGTTTCCTATACCTTAGTAATGTGTGCTGTTGGTTTTTAGTGATGGATATGTTTGAGAATATCGATATTTTAAGAAACAACCAATTGTAGATTTTAACATGTTTTTGACTATTTTGTACTGTGATATTTCTCTGTACTTTTATGCATTTATCAAATGCGAATAAAGCTGTTTTGATGGTTTGATTAATTGAAAAAAAATTATTTTCTAAATGGAAGTTTTGGTTCTGTACTCAGAAGAGAAAAAAGTTTCCCTGTGAATTTTAGTTTTATGATATGGCACTAGTAGTGCATTTGTGACTTGTTCTTGCTGAGTTAAGCTTACATACTGACATCATTACAAAGAAGGAGGAGGGGCGTGGTCCGCGATGATGGCGGACGTGCTCTGTTGAGCTCCGCTGCTAATCCGCTATAATCCTTTCATTTCTCCGTCATAAGCATCCCTGGAGCCGCAAAACAATTCCGCTGCTCTCCAACGAGCACGGGGACAACTCATAAGTTCGACGGCCGCTGAGAAATAGCGGAGCAGTGACCTGACGGTATCAAAGAGGCGCGGCCTGTGGCGGGGGTGCGCGAGTCACGGCTACGGCTGCTACGCAACACCAAGGCCCTGCCGTGGCTTGAGAAGCATGCAGTGACAACTCGGCAGGAGCGCCAGCGCCGCAGACCACCTGGGCCCCCCTGGTTGCCCACACGTTGCCGACAGAGGCCTGTGCCTTGGGGACAAGACTGAACCCGACGCTGGGGGTGGCGATCCGAAGGCGCCCCCTTCGGCCCGGGATTTTACCAGTGGTGGGAACCGAGGCACATGGAACACACCGCCACAGGGGGATGGACCCGAAGACCTGCCACCCGGGAACCACACCGCAAATGACCAGCTCTAAGGTGAGTGCGGTGCAATGCACTAGGCCAGCTTCCACCACTAAATACTGACGGAATGCGCAGGACTACACTGAAACTTGGGCACTAGTGCGGCACGAGGGGCTGTGCATCGGATCCATACAGCGAACAGAAAAGAAGGGTGGGACAACGGAAAAGACGGTCGTAGATGACCTGCGGACGCTGTTGACACAGTAGACATGGGTGTAGCTCAGGCCCCACGCAACTCGCATAATAACCGGGGTTGGAGAGGCACAAGACCACTCACCGACCTTAGGCCACATGGGGGCGGCCATCACTGTGGGGGAGGTGCGGAAGTGCACAACGGACAAGATACCGTATAACCAAGAATATCTCTTCCCACAAAGGTCCATTAACCACCCCAAT
Organism: Calotriton arnoldi; assembly: GCA_963921515.1. Classification (NCBI taxonomy): domain Eukaryota; kingdom Metazoa; phylum Chordata; class Amphibia; order Caudata; family Salamandridae; genus Calotriton; species Calotriton arnoldi. The sequence goes on along the minus strand of CAWUFW010002254.1, from coordinate 1,041,829 downwards.
GTTAGTCTAGACCCACGAAACGAAGGGAAATCAAACAGTGGAAATCTGGGCCAGAACAATCAGCCACTGGAATAACGCAGCACTAGCATACGCAGGCGGATTTGCCACGCAGCACACAGACAACATATGTCTCACAGAGGCCGGCTAAGGTCAAGTACTGGAGGTCCATCGGGACAACTCCCCTCAACCCACACCCAGTCTGACAAAATGCCCGGGGAAGGTTCCACGGACCAGATGTCCAACAAAATAGACGCTGTACTGGCAACGGTGGAAAAGCTGAGCACCACCATGGAACAAACGAGAACCTCGCTGGAAAACAAAATTGACAAAGTAGCTCTTGACCTAAACCTCCTGCACGCCGACCATCGTAACCTCACAGACAGAACATTCAAGCTGGAAGCAACAATGATGGAAATCTGCCCGCAGGTACAGGCTGCCGAAAAGCGGCTTAAAGATCTTACTGCCCATGTCAACTTCCTCGAAAGCCGAGTCGAAGACTCAGAAGGCCGTTCCAGACGAAACAACGTTCGCGTAGTAGACCTGCCAGAGGGCACAGAAGGAAGGGACGCAACGACATATGCAGAGAGCTGGGTCTGTAGTCTGATGCCGGAGGGATCACTGTCACAGCACTTTGTTATAGAGCGAGCACACAGAGTGCCAAACAGGCCCCCACCACCGGGAGCAAACCCAAGAACATTCATGTTCCGCATACTGAATTATAAGGACAGAGACGCGATTTTACAAGAAACCCGGAAGCAGCAGAAAATACAGGTGGCAAACAACATAGTCATGTTCTTCCCTGACTTCACTGCAACAGTACAATGGCAAAGGTATTCCTTCATGGAGGTGAAGCAACGACTTCCTCAGCTGGAACTTAAATACTCCCTGCTGTTCCCTGCCTGCCTGCGGGTTATTGCAAAAGGAAAAACGCACTTCTTTGACACCCCCGTAGCGGTATGTGAATGGCTAGATTCCCTGGGGTTGACTGGGCGAGTCGCACCTAACGGAAGAATAGGGGAAAAACACTTAAACAAGGATCCAAGACAGTACAGAGGAGGGAAAAGGCGCAAAAAACAATTACCAACCCAAACTCTCGGTCCAAATCCTGAACAAATGAGACTAGACCAGCGCAATGCCCTCCAAGCAGCAGCAGAAATTGGACACACACCGGGCGACGCATCTTCGCAGGCAAGCCTACCAGATGGAGGAAGTGACGCAGAATCCACCGATGAAACGCTGAACTCGCAGGACTCGGAAGTGTTGCCGGAGGTCACTCCTCAGACTGCAGATGGCATATTATAACGCATCATTAGCTGGTCATAGGACTTGATGAACGAGACTTCGTCGATGAATATGCAAGTACAAAGAGACTCCAGAATTGTTGTTACATATATTAGTTGTCAATACTAATGTTTAAGACACTCTTCTCATTCCATGAATAAGGTATAAAGTCTTAAGGTAAATTTAAAGGCCATTATCACGCATTGTCATGTATGCTACCATATATGACGGGGCGGCGAGTCCTAGGACCTGTGAGGCTCCGGTATATGCCTTCCTTATGTTAAAAAGGGGATATCATGTTCTTCTTATTTCACATCTATTGAAGCGCATAGCCCGAGTGGTCGTACCCCCTAGCTATTGACGATATGTTTGTTTGTCTCATGGTTTGGACGACTGCTTGTTGCACTCTCGCCCTTTTGGCATTATACGTTTTGTTCTTTATTAGTTTAGTTACTCGTCACACATTAGGTTGAAGCAACTCCCAAATTGCCTCAGTAGCAGCATGCCGGACACCCCCACCCTCAGATCATACAGCGCGCTTCACGGTTACTCCTAGGACCCTCATGAGTCATGAGCCTACCTTCTCACCTACACCATGGCGCCAATTAAGATATGCATCTGGAATGTAAGAGGGATACATACTCCCTCCCGCAGATATCTGATTTACTCATATCTTAGGCGGCATCATGTCCAAATAGCTCTTTTACAGAAGACACACTTAGCGGGTCTGAATCAAGGAGCTTACAAAGGAGATGGAGGGGGCAACTATACGCCACGAGATATTCCGCGTATGCCAGAGGTACATTAGTATGGGTCAGACCCAGCACCCCATTTAATATAGAGGAATCGCATATAGACACGGACGGCCGATATGTCATAGTGAAGGGAAGGCTGGATGGTAGGCCAATCGTAATAGCATCAATATACGCACCCAACACTGAACAAGCTCCATTCCTAGATTCCCTGTCGAGCAAGTTGTTATCCTGGCGTGGCACCCCGATGCTTCTTGGGGGGACTACAATTGCGTTTTAGATGCATCTCTAGATCGTTCCTTTCCACCACTACCCAGCGCACCCACTGCCACAGCCATGAGAGCACTGAACACTTGGGCCACACAGTGGCACTTAGTAGACGCATGGAGACACAGAAATCCCATGGATAGGGTCTATTCCTTTTATTCAGGAGCACATAACTTGCATGTCCGCCTTGACCGAATGCTAGTCACAGATGACTTACTACCGGTCATAGCAGACCCTCAATATCTCAGAAGAACCCACTCTGACCACAATCCACACACGTTGCAATTAGACTGGGGCATTAACACACCGCTGATCCCACGATGGCCCATACAGCCCGCATTGTTAGAGGACGGTCCCTTTAGAGACTCATTGGGGGAGGCAGTGGCACATTACTTTGAAGAAAACGCTGACACCGCATCATCGACATTAATAGAATGGGACACCTTTAAAACGGTTATCCGAGGACACTGCCTCGGCGCTCAGGCTGGCATGCGCAAGACGCTCGAGACAGACCTTACTAAGTTGGAAAATAGATTAGCGAACCTCGAGAAATGCGCAGCGGGCGACCCACGCTCCGGTAGGAGACTGAGTGAGAGCAAGACAGAGCATGCCCACCTACTGGAGAGGCTCTGCTGCCTTAATTACGCTGCGCACTCAGCACGCACACACAACACTGCGGAGAAAGCCGGCAGACTTCTTGCGTGGCTCATCAGGCAGGAAGACACCAGATCCCCCATTACATCCATTCGCTCACCGCAAGACACAATATTGTATTCACAGCAAGATATCCAGTGTGAATTTGCAAGGCACTACACCACGCTCTATAAATCCACAGTTAGTGTATCGTCAGAGGAGATCCACTGATATTTAGCAGATATTACCCTCCCACAAATAACCCCGGAGCAGTAGCTAGAGCTTGACGCTCCAATTAACATGGAAGAAATACTGTCAGGCATGCGTGCTCTGGCTACTGGGAAAACCCCCGGCCCCGATGGCTTGCCATCTGAATTTTACAAAACTTATGCGGAGATGCTGGCACCACAACTCAAAAGGGTGTATGACACTGCATTGATGGACTCCACGCTCTCGGCCACACAAAGGGAGGCATTATTAGTCTCCTTCCCCAAGCCAGGCAGGGATCCGGAATTATTAGGATCATATAGACCGCTGGCATTACTCAATATGGACTATAAAATTCTAGCGTCCATTATCGCTGCAAGATTGGCACCGTTAGCGAAAACCTTAGTACACCCTGACCAGAACGGCTTCGTCCCCGCCCGGAGCACATCATTGAACATACGAAGATTCTTCAGAGTCCAACAATATGCCATCGACGCCTGGCCTAACTCGGGCTGTATGGTATTGGACCTGGAGAAGGCATTCGATTCACTTGAATGGCCCTACCTCTTCGAGGTACTCCGCGGGTATGGGTTTGGAGTCACCTTTCTCCAAATGTTTAGACTACTATACGCACAACCCACGATCAGGGTCGGCACTGGCTGCATAACATCAGAGAGTATACCTATCAACAGTGGCACCAGACAGGGCTGTCCTCTGTCTGCACTCCTTTTTTCACTAGCTATGGAACCATTGGCGACTCGATTGCGTAGTGGGGGAGAAGACTGGGGCATTCGCCTGGGTGACGGCTTACATGCTATTTCACTCTACGCAGCTGACCTCCTGCTATACCTTAGGGACTTACACAACATACCTGACTCTATAGCGGAAACACTAGAGAAATTCGAGAAGACGTCAGTCCTAAGGGTGAACTGGGCTAAGTCATGCCTATATCCCTTCAGGGGCGAGACACCAAACCCAGATCTGCTAATAAACAATTCCCTCCTCAATTGGCAAGCATCCACCTTTAGATGCCTGGGCATCTTCGTATACCGCGACCCGGCAGATATCCTGGAAGGAAACTTGACTAGAGCTGTATCCGCCATTAGGTCCCAAATCAAGTTCTGGAAAACATTGCCACTAAACGTGATGGGCAGAATTGCCCTGACCAAAATGGTAATGCTGCCAAAGCTATTGTATTATTTCTCCAATCTCCCCTTTACGTTCCCACCAAAACATTCCGAGAGATTGAACAATTGACCCGAGGCTTTATTTGGAACTCGGGCCACCACAGAATAGCATTGTGGAAGCTGTATGCCCCCCCACGCGGGGGAGACTTGCGGTTCCCAAAATGGAACTATATTACTTGGCTGCACAGCTGCAGAGGGTGATGAAATGGTTCGCCGGGCTTAACTTAAATGACACAGCTACATCACACCCACCCTGGTCACAATCCCAGATTTACCTTTTATTCCATTCGATTGCTTGCCCCCCAATCCATCGCCGGCTTGCCTGGCCCTGGCCCACCGTTGCCATAAACGCAGCCTCTATCTTACCAGGAACGCGATCCCTTACGCCCCAGCGCTGCCGCTTTTGGGGACACCGAGACACAAAACAGGCACCCTCAATAATACGCTTACACACTGGCACAAAGCTGAGATACACACTCTTGGTGATTTATACGATGACGGTACCTTGCTATCCTTCAACAGACTGTCTGAGGAGAATGACTTACCGGCAGGTCAGTTCCTGTTATACAACTCAATAACGCGATTCCTTGCCTCGGCATGGGGAGACATAACCACCGAACTGGAGACGCATCTCCTGATCCAGTACCTACATGTCATGGGAAATGGGTCCCATATAGTCCATTGGCTGATGGAGGCATTACTAACTCACACCACACAACCCATGACAGCTTTGCATACACAATGGGAGGAGGACAGGTGAAACCCAAGCACAGACCCTGAATGGAACAAAATTCTGGCCAGCCCCACACAAATACCAAGAAATGCCAAATTCAGGCTCATACAATTACACACAGGGCATATCTGTCTCCAGACAAGTTGAACACATATTTTAAACTCACCAATTCGGCATGCCCTCGCTGCTCGCAGGTGGGCGCTGATTTTCTGCATATGCTGTGGTATTATCCCTCCCTACAAATATACTGGCAGGGAGTAACGGCGGCGCTATCGACCTACACTGACAGGCCTCAATTGCAAACATGGGAGGAGTGCATATTATGCTCTTACCCTAGATTCAAGAAACACAAGGTAACCTCCAAGTTCACTGATTTGGGTCTTATAGTCGCCAAAAGGCTAATCACAAAACGATGGAAAAGCAGAGACCCCCGCTATTAACAACTGGAAGAATGGGCGCAGGCAGAAAGCACAGTCTTACATAGGGAAGAAATGGCTGGCCTGCGCAAATATTCCATTGCGCAGTATCGGGATGTAATGTTGTTAGACTTGCAACAGGTAGATCAGGAAACCGAAAGCACTAACTCGCAAACTGGCGACAGGCCGGGATCCGACGCAGACACCTAAAACGGGATACAAGACACGTGCTAACCACGATAAGTTGATGCGCATGCTGTATAGGAGTAGAGTGAAGATAATGTGCTCTGAAACTGGAATGACCCCGAACTATGGGGCATATTAACAACGGCCAGCGATAATTATCGCTGGCCGTGCTTAGCGATAATTATATTATCGCAGGCTATCTCTGGCATTTATCGCCCTGGTAGCGCGTTATTAACAACGCGTTACTCCAGGGCGATAAAAATTCCAGAGATAGCGAAGTTATCGCCTTTTGCAGGGAACATCGCTGGTTTTCCAGCGATGTTCCCTGCAAAGGGCGATAACCTTGCTGATACGACCCTGTGGTCGTATCAGCAGAATCCACCTCCTATGCCTAACATAGGTAAGTCAGGATTATAGCAGACGTTAGATTTTGGCGAAAACGGCCGTTTTCGCCAAAATCTAACGTCTGCTATAATCCTGTGGGCTGCCTTGTAAATATCGAGATGTGAACATCGGCGATATTTGCAACGTAGCCCATCCGGAGTACGCCAGTAACGCCCACTTTGCATCTCATTAGAGATGCAAGGATGGGCGTTGGGGAAAGAGGCGATAGTGCAAGGATTCACGCGATAGCGTGACCTTGCTGATTAGGCGATAGAATTATCGCCGCTTTCCGTCCGAAAACGGACGCTAAAGCGGCGATAATTGCTTATCGCCTCGTTGTTAATATGCCCCTATATACTTTATCAAGACGGTGAGGGTGGGGCGTGAGGTATGACTATTGCTAATCTACAAAAATTGTCAAAAATATTAACTGGAAACGACCTTGGCGTGACGGAATGTTGTTGTTGTTTTGTTAAATATGTGTTAAACATGCACTGTACCGTTATCTATTATGTAGGCCATGAGAGTCGAGAAAAAGCCAAAATGCACAAATGGACACATGAATCCATTGAGAGATGGTACAGTCTGGGCGTGGGAGACGCTTGGTATCAGGCCTGTCTGACATGCAAAATGTACTATAATGACCGTACATTAACTGTGTAATGATTCACTTTTTCTACCCAGTTCAACGTAATTGGATTGTTTTGTCTCGTTATGGATCTATGAGCATGTAAACGCCACTAGATAAGCGCCAACAAGTATATTGAACTTTATTACAAATGTAAACGGTAATCTTTATACGAAATGCAATAAAGAAATTTAAACAAAAATCATTACAAAGAAGGAGTGTTTAGCCAACACTTCTACCACCAATAGTGTGGCTCTTAAGCGACTCACAACAAACCTGTGACATGCCACAGCTCCGACGCCTTCTGGCAAAACATGATTTTACAGTGCACCAAATCATAAATGCCCACAAACAGCAATTAAACGAGCTTAGAAATATTTAAATTGCAGTTTTAAGACGTGGTCTTTGTGAACCAGTGAAGAGTAAGATGAAAGGTCAGGACAACGCCAGGTTTCAGCCTCCTGCTCTCCAGTAGACATCTAGACATGGGCTGTCAGAACTAATAGCTGCAATTAATTCTTCCAAACCATACACTAGAGATTGTGATTGTCAGACTAGATGCGAGACGTTCATTAGCTTCATTATAAAATACTGTTTTCACTGAAATTCTGGTGTGATGATTGTATGAAATGAAAAGCCTGCCAGCAGGCGGGGAGGAGGCTAGTGAATTATTATTTTTAAAAAGCCTAATATAGAAACAAAAGAGTAGCATTAGACCCCAACTATCCAGCTGTTAGGAACAGGAATGTTACTCCAGTTTGTGTACTGCTAGCAGTTGCTGCCAGCCGCGACCCGTGCAGGTAGGAGCGGTAGGGTGGTAAGGTTGGCTGGGGTTGGGGTAGAGGGAGGGAGGGAGGGAGGGGGGGGATTTCGACAGACGATGACGAGGGAATATTAAATAAATAATTAATTTTCCCTCGGCATCATCCGACGAAACTCTCCCCCCCCTCCCCCCGCCCACCGCTCTTACCTTACCTGCACAGGCCACGGCTGGCAAGAGGGTTTGCTACTCTTTACCATAGGTCCATATTGCCATTGTATGGGTAAATATGTGTTAAAGTGATTTGCTCAGAAAACAACATGTACCTGACAATTTTGTCCTAATGGTAAGCAAACTGTTCTAGTTGTGATTTTACGCATTACAGTGTTTTCTTTAACTGTTACCGACCAGAGTGAAGTAAATTTAATCTTCAACTCAGGGATCTTATTAATATAAAGAACTTTACAGAAGCTGAAATATGAAAAGACATCTTTATTAAACTTACATAAGTGAGGCCACGTCACACAGAAGCCGTAGCAACTGTATGAGGCAGTCTGAGGAATACAAAGAACAGAGGCCTTTTATATGCTCTCAGGGTTACAAACTTCAGCATACAAGTAAGGGGCAGTCCTAGCTTGTGCAAGCATGCAAAATACCTAACATTCCTTCTTTACAGTTTACCATTCAGATATTTACAACATTGAAAAAGCAGAGTCATGATGACAAGCCCATTTTCAGTTTGTCCATCCCAAGACCAATTTCCCGGCAAGGCCCGACATTCTCATCAGATATCAGATGGACCCCTAATAAAATCGGGCACCTCCTCCTCGTAAAGCAAGTCATAAAGAAAGAAACATAGACAGGTGTGTGAGAGATTAGGAGTGGTTTGAATGTGATGAAAGGTTTATGGTTTGCTGTGCCTTGATACTAATCTTGATCGGTCACTGGGAAAGGAACTGGTCGAACAGGTTTGGCTTCAGGCAGTGGAGTCAGCTTGCCCAGGTCACACAAAAGTCAACAAAGGTGTACGTGTCCTTCAGACTCGTTTTGGCCTTAGTTATCAGCCTATGTGAGGGCAACCACTTAAAATGGCTGCCATGCACAAAATGGAACCCGAGGGTTCAGGACGAAATCCCTGATTTGAAGGTGATCCAGCCATTCGAACACGCCGAAATTGCCTGGATATAGTATGTTCGTCATTGTCGTTCTGCTGATACCAAAATCGTCATGATTCGACGATGCTTATGACACGAAGCCAAAATTTCAAGTACTACAGACCCTCCTTTTGCCCTTACATAGGCAATTAATATATATACTCACGCTAATCTGAGTCCAGGTCTATATTCACAAATTCATTGAGATGTTGCTGTAGCATCATCCTATTGCTTAGCTCGTACCTTGATACAGGCTTCCTTACACACGATGTAGCACAGAGGCCACACATAGCAGGATCAAATAGGGAATACCTCTATCTGTAGTATGTGGCATAAGACCACACACCCAACAATTAGTGATGTTCACTACTAACTGGTGTTGATGCAGAAGCGGTACAAAGGAATTATTAATAAACTCTGACCTCCTAACCAGTTCGTGTTCAGGTAAAGTATTGAAAGAATGCAAAGAAGTAGTAGTAGGAAGAGACATAGGTTGGGAGGTGGGTACAGATGTCAATTGGGTAGAAAAAAACAATCCCACCCATAAAAGACAATGTCATGTTTAAAAACACTAGAAAACACATTGTTAAGAACATATAGACAACAGGAGAAAGTAGTGACCACTATTACAAACGAATTCATAATTTTTCACCACCCTAAGCAAAAGTAAATCCTAAAATTATCTAGTAACATTTTTAGGGCTCCTATGTATTTCAGTAATTTATTACATGTTCAGGTGAAACAGTGGTGATCCTCATCAATGCTCTGAGGTGAAAAGGGAATACTCTTCCACAGAGAATGGACTTTATTCTGCTTTTACTAAACAGAATACTACTTTAAGACAATGCCAGCAAAACAATAAGAAACAGTCTCATAACACCTATTTTATGCAATCACACGGAAACCACTTTATGCATCAATTATGTCCAAAGTCCGTTCAAGCCTCTCTGGCGAGCTTCCATCGTCCATCAAATCTTCTCCCATTGTTGCATGGGCCTCTTGATTCAGGCCTTATATGAAAAATAGTGTTTTTCAGTATCCGTTGGAGTGCCCTCCTGGCAAACACTCACAGCTCATTTGAAAGTCTCAATGTCTCAAGGCAGTGCACCGATATCTCTCCTCTGCGGCAGGCACTACAGATAGTGTGCTCCTCATTGATCAAGGGCACAGATCATCTTATGCAGATCCGGGTCTACATTCTCAGGCTCCGACACTCATTACTCAGTGTCAGAGGACGCTCAGGCTGCTCTTTGATGGGCACCATAATGTAGTGCCTTTTCCCACTCTTGCATCTTCCGGTGCACTGCACTTCCGTTGGAGCAAAGGAAAAGGGTTGTGTGGCCAAAACTCAGGCCGAGGGGCTCAAGGGACTGCACACTGTCAGAGGTTACCAGCACATGACAGGTGAAAAACTCAGGCCTCAATCCTTTCGCTCTTTTGCACTGAAACTCTCCTGCTTCTTTTTGATGTTCAACGCCTTCTGATGAAGCAAGCATAATACTTCGGAGATACCAGACGTCCGCCTCTCATTTGTGAAGTAGGAAATGTGACGCAGTTGTTTTCTTAAAATTAATGCGAATACAATTTATTTGTGTTTTAACAAGGGGACTGCAAGCAGGTGGCCTGCAATCTGCGAGGGAATGGCCATATGCCATGAGACAGTTCTGGTCTAGAACACACTGTCATTTCTCAAAGGCAATACAAAGACAAAGGCAGTAGGCACAACAGTGCCTCTAGGCTCTTCAATTGGGTTTCCGTGTGAGAGCATATTCTCCATCATCTAATGGTAGATAGCGACATGATTAAGTCTAGGTGTTCCTAAATTCCTTGTCTTAAAAACATCTCAAAAGAAAAATCGCATAATACAGATTATCAGGGGCATGTAGATACCTCCCTTTAAAAGTTGTGCATCAGGTGCACTATGCAATACACAGGCTAATGATCAAAATGTGGAAACAAAAGACAAGAACTAGAGAGTCCTGGTCTTTCCATAATTTAGAACACATCTGATCCCACCAAAAATTAAAGCAGTATGAACAAAAGGGTAAAAATAACCACATTAAAAAGAGTCATTGAAAATTTGTCATGTTCAAAAAAAAAAAAATGTAAGGTATCTCCTATTGAGATGGAAAACTTGTTTTGTTATAGTATTGAGTCAGTTAACCAGTCCATCACTATCCTAACAATCAGACTGGAAAACATTGCAGTGGGCCTAAAGAGAATTCTTGAAAACCAGTCTGGTGATACAAAAGGAATTATACATAATATGGGGGTTTCTGATATATTACTGCGGTCTGGAAGTGTGAACTTGAACAATACATCAATAAAAAGGCAAACTGGTGAAAAGAATATGGAAAAAGGGAAATGGAACTAGGACACAGCTAAAATCCCCAATAACTAGGCATGATGTGACATCAGGGGGGTGACAAAAAGGTTGGCTCTACCGCTGGCCGCTAAACCATATACGGTAACCTCCGCTAATGTTCCAGTTCCTTCTTCAGGGAAAAAAAATATGAAACCTTGTTTCCTTGATATCTTTTTTATTTTTCCTTCAAATACCATTAAAGCCAAATTTGACATACACTGGTGAAGTGTTGTCTGTCTTTCTGTGAAATTTAGTGTCAAAGCAAATCTACCCAACTGTTTGCAGGATACACATCGTCATGTATATCCCTTCACAACACAGGTAAACTTGTAATAGTATCATAAGCAGCAACAAGTGAACCCAAAATGGGAATAACCTGCAAATTTGTGTTTTATACCTAAATGTATTCATTTACTGAAGCCTAAAGCACTTTAAAGCTATTTTAAATGGCAAAAATACCCAAATTCGACTTTGATGTTTGGGGCACTTAAAAATAAATATCCCATAAGTATGTTACATATTAATCATCCTCAGGATGTTCTTTACACATTACAGATATTAGATATTAGACATATCTCATGTAAATCTTTAGAAAAATGAGTTTTTCACACCTGCGCCAAGTGAAAATCCATATGCTAATGTCGTCATTATTCGGTATAGCACAACTTAAATTAAATTTTAATGCTAGGATGTCATAGTATGAGCTTTAAGCTTCATGAATAGTAAAAAACGAATTTTGTAGCACTTATTTTTAATAATTATTTTTCATAATTAATAATAAAAATAAAAAAAATAAAAATAAAATAAAATAAATAAACCCTTTTATTTTTGATAATTCCACATATAAGAGCAAGCTGCATCCCTTGCCTATCATTTTAGACGCATTTATTTATAAGCCTAAACACAGAAGCCTAACTTAAAACATGACAAAATTTGGCGCCACATTTTTCTTTCTAAAAAGGACAATTTTATTTAGCAACAGACCCAATAATATACTTACAAAATGTTGCTTAATAGACTGAAAACATCAAGAAAAACCACGAACAGACATTGAGCTCATTTGAGACATAAACAGAAAGGGGTGAAACACTCAGGACACACAATACGGCGCGCTTTTAGCCATGCATTTCATGAATAGCGCCAACGCTATTCTCTTACAGAAGTTGCACTAATAGGAAAACCACAGACATTTAAACACCCACATTTTAACCCACCTATCAATACTCAGGACAGCCCACAGACTGTACTAGAACCAAACCAATTGTAAATACTAGTCGTAAGTTATATTTACAAGAAACGCTTCTCAATTGTGTTTTTTTTTTTTTTTTAAAAAGACTACGAAAATACACTCAATTCACTAGCTTTGGTTAGCAGAACACCAAACAAAATCGTTCTGCATATCTTCATTCATAAAAACTGCGCAGAACAAAGGATCCTTGTTTTGTATTATGTCATATTTTAATTCCCTGGGGATACAAAATCACCAAGGAAGAAATATGTTTGTAAATCTAAACCTATTTAGATTTTCCCTTTAGGGGAAGTCGGCTAATCCAAACGTATACAAAGTTGGCCAACATAAAGCTCCAAATTTGCTAAGATCAGGCATCTTATAGCTCACTAATCTAGCTTCAAACTTCAAGGGGCTATCTCTATCGATACACTCGTAAATATACAAGACCCTCGGTTTTTGAAAATTGCAATCTTCAAATAAAACTAAGGACCAAACAAACTAAGAACCAATCAAACTAAGACTCAAAGGAACCAAGGAACCAAAGAACAAACGACTGGGAGCGACCCACTTATACTTAACTCTTACTTTTACTAATCAAAAGGTTATCCAAATTCTATCTGTCAAGTTCTACATGACCTAACGGTCTTTTAGAATACTCACGCCAAAAGGTTCTCAGTCAGGAGTGACGTCATGTGGAGGATCAAAAATCAGGAAGATCAGAAATGTACTGGGCTGCAGAAACAAAGAATCTCCAGAATCCTTGTGCACAGAGTACCTCCTTAGTAGAATCTTGTTCTGTCCTCCTCAGTAGATTTCAGTCTCCTGACAAGATCTCCCACAGAAAGCCACTTCTCTGATGAGGCCCCGCGTTGGCTGCGCCATTTGAAGTAAATCTAATCTTCAACTCAGGGATCTTATTAATATAAAGAACTTTACAGAAGCTGAAATATGAAAAGACATCTTTATTAAACTTACATAAGTGAGGCCACGTCACACAGAAGCCGTAGCAACTGTATGAGGCAGTCTGAGGAATACAAAGAACAGAGGCCTTTTATATGCTCTCAGGGTTACAAACTTCAGCATACAAGTAAGGGGCAGTCCTAGCTTGTGCAAGCATGCAAAATACCTAACATTCCTTCTTTACAGTTTACCATTCAGATATTTACAACATTGAAAAAGCAGAGTCATGATGACAAGCCCATTTTCAGTTTGTCCATCCCAAGACCAATTTCCCGGCAAGGCCCGACATTCTCATCAGATATCAGATGGACCCCTAATAAAATCGGGCACCTCCTCCTCGTAAAGCAAGTCATAAAGAAAGAAACATAGACAGGTGTGTGAGAGATTAGGAGTGGTTTGAATGTGATGAAAGGTTTATGGTTTGCTGTGCCTTGATACTAATCTTGATCGGTCACTGGGAAAGGAACTGGTCGAACAGGTTTGGCTTCAGGCAGTGGAGTCAGCTTGCCCAGGTCACACAAAAGTCAACAAAGGTGTACGTGTCCTTCAGACTCGTTTTGGCCTTAGTTATCAGCCTATGTGAGGGCAACCACTTAAAATGGCTGCCATGCACAAAATGGAACCCGAGGGCTCAGGACGAAATCCCTGATTTGAAGGTGATCCAGCCATTCGAACACGCCGAAATTGCCTGGATATAGTATGTTCGTCATTGTCGTTCTGCTGATACCAAAATCGTCATGATTCGACGATGCTTATGACACGAAGCCAAAATTTCAAGTACTACAAGAGAGCCAATTGCATTTCAGCAGCAAGACCTTGCATTCAGGGAGTTGTAGTTTTCATTAGTTCCTTACGCTTTTTTTGTTATGTACTTGGCCTTAAACATCTGAACAAAACTAAAACTCCTGACTGAAAGTGTCAAACATGTCTCTCGGCCACTTCACAGCTATTGACTGGGGTGCTGGAGACCTTAGTAGATGCATTACATTTTTAGGTCGATGGAATATTTTAATATGGAGTGCTAAGAAACACAGAGAGTAGAGAAAGATAATGTTAAATGATAGTAAAACATGGTAAAATAAGACATTAGCAAACATGATCCATATTACTTTGTGTCATTCCAAAAATACCTTTGTGCCATGACCAGCTTTTTCTGTTGTTCATCACGGTAGTTCACAAATTTCCCTCTGTATCGAGGGACAGACAATGGTGTGGAAACACCCTCACAAGACCCAGTTAGATATATTTGGACTCAGGCCCACTCTGTTAAACATTTCTGGCTTAACTCCTACTGTGTACATGAAGCTCAAATTTTATTTAATTCCATCTGCACTATTCTAATGCGGATTTGTTTACAATTAACTTTCTTTTACATTTGACATTCCTATTCTATCTTCATTTTTTTTAAAGTATATTTTTCCTTAAAGATTTAGGGGCACATGCATCAAGGTAAGCTTTTGCGATTCCTTAATTGCGAATATTAAGGAATCGCAGTTAAGGAATCGCAAAAGCCTATGAATGTAGGAATCGCAAAAAAAATAGCGATTCCTAAACATTCCTTAATTACGACTCGCAAATTGCAAGTCGCAAATAAAGAATGGCCTACAGGCCCATAGGAATGAATGGGAATTGCATGCGCAATTTGCGAGTACCCAATAGGTACTCGCAAATTGCGCATGCAATTTCAAGGGTGCAAGGGTGCCAAAGGGACACCCTGTTGCACCCCTGAAATTACAATTTTGCCACATGTTGCGCACACACATGCCCCAAGGGCGTGTGTGTGTGTAACATGGGACTTTGAAAAATGCACTTTGGTGCATTTTTTAAAGAAATCGCAAATTACCATCACCTTTCAAATGACGGTAATTTGCGATTCTTAATTGCGAAATCGCAATTTTTTTCTTAAATGCAATCGCAATTAAAGTAATCACAAATTTTGGGATTGCTTATTTAGCGATTTTTGCATTTGGGATGATGCATCTCAAATGCAAAAATACTGGTCGCAAAGGGGCAGATTCTGCGAATCTGCCAGTTTGCGACCGGTATTTCGTTTGATGCATGTGGGGGTTAGTGCCCACATGGTTACTGAAGATCCAGGCTAATAAAACAAATGTAAACATGACATTCTGCATGAGCTGGCTTTTTCCCCAGAGTTAAAAGTTTGGGGCATATTGATGAGAGGCTTGTGTCAGTTTGCATCACGCAGCATGGTACATTAGTGACGCAAACCACTAAGTCACATTTTTGAAGCCAAGCAAAGCCACTTTGCATGGCTTTGAGTGGCTTCATTTATCTGGAGTAATGCAACACAGCGTAAATTGCTGTGTTGCATTATTTGGTCTGGGTAGGCATTCCATGGGTGCTTTGTGGGTGTTCCCATGCAACTCCCATGGATTTATGATGCATTCCCATATTTACAAGAACTTGCAAACCTGGGAATGCCCCAAAATCTTATGCCTTCCCAAGTGAGGCATTATGAGGAGCCTCGTGCCTTCCTCTTTCTCTGTGTACTGCATTCTCCAGCACACAGAGAAAGAGGAATATGCCTCTTATGATTGGTTTTGTGCAGAAAGGTGCCTCTCCCTGTACAAAAGCAATCCAGAATGCAACACAGGCACCCTTGCACTGAAAGGGTGCCTGCATTGCCACTAGGCAGCCAAAAGGGTGCCAGTGCATTGAAAAGAACAGGAATGCACTCCATTGCCTTAAATATGGTTCATTTCTGCCTTTTCTCTGTCAAACAGTTCTGCGCGTCAAAGGTGACTTGTTGAGCTGCACAGCGTGACTTCTTCATAAATGAGCCCCTTTGTACTTTTTTTTTATATATATAATCTATTGTAACTCTTTAACACTTCTACAAGGCTTCAAAACACATTCTCTCACATGAACTTTAATGTTCTAAATCAGAGAAGTAAGAGTCCATTTGGCGTAGAGTGAGCCTAGCGGTGTGGGAAATTCCATTTACTCTAAGAGGCAAATTGATGCAAAATTGAAGGGCATATTTATGAGCGCCTTTGCATTGCTTTTGCAGCACACAACATGGTGGAAAAGCAACACAACTTAAAAATTAGATTTCTGAAGCCACACGCCACCTTGCATGGCCCTGAGTGACTTCATATATCTTGAGTAATGCAACGCAGCAATTTGTGCTGCGTTGCATTACTCTGCACCAGGGAGGTGTTTTCAGTGATGTTGCATGAGTGTTCCCTCACAACATCCATGGATTTTGACGCATTTCTAGATTTACCAGAAGTGGTAGACCTAGGAATGAGCCAAAAACCTACATCTCCCCAGGTGAGGCGTAACAAGGAGAAATATCTTTGTTTATCTTCGTTTGTTCCTCTTTCTATGTGTGCTGCGCAGCACACATAGAAAGAGGAACAAGCCTCTGGGGATTGTTTTTGTGCAGGAAGGTGCCCCTTCTGGCACAAACAAATTCTCCTTTTCAGCACAGCGGAAAAGGCAGGAATGCGTCGTATTGACTTAAATACAGCACATTCCTGCCCTTTCCCTGTCACGCAGTGCTGCGCAGCAAGGTGACTTGATACGCTGCACTGGTTGACTTGGCCATAAATATGGGCCACAGCTTTGAGCACTGCCGAGTATTGCTTAGATCTGGGGTCTTGATATTTGAAACATATAAATAATAAAACATAAACATGAATAAAAATAGTTTAATAAATACAATTAGTTGAACGTCCTGAGTAGTAAATTCTCTCCTATCATATACTGGTCCAATTTCAATAAGCTTCTTTTTAAAGGTATTTAATTCTGGAATTTAATCACCTTTTCGTTTAAACCCATTTATGCATCACCCATGCCGAGCGATAATAGTCCAATCAAGATGCCAGTCTTTTGTAAGTAGATCAAGCAGGACTGTGAAGGGATTTCATTAAGCGTTGTGGTTTTACAAATCCGTAAATAGATGTGGCAGAGCTTACATATAAACGAGACTCTAATGCAGTGAAGTAGAATTTTACTGTAACTGCACTTGTGAGAGCAAAGTAAGACTCTTTAGAAGAAGCAACTGCATGAATCACTAGTGTAAACTACATTGATTTGCACTCCGTAATATTAAAAAAAAAATGTTTACTCTGATGGCCGCAATGGCTTACACAGAAACCTTCGTACGTGAATGGGTAAAATAGGCCAAGGGCTGTGTGACATCATCATCTCTGTGGATGTGTACGCGGTGCTTACGGGCACCAGCACTCATTTTTGGAGAACGAGGCTTATTTTTCGTTCTCAAACTTTGACCCACAGCAGGAGAGAGAAAAGTAGAAAAGGGAGAAAGATGATGACAGAGAACGATAGGAAACGGTAACAAAGGAGAAATCAGGGTGAAGTAAAATGAGCGAAAGTGGAGGGAAATGGAAGAAAGAGGCATGAAACAGTATCAAGACCGTGGGTGTACATAATTCATATAATTTGCTTTCGCGTAATAATGTGAAATGTCTTATTTAGTGCTCTATTTTAGCGTGGAATGCATCGTAGTGTGAATATTTTAAAATATACTGCGAGAAACAAATGCTATCGGCTACAGTAGCTCACATTTTGGTTGTTAACCTTATTCCCAAGGTATCATTTTGCCATAAACGGTGGCGTATTTACACAACGTGGCATAATGCCTTAAATTTCGGCAATTTCACATAACAAGCGTAGAACAAAATTCCAGAAATGTGCCGGCGCAAATCAATTTTCACCCAGGCCTAATCAAGACTAGGCGTTCTCAGTACTAAACAACTCCAGATATCAGGATGAGAGATGATGTGTTCCTAAGAAAATCTTTTGGCCCCTGCACTTAATATTATTACTATTATTATTATTATTATTATCGAATCACTGACAGAATATCAACGTCAAAAATATCGACGTCAAAAATATCGGAGGCGAAGTATCGATGTCAAAAATATCGAAGTCCTATCTACATTATGGTAAGTACAAAAATATCTAGAAAAAAATATTGTTGTCAAAAATATCTTTGTTAAAAATATCGTTTAAAAAAAAAAAATAATAATGTAAAATAAAGTAACTGATACAAATATTTAAAATAAACAGTTAAAAATATGTTTAAAATTATAAGTAGTACATATAATGTAAAAAAATAAATAAACATATACATATAAAATATAATCTATATACTTACTTAATAATATTTACAATTAATTATTGTAATAACTTATTAATTGTTAAAAACATTTTATAAATTATAAATACATACATACACATACAACATTAATATAAATAAAAATATAAAAAATATATATAACAAATAAAAAAAAATTGTTAAATAAATTATATACTACATTAAATAAAACAGTAAATATTGGATAGCGTAGGGGTAAAAACTACCATTCCCACTCCAGAGAGTGTAAAAATAGGGAAAGTGTTGGATAGCGTAGGGGTAAAAATTACTATTCCAACTCCAGAGAGTGCAACAGTAGGGAAAGTGTTGGATAGCGTAGAGGTAAAAATTACTATTCCAACTCCAGAGAGTGCAACAGGAGGGAAAGTGTTGGATAGCGTAGAGGTAAAAATTACTATTCCAACTCCAGAGAGTGCAACAGTAGGGAAAGTGTTGGATAGCGTAGGGATTAAAAATACTATTCCAACTCCAGAGAGTGCAACAGTAGGGAAAGTGTTGGATAGCGTAGAGGTTAAAATTACTATTCCAACTCCAGAGAGTGCAACAGTAGGGAAAGTGTTGGATAGCGTAGGGGTTAAAATTACTATTCCAACTCCAGAGAGTGCAACAGTAGGGATAGTGTTGGATAGCGTAGGGGTAAAAATTACTATTCCAACTCCAGAGAGTGCAACAGGAGGGAAAGTGTTGGATAGCGTAGAGGTTAAAATTACTATTCCAACTCCAGAGAGTGCAACAGTAGGGAAAGTGTTGGATAGCGTAGGGATTAAAATTACTATTCCAACTCCAGAGAGTGCAACAGTAGGGAAAGTGTTGGATAGCGTAGAGTTTAAAATTACTATTCCAACTCTAGAGAGTGCAACAGTAGGGAAAGTGCTGGATAGTGTAGAGGTTAAAATTACTATTCCAACTCCAGAGAGTGCAACAGTAGGGAAAGTGTTGGATAGCGTAGGGGTAAAAATAACTTACTAATAATTAAAATATATTTTTTTAAATAAATAATAATTTAATTATTAAATAACAATAAATTAATTAACAATACCAATAAATAAGTACTTAAAAATAATTACCAATTAATAATTAATTAACAATTAAATAGATGATAAATACAATTAAATAATAATTATTAACAATTAATTACCAAATAATAATAAAATAAACAATAATTAATTTTCAATACCAAAAACAATAATTATTAAAAAAATCTTAGCAATTAATAATTGATTAGTAATAAATTATTGATAAATACCAATAAATAATAATTAATGACAATTAATTACCAATTATTCATTAATGAACAAATTAATTTCCAAAACATAAAAATATCTATTAAAAAGTTATTACCAATTAATAATTAATTAACAATAAATTAATTATCAATACTCAACAATAAAATAATCATTTAATTACAATTAAATTACTTCCCACCCTATTGCCCTATAAACTCACAACACACTTCAATAATAAATGAATACACTTAATATAATTACCAAATAATCAATTAATAAAAATTAATTACCAATTAATAATTATTTAACATAAAATTAATTATCAATTCCAATAAATACAAATAAATAATTAATTACAATTAAATTACTTCCCACCCTATTGCCCTATAAACTTACAACACACTACAATAATAAATTAATACACTTAATATAATTACCAATTAATCAATTAATACAAATTAATTACCAATTAATAAAAATTAATTACCAATTAATAATTAATTAACAAAATTATTTATCAATACCAATAAATAAAAATAAATAATTACTTAATTACAATTAAATTACTTGCCACCCTATTTCCCTATAAACCCACAACCCGCTACAGAGCAAAAACGCAAAATTTACTTAAAAATAATGACTAATTCCTAAAAAAATGTAATTAATTTAATATAATTAAATTACTTCCCACCCTATTCCCCTATAAACCCACAACCGCTACGGTACTAAAACGCATAATTTACTTAAAAAAAATTACTAACTTCTAAAAATTTTATACATATATTCTAAAACTAGTACAATAATTAACAAAAAATATAAACACAAACATATAAAATACATAATAAAATACATAACACTAATATAAATATCGATATTAGTAACATCGATATTTTTGCTATCGATATTACTAACTTCGATATTAACAAAAACGATATTTCTTACCTTCAGGTCGATATTCTGGTCGTCGATATTCTTGACTTCGATATTGTGTCCCTACGATATTTCAAACTCGATATTATTGTAGGTCGAAATTAAAAACTCGATATTTAGACTGTTTACCATTATTATCATTACAAATTGAACACTGGTATTAAGTAGTGTATTTAAAAGTAATATATATGGATACACTCTCTAGTCCTACACATATGTAAAAACATAACAGGTGAACAGAGAGGTCATTTAATTTGTTCTGCAAATATTTGTATATTTTAAATGCATGGCTGCTTTCATGGTAAGATGGTTTGATTGATTCACAGCTTAGGGTGGAGCCCTGCAGGAGCAGCACATATTTTCTTATAGATTCATACATTATTTGCTGCTGCATAAAAATAATCGTCTGAGGGTACCGTGCAAAAACCTAAAGTACTGGATTCTTTCATGTATTTCTCTTTAAACTGGTGAAAACAGCCATGGCTTTTCAAAAAGATTGTAAAAAATGTTCTCTAAGAAGAATCATTTAGTCACAGTTTTAGAACCAACAATTCCAGTGATGAGAACACCAAACTGTTCTGGAGAGAGCCTGGCGCTCTCTATACTGAAACAATTTGGGTCTGTAATTAAAATATTTTGTCCATGGATACATTTTATCTCTCAGTTTAGAATATGTCCCCTAAGCTCAAACTATTCTGTTAAGAAACAAGAACTAGCACTGATTCAGTATGGTTCTTTTTGATTAACCCTCAGTACCCTTTATACGATAAAATGCTCAACAGCCACATTGAAATCATTCAACTCTCACTTCACATAACCTGCCACTAAAATACTTTGGGGCATATTCTCAAGGAATTATCACCGATTTAGTGGCACTTTATCGCAGCCAAAGTGGTTATAAATTCATCGCACCATTCACAAGCTGGTGCCAACAGCCGATATCACCAGTTTTCCTGCGATAGCGGGCGCAAAAAACATCGCCACGGATGACACCGGCAACTAACGCTAATGATATGCAGAGTTGGCGTTCCCATGCAAAAAGCCCCGGAAACACCACTTCGCAACATTCTCAATGACCAGCCAGATCGGATAAGAATAAAAAATATGCGATAAGGCGCGTTAGCAGCAGGGATTTAACACCTGCTCCTACCTGGTGTTAAGTCGGACGACAACCTACACCATGAAAGGGAGCCCAGCCCAGAGCCACACCTGAAGAACAACAGATGCCATGGAGCTACTGATCATGCAGCTCGAAGCCCCAAGAGGGCCACAACACCCACCGCCACCACACCCAGACCCCCACCCCCCCAGGACCCCCCCCGGGGCCCTACCCCAGGCACCCCCCGGACAAAGATATTTCACATCTACCTTACAAATTCATGAACACAACAATTCGCCTGATGTCGCACAAGTACAACAATTAACATTCATGTGTGGTCAGAAAAAGGAAAAACATTCATACATCTTAGAATTTCAAAAATAATTATTTATTCAAATTTAACTCCACACTAATAATTGAAAGAGTCATGGCGGGTCTTCTCTGGACAACCTGAAAGTCACAGCCTGCAAGACAAAATTGAAGATAAGAAGGTGTGTCATGCGCTCAACAAAGGACAGAGAGTGAGAGAGAAAGAGAGAGAAAGAAATGGAGAGAGAGAGAGAGTGAAAGAGAGGGAGAGAGAGAAAGAGAGAGAAAGGGGCAGAGAGGGAGAAGGAGAGAGAGAGCAACAGAGGGAGAGAGAGACAGTGAAAGAAAGAGAGGGAGAGTGAGAGAGAGAAAGAGAGAGAAAGATAGAGAAAGAGAGGGAGATAGAGAGTCAGTGAAAGAAAGAGAGAGAAAGATAGAGAAAGAGAGGGAGAGAGAGAGACAGTGAAAGAAAGAGAGGGAGAGAGAGAGAGAGAGAGAGAAAGATAGAGAAAGAGAGGGAGAGAGAGAGAGACAGTTAAAAAAAGAGAGGGAGAGAGAGAGAGAAATATAGAGAAAGAGAGGGAGAGAGAGAGAAAGAGAGAGAAAGATAGAGAAAGAGAGGGAGAGAGAGAGACAGTGAAAGGAAGAGAGGGACAGGGAGAGACAGTGCCGACACTGCGCACCCAGGCCTCACAGCTCACCTGCTGCCACCGGTGTGTCTCCAACCACGTGCCGGTAAACACTGCAGTCCACCAGGTCCCTCATCTGAAACAGAGTCCACAGCTAATGATGGCAGAGTTCATATCATTGCACACGGCAACATCGCTTGCCCGCCCCTGCGCACACAGGCTGCTGCACCCCAGCCCCTCCCGCCGCCCAGCAGGGATTGCCCACCCCTGCGCACCCAGGCCTCACTGCCCACCTTCCGCCACCGGCGTGTCTCCAAGAGGGCCCACCACGTGCTGGTGCAAGCTCCAAGCCCGGGGCCCGCGACGTTGGCAGCCTCCACATCATGCAGCACCGCACCGCGGTCCACCAGGCCGCACATTTGATTCTGGGTCTTGATTTTGCAATGGCAGAGATCATATCAGTGCACACGGCATCATCGCAGGCTGCACACCCGCTCAGCTCTATAGGTGCCACTAACTCTGTGAACCGCGAGGCAACACCACGTGGCAGTAGGCCCGCACTGCCCGCTGGCTCAGGCCTACACTGCAGTCCACCAGGTCGCACACTTGATTCTGGGTCTTGATATTGCAATGGCAGAGACCGTATCAGTGCACACAGCATCATCGCAGGCTGCACACCCGCTCAGCACTTTAGGTGCCCCTACCTCAGTGCACAGAAAGTCACTGTCCCGTGGCGGTAGGCCCGTGCCGGCCGCAGTGTAACCGGTGCCACCGACTCCGTGCAACGCAAGTCATGGACCCTATATGATTGAGTCTCGTCATATGCCAGGCGGACGCAGCCATGTCACCTCAGGCAGTGTGGAAGAACTGGGATACGTAGCGTCGTCGTCCCCCCTTTATACATAAGCCGAGTGGGCTGGCTCGGCGTACGCCAGGCCAGCGTAGGGGTGTGAAAAATTATCCCTGGCCTCTGGGCGTGGTTCATATCTGGGCTGCACAGGAAACCAACTGATGCGTGTGTCTCTGTTGCAGTGTCTGCGCCACACGGCCCGCAATCGACAATGTTGCAATGTTGCATGCAGCCGGAGGATGTCCGCGCATGAAGGGATTGTACTAGGAGCGCAAGGCCGCTCGGGGTCTTGGCTCATACATGCCAACTGTTGTGTGTTCATCGCTTTTGGTGCACCATAAGCCCAAGGCCTAGCCTCAATTGCAGCGCGAAAGCCACATCACATTCCCAGGATACAAGCAGTAGTCAGACTAACATTAGGGATGAAAGCCCCTTTGTCTCAATACAGAAGGCGGAAGGACATCTGCACCTCCGACCTTGGAATTGCATGCGGCAGGCACCCCCTGAGAGAGATACCATGGCAGATGATGACGACTCCCACACTACACACAGCGCTAATGAAAGATCAACGTATCCACACCCCACACACAGAAGTCCTTGCTCGAGGTACTCCTGCATGGAATGGCCTTGACACTTACATACAGGACAACCCATACGTCCAAACTTTGCACACTCATACGACTCATTGCTCCGAGCTGTGGCATATCATCCACATAACAGCCGCAGGTCAGAAGAGTGCCGGTTCTACGAGAGCGAACAACGCAATGACAGAACATCCCGGGCACAGGCACAACCCCTGTCACGTGGAACTGTACTGTGACCGAATGCTGCATTTGTTGGGGGCACTGCCACTGGCAGTGTTGCACATCAGTTACCGTCTGAGCTTCCGTCTTGCGTACGTCACCTGCGTCCAGCCCAGGTTCCACTGTTGATCATGCATATTCGAGTGGCCCATGGATGTCTGCCTATCCAACACAACGGTAGCTGAACTGGATTATGACATGTGTGTGCGCCCCCTGTTGGACCACGACCAGGAGTGTAACCGTGATACCCGTTCATGGGATGCCTTGATATTTGGCGTATGTGCTGGCAGTTGGGCATGTGAGATTGCACAATTCCTCGTGTGCAGTGACTAACCCTGGGCGTAGTTCGCGTAGTAGCGCTACGTGTAGCTACGCGAAGTGCACTTCGCGAGCTACGCGTAGCACTACGCGAACTGCGTAGTGCGGTAGGAAATGCTGTTCGCAATGATTGCACAGTGCCGGATGCTTGTCCGCACTGTGCAATCATTGCAAACTGCATCTTGCACAGTGCAAGCAGTCGTTTTCTGCCGCTCGAGTAGATTTGTACTCGAGCTGCAGTTTTCTCAACTCGGACTGGTAGTTTCTCATCGCGAGCGGTCGCGAGCATACGCGACCACTCGCAATGAGAAACCTGACCTCCCCGCGTTGAGAATCTCGCCGGGAGGTTTATTTTCCATGCTCGCGATCGGCAACTTGATGTTGCTGATCGCGAACGAGGAAAAAGTCTCGCCGGGATGTCATTATGCTTGCTTGCGGTCGCCAACTTGACGTTGAGGACCGCGAGCAAGCGAAAAATGCCCGCTACGCGTTTTTGCACTGTGCTACGTGCAATTCGCGTAGAGCGTAGTTGCGCAAACTACGCAAACTACGCGAGCGTAGCGTAGTTTTCCGCCCAGGCCTAGCAGTGACCACATCGAAGCGCTCCCCTATTGAGCTGTGTTGCGGATTGGTGAAATGGCGTGGACGGAGCACATCTGTCCGGACCAGCTAATGGATTGGCTCGCCCCCGTGTTCATTGAAGTCGACAACGACGTACTCTTGGAACTGATTGCCCATGAAGCTGCGCTCGCTTTCATGGACGAGTAACTACGTTCCTGCAGCCACAAAAGTTTGTAACCCATAGCACAGGTCCCAACACCCTTTTGCATCTTGGAGAAATGGACACATATCCCACCATAACAGTGGACATGGCTGCATTCGCCTGGACTCAGAATGCATGTGCGTGCAACACTGCGGGTTGACACACACCTGTGCAAGGTGAGTGGACAGCGGCGCCTGGCAACATTCCTCAACCTGACACACCTCTGGAGGGAGAGTAGACACATGGCAATGTAGTACTACATGTGACCTTGTTGGACTCCTTCACCTGCTCACTGTCAGCAGAGCAGACAGTCAGCGCAGTCCGGTGGTACAGGACTATGCAGATCCCATGGGCTGTGAGTGGAGTCCCCTGACACAGTGCAATGAACATTCGCCAAACACCGCATGACTCGTCCAGCAAGGCAAGGTGGGCTGAGACCGTTGGCATCCATAATGATTGGTGTTCATTTGTGCCTCCCCATGTCTTGCACCTCTACATGTTCTTTTTTCTGCCTGTTAGTGTATGATGCATTGGTCTGCATGTTGTGGCCCTTGTCTTGCCCGTACTGACACGCACATGCTAATAAAGTGTACGCAACTTCACTAGTGTTCAACTGTGATGAGTGTTGATTAGCATGCCAAATCGTGTGCCTCAATGAGCATTGTCCGTACACAGGGAGGGACTGACTGACGCATTTCACTTAGGGGTGAGTCCCTATTGCCAGCTCCACCTCTGTGAGCCAGACATTGTGGTTGGGAGAGTTGCTGGTAGACCTGTGCGCTTACGTGTCTTCAGCAATGTGAGTATGGTGTCCAACTTCTTGCCATGTGGATCAATGTGTTCCATCAAACCAGGCTGTGTCCCCACAGTTGAGTGTGTGTAGGTATGCGAAGAGATGTTCTCTTGTCACATGTGATGTGGGACACTACTTTAGGCCTCCTACCGACTTTGACATTTTTACACACAGCCCTATTTAATACATGGACGTGGGGCTACGTTGGGGGGGGCGAGATTGTTGTTCATGATCAATGAGGCCACAGCTAGTTCACACCTTCACAGTCATCTAATTGGCCATGTGTGTCACGGTCAAACATGCGCATTGATGTCATTTCCCAGGGTGTACCTTTTTGTGCAATCAATGTCCCTACAGTCATCCATACTGTTATACTTGATTGAACATAGACATGACACATCTGTGTGATTAGGAATGTTTTATTCACATTCTGTGGAGTGTCAGAGCTGGAGCAGTACATGGCCATGCACACCCCACATTACATGGTTGCCCAGTGGAGGGCCAAACAGAGTCCTTTAGGGAATGACAAGTTAATCGGTAGAGGAAGGGTTGAGTCCGCAGCCTGTTTGCTGTGTCATTGGTAACCAGAGCAGATATGGCAGTCCATGTCAGGGTCCAGGTGAATGTCGCAGGGTGTTTCGGGGGACAGTGGAAGGTGTTGTACCAGGGCATGATGCAGAGGGCTGTACCAAGCAGAAACAGGCCATATGGCGGGGATGAATGCTACAACCTCCTTTTTGACACAGAGTCATCCACATCTTCGTCCTCTGATATGTCTTCTGTGTCAGGTGTGCCAGGTGTGTGTGGTGGTGTTATGGCTGCATCACTGTGTGCCACTGACACATCAGGGGGCGGAGGTGGTATGGCTGCATCACTGTGTGCCACTGACACATCAGGGGGCGGAGATGTGTGTGTCGAAGTTCCTGCAGCAGTCATCTGGGCCAGGCTCTGTGGCAGCAATGGCAAGATGAGGATCTGCAGGGCATAGAAGATCCCAGCTACATCTCGCTGGTGTTCAGCCATGGCAGACATCCTTCCTGCCTGCATCCGCTCCATGTTCTCCATTGTCCTCCGCATCTGTGCCAACTCTGTGCTGTCGTCGCTGGAGCCTGTCTGACTAGACAGTTCTTGTATCCGAGTAATGGCTCCAGCGAGGTCAGCCAAGGGTAGTTGTAGGGCATGGAGCGGACTGTGGGTGTCTGTTAGGGACTGTAAGTGGTCCCTGATGGGACTAAGACACCCACGTATGGCATCTAGTTTGGCTACCATGAGGTTGAAACCCACCCGCACCTGTTCAGCCAGCCCCCTCTGGCAGTCTGACACACGGCGTTGGAATGCCATGTGTTCTTCGGTGAGGTGCTGGGAGCCAGCCGTGGTGGTGGGTGCTTCCTGCTGTGTGGTCTGTGCAGGGGGTGGGATCACCTTGATGCAGCTGGGCTGCCCTGCTCCTGGAGGTGGGGTGTGGAGGCTGTCCATGAGCTGTTGGAGGGTGTCGGAGCAGATGGCTAGGGGGTCCTCTTCATCATCACTGAAGAGATGTCTGGTCTGCTCTGCAGGAGGTGTTGATTGTCCCTCTGCAATGTAAAGGGGAGATGCAGGTTAACAGTGTGTTCCATGTATGTGCACGCATTGTACATGTTCACATACAGACTGCATGACAATGTACATTGTGACTGTTTTAGAGGAGCTGGGTATTTGATGGGAGACAGTGGACATTTCGACTACATGACGGATGTGAGGTTGTACTCGTACATTATCATCTGACAGTTTCCTGCCATGCCTGATGTGATTGGCCAGTTTCTACGCACATGCGGCACCAGTTGTGTCCTCAGTTCTGTGGTGTAAGTGTGGCACTTTGTACCACATTGTCGTCAATGTTGATGTGCTGTGATTGCTATGTGTGTGTGCTGCATTGTGAGAGAGTCGCCCCTGCAGCTCTGATATAGCGGCCCCTTATCCCTTTGAGGCAGTGTGCCTTTGACTTGTGTGCTTTTACGGTGCTGAGATGTTGGCGACTTGGGTCATTTGTGCTCTTGGACGGATTTTGGACTCTTGTGCATTGTTTGTCTGCAGATGTTTTGTTGACGTCAGGGGTTGTATGTGCACCTGGATGTGTCAGAGTGTGACCTGCTCCTTTGAGGATGTTATCCACACTGGGCCACCTCAGTGTCGTAGCGTGCACCATGTCATGTATTTTGACTGCAGCCATGCTATTGGTCATGCAGTGTCACTTGCATTGTCAGTGTGACTCACAGAGCCGCTGCTTTGCTGGGTTCAGCACATGTGCATGGGTAGGTTGTGAGATTGGTGATGGGGGGGCCATTTGTGCACATGGTGGACGGGGGCCTACTTGGTGTTTCTATGTGTGCTGGAGTGTGCCAAGGCCATCAGGGACATTTTTCACAGTCATTGTGGGTGTGCAGTGTGCTACACATAATTGTGCATGTGTGCCATTGTGCCCATCTCCCCTCGTCCCCCCATTCCCTGGTCGTTACTCACCCTGTTGCTGTTGGGTCAGGTCATATCGAGCAGTGTCCGGACCCACAACTCCTTGCACCATCTCCGCACTGATGACTGTGGCCACCATTTCCTCCAGCTCATCCAGCTCCTCCTGTGGCGCAGGACTCCCACCTCCAGTCGCCGTTGCTGCCTTCCTGTTGGCAGAGAGTTTCTGCTTGGTTTGGCTTTTCACATCATGCCAACGCCTCTTGACCTCCTCCATTGACCTCCTCAACACTCCGACTGCATTCACGTTGTTCACGATGGACTGCCATATTTCCGTTTGTGTTGCAGATGACACAGTGGAGGTGACAAACAGTTGTTGGTAGTGTTCTGTCACCTCCGTGACGATGATCCGGTTTTCCTGCGGACTGAACCCCGCCTTCCTCTTCTCCTTGCCCTTCCCCGGCCCCGGGGTTCATTGCTGGTCGTCTGTGGGGCTTGTGGGGTTCGCGTTGTCCTCTGCACTCGGTCCGGGTGCGTCCATGGTGCTACGCAGTTACATTTGTTTCTCTTTTTTTTTTTCTGCTTTTATAGTGCATTCTCACGCATGACGCGTGGGAATCGCAGGCCTGTCGCTGGTTATCGCTGATTTTTGTATCGCCATTGGGGACATTGCCACTTTTTTAATGTTTCGAATTTTTTCGGCATCGCGTAAATTTTTACGCGGGCATTTGGCGCGTTATCGTGAGACTATCGCATGGTGCCGCCGGGTTGAGAATACTGCGTTAACACGGTGTTATTTTCAAGCGATAGACTGCGATGTGAGAAGTTGCGTCAAGCGAATTTGGCGATAGTTAACACACGTTCTTGAGAATATCCCCCTTTGGGTCATGTTCATTAGATTTTAGGTTTGTCCAACTTATGCCCTACACATTTTTTATTGTTCCTGCAGAATCATGAAATCCACAAATTTCTTGAGAAATTCCCACAAGATATTACGAGTGAAATTTCACAGTTTTGTTCCCTGGGTGAATGGCTGGAGCAGCAAATGTCTTCTGAGAGACTTTTTCTTCTTCATCCAGCCCCCTTGGTGGTATTTTATGTAACTTTATTAAACACGGTATGCCCTTGCGTTCAGTTTTCATTGGCCCAGATAAGGCGAACAACTAATCTTTCATACTGTAGCAGATATGCCCCAATTTGGGACTGCCCGAGCACCCTGGAATGTTTGAAAGCCAGACTGGCCATAGATGTAAGGAAAGTGGTATAGGGTCAGATCCTTCAATATGAGAAACTTTGCTCGTGGGATCAGTTTCAGAGTGTAACTAAGAAGATGGTATCTAGGTCTAAATTTAACCAGCTACAAAGCTGGGCTCAAGCTATGAGAGGAGAGAAGATTGGTACCAATGAATTGGAGGGGCTTTTAATTAACAGACCACAATGGAGGAAGGAGGTGGCAGCCCGGTACGGGCTAATTATGGTCACCTCAAATGGAGATCAGAGTCTGCCCACTTCCCTGTGGGAAGATATAGTGCCGAGCACAAGGAGCGACCAGTTATGGCATGTATCTTTTTGTCTTCTATATAGTGTGGTTAAACCTGCTTATCTCAGAAGAACCCATCTTTTTTCCCTCCACAGAGCATTTTGGTCACCAAATAGACTATCAAAATTAGAGATTTCAGAAGAGACATGTTGAAAGAAGTGTGGCCACCAGAATGCTGACGCCATCCATATGTTCGTGCTCTGTCCCAATATTCAGGACTTTTGGAAAGACGTTAGTAAGATTCTGAATGCCATCTTTCACAATCAAATCCAGGTAAGCCCTGAACTAGTTATTTTTGGGTGGTCACAGGAAGCAGGTGACCCTCAGGGCTATGGCAGCAAGCTGTTGTTCTATTTAATCCTGCTGGGGAGAAGACAGATCTGTAAGCAGTGGATTCAACCTATGTCCCTCCCTAAAGCAGAATGGCTTAACTCAGTGTTATAGGTACATAGGATAGATTTGAGTTGACCCCTTTCCAAAAAGCAGTTAAGTTGTGGGCCCCATTGACCATCTGGTTGGGAGGGGACGACGGAGTTTAACTTCTAGGAACAAACAGGAAGTGGACGGAATGGGTTAGTTTCTTGATCTGGTCCTATGATTACAGCTGTTTGGGGCCACAACATGGCAGTCAGAACCCCTTCTTCCTAAGCTGAGGTCTCTGGTTTTTTCCTCAAGGGCAGAATCACTATTGCAAAGGGAGAGCTTGGAGACCAGCTGGAAGTGAGCAAGGCAAATGATGGCAAAAAAGTTTTATTTTAAAAAAGACAAAGCCTTCATCGACTGTGCGGATCGGAACCGACGCATCGCCTGCATTCACAGGATCGACAACGACGCATCGCCTCCTCTGCTCCTCACATTGAGTCTTCGACATCAACGTTTCCTCCATTCAAGGTACTTTTTCAGTGGAACCTGCATGAGTCCTGTAGCCGCCTGCCCTCTATCGTGGTCAGCCTGAACTTTGGATTTTCCATTTCCAGCGCGACCTTAAGTAACACCTAAGTGCTATATGTTTCTAAGCACTACTTTTTGATTTATTTTTTAGAAATGTATAACTCCTATTCCACTTATTGGATTTTTGTCATTTTGGTCTTGATTTACTCATAAAAATATAATCTATGGTTCTTAACCCTGCGAGGAGTATTTTTTTGGTGTTTTCATTGTGTGTGTGTGTGTGTGTGTGTGCGTGTGTGTGAGTTGCACAAATACTTTACACATTGCCTCTTTAGATAAGCCTTACTGCTCTGTGTCAAGCTACCAGAGGGTGGGCACAGGTTATCTTTCAGTGTGTATCTAGCTTACCCTGTCTAGAGTGACGGATCCTGCTTGTACAGGGTGCATACTCTGACAAAAAGAAACCCCAGGTCTAACCAACATCATCAACAACAACAATAACATCAAGAATAAAAAAAGGAATAATGGTTAACATTATTATTAAAAGTAGTAGTAGTAGTAGCAGGATAATGATAGTGGAAATATGATTGTGCCTCTACTGCTGTAATCTATATCATCTAGCCCTAAATATGAGACATAACGAAACTGAAGCAAATGTTTTACCTATGCACTGGGCATGTTACTTAGTCAGGTTTTGACATTGGTGGAAAGGACATTAGATACTGGCTTTTGGGCAAAAACACATTTTAGACTAAAGGGGTAATATGTTTTCTTAGTGTTTCCTTGCTTACCTTCTTGGGATAGGACAGAATAAAAAGGAAGTGTTCAGAGTGCAAGGAGTTTTGTATAATAGCAAATTCAAACAACTCTACTGTTGAAAACTAGAGGTTTTCTCTTTTCTTTGTCCTAGACCTTAAGGAGGTAAAGGGATTTTCTAACTCTAACCTGCAGTATTTTGTAGTTCAAATTGTAATGCAGTGATTCGAGCCAACAGATAAAAACAATCAAGAGGCTATCAAATCTGGGTGTGGGTGACACGAAATCACAATGACCCTGGTTCAGAGGCTGTTGTGGTTGCTGCTTGAATACCAAACCTTCATCTAGATGAAGAAGTGTACGGTGAGATGGAGTTGGTGCAGTGACATACTCTGTGTGTTAAATTATGGGCTTTAATCTCAAAGGTGGATGCAGATGAAATCACCACTTGGGCTGAGGATCTAGCTGAAAGACATTAAATCCAATCAAAAAGTTTTGCAGGCTGTCAGAACAGATTTGGTGGAAAGCTCTGACTGGGCAGAAGAGCCTGCATGAGGCTTTTGCTTGACAATTGACAATTTAAATAATTCCTTGACTCTAAGTGGACACCTTTGCTTGTTTAAATGTCCATAACTATAACAGATTTTGCCAGAATCCAGATCTTTTATAGAGGTTGAAGAATGAATCTACCAAAATTAGTCAATTTTTTAGTGGCTTAAATATGACTATTGCTCCTGTGTAGCTTCTCGGACTATGGCAGAGGAGCGTCGCCTCTCTGCTGGAATCTGCAGACACACGCAAAATAAAACAATAATAAAGCAGTTAATAAAACTGCTTCATTATCATTTTATTTTACTGCGGAGCTGCTGCCGAGTCTTGAGGGCGGGGCTTCCGGCAGCAGGAGGAGTGGTGGGCTCAGGGCACTACCAGGGCACATGTAGGTTTGGCCGGCCATTCACAGCTGGCCAAACCTACATGCGCACTTGGATATCTCCAAGCTATTGCTTGGAGATATCTGCAGGGCTCAGGAGCACTGGCTCCCAGTCCCTGCTGGAGCGTAGAACCATGCCGCTCCACCCAATCCCTATGCTTCTCTGATGCTGGGTAATACCAGGAGCTGGAGCTGAAGCGGCGGCGAGGCAGCAAACGTCAGGATTCAGGTAAGTTTTTATTTATTTTTTCATCACCCACGATTTACCCAGCTAGCAGCCACCACTGGACAACAGGTTCTTGAACCAAGGTCCTTCTGAAAGCAGGTTTTTCCAGATGAGGTAGGTCGAAATGGCCATATTGTCTATGTAAGTCAAATGACATCCACAATGCTGGAACAAGTCCTGGGTATAGATATTCAAGTCACTGGCTGTAGCAATCCTTCCTTCCATTGTTCTGCTCTCAGGTAACTAAGAGGCTTCTTGCAAAAGGAGGTGCCTGTTCTTTCTCTGTGACCCATGTGGTTTCTGAAATGCCTGTTGGCCAAGTAGTAGTCCTTAAAAGGGGTGCTATCACAGTAATGATGAGTGACCGTAAGCCAATCTGCCAAAAAGCGTTTCGCAGACTTCATTTCCAGAATGTTGCAGCTCCTGTACATTATTAAAATGTATCCAATGGGATTCCTGCTCTACAAAGAAGTCATACGATATGAATCAATCAATTAAAATCAGAAACCCCCTCTTCTTTGATCAATCACACTTGGGTGTCAAAGATAAGAACAATAAGCGTAAAATAAGTAAAAAGTTTTTAATAACCAAAAAGCTTTTAATAACCAAATTGTACAGCCAGCAATCAATTTATGGTGATTCACTTCAATTAGTTCATTAGAATATGCTCTATCAACAAAAGCTTTAGAGGAATGGTTTCAGAAGTTATCTTACTGTAAAAAGACTCCTCAAGCAGAAGTTCTGTTCCTTTACTGAGACATACTAGTATGAAATTGAAGAGTATGAAGACAGTTTTTTCTGACTCGAGTGACAGTGACTTCTTGGGCATTGCAAAGGAAATAAACTAGTTGAATTCATTACTCCAGATCTTTCCTTCTGTTGTTATAGGTTCAGTTGCTTTGCTGAGTTCGTGGGATACTATAATTAACTCAAAAGTTTGCATCATGGAGGGTTATACTCCAGTATTTAACATGCAAGGACAGTACCCCTCATATTTATTTAAACACACAGAGAATAGTCATGTTGAATTATTGATAAAGAGCAGTCCTGGAAAAGGCTAGCATTAAATCACATATGTCCGGCTGAAACTCAGCATCAATTAATTCTGTTGTTGTAACTTTGTGATCATTGGCAAGCATCGATGAGATCCGGTGCTGCATAAAGATGTCTTAGATTTTCAGTACAACTTTTTTATCTCTAATACAATAAGTGATAGTCTAATAGTTGAATATATTAGTTTGTGTATGAGCATTAGTTTTCTAGTAAATAATGTATATGAGATTACATTAGTCTGCGTCTAGGGAAATAAATTGTGAATGTAACTTTAATTGAAGCACTACATGATATGTTCTTTTTAGATAATCAAATAACAACAAATTGATGGGTATATAATGTATATAGTAAGAAATCTCTATGTATAAAAATTGGGTTCTTACTACTTTTATGTTGGACCCCCCCCCTCTGCAAGGTTGATTAAGGAAGGGAATGTTTCTGTTCCTGCACCTAGTGGCTTCAGCATGTTTCCAGACTGCTTAGGGCCTGAATTATAGTTTGGTGGACGGGTTACTCTGTCACAAATGTGACTGAGTGCCTGTATGCCATATTACAAGTGCATTATATCAATTGGCAATTGAAATACATTGGGCGGGATATCCGTCATGTTTATGACGGAGTGATCCATCATCCAAACTCTAAATCAGGCCAGGGGTACATTAAACTCCACACACTGCTAAACAGCTCAAACTAATCTACTCCAAATGGATCCCAAACTGCATGCAAGCATGGTGCTAGAAAGGTCTTGCTTACCTATTAGTGCAGATAAAGAGAGATCCTGGGAGATGATTTATCCTTTACTGAAGTTTATATAGCTGACTCTTGCATCATGGTGGGCTTCACAACACTAACTCTACTTGCTTATAAGGAGGCAGACATTCATATTTTAACAGATCTTGGTGACAACCTGATGGTGCGAGGGCTGGCTCAGCAGGGGTGGCTGCTCGAAAAAGATAAAAAGCATACAATATTTACAGAGCACAAGTGTGTTAGACTTGTCAGACTTAGGGTGGTCTTCTCCCCAAACCTTTTTGCCTTCACCCCTCCTATTTCTGCTGAATTTGGTTCTGATGGGTTTAGGACTTGGTGCACATTACCACTGCTAACCAGTAGTAAAGAGCTTGTGCTCACGCTTTAAAACATAGTAAAATTGGCTTACACCTGATTGGAGTACTTTATTTACTTATAAGTCCCTAGTATAGTGGTACACCATATACCCAGGGTTGCTAAATTAAATGCTACTAATGGGCATGCAGCCCTTATTTTGTCACCCACTTAAGTAGCCCCTTAAAACATGTCTCAGGCCTGACATTGCAGCCTGTTAGCAGTCTTAAGCTGCCAATTCGACTTAGCAAAATGTCCCCTTTAACAAGCCTAAAGCTCCCCTCTTAATACATATAATTCACCTCTTAAGTAGGCCCTAAGCAGCTCGTAGGGCAAACTGCATTTTAATTAAAAAGTTGGATAGGTACTTTTCACTCTAAGATGTCGTAGGAGTGAAAAACTCCTAAATGTTTTTTTCCCTACTGTGAGGCCTACCTCTCCCATAGGATAACATTGGGTTACCTTATTGCATTTAATAAGTCCTACGTTTGATTGGGAGTAGGTAGGAAAGTCATGTTTGGTGTCTGAGAAATTGTAATATTAAAACCTCTTTAGCGGTAAAGTCAGATTTAAGTCACAATTGTATAAATGTCACTTTTAGAAAGTTTGAATTTTCCTGTCCTATTTGGAGCCTGCAGCCTGTTCCTGGGTCACATGACTTGATGTTTTGGCAGTTGACTTTTGTATATTCCTCCCAGACAGGCACACAATAGAGGATTTAGGTTTGCCTGGATCAACCATGTCAGGCAGGATGGGGGGGGGTGGGTGGAGCTGGGCATGGACCCATTTGAAAGTCAATAGTGTTTGTTCTGCCTTTACACAAAGAACTTCACACTAGACTTTCACAGACTGGGACCAGGGTAAGGAGGCAGGAAATTCAAAGCACTTTTGAAATGGGGACTTCCTGGGGCACCAGGTATAATAACTGAACCTCCAAAGCCACTATTCAGATCTCTTCTGGACCAGAAGAAGGACTGCTCTGCTGCTCTGCTGGCAGAAGGACTGCTGAGCTGTCCTGCTGCTCTGATGCCCTGCTGACGTGATGCCTGAGTAAGAAGGACTGGAGATGCACCTTGAACCCCTCCAAGGGCTAGTTGATAGCCTCCTGTTTAGAGCCTCAGGGACAGAAAAGGCATCAACCATCTTGAACCCTGTACCTGGACTCTGCCTACTGAGAGTCCTACCCCCCAAGTGGAGCCTCCCCAGTCCTGGACACTTGGAAGTGGGATAAATGTTCTCTGCCAGCTCAGCTGTGGTCCCCATCAGGCCTGACACAGTACAACACAGCACTTGCAGCGCCTCATCAGATCCAACTCAGCATGGTGCAAATCTCATTCAAGCCCTCACAACTTCTCATCGAAACTGACACAGCGCGACTCAACTCAACGCGGATCTTGCATCGCAGCCCTCACAGCTCCTCATCGGAACCAAAGCAGCATGACACAACTAGGCGTGGAACCCCGCATCGCACCTCTGACTCACCGTGTGCGACGCAATGCCTCGCATCAAGGACATAAGGTACAATTCTCTGTGGGCCTAACCTTGTCCCTGTATCCAGCACTCGCTCCATCGAGGTCTGCATGAACTTATGACTTTGTATCAGTCCAGCATGTCTAAATAACCACACTATTTTTACCTAAACTTTGAAAATGACATATCTCTGGTTCTACTAATTGAATTTTTGTAGTTTTGGTGTCAAATAATTTATGAAATTGTTCTCTATATCACTTAATTGGTTTGGGATTTTTCTTGTGATGTGTTTTCATTTTGTTACTGTTTGTGTGCTGCCTAAATACTTTATCTATTGCCTCTAAGTTAATCCTGACTGCTTTTGTGTCACACTGCTAGAGGGTGAAGCACAAGGATAATTTAGTGACTTTTGTGTTTCATCCTGATGGGGATCGTGGATGTTGCTTGAGGAGGGCTCGCACCCTCCTTAACCAACAACCCAATGTCTCCAGATTATATGCCAAATTATTGCCCTGCAGAAGTTCCCAAAAATCCACATTCCCTATTAGAAAAACAAGAGGATGAAAACACACAAAGTTGATGGATTGTCTCATGATGGAGGTAAGAACAAAGAAAAGAAGTGGTTCCTACAATGGCAGTTTGACAATAGAGTAGAAGAACATTTTTTCACAATGAAATATCACCTCAAAGCTAAACAACTCAGAAATGATAAATGATTTGGGCACTTATGCTTGTTGACTTTAAGAATATCTTAAGCAAAAATGTTGTATGACAGAAATATTGGGTCCTAAATATCGCTTACAAAAATATTTTCCCATTGAACATAGATTTTCATTCGTTAACTCCAATTCAGTTAAAATATTTGTAAAGGTTATTTAAGACACAATATTTCTGTCAGACTATATTTTGGTTTTGATATTTGGTACCTTGCCTTTAAGACAACATGAAACACACTATCCAATGTGTGCACACCAACAAGTCTTCTGAGAGGAATTCTGTTTGTGCAGTGGTGGCCTGCTGCTCAAGAAGGTTCGTTGATATTTACTGTCAAGAGACACTACTTTACACTGTTGTGTTATAAGCGTGTATCTTACACCTACCTGAGGTTACCGGATGCCGTCACTTCCTTCAATTGAGAATAGGGTCCTGGGTTTCTGTACGTACTGGGTCCAGTCTATGAACAACTTCACCAGGAATATGGCTGCCCACGACACAGACACGATGATAATTTGAATTGAGGTCTTATCATCAGTGACTGCCCCCTGGATCACCCATAAGATAATCTATTACATTTCCTAATAAACCTGCAACATAGGTTTCTCTAATAAAAGCTGGTGCGGTCTCAGTCATTTTGTTTGTGGTCACTATTAATTTGCAAGATGTGTTCCCTTGATTCAGTGTGTGTCCAGCTATGCGGTAGCAGCACAATGCCCGAGTGTCTTTCTTTTTCACTGTTGTGTCTTACAGGCAGACAAGTAATTTATGGTGTCCCACTGTTATTTGTAATTGGCTGCATTATCACAGCTAAGAAGATTTGCTGAACTCAGAAGATGTGTTTAACAGTTCTCCCCATCATCACAGCTGGACGTGAACACGACTGTGCAAAGGGTGAAGATTTTTGCTCCCAGATTCACAAAGGAGCTTTCTATCTGGTGATCCGTTTCATCTTAGCCGGTGCAAGGAGAGCTGGCTGTACTGACTGAAATGCAATTTCCTTGTTAGAATGAATCTTTCATGAATGGAATGTAAATGTTTTGGAAAGTTGGATTGTACTGCACATGTTGAAATATTCATAAACCAACCCTCAGCCACATACTGTGATATTAAAATATAATTTTGCCCAACAGGAATAAAGAGGAAAGCAGTCTTTAAGCTAATGGCACATCGAAGGGATGCGGTTCTCCAGCAGCACGTCCTTCTTTTTTCATATTTTGATTTTTAGAAGCGTTCAGAACATTTCGAAGTGCATTAGCATATGGCAATTTTCCTTTTTTGAAATGGAGGAGCTTCTGGAGAATTCGCCGGAATTGATTCCTAAAAATGAAAAATAGAATATTGAGGAGAAAGCCTGATTGATGAAGCAAATGGTAGAGAAAAAGTTCTCTTCGCTGACTGATTCCCAGCTACGTTGGGTTGCGTGTAAGACTGAAACTAGACAGAAGCATATGTTTTTGTGTTACCAAACTCACAATCCCCGGGCCACAGTATTACATGGCCCTGATACCTAAGGTCAGCCGCAGATGAAGGCAAACGCACACTACTACTTATCAATAATCAGATGTGACTGGTACCACATAGCCACCGTTTCTCATCTGATAAAATACCAACATAGTTTGACTAATGGAAACATATTTGAAATAAACCCTGATTCATATGTGAACAGTGGTTACACCAATTACTATTTCGAACTTAAAGGGGCCATCCAGTGTTGTCAAAAAACAGTTTCCTATCCTTGCATCTGTAACAATCACTAACAGTAGGCATTGATCATGTCAGTGGGGTTTTGAGATTTATTATGACATCATTCACCTGCTGGCTCACTGTAAAAACATATGTGAGAGCCGTCAGCGCATTTACTCTCCTCCCAATCACGATTTTCACATCTGCTATTGATCCCACTTTTCAGAGTTTTTTCCTCCTTCCACATCACCTGGAGCTAAACAAAATGTGAGGAAAAGCCCAGGGGTCCCTGAAAAGTCTTGAGTGAGTATTTTATTTGAGGTGTTCGTACTCCCACACCACAAAGTTCCAGTCATCAGATACACCCATATGAAGAGTAAAACCAGGATGTATTATCTAGATCCTCACACTTATCACATTGCAAGGACGTGGTAGTTCAGGGTAGAGCCCAGTATATGCCATTAATGAAGTAAACAATGTCCTAACTAATGTATGGCCTCTTTTTGTCTCTCTATTCCAAATCTCACTAGGACACCTCACCTCAAATCACCGGTATTGCTTGTGAGTTACACTATGATCATTCGACAGAATGGAATCAGTGGGTCACTCCTGGGAGCATTAGATCCAGATGCACAGGACAAGCTGAACTAAAAGTTGTACCAGAAAAAAACCCACCGTAGGTGAGGAAGGATCTTAAAGCTGTGCGGTTCGAGCAAGTATTTCAGAGCTGACAATATCAAGCACATAGCAGATAGAAGAAAGCATTATGGCCCACACAGTTTTGATGATTATTTTAGTTTAATGAGTTTCATTTAATAGGACATATGCCATCCACCATCAGACAGGAATACGTCACATAAACGAATACCTGTATAACACAGAACAAGAAAGTACAATAGTCAGTTCATTAGCTCTGTAAATTATATAACTTTGACAGAAATGTATTGAGTTAAAAATAGAAGCCTTATTTATATAAGTAGAAAAAGAGGAAATGAATGGGAGAAAAAAAAGAAAATTGAAGGCGTCAAGCAAAATAATGGACACAAATACGTATACATGTAAGCAATATATTAATAAAGTACATATTTATAATATATTTATATAAATCCAATAGAACTAACAAGGTTTATAAACTTCTATATCATCAATCTATCAATAATGGATATTACCATCAGTATTACATAAATAATTAGCAATGGGAGATCACATAATGTTTGTTTTTTAGTAGGATCTTATTAGAAATCTTTCGCATTATTAGTTTTTTCAGCAAAGAACATTCACCAACTCACGCGATTACCAGTACAAGCATAGAGAAGAGTGGACCAAATAAACACTTATGGAGTTAAGGAATGGGAAGGTATGTGCAAAAAAGCCAAAGTCGCAGTTAGTAGAATCAACTTGCTGGCATTTCAGAAAACATCTACTAAGTGGTATCTAGAGTGTGTAATTCTATATGTCTGGTCTGCTCCCTGGGAAGAAGCAAAGAGCCCGTTCATGCAGTTATGTCTTTCACATTGTTTTCCAAAGATGCGGGTAACACCTCCATTTGGACCAGCAAATGGAAATGAAGAGACATTTTGACTGAATCGCTAGTATATAGGGCTCCAACCAGTCATGGTTAGCCAAATGGATGAGCATTAGAAATGAAAGACAAGCTTGGAGTATGAGCATAACTATGTGGGAGAGTTCACTTTTCACATTTTTATGTGCAGTAGTAAATTATAAGACAGATAAGGGCATAAAAAAGTGATGAAAAAATAAATTAAAAGGGGGCTTAAAGGAGACAATGTACATTGGGGCATATTCTCAAGGACTTACCGCCGAGTTAGCGGCACTTTATCGCAGCCAAAGTGGCGATAGATTTATCGCCCTATTCACAAGCTGGTGCTAACAGCCGATATCGCCAGTTTTCCAGCGATAGCAGCCGCAAAAAACATCGCCACGGATGACACCTGCAACTAACGCTAATGAGATGCAGAGTAGGCGTTCCCGTGCAAAAACCCGCGACAACACCACTTCGCAACATTCTCAACGACCAGCCAGATCGGCGATAAGATCACAAAACATGCGATAAGGCGCGTTAGCAGCAGGGAATTAACACCTGCTCTTTCCTGGTATTAAGTCGGTTGATAACCTGCACCAGAAATGGGAGCCCAGCCCACAGCCACACCAGAAGAACAACAGATGCCATGGAGCTACTGATAATGCAGCCGGACACCCAAGAGGGCCACAACACCCACCGCCACCCCCCCACCCCAGCCTCCCCCCCCGGGGCCCTACCCCGGACAAAGATATTTTACATCAACTTTACGAAATCATGAACAAAACAATTCGCCTGATGTCGCACAAGTACAACACTTAACATTCATGTGTGGTCAGAAAAAGGAGAATCATTCATTCATCTTTGAATTTCCAAACAAATTATTTTATTCAAATTTAACTCAAAACAACTATTCGGAAGAGTCATGGTGGGTCTTCTCTGGACAATCTGTAAGACACAGCCTGCAAGACAAAATTCAAGATAAGAAGGTGTATCATGCGCTCATCAAAAGACAGAGAAAGAGAGAGAGAAAGAAAGGGAGAGAGAGAGTGAAAGAGAGGGAGAGAGAGAAAGAGAGAGAAAGGGGGAGAGAGGGAGGAGAGAGAGAGAGAGAAACAGAGGAAGAGAGAGAGAGACAGTGAAAGGAAGAGAGGGAGAAGGAGTGAGAGAGTAACAGAGGAAGAGAGAGAGACAGTGAAAGGAAGAGAGAGAGAGGGAGAGAGAGTGCCGACACTGCGGACCCAGGCCTCACTGCACACCTGCTGCCACCGGTGTGTCTCCAACCACGTGCCGGTATACACTGCAGTCCACCAGGTCCCTTATCTGAAACAGAGTCCAGATTTATGAATGGCAGAGTTCATATCATTGCACACGCCATCATCGCTTGGCCGCCCCTGCGCACACAGGCTGCTGCACCCCAGCCCCTCCCGCTGCCCAGCGGTGTTTGCCCGCCCCTGCGTACCCAGGCCTCACTGCTCACCTTCCGCCACCAGCGTGTCTCCAAGAGGGCCCACCACGTGCCGGTGCAAGCTCCAAGCCCGGGGCACGCAACCTTGGCAGCCTCCACATCATGCAGCCCCACCCGCGGGCCACCAGGTCACACACGTGATTCTGGGTCTTGATTTCGCAATGGCAGAGATCATATCAGGGCACACGGCATCATCGCAGGCTGCACACTCGCTCAGCTCTATAGGTGCCACTAACTCTGTGAACTGCGAGGCAATGCCACGTGGCGGTAGGCCCGCGCTGCCCGCTGGCTCAGGCCTACACTGTGGTCCAGCAGGGCTCACACAAATCCTTACCAATCCGGACCGCCAGGACGGCGCATCATCGCATGCTGCACACCCGTGCAGCACTTAAGGTGCCCCTACCTCAGTGCACCGAAAGTCACCGTCCCGTGGCGGTAGGCCCGTGACGGCCGCAGTGTATCCGGTGCTACCAACTCTGTGCAAGGCAAGTCATGGACCCTTTCTGATTGAGTCTCGTGATATGCCAGGCGGACGCAGCCATGTCACCTCCGGCAGTGGGGAAGAACTGGGACATGTAGCGTCGTCGTCCCCCCCTTTCTACGTAAGCCGAGTGGGCTGGGTCGGCGTACGCCAGGCCAGCGTAGGGGTGTGAATAGTTATCCCTGGGCTCTGGGCGTGGTTCATTTCTGGGCTGGACAGGAAACCAACTGATGTGTGTGTCTCTGTTGCAGTGTCTGCACCACACCGCCCGCAATCGACAATGTTGTAATGTTGCATGCACCCGGAGGGCGGCCGCGCACGAAGGGATTGTACAAGGAGCGCAAGGCCACTCGGGCTCTTGGCTCATGCATGCCAACTGTTGTGTGTGTATCGCTATTGGTGCACCATAAGCCTAAGGCCTAGCCTCAATTGCAGCGCGAAAGCCACATCACATTTCCAGAATGCAAGCAGTAGTCAGACTAACATTAGGGATGAAAGCTCCTTTGTCTCAATACATAAGGCGGAAGGACATCTGCACCTCCGACCTTGGTCTTGCATGCGGTAGGCACCCCCTGAGAGAGATACCATTGCAGATGATGACGACTCCCACACTACACACAGCGCTAATGAAAGACCAACGTATCCACACCCCACACACAGAAGTTCTTGCTCGAGGTACTCTTGCATGGAATGCCCTTGACACTTACGTACACAACAACTCATATGTCCAAATGTTGCACACACATACGACTCATTGCTCCGAGCTGTGGCATATCATCCACATAACTGCCGCAGGTCAGAAGAGTGCCGGTTCTAC
Organism: Calotriton arnoldi; assembly: GCA_963921515.1. Classification (NCBI taxonomy): domain Eukaryota; kingdom Metazoa; phylum Chordata; class Amphibia; order Caudata; family Salamandridae; genus Calotriton; species Calotriton arnoldi. The sequence goes on along the minus strand of CAWUFW010002254.1, from coordinate 998,697 downwards.
GAGAGCCACCAACGCAATGGTGGAACATCCCGGGCGCATGCACAACGCCTGTCACGTGGAACTGTACCTTGACCGAATGCTGCCTGTTAGTGTCTGATGCATTGGTCTGCTTGTTGTGGCCCTTGTCTTGCCCGTACTGACACGCACATGGCAATAAAGTCTACGCAACTTCACTAGTGTTCAACTGTGATGAGTGTTGATTAGAATGACAAATCGTGTGCCTCAATGAGCATTGTCCGTACACAGGGCGGGACTGACTGACGCATTTCACTTAGGGGTGAGTCCCTATTGCCAGCTCCACCTCTGTGAGCCAGACATAGTGGTTGGGATAGTTGCTGATAGACCTGTGCTCTTACGTGTCTTCAGCAATGTGACTATGGTGTCCATATTCTTGCCATGTGGATCAATGTGATCCATCACTACAGGCTGTGTCCACCCAGTTGAGTGTGAGTAGGTATGCGAAGAGATGTTCTGTTGTCAAATGTGATGGTGGACACTACTTTAGGCCTGCCAACGACTTTGACATTTCATACCCAGCCCTATTTCTAACATTGCGTGGGGCAAAGTTGAGAAATTGCGCAATTCTTCTTTCAGAGCAATGAGGCCACAGCTAGTGCACACATTCCCAGTCATCTCACTTCCTATGTGTGTCACGGTCAAACATGCGCATTGCTTTCATTTCCCAGGGTGTACCTTTTTGGGCAATCAATGTCCTTACATTCATCCATACTTTCATACTTGATCGATTATGTCATGACACATCTGTGAATTTGAATGATTTATTCACATTCGGGGGAGTGTCGGAGCTGAAGCAGTACATGGCCATGCAAACCCCACATTACATTGTAGCCCAGTGGAGGGCCAGCCAGAGTCATTTAGGGATTGACAAGTACATCGGAAGAGGAAGAGTACAGTCCGCAGTCTGATTGCTGTGTCATTGATAAGCAAACAAAATATGGCAGTCCATGTCGAGGTCCAAGGTGAGTGTCGTAGAGTGTTTCGGGGGACAGTGGGAGGTGTTGTTACAGGGCATGATGCAGAGGGCAGAACCAAGCTGAAACAGGGCATATGTTGGAGAAGAATGCTACTGGCTCCTTCTTAATACAAAGGTGGAATCACCCGCATCTTCGTCCTCTATGTCATCTGTCTGACATGTGGGTGCTGATGTTTGGTCTGCAGCACTGTGTGCCACTGACACATCAGAAGCCGGAGATGTGTGTGTAAAAGTACCAGCAGCATTCATCAGCGACTGCCTTAGTGGCAGCAATGCGATGATGAGGATCTTCAGGGCATGGAAGATCCCAACAACTTTTCGCTGGTGTGCATCCGTGGCAGCCATTCTTTCCGCATGCTCCGCTCCATGTTCTCCATTATCCTCAGCATCTGTGCCAACTCTTGGCTGACATCGCTGAGGCCACTCTGACTAGACAGTTGTTCTCCTCTCAGAGTCATGACTCCAGCGATGTCGGACATGGATTGTTGGACATCATGGAGTGAACTGTGGGTGTCTGTTAGGGAGTGTAAGTGGTCCCTGATGGGACTTAGACACCCACGTATGTCATCTAGTTTGGCTGCCATGAGGACGAACCCCACCCGCACCTGTTCAGCCACCTCCTTCTGGCAGTCTAACGCATGGCCTTGGAATGCGATGTGTTCTTCGGTGAGGTGCTTTGAGCCAGCCGTGGTGGTGGGTGCTTCCTGCTGTGTGGTCTGTGCAGGGGTGGGGTCTCCTCGATGCAGCTGGGCTGCCCTGCTCCTGGAGGTGGGTTGCCGTAGCTGTCCATGAGCTGTTGTAGGGCGTCAGTGTCGAAGGTGTGGAGGTCCTCTTCATCATCACTGATGAGTTGTCTGGTCTGCTCTGCAGGAGGTGTTGATTGTCCCTCTGCAATGTGAAGGGGAGATGCATTTTAACATTGTGTTGACATGTATGTTGACGCATTGTTCAAGTTTACATACAGACTGCATGACAATGTACATTGTGACTGTTTGGGAGGAGCTGACTATTTGATGCGGGACAGTGGACATTTGAACTACATCATGGATGTGAGGTTGTACACGTACATTATCATCTCACAGTTTCCTGCTATGCCAGATGTGATTGGCCAGTTTCTACGCACAAGCGGAACCAGTTGTGTCCTCTGTTCTGTAGTGAGACTGTTGCACTTTGTACCACATTGTCGTCAATGATGATGTGCTGTTATTGCTATGTGTGTGTGCTGCATTGTAGGAGAGTCGCCCCTGCAGCTGTGATTTTGCTGCCCCTTATCCCTTTGAGGCGGTGTGCCTTTGACTTCTGTGCTTCTACAGTGCTGAGATGTTGCAGACTTGGCTAATTTTGGCTCTAGTTCGGATTTTGGACTCTTGGGCATGGTTTATCCGCAGATGTGTTGTTGACGTCAGGGGTTGTTTGTGCACGTGGATGTGTCAGAGTGTGACCTGCTCCTTTACGGATGTGTTCCACACTCAGCCACCTCAGTGTCATGGCGTGCACCATGTCATGATAATTGGACTGCAGCCATGCTGTTCGTCATGCAGTGTCACTTGCATTGTCAGTGTGGCTCACAGACACGCAGGTTTGCTGGTTTTGACACGTGTGCATGGGTTGGTTGTGAGATTGGTGCTGTGTGGGGAGGGACCCCTTTGTGCCCATAGTGGACGGGGGCCTACTTGCTGTTTGTATGTGTGCTGCAGTGTGCCAAGGGGATCAGGGACATGATCCAGAGTCATTGTGGGTGTGCAATGTGCTCTACTTAATTGTGCATGTGTGCCATTGTGCCCATCTCCCCCCGTCCCCCCAGTCCCTGTTCGGTACTCACCCTGGTGCTGTTGTGTCAGGTCATGTCGAGCAGTATCCGGACCCCCAACTCCCACCACCGTCTCCCCACTGATGACTGTGGCCACCATTTCCTCCATCTCATCCAGCTCCTGGTGTTCCGCTGGACTGCCACCTCCAGTCTGCATTGCTGCCTGATGGTTGTCAGCGAGTTTCTTCTTGGTTTTGCGCTTCGCATCATTCCAGCGCCGCTTTACCTCTCCAATTGTCCTCCTCCTCACTCCGACTGCATTCACCTTGTCCAGGATGGACTGCCATATTGCATTTTTATTTGCCAATGACATGTTGGAGGTGACGAACAGTTGTTGGTGGTGTTCTATCATCTCCGTGATGATGATCCTGTTTTCCTGCGGACTGAACCTCATCTTCCTCGTCTTCTTCTCCTTGCCCTTCCGTGACCCCGAGGTCCCAGGCTGGTCCTCCTGGGGGCTTGTGGGGTTCTGGTTGTCCTCTGTACTTGCTCCAGCTTCCTCTATGGTGCTACGCAGTTTGAATTATTTTGTTTGTGTTTTTCTGTGCTTTTATAGTGCATTTTCTCGCATGACGCGTGGGAATTGCAGGCCTGTCGCAGGTTATCGCTGATTTTTTTATCGCGGTTGGCCACATCGCAACTTTTTTCTCGTTCGTGTTTCGCGTTTTTTTGCCGTCACAGTAATTTTATCGCGGTCATTTGACGCGTTAGCGTGAGACTATCGCATGGTACCGCCGTGTTGAGAATACAATGTTAACACGGCGTTCTTTTCCCGCGATAGACTGCGATGTGCAAAGTTGCGTTAAGCTAATTTTGTGGTAATTATCACACGTTCTTGAGAATATCCCCCAATGTCTCTTCTGGCCCAGCGTTTGATATTGAATAAAAAGAAGAAGATACAACTTGGGCGAATAGAAACATTTGCAACTCTTTGGACCAATGAGATTTCGAAAGCAAGGAGCATCACATAAAAAAGCAAGTCAGACCCACAGGAGAAAGATGCTGGGATGCTCGGACAGGTAAAGCGTACTGCCCACACACATAAAAACTTGCTTAACATCAACATATTTCCACATTGGTCAAAATGGGAGTCATAGCAAGTAGACTTAGCTGTTAGTATGTCCTAACAGCAAAGTCTTCTTATGCATTCAAATGTCTTTCGTGCTAATCCATCTCACTTTTTAGCTCACATCGCAAGTCATTATTTGCCACCCACGGTATGGATGCTGTGTGTGGAGTGCTTGTAGACAGCAACATCCTACCATGGGCTGCAAAAGACTTGTGATTTCACTATGGGTTCAGGGCCGGACTGGCTACCGGGCGTGTTGGCATGCTGCCGAGCTGGGGGCTGATTTCGTTGATGGGGACCTGCGTGTGCTGAACGAAATTCGTTTTGCTTTGTTGATTTCGAAGCACACGCAGGTCTCCATCAACGAAATTAGCCCCCACCGCAGTGACATCAGCCCCCAGCTCGGCAGCATTCCAAAACGCCCGGTAGCCAGTCCGGCCCTGTATGGGTTTAGATCATGATGGGAAGTGGACGCTCAGAAGGTGTGGTAAAATTATGCAATATGACTCATAGTTATTACCAAGCTTTATGCCTAGATGTGAATTGCAATGTTTTTTAGTGCTAGATCATTTCAGTGATGAGAAAACCATCTTTGTATGTACAGCTGATATATGATCTGCACTAACCTGCCACCATGCCATAATACATTCCACACAGACGATAAGTAGTTATTTATTACCTTTTAAAAAATGTGTTTGAGAATTGGTCACTTATGATATACTTGGTTTGGTTGACAGAAACAAGAATGGCTAAATTACGGTAACATTTTTGTATTAGTGGAATTTGAATTTCTCACCTGTATTGACCATACCATGTAAATAGATTTGTATGGCAGTATACGAATTGGTCAGCAGTAACTTGTCAATACGCTGTTCATTGAAATTCCACGTCAATAATTTAAAATAAATAATATGGGGCATTATTGTGCCAATTTCTATCAGTGAAATATTTATTGTTGACAAACTAAAATCTCACCTAAAGCTTCAACTACACCTATTTGCATGTCACGGCCAATACTATTGACACATACGAATACTGCTGACCCAAAATTGCCAGGACAGCCTCAAACAAACAGCTATGAGGAATGGAAGGAATAATAATGACTCACATTAATGTTATACTTTTAGTTAATAAAAAAATATATACGGATTATAAAATATATATATATTTATATATATACATATATGTGTGTATATATATATATATATACATACACATATATATGTATGTGTGTTTGTGTCTTTTATGGGTACATATGTGTGTGTATATATACAGACAAACACACACATGCGTTGCATATATATATATGTGTATATATATATATATATATATGTGTTAAATGGGCCCGATTCACAGAACTAACTTAAGACAAAATCCTAAACTTACTACCATTTTGGTATTCACAGAAGGCACTTACTCATTTTGGTATTCACAGAAGGCACTTACTTACTCATTTTGTGTAACTTACTCATTTTGGTATTCACAGAAGGCACTTACTCATAAATGAGTAAGTGCCTTCTGTGAATACCAAAATGAGTAACTTACTCATCTGTGAATACCAAAATGAGTAAGTTACACAAAATGAGTAAGTTACACAAAATGAGTAAGTTTCTCATTTTGGTATTCACATTTTAGTATGTGCCTTCTGTGAATACCAAAATGAGTAAGTTACACAAAATGAGTAAGTTACACAAAATGAGTACGTTACTCAAAATGAGTAAGTAAGTGCCTTCTGTGAGTACCAAAATGAGTAAGTGCCTTCTGTGAATACCAAAATGGTAGTAAGTTTAGGATTTTGTCTTAAGTTAGTTCTGTGAATCGGGCCCTATGTGTATATAAAATCTATTGGTTTGCGTTTTTGGTTTCTGTATGTTATCAAAATAATGGCCCTTTCATTCAGATGCTCATGGCGTGTGAAGGATGAAAGACTTCAGTTCAGAGGCTCTTCCTTTTCGGTAGCCAGGAAGGAAATTTCGATGGACCCCAAGGGGAAATTAAATGAACATTCTGATCCCATTGTCCAGGGAGCCAGTAACATTCAAAGGACATGTCAAGCAATATCAGTTCTGTGGAGTGATACAGGCTCATAGTGTCCCATTATGGATGTGCTTTTAGTTGCTCTGTTTTCTGCAATCTTAAGAGATTCTCTTCAACCGGGGGCAATCTATTCACATTAATAAAAGTACCATGAAAGCCTAATGGAGACCCATTGTAATGACTGCAAAAAAAGAACTCTGGAACTTTGATATTTTAGGTGGACGGCATTCACAATAGAACACCTCACTAGTCCACGAGTGATCCACTCGCCCGCTCAATAGTCTTTTTTGCGGGATTTGTAAAAGGCGATCTGCATCAATTCAGGAAATGCCTTAACTAAACGCCATTGCAGGGAAATATTTATAGCACATAGACTTGTGAAATATCATCCGTACATGTTGGAATTAGAGCAACTCGTAGCCGTTTTTGAAGCTTTCGAGAGAAGTGCAACTAGTCTGAAACTACTTCAATTCCCAGTACAGGTAAATAAGCATCTCAGAAGAGTAGGGTGCTGGATAAACTATGCAATACAAAGAAATAAACTCTGGCATGTTCCCAATTTAAACTGTAGACAGTCATAAAATGACAATGGGAGATTCCACTTTCAATATGCTATATTGCGTTTTCATTCGTTCATTTTCTGTCTAACTCTTAGGCATATGGATTAGTTAAATATTTTAACGCCATACCATAAATTGACTTAAGCAAGCTATAATTCTGGAAAAATGATCTCGTCATATGGACTGGAAAAACACCATCCATGCATGCATATAAGGATTCCTTATTTTAAAAGGGTTTTGAATACTATTTTTTTAAAATCCGTTTACTAGTATTCAGCAATGACCATGCACTCCATTATGAGCCCCTTGGCTTACATAAGTAGTAGTGCTATGTAAAACCCTCCCCTGTTCATGGGTGCTGTGCCCCAATATTTAAAATGTAGTGGAATATGCTAGAGTGACCCATGGCGCAGTCAAATTCTTCCTGTATGTAAGGTCCAAGATGGTGACATGTAATGTATAAAAAAAGGGCTGACTTTAAATTAAGAATAAATAAAGCATTCATCAGGATTGATTTTGTTTAAAAAAATCTAAATATATAAAGTTTCCAGTTTAAGTGGCCATGATATACAGTTTAAGAAGTTGCGGGTAGATCGTGCACTCCTTTTAAAGTAACATAATCTGTTATTAAACCTGAGTTTTTTTATCCTTGTGCTTCACCTTTCCTTGTGTTTACCTTACACAGTGAGACATGTACATGGGGCTAGAAGCCAACTGGCTGCTAGGACAAAGGTGTGCACTACTTGTGCTTGTTATACAAACATTTCAAAACAAATCAACAATAAATGTTCTTCTTTTGCATTATTTTTAATGCATTCTTCCTTAATCAAAAGAAACAATGACAATTCTTTTTATAATTCTCAACTAATAAATTGCAACTGAATCTGCATCAACATCAGACATTATACAAGCAGCTCGATTAATCCGTGCCATTCAGTTTGATCAACATAGGCCCAATGCATTTCGGGACCAGCGTCCCTTCAGCAGGGGCACATCTGTAAAAAATACAAAAATCATATTTACATGTACTTTCATGGATCGATATCTGTCATAATACCATCAGGCCAAACTTTCTCCGTAAATCCAGTGTCTTAACCTCCTCTGTGGTGTGCCTAACCTTATGCGATCTCCTCCTCCACACCAATGTCATGCAAAAAGTGCAACAGTCCAAAATGTCCTGTGTCCATAATTAATGGTAATAGTGTCATACTACAACGGTGTCATCGTGATTACTCACTTGGCACAGAAATCTTAATATGCCAAATTCTCAAATGCCTTGGCGGTAACATAATGTGGCTGTTACTGAAAGTAGAAAACCATCTGTTGGCATCTCTAAGTACAAATACACCTTCTGTTTGTGTTCATGCAGCTGTGCAAAAAGCTACACATGTACCTGTAGGTGACTATAAAAACGAGGGGCATATGTACAAGGAGTTAACGCCGCGTTAGCAGCACTTTTCCGCCGCTAATGCGGAGATATTTTTATCGCCGCATTCACAAGCTGTCGCTAACCTCTGTTAGCGGCAGTTTTCTGGCAAAAACGTCTATTATAAAGATCGCCACTTCTGTTAGCGATAATGACATGCAAGGGAGGCGTTCCCGTGCAAAACGGCCGCTAACCCCACTTCGCGATATTTACAAGGGGATTCCTTAAGTTTGGAGGACCAAAAAAACTGCCTCTAACTGCAGTTAGAGGCAGTTTTTTAAGACCAGAAAATAGCAAATTGACACGGTGATGACCGAAGTCACCCTTATGCGTGCCGATCTGCGCAATATGGGAGGAAAGGGTCAAATCGACCGAAGATTCAGTCTCAACGTTCCAAAAGTGAAGTGGAGTCTGGGAGGCACGTACAAGGAAGTCAGATTGAGGGACCTACCCTCCCAGAAGCCCGAGACCGTGACAAATCATCCGAGTGGGTCGCGAATAACCTTATGCACCTGGAAAGGGAAGGAGTTGCGTACGAGAATACCCACCCCTCTGGACCCTCTAGCTTAGCCCGCGTGGGCCACCAGCTTGTAACCCCATCTGTTGAGTGCACAGTAGGAGGTTCCCTGTATGTTAGTCTCTTGTAGTAATACCACGTCGGGGGCCTGTCATTTCAATTGCAACACTAATCCCCGCTTAACTCGATCCCCTAAGCCATTTACATTCCAAGAGAGTAGTTTAAGGCGGCTCAGTGATGGAGTCGCATCATGCATACCACTCATTTAAAGGCAGTGGGGGAGGCCATCCCTCCCAGAGAACCCCAGAGAAACAGCATCGAGGGTCCATATTACTGCCCCCACTCAGTGACCACCTCCGAGACACTTCGAACATGTACCATGATAAACTGTTACTTGCATTGCTGATGATCTTGGGTGCACCAAGAGAAGCACCGCACACAGAAATGCACCTGGCAAACAAATTAAAACTACAACTATACCCCCTGGAACAACCCGGATCCCCCCCCACCCTGCCTCCCTGCAACGTTGACTTAAAACTGCCCACCCCCCAATTTTGCAGAGTGCCTGTGTACCCTGAACCAGTATACTGTGTGAAGGGGAAACGCTACACAGCCCGAACTTTCCCAATTAGAGAGCCCAGATCCCCTATATTCTCAGCAATACAAGCCCGTAGTGTAACATGTGACAAACTGTGATCTATTTGGGTCGTACAACATATAAGCATCAGTAAATAATCTCGTCTCCCACAACTGCACAGAGTGCCAAACTGCGTGACCTAGTCACCTCTAATCTGTTGTTGCAAATACTGCACATTTAAAAATGTAATTATAAGTCCAGTCTTTCTTGAATTATAGTCACCCATACCCCGATTGGGCCAGTCGACACTCATCACCTCACCGGCATACAGTGGAACTCCGCAGTTCGTAGCAGGTCGGCGAGTGAGCGGTGCAGCGAGGCTAGTACAGCTGGCTAAACGCCTTCCTCTCGGTCAGATCGATCTTGTCGACTTTCTTGTCGCCTCATACGGCTGGGAGAATTATGTTTCTGAGCGCCGGGGGATCTCCATCCCTCCAACCAGTCCCAGGCTTCCTCTGGAGTCTAAAAAAACCAGGACCTCCCCTCCACTTGCACCCGGAGTTTGGCCGGAAGGAGCATTGCATACTTCAAGTTCTTGTCACGGAGTGCCCGCTTCACATCCAGGAAGGATCTGCGCATCTTTTGTACTTTTAATGTGAAGTCTGGAAAGAATGTAATCGTTGAATTCTCGAATTTGAGAGGGGGCGGCACGTGCCGATTGGAGGATAATGTCTCTATCACGGAAATTGAATATTCTGGCCAGGAGGGGACGTGGAGTGGCGCCCGGCTTTGGGGGGCCTCCAGGCACTCTATGAGCGTGCTCAACTGAGAAGTACTGCAACATGGTTCTGGGTTATAGATGGTTCTGAATCAAATCCTCGACAAAGAGGTCATCAGCTTGCACCTCCGCCCTCTCGGGAACCCCCAAAATGCGCACATTATTTCTACGTGAGTGCCCTTCGTAGTCTTCCAGTTCAGCCTCCAGGTCCGAAGTTTGTGTCTGGAGCCGTTTGACCGTTGTCTCCAGTGCTTTCATGGACTTTTGGAACGTTGAGACTGAATCTTCGGTCGATTTGACCCTTTCCTCCCATATTGCGCAGATCGGCACGCATAAGGGTGACTTCGGTCATCACCGTGTCAATTTGCGAATTGCGAGTGCATTTGCAGACCACTTTGAGCGGGTTTACACCACCACCCAGGCCTCCACCCATACAGACGCGAAAGAATTGCTGGCCACTCTGGAACTACCCGTTCTAGAACCCCAAGATGTAAAAGACCTAGAATCTGACTTGACCACTGAGGAGGTATCTAAGGCAATTGGCGCCTTGCAGTCTGGAAAGGCCATGGGCCCTAGTGGCCTCCCAATTGAACTTTACAAATCTAATGCTTCAACGATTGCCCCATATCTCATACGGATGTATGAGGAGAGTGTGACCAGAGGTGTCTTGCCTGAAACGCAGAGACTAGCTAATATTGTCGTCATACATAAAAAGGGTACACCCCCCAAGCAATATAACTCGTATAGGCCTATCTCCCTCCTGGACCCAGAAGTCAAAATACTAGCTAAAATTCTGGCTCGGCGTCTTTCACCCTTTCTTCATAAACTGATACACCCGGACCAATCCGGCTTTATGCCGGCTAGGAACACCGCTCTGAATCTTCATCGCCTTTATGGAGTCCTGGGGAGAGCCTCCACAATTCAAGAAGACACAGTGATTATGTCCAAAGATGCCAAAATGGCATTCGACATGATCGAATGGCCCTTCCCCTTTGCCACACTCGAACGATACGGTTTTGGAGATCGATTCTTGCCTGGGTGCATTTCCTTTACTCGCAACCGCTAGCCCGCATTACAGTGAATGGAGGGAGGTCAGTAACATTTGCATTGCAGAAGGGTACGAGCAGGGTTGTCCCCTTTCCCCCTTACTCTCTGCCTTGGCCCTGGAGCCACTGGCGATTTGGATCAGGGGAGACCCCCTCATCAGGGGCCTCAATTGGTCGATAGACTGGATGGATAAAATCTCCCTCTACGCCGACGATATTTTGCTTTATTTGGCCAGACCCCGGTTCTCCATTCACCGTGTCCTGCATATATTCACCCTTTTTCAAAAATACTCGGGCTATACTATTAATTAGGATAAATCTCTGGTCTATGTTCCTAGCGGGGATCGGCCAGCCCTGTCCGCGGGCTGCGAGGCCAAGATAGTCACAGGCGGCTTTCTGTATTTGGGAATATACATCACTGTCAATTCTGAGGTATTCTACGATCGGAATCTTGCTCCACCTTTGCATCATTTTGACGCCGATGTGCAACATTGGAAGACACTACCCCTCACTTTACTAGGCAGGGCCGCCCTCTATAAGATGATGGCACTCCCCCGCTTTCTTTACGCCCTACAAAACACACCTTATACGGTCCCACCACAATACTTTCAGGCCATTGAATCAGAGGTGCGCGCCCTGCTCTGGAACAATGGTACCCCCCGAATAGCATTGGCCAAACTTACCAAAAGCTGGTATGATGGAGGTATGGCCCTGCCTGCCATCAGAAGCTATTACTGGGCCTCTCAACTAGTGGTTCTTAATCACTGGGTGCACCGGCCCATCACAGATCCTGCTTATGGGATGGACCGGCACAACATGCTCCCCGGCAACTATCCCAGGGCGATCTATGGAGGTAGGAAACACGTGCCAAAACACACTCCAACCTCCACCACAATTGCTATATGGCATACGGTACGGCCACCCTTGGGTGGAAAGCTAAAATCACACAAGTCACCCCATTGCTTGACACATGCCAGTTGGGAGTCTCATCGAAACAACCAGGATTCGACAAGTGGGAACTGATAGGTCTATCGAGGGTTGGTGACCTATGGGCGTGGGTGGGGTGATCCCATTCAGTGATCTTCAGCGGGATTATCAATTACAATCCGGAGAAACTTTTCGATACCTTCAAGCCCGCAATGCACTACGAAGAGCGATACCCAAGGGCACCGACCTCCCGGTTTCATCGCCCCTAGAGGACAGACTGTTAGACGACTACCTCCAGGAAAAAGCCATTTCACTGACATATCGCAAAATACTTAACAATACACCAGATACATTGGGGAAAATCCATGCAAAATGGGTGGACGATGTAGGTGATATTAGCGACGAAGACTGGCAGGAGGCCCTGGCTTCTCCCCGCGAGGTGGAGATCCGATCACGTTTTAAACTCATCCAACTTAAACTGTTACACAGAGCCTATTACACCAGCTCGGTGCCTGTCAAGATGGGGGTTCTGGACTCTTCAGTTTGTCCCAGAGGATGTGGTCGCACTGGCACCTACCTACACCAGTGGTGGGAGTGCCCGATCCTTCAGGGCTACTGGGGTAGGGTCACATCAGCTCTATCCCTAACCTGTCATAAATCCCTGGACGTGTCGCCCCGCTTCTGTCTTCTTAATATCTGGGAGGCCACCTACCTGTCGAGATCGGAGAGATTATGGGTTTCCCTGGGTTGTATGGTTGCAAAACGCAATATAGCCAGAACATGGAAGGGAGTGGTCAAGCCAAGGTTCAGGGACTGGGAAACCGATATGTATTGGTGCATGGAGGCGGAGAGGGTCATATACGAAGGCAGAGGTTGCCCACAAAAATGGACCAGAAACTGGGGTCCCTGGAATGTAAACAGAGGGCTGATATGTACACCTTTCAGTGACGTTCCTCCATTGTCAGTGGACCACGATTCCGAGTAATGTTTAGTATATGAAGTAATGTATGAGACACGCAACTGCATTGTAAATCCTATGAATCGATATGATAACTGCTGTATCATCATAATGTGATTGCTGAAAATGATGGAGACGACACTGCACTGCACCTTTTTATTTTCTGATGGTGTTGTTTTATTTGATCATGCAATAAAAAGATTTACAAAAAAAAAACGAGTGAACTTCTAACTCACCCCCAGGACCTCACAGGAGATACTTAGATGCTGACATGGGGAAGGCAGAGGGCCACAGAAGGGTCCATTCCAGGTCCTTGCCAAAAAGGTGTCTTGTAGCTTGTGTCCCTGTAGCCTTAACAGGTGGTCAGTCTTATGACTCTTGGAGTTCAATTCTTTGCCCTTGGTACAAGTGGGGAAGCAAGTCTAGTCTTCTCAGGTCTTATACAGGTTCAGTTCTCTTCTGATCCTTCACTGGTCCAGATGTGTTCTGAAGCGGGTGCCTGGAATTGTCACAATTATGCCTGGCATGAGCTAGTCGATGTTAATGACCCCTGGGGTTGACCTACCCAATAGGATAAAGGTTCCTGGAGCTAAACCTACCCAATTTGGGCATTTTCAAGATGGCCAAAATCTATGGCCACACTACACTTGGGCTCTATGGACTGAAGGTAAGTGTTGGCAATGGACTATCATAATTCTTGTGCCCTCCCAAATCTAACTCTAAAACCAGTTTTAGACAGTCCCTGTACCTTCAACAAATTCAGAGACAGAAGTCTGATAGTGTAATGCTGAGTCTTCAGCAACCAGACAGTGCATATACACAAATTGTTTTGGCATTCTGTGTCCCTCCTTTGAAGTGCATCCCAAATGTTATATTTAAACCCAGCAGACCTATCAAACAGGCTGTGCCACTGCGATATTAAAAAGAGGCCAACTGTGAATAGAGCCTGACTGGCTGGGGGAGACACAAGAAGGCCTTTGCCCAAGTGTCAGCTATCATTTGCCTGTGACAGGGGAGGCCTCTTTGAAGTGCCATATGCAAAATGCCAGGAGACTTGCCAAGCAGGATGTGATATTCAAGCAGTACTTGACACTTTAATGTCAATGGCGATCCTCCCAGCCTCCCCCGCATATTCTGTTAGTTTCAGATGGGTCATCTCTTCCCATTCAAGTGAGCCAATTGTTTGCTCTTGGGAGCAAGTTCACACTCGTCATCTTTAAAATGCTAATTACTGGCTGGCCTAAGTGGGAGAGCTAAATGCAGATTTTGCTTCCAGGGACTTCAAGCGGGGCAAAGGTAACTTTCTTAAAGTTACTTTTCCGCAATACTTAGAAAAAAATCTGACTTCACCATTGAATTGATTTTTGATAACTATTAGAAATAGATTTTTTATTATTTTTCTAGCTAGTCCCATTCCCGAGATGCAGTATTAGTATTTAATATTGCCTCCTAGAGTTTTCCCATGGAACAGCCAGCATTGCTACAGAGAAAAAGCTGTATCCTGCCTTATGGGCTGTAAAGTCTACTTAGTGGTGACTTACAAATATTTAAAAGGAAGGTTTAGGCATATTAAAAGAGGTTATTTTGATAGATTGAGTCATTTTATATTGTCACTGTAGTAAATGTCACAAGTCCACTTGGAACATTCAACATACAGGCCTTGAATACAGTTTGGTACCATATACTAGGGACTTATAGGTCAGCTAAATATGCCAGTCAGGTATATGCCAATTTAATCACGTTGAAATGAGGAGCACAAGCAAATTACCATTGGTTAGCAGGGGTAAAAGGCACAGAGCTGAATAGTCAGGAATGATAATGTTCAGCAAAAAGGCAAACGAAAAAAACATGCAAAAGATGGCAATTTCCTACAGTTACCAAAGAAAAAGGAGGGACCCCTATAAGCGAATGAGGGTGGGTAAAACAGGGGATCAGGTAAACAGCACAAGACAGAAGAATACCCACCCATTCAAAGGATAAGTTATTAAGGCCCACAAAGGAGTCCTGTAATTATACTTAAACAACCAAGGCTCAAGTGCATATATTGAAAAGAACCAGTAAATGCAATTGATAATTATTTCTTTTTATTAACAGGATATCAAAAAATATATATATTATATCATAGCACAGTGATACATACAAATAAAATACAATAAAAAGAGAACCCCACAACAAACCGTCATGCATACAGACACACTAAAAAATTCACATGAGCTCTATACATCCATCAAACATTCATACACATAGCATATATCAAGATGTTTAAAAAGCCAAGAGGAAAGCTGATGTTTTAATAAATTGGTCCAAATGTAGAATTAGAGAACCACTTGGAGACAGTCCAGGATGAATGGAGCATTAATGATGCTCGGTTCATTAGAAAGAATTTCCTGTATTGCTCTCATAGCACCTTCCTGCGGTATATTAGTGTATAGGGACTCCAAGTCCAAAGTAACTAGGAGTTCCCTATCACTCACATACGGCATCCCTTCAATTCTGGAGATGAAATGTCCTGTGTCCTTAACAAAGGAATCCAGTTTCTGGACTAAAGGTTTAAGAAATTGATCCACATATTTAGAGAGAGGCTCAGTGGCCACTCCAATAGTGGACACAATGGGTCTTAGGGGGGGCAACGTGACATCTTTGTGCGTCTTCGGAATCCCGTAAATGATTGGCATGCGGGTATGGGTGGGCGTAAGATATTCAGCTTCACTGGCACATAGAAATCCCTGTTCCACAGCCGTCTCCACCAAATGTACAATCCGTCGTTTCAGTGCAATTTCAGGATTGCTCATGATACGTTTAAGGTGTCGTGTAGAGGAAAGAAGGATATTCATCTTCTCAATATAGGTGGAAGTATCAAAAATCACAATCCCTCCCCCTTTATCACACGGCTTGATTGTCAATTGTCTGTTGTTCTTAAGGGACAGTAAGGCAGAGTTTTCTGTTCTCAAAAGATTATCAATTTGTCTGGGGACAAATTTTATGATTTGTTCAATTTTTGAAAGAACTGCCTTCTCAAAGAAGGCCACTTCAGGGCCAACTGAATCCAAGGTAGGAGTAAAATCGGATGGAGGTTTCAAACCAGAAATATTGTCATGGTCATCCACATGAGGTCTTGTGGACAAAAACTTCTTCAGTCTGATTTTTCTGAAGAATAAATGCAGATCTTTCATGAATTCAAATTTATTGAACCCGATCGAGGGGACAAAAGAGAGACCCCTAGATAACAGATTAAGAGAATCGGGTTCAATGATGGAGGTAGACAGATTAAATACTGGAATGCTCTTTATGTTTTCCAGTACTGTTGATGTCGAGTCTGAATGTACATTTGAGGCTGATTCTGACCCTGACGGAAATTCCTCGATTGAAGGTTCCGCGTTCTGGGGCGAGGGTTCCCCCTGCCCTGGCCTAAAAAACGATTAGGCATAGTGGGTCTCTCTCCAGATCTTTGTCTAGACTGATAATTAGAGTTGTATTCAGGCTCATGATTCGACGGTCCTTCTCCGTCAGAGTCTGTAGTGTCCGAGAATGTAGTAATTCGCCTATTGCCCCACGGCGGCATATCACTTTGAGCACCCTGATTCTCAACAGGGGTATACAAATTAACAGAAAGATACGGATAAGCACGCTCTTGGGAAAAAAGTCGAATATCCTTTCTGAATTTTTCTGTTTTTCTTTTAAGAAGGTAGTCAGAAAAGGAATCTAACTCTAGGCTAATTTCTTCAAGTTTCTTTTTACCAAGTTCAACAGCATTGTCTTTTTTAAGTTTTTCCTCAAGATCATCGATCTCTTTGTTGAGGATGGCTATCACCTCCCTGGCGGTCTCAATAATTAACATAATCCAGTCCCTGGAGCAGCGGTTGGTGATAAGCGCCCACTTCTCCAGGAACTGGCGTATGTCAACAAAGAGGCCAGGGATGTTCCGAACCCTCAATCCGATCGGAATGGTACCAGCCTTTAGGTATTCAAGCATGAATTTTGCATGAAATTCAGTGCGCTTAAATTTTTTCTTAAGATCTAATAATTTATTCCACTCTTTTTCAAGACCTTTAGACAAGGTGAACTGATTGCTACCATCAATAGGTGACCCAATCATGCGGGCAAATTCTTCATCCGTGAACCCAAAAGTTTTAATGCTTTCCATATTGCCACTTCAACAGAACCAAAAATAACCCAAGTGGTTGACAGGACAAACCCAAGAAAAATATAGAAAAGGATACAAAAAAGACGTCTCAGGATGTAAAGGTTTAAAAAGATGCACTTTCCTCAAAGGACAAGCCTCCACAGCAACCAGGCTGTGACATAACAACCAAAGAAAAAGGAGGGACCCCTATAAGCGAATGAGGGTGGGTAAAACAGGGGATCAGGTAAACAGCACAAGACAGAAGAATACCCACCCATTCAAAGGATAAATTATTAAGTCCCACAAAGGAGTCCTGTAATTATACTTAAACAACCAAGGCTCAAGTGCATATATTGAAAAGAACCAGTAAATGCAATTGATAATTATTTCTTTTTATTAACAGGATATCAAAAAAATATATATATTATATCATAGCACAGTGATACATACAAATAAAATACAATAAAAAGAGAACCCCACAACAAACCGTCATGCATACAGACACACTAAAAAATTCACATGAGCTCTATACATCCATCAAACATTCATACACATAGCATATATCAAGATGTTTAAAAAGCCAAGAGGAAAGCTGATGTTTTAATAAATTGGTCCAAATGTAGAATTAGAAACCACTTCCGGGTTTGAAGGGACCAAACGCCGACGCTCGTTTCGGTGAGAACCCTACACGGGGGCTACACCTTCATCAGGGCAGGTCATATGCAGAGAAATAGATAGCGTGGGACACTCAAATACCTATAACAACATAAAAATGTATCACTTCCAATGCTTAATTATAAGCTTCACATAATAATCAATACATGCACTGAGAAGCCTTGCGAAAAATGATGACAAAGAATGAAGGAATTAAGGTCAGACAACAATGGTCAGCACAGCAATAGAGGAAACGTGCATCTTAAAATGAAAGAAAACAGGCCCAGCCAGAGTCATGTGATTTAAAGAATCAGAAAAAACCAGTGACTTCTGTATTTATGCTAACAGAAAAAGAGGAAACCAACCACCAAAAAGGAATATTCAATAATTCCCAAAGTGAATGAGAACAAATATTAATAGTCATGCCAGTAGTGAATTCATGATGACCCCATTCCTAAATGGAATATACATAAGCATACCTTTTAAGGTATTCTATCAAAACTTCATCCAACAGGATAGAATTCAAACAAAAGCCATATAGGCCTGGGGATACTGGGCATCTACATCCAACAAATCTATGAAAATAAAATACCATCACAGTTCTTAACAGACAATAGAATAATACATTTCAAAATAGACAAAACGAAACAATACAATACAAAAATGCCCAAAGGCAGCCCATATAGACCTACCCTATAATGTAGGCATGAAGGAGGGCTTGACGGAGAACCACCTTTCAAAAGGTTCAGCCGGATTGGATTTCAAAAAGGCCTTTATTCAAAGCGTGATATCGGGATAAATCTTAAAGAGATACCGAAGGGCAAGAGTTAGCAATGTTTAGCCAAAGTTATCACAAACTAGATGGCAACACTAACAATAAACATGCCCTGAGATGTATTACTAAACGATAGAAGGCTACCCCCAAATAACAGAGAGAGAGGCACAACGATCGAACAAGTCTCATGGGTTCCTAAAGCTGATACAGTTAAAAATGGTCCCTCGGGCCACGAGGAGTCCACAAACCTCCAAGGCCCCCAACAAAGATGGGCACATAACCGCTCTTAACCCGAGGACACGGGATAATTACCTGGGAGTATACATGCTTTGGTAGGCGATGTCATTAAGATCGGGGAACGTTCGATATCGCTCCATGATATGACCAATTGTAGGACATCTAATGTGATATATATCATCACATGTCCCTGTGACTCCATTTATATTGGTGAGACTGGACGTGAAGTGAGACTCAGAATTGGTGAGCACAAATCCAACATACGCACTAAAAAGACTGCAGCACCGTTGGTGGAGCATTGGCTCAATAAACATCACTCTGAATTAGATCTCAGATGGTCTATTCTTGAGAAAATCAATGCGCCTTCTGGAAAGGACCCCACTCAGGTTAGAAAAAAACAGGAAGTGTTTTGGATCTAATCACTTAATTCTGTGAAGAATGGTCTCAATGAGTGCTGTCCCTGGGAGAATGCCATTATATAAGAACTGCTCACTTCATTTATGAGCAGGGTTTGTCTTCCTTTTTATTTTTTATTTTTTATTTTTATTTGTGTTGTGTTTCTATATTTTTTTATTTCTGATGTAATGTATTTTTCAGTCACGTATAGGACCGTTCCTTGTCCCTTATTTTTTCGGGGTTTTGAGTATCAGTTGGTCCCGGTTAGTTATCGCTGCTTTTTGTATCTTATTTTAGGGAATTACATTTTTCCCTCCCCAATATGGCCGCCACTTTTTTCCGTAAGGTCTCCTGAGTTTGGGTGTCCTTCTTTTTTGTTTATTTCCTTCATCGGTTGCGCATTCGACTGACGTGTTTATAAGCTGAGTCGGTTCTCACTCTCCTCTCCTCCCGAAAGGAAACGGAAACAGGCAATATCCTTACCTGGTTTGATCCTTGAACGCACTCCCAGGTAATTATCCCGTGTCCTCGGGTTAAGCGCGGTTATGTGCCCATCTTTGTTGGGGGCCTTGGAGGTTTGTGGACTCCTCGTGGCCCGAGGGACCATTTTTAACTGTATCAGCTTTAGGAACCCATGAGACTTGTTCGATCGTTGTGCCTCTCTCTCTGTTATTTGGGGGTAGCCTTCTATCGTTTAGTAATACATCTCAGGGCATGTTTATTGTTAGTGTTGCCATCTAGTTTGTGATAACTTTGTCTAAACATTGCTAACTCTTGCCCTTCGGTATCTCTTTAAGATTTATCCCGATATCACGCTTTGAATAAAGGCCTTTTTGAAATCCAATCCGGCTGAACCTTTTGAAAGGTGGTTCTCCGTCAAGCCCTCCTTCATGCCTACATTAAAGGGTAGGTCTATATGGGCTGCCTTTGGGAATTTTTGTATTGTATTGTTTCGTTTTGTCTATTTTGAAATGTATTATTCTATTGTCTGTTAAGAACTGTGATGGTATTTTATTTTCATAGATTTGTTGGATGTAGATGCCCAGTATCCCCAGGCCTATATGGCTTTTGTCTGAATTCAATCCTGTTGGATGAAGTTTTGATAGAATACCTTAAAAGGTATGCTTATGTATATTCCATTTAGGAATGGGGTCATCATGAATTCACTACTGGCATGACTATTAATATTTGTTCTCATTCACTTTGGGAATTATTGAATATTCCTTTTTGGTGGTTGGTTTCCTCTTTTTTCTGTTAGCATAAATACAGAAGTCACTGGTTTTTTCTGATTCTTTAAATCACATGACTCAGGCTGGGCCTGTTTTCTTTCATTTTAAGATGCACGTTTCCTCTATTGCTGTGCTGACCATTGTTGTCTGACCTTAATTCCTTCATTCTGTGTCATCATTTTTCACAAGGCTTCTTGTGCATGTATTGATTATTATGTGAAGCTTATAATTAAGCATTGGAAGTGATACATTTTTATGTTGTTATAGGTATTTGAGTGTCCCACGCTATCTATTTCTCTGCATATGACCTGCCCTGATGAAGGTGTAGCCCCGTGTAGGGTTCTCACCGAAACGCGCGTCGGCGTTTGGTCCCTTCAAACCCGGAAGTGGTTTCTAATTCTACATTTGGACCAATTTATTAAAACATCAGCTTTCCTCTTGGCTTTTTAAACATCTTGATATATGCTATGTGTATGAATGTTTGATGGATGTATAGAGCTCATGTGAATTTTTTAGTGTGTGTGTATGCATGACGGTTTGTTGTGGGGTTCTCTTTTTATTGTATTTTATTTGTATGTATCACTAGCCAGGTAGGTCGCTCCCCCACCACACAGATCCGCCTGTGCTGGCCGCCCGCTGCTGCTGCTGGTAAGATCGCCCTTCCGTTTGTGGCCTCGGTGCCCGTATTGCTTGCTTGTCTCCCCTTTTCCCTTTTGTGCCCCCGCTGCCCCCATTTGAACTGTGCCCGTATTTGTGTCCGCTTTCTCTCCCTTTTCCTTCTGTACCCCTCGCTGCCCCATTTTTGAATTGTGCCCGTATTTGTGTCCGCTTTCTCTCCCCTTTTCCTTCTGTACCCCTCGCTGCCCCATTTTGAATTGTGCCCGTATTTGTGTCCGCTTTATCTCCACTTTTCCTTCTGTACCCCTCGCTGCCCCATTTTGAATTGTGCCCGTATTTGTGTCCGCTTTATCTCCACTTTTCCTTCTGTACCCCTCGCTGCCCCATTTTGAATTGTGCCCGTATTTGTGTCCGCTTTATCTCCACTTTTCCTTCTGTACCCCTCGCTGCCCCATTTTGAATTGTGCCCGTATTTGTGTCCGCTTTCTCTCCCTTTTCCTTCTGTACCCCTCGCTGCCCCATTTTGAATTGTGCCCGTATTTGTGTCCGCTTTCTCTCCCCTTTTCCTTCTGTACCCCTCGCTGCCCCATTTTGAATTGTGCCCGTATTTGTGTCCGCTTTATCTCCCCTTTTCCTTCTGTACCCCTCGCTGCCCCATTTTGAATTGTGCCCGTATTTGTGTCCGCTTTCTCTCCCCTTTTCCTTCTGTACCCCTCGCTGCCCCATTTTGAATTGTGCCCGTATTTGTGTCCGCTTTCTCTCCCCTTTTCCTTCTGTACCCCTCGCTGCCCCATTTTGAATTGTGCCCGTATTTGTGTCCGCTTTATCTCCACTTTTCCTTCTGTCCCCCTCGCTGCCCCATTTTGAATTGTGCCCGTATTTGTGTCCGCTTTATCTCCACTTTTCCTTCTGTACCCCTCGCTGCCCCATTTTGAATTGTGCCCGTATTTGTGTCCGCTTTCTCTCCCCTTTTCCTTCTGTACCCCTCGCTGCCCCATTTTGAATTGTGCCCGTATTTGTGTCCGCTTTATCTCACCTTTTCCTTCTGTACCCCTCGCTGCCCCATTTTGAATTGTGCCCGTATTTGTGTCCGCTTTATCTCCACTTTTCCTTCTGTACCCCTCGCTGCCCCATTTTGAATTGTGCCCGTATTTGTGTCCGCTTTCTCTCCCCTTTTCCTTCTGTACCCCTCGCTGCCCCATTTTGAATTGTGCCCGTATTTGTGTCCGCTTTCTCTCCCTTTTCCTTCTGTACCCCTCGCTGCCCCATTTTGAATTGTGCCCGTATTTGTGTCCGCTTTATCTCCACTTTTCCTTCTGTACCCCTCGCTGCCTCTCGCCACTCCCGCCGCTGCGTCCCTGCGGCCCCGCCCCCCTGTCTGCCCATTCGCTGCCCCTGCCTCCCGCCTCCCAGCTGCTCCTCCCTCCCACCTCCCCATAAATGGCGGCCGCTGCGCGGCCGCGCAGCGGACGTATGCAGCGGGCGCGCCGCCCTGGACCGCGCCCAGCGCCAAACCCCTGGCCCCCGCAGCAGCCAACCCACCCACCGGACTTACGACACCGCCACCCTCAACGCACTCAACACCGGCCGCATCCCCGGCTGCCACCGTGCCACCCCAGGACGCACCCACGGACCCTTCGCCTGCCAATCCTGCAAGTCCTCCTGCCTCCGGACCTGCACCACACCCGCCAAGCCGAGCACCAGCAGCAACCACCTGAAGTGCTTCCTGCTCAACACCCGCTCCGTCCACAGACACGCCGTGGAACTTTGGAACCTGCTCGACTCCACATCACCAGACGTCGCTTTCCTCACGGAAACATGGATGAACGCCTCCTCAGCGCCCGACATCGCCATCGCCATCCCGGACGGATACAAGATCACCCGAAGGGACCGCGCAAACCAGACAGGAGGAGGCATCGCCATCGTCCACAAGAACACCATCCACATCACGACCAACTCCGACGACACCTTCACAGCCGGCGAACACCTGCACTTCCAGATACACACCGACCCCAAGACCACCCTCAGAGGCACCCTCATCTACAGACCCCCAGGACCACGCACACAATTCAGCGAAGACATCGCCGACCTCATCAGCCCGCACGCCCTCCCCTCGGCTGACTACATCCTCCTTGGGGACCTCAACTTCCACCTAGAGAACAACAACGATCGCAACACCACCACCCTGCTGGACAACCTCGCCAACCTCGGACTCAAGCAACTGGTGACCACCCCCACACACCTCGCCGGCCACACGCTTGACCCCGTCTTCTCCTCCAGCAAGGACATCTCCTTCAGCCACACCACCGGACTCCACTGGACAGACCACAGCTGCGTCCACTTCAGCTTCAGCAGGATCACCACGCACCACCACCCGCAACAGTTTCCGCGCAGAAGCTGGAACAAGATCACCACCGACCAACTCACCACATCCCTGAGCCAGAACCCTCCCGCCAGCTCAACGAACCCCAACCAAGCCGCCAGCAACCTCACAAGATGGATCACCAACTGCGCAGACGACCTCGCCCCATTGAAGACCCCCAGTCAGACCAGGCAACAAGAAAGCATCCTGGTTCACCGACGAACTCAAGATATCCAAGAAGAACTGCCGGGCCCTCGAGAAAGCATGGCGCAGAGACCCGACTGCAGACAACATGACCACCCTCAAGCACGCCACCCGAAAACACCACCAGCTGATCCACACCACCAAGAAAACCGCATTCAAGGAACGACTGGACAACAACGCCCACAACAGCAAGGAACTCTTCATCATCGTCAAAGAACTCTCGAACCCCAGCGCCGGAAACAACGACATCACTCCCTCGCAAGACCTCTGCAACTCGCTCGCCTCGTTCTTCCACAGCAAGATCGCAGACATACACTACAGTTTCAGCACACAGCCGACGTACCCTACGACCGTTCCAACGCCCCCCACCTCCACCCTCCGAGCCTGGACCCCTATCAACACCGAAGACACTATCCGCACGATGAACTCCATCCACTCCGGATCACCAACCGACCCCTGCCCTCACCACGTCTTCAACAAGGCCGACGCCGTCATCGCACCCCACCTCCGGGACATCATCAACACCTCCTTCGTCACCGCCACCTTCCCAGAGAGCTGGAAGCACGCCGAACTCAGCGCCCTACTGAAGAAACCGTCAGCAGACCCCACCGACCTCAAAAACTACCGCCCCATCTCGCTCCTTCCTTTTCCTGCCAAAGTCATCGAGAAGACCGTCAACAGACAACTGGCCGCCTTCCTCGAGACGAATGGATCCCTCGACCACTCGCAGTCCAGCTTCCGGGCCAACCACAGCACCGAGACCGCCCTCATCGCAGCTACCGACGACATCCGAGCCCTGCTCGACAACGGGGAAACAGCGGCCCTCATCCTCCTGGACCTCTCCGCAGCGTTCGACACAGTCTGCCACCGCACCCTAGAGCAACGCCTGAACAACGGCGGAATCCAAGAGAAAGCACTGGAGTGGATCATCTCCTTCCTCGCCGGAAGAACCCAGAGAGTCCGCCTCCCCCCGTTCAGTTCCGAGGCCACCGAAGTCATCTGCGGCGTACCACAAGGATCATCACTCAGCCCCACCCTCTTCAATGTCTACATGAGCCCCCTCGCAGCCATCGCACGCCAACACAACCTCAACATCATCTCCTACGCCGACGACACCCAGCTGATCCTCTCCCTCACCAACGACCCCACAACCGCCAGAACCAACCTACATGAAGGGATGAAGGACGTAGCCGAGTGGATGAGGAACAGCCGCCTGAAACTGAACTCAGATAAAACGGAAGTCCTCATCCTAGGATCATCACCCTCCACCTGGGACGACTCCTGGTGGCCCCCTGCCCTGGGCAACGCACCCAAACCAACGGACCACGCACGCAACCTGGGCTTCATCCTGGACTTCTCCCTCTCAATGACCCGACAAATCAACGCCGTCTCCTCGTCTTGCTTCAACATCCTACGCATGCTGCGCAAGATCTTCCGGTGGATCCCCACCGAAACCAGGAAGACGGTCACCCAGGCCCTCGTCACCAGCCGACTGGACTACGGCAACTCCCTCTACGCCGGAACCACAGCCAAACTTCAAAAAGACTCCAACGCATCCAGAACGCCTCAGCTCGACTCATCCTGGACATCCCCCGACACAGCCACATCGCCGGACACCTGAGAGACCTGCACTGGCTCCCCGTCAGCAAGAGAATCACGTTCCGACTCCTCACCCACGCACACAAAGCTCTCCACAACCAAGGCCCCAGATACCTCAACGACCGTCTGACCTTCTACACTCCCACCCGCCAGCTACGATCGACCAACCACGCCCTCGCCGCCGTCCCCCGCATCCGAAGAGCCACAACGGGAGGAAGATCCTTCTCCTACCTGGCTGCCAAGACGTGGAACTCCCTACCCATCCACCTCCGCCTTACCCAAGACCACCTCTCCTTCAGGAAGCAACTCAAGACCTGGCTGTTCGAACAGTAGCGGACCCCCTCCCCCAAGCGCCTTGAGACCCTCCGGGTGAGTAGCGCGCTATACAAATGCTTGATTGATTGATTGATTGACTGTGCTATGATATAATATATATTTTTTTTTGATATCCTGTTAATAAAAAGAAATAATTATCAATTGCATTTACTGGTTCTTTTCAATATATGCACTTGAGCCTTGGTTGTTTAAGTATAATTACAGGACTCCTTTGTGGGCCTTAATAATTTATCCTTTGAATGAGTGGGTATTCTTCTGTCTTGTGCTGTTTACCTGATCCCCTGTTTTACCCACCCTCATTCGCTTATAGGGGTCCCTCCTTTTTCTTTGGTTGTTATGTCACAGCCTGGTTGCTGTGGAGGCTTGTCCTTTGAGGAAAGTGCATCTTTTTAAACCTTTACGTCCTGAGGCGTCTTTTTTGTATCCTTTTCTATATTTTTCTTGGGTTTGTCCTGTCAACCACTTGGGTTATTTTTGGTTCTGTTGAAGTGGCAATATGGAATGCATTAAAACTTTTGGGTTCACGGATGAAGAATTTGCCCGCATGATTGGGTCACCTATTGATGGTAGCAATCAGTTCACCTTATCTAAAGGTCTTGAACAAGAGTGGAATAAATTATTAGATCTTAAGAAAAAATCTAAGCGCACTGAATTTCATGCGAAATTCATGCTTGAATACCTAAAGGCTGGTACCATTCCGATCGGATTGAGGGTTCGGAACATCCCTGGCCTCTTTGTTGACATACGCCAGTTCCTGGAGAAGTGGGCGCTTATCGCCAACCGCTGCTCCAGGGACTGGATTATGTTAATTATTGAGACCGCCAGGGAGGTGATAGCCATCCTCAACAAAGAGATCGATGATCTTGAGGAAAAACTTAAAAAAGACAATGCTGTTGAACTTGGTAAAAAGAAACTTGAAGAAATTAGCCTAGAGTTAGATTCCTTTTCTGACTACCTTCTTAAAAGAAAAACAGAAAAATTCAGAAAGGATATTCGACTTTTTTCCCAAGAGCGTGCTTATCCGTATCTTTCTGTTAATTTGTATACCCCTGTTGAGAATCAGGGTGCTCAAAGTGATATGCCGCCGTGGGGCAATAGGCGAATTACTACATTCTCGGACACTACAGACTCTGACGGAGAAGGACCGTCGAATCATGAGCCTGAATACAACTCTAATTATCAGTCTAGACAAAGATCTGGAGAGAGACCCACTATGCCTAATCGTTTTTTAGGCCAGGGCAGGGGAACCCTCGCCCCAGAACGCGGAACCTTCAATCGAGGAATTTCCGTCAGGGTCAGAATCAGCCTCAAATGTACATTCAGACTCGACATCAACAGTACTGGAAAACATAAAGAGCATTCCAGTATTTAATCTGTCTACCTCCATCATTGAACCCGATTCTCTTAATCTGTTATCTAGGGGTCTCTCTTTTGTCCCCTCGATCGGGTTCAATAAATTTGAATTCATGAAAGATCTGCATTTATTCTTCAGAAAAATCAGACTGAAGAAGTTTTTGTCCACAAGACCTCATGTGGATGACCATGACAATATTTCTGGTTTGAAACCTCCATCCGATTTTACTCCTACCTTGGATTCAGTTGGCCCTGAAGTGGCCTTCTTTGAGAAGGCAGTTCTTTCAAAAATTGAACAAATCATAAAATTTGTCCCCAGACCCATTGATAATCTTTTGAGAACAGAAAACTCTGCCTTACTGTCCCTTAAGAACAACAGACAATTGACAATCAAGCCGTGTGATAAAGGGGGAGGGATTGTGATTTTTGATACTTCCACCTATATTGAGAAGATGAATATCCTTCTTTCCTCTACACGACACTATAAACGTATCATGAGCAATCCTGAAATTGCACTGAAACGACGGATTGTACATTTGGTGGAGACGGCTGTGGAACAGGGATTTCTATGTGCCAGTGAAGCTGAATATCTTACGCCCACCCATACCCGCATGCCAATCATTTACGGGATTCCGAAGACGCACAAAGATGTCACGTTGCCCCCCCTAAGACCCATTGTGTCCACTATTGGAGTGGCCACTGAGCCTCTCTCTAAATATGTGGATCAATTTCTTAAACCTTTAGTCCAGAAACTGGATTCCTTTGTTAAGGACACAGGACATTTCATCTCCAGAATTGAAGGGATGCCGTATGTGAGTGATAGGGAACTCCTAGTTACTTTGGACTTGGAGTCCCTATACACTAATATACCGCAGGAAGGTGCTATGAGAGCAATACAGGAAATTCTTTCTAATGAACCGAGCATCATTAATGCTCCATTCATCCTGGACTGTCTCCAAGTGGTTCTCGGTGAGAACTACTTTGAGTTTAACGACAGTTTCTTTCATCAGATCCAGGGAGTTAGTATGGGAGCGTCTTGTGCCCCCAGCGTTGCCTGCCTATATATGGGCCAATTTGAACGAGCCCACATATATAATGAGATGGCCCCTTTCTATGAAAATGTCCGAGGTTGGTCTCGGTTCATTGACGATATCTTTTTCATCTGGGAAGGGGATTCCACCTCCCTTGATGAATTCATCTTATGGATCAATGCGGCCGATGTGAATTTGAAATTTACGGCTCATTCCAGCAATCTTAAGTTGGAATTTTTGGATGTCTGGGTTGAACACAATGAGAATAAATTATTTGTCTCGCTATTCACCAAACCTACTGCTAGAAACACCTTGTTGCAGTATGGGAGTTACCATCCTCGCTTCCAAAGAGACAGTATCCCCTTTAGTCAGTTTCTCCGTCTTCGGAGAAACTGTACTAACATTACTGACTTTCTCAAACAAGCAGACATCCTGAGAAGTAAATTAGTTAATCGTGGATACCCTATCAAATTGGTTAAGGATTCTTTTAAGCGAGCCCGGTATTTCAACCGGGAAGCCATGTTTCATACCCAGGAGAATAAGAAAATGGATAGGGTGGTATGTGTCACTAAACACTCTAATATCAATCATAAAATCAGACGTACGGTCAACTCCCTTTGGTATTTGTTAAACATGGACAACAGTGGGCCTAAACTTGCTAAGCCATTGTTTGCATTTAAGAGAAACAAGAATCTGAAAAACCATCTAGTGATGGGTAAGATAGCTCCAGCTTCTGGCTTTTGCCAGAAGTCCATCACAGGTTCTAATCCCATTCACGGCAACCACAGATGTGGTTCGTGTCATGCGTGCGCCCATGCTTTGGTAGGCGATGTCATTAAGATCGGGGAACGTTCGATATCGCTCCATGATATGACCAATTGTAGGACATCTAATGTGATATATATCATCACATGTCCCTGTGACTCCATTTATATTGGTGAGACTGGACGTGAAGTGAGACTCAGAATTGGTGAGCACAAATCCAACATACGCACTAAAAAGACTGCGGCACCGTTGGTGGAGCATTGGCTCAATAAACATCACTCTGAATTAGATCTCAGATGGTCTATTCTTGAGAAAATCAATGCGCCTTCTGGAAAGGACCCCACTCAGGTTAGAAAAAAACGGGAAGTGTTTTGGATCTACTCTCTTAATTCTGTGAAGAATGGTCTCAATGAGTGCTGTCCCTGGGAGAATGCCATTATATAAGAACTGCTCACTTCATTTATGAGCAGGGTTTGTCTTCCTTTTTATTTTTTATTTTTATTTGTGTTGTGTTTCTATATTTTTTTATTTCTGATGTAATGTATTTTTCACTCACGTATAGGACCGTTCCTTGTCCCTTATTTTTTCGGGTTTTGAGTATCCGTTGCCCCGGTTAGTTATCGCTGCTTTTTGTATCTTATTTTAGGGAATTACATTTTTCCCTCCCCAATATGGCCGCCACTTTTTTCCGTAAGGTCTCCTGAGTTTGGGTGTCCTTCTTTTTTGTTTATTTCCTTCATCGGTTGCGCATTCGACTGACGTGTTTATAAGCTGAGTCGGATCTCACTCTCCTCTCCTCCCGAAAGGAAACGGAAACGGGCAATATCCTTACCTGGTTTGATCCTTGAACGCACTCCCAGGTAATTATCCCGTGTCCTCGGGTTAAGCGCGGTTATGTGCCATCTTTGTTGGGGGCCTTGGAGGTTTGTGGACTGCTCGTGGCCCGAGGGACCATTTTTAACTGTATCAGCTTTAGGAACCCATGAGACTTGTTCGATCGTTGTGCCTCTCTCTCTGTTATTTGGGGGTAGCCTTCTATCATTTAGTAATACATCTCAGGGCATGTTTATTGTTAGTGTTGCCATCTAGTTTGTGATAACTTTGTCTAAACATTGCTAACTCTTGCCCTTCGGTATCTCTTTAAGATTTATCCCGATATCACGCTTTGAATAAAGGCCTTTTTGAAATCCAATCCGGCTGAACCTTTTGAAAGGTGGTTCTCCGTCAAGCCCTCCTTCATGCCTACATTATAGGGTAGGTCTATATGGGCTGCCTTTGGGCATTTTTGTATTGTATTGTTTCGTTTTGTCTATTTTGAAATGTATTATTCTATTGTCTGTTAAGAACTGTGATGGTATTTTATTTTCATAGATTTGTTGGATGTAGATGCCCAGTATCCCCAGGCCTATATGGCTTTTGTCTGAATTCAATCCTGTTGGATGAAGTTTTGATAGAATACCTTAAAAGGTATGTATATTCCATTTAGGAATGGGGTCTTCATGAATTCACTACTGGCATGACT
The DNA here is from genome assembly GCA_963921515.1 of Calotriton arnoldi. Taxonomy (NCBI): domain Eukaryota; kingdom Metazoa; phylum Chordata; class Amphibia; order Caudata; family Salamandridae; genus Calotriton; species Calotriton arnoldi. Next base: position 968,794 of record CAWUFW010002254.1, on the reverse strand, counting down.
ATTAATATTTGTTCTCATTCACTTTGGGAATTATTGAATATTCCTTTTTGGTGGTTGGTTTCCTCTTTTTTCTGTTAGCATAAATACAGAAGTCACTGTTTTTTTCTGATTCTTTATATCACATGACTCAGGCTGGGCCTGTTTTCTTTCATTTTAAGATGCACGTTTCCTCTATTGCTGTGCTGACCATTGTTGTCTGACCTTAATTCCTTCATTCTTTGTCATCATTTTTCGCAAGGCTTCTCGTGCATGTATTGATTATTATGTGAAGCTTATAATTAAGCATTGGAAGTGATACATTTTTATGTTGTTATAGGTATTTGAGTGTCCCACGCTATCTATTTCTCTGCATATGACCTGCCCTGATGAAGGTGTAGCCCCCGTGTAGGGTTCTCACCGAAGCGCGCGTCAGCGTTTGGTCCCTTCAAACCCGGAAGTGGTTTCTAATTCTACATTTGGACCAATTTATTAAAACATCAGCTTTCCTCTTGGCTTTTTAAACATCTTGATATATGCTATGTGTATGAATGTTTGATGGATGTATAGAGCTCATGTGAATTTTTAGTGTGTGTGTATGCATGACGGTTTGTTGTGGGGTTCTCTTTTTATTGTATTTTATTTGTATGTATCACTGTGCTATGATATAATATATATATTTTTTTGATATCCTGTTAATAAAAAGAAATAATTATCAATTGCATTTACTGGTTCTTTTCAATATATGCACTTGAGCCTTGGTTGTTTAAGTATAATTACAGGACTCCTTTGTGGGCCTTAATAATTTATCCTTTGAATGGGTGGGTATTCTTCTGTCTTGTGCAATTTCCTACAGTTACCCTCCCATAGCCCAGTCTGCCCAGCACCAATACACATTAGAACTATGTGTCCAGTTGTTTTGTCTGGCAGCCCTTCTTTCTGTACACAACAAGGGGGGGAAATTAGCACCAAATCTGTGCTTCAAAAGTTAAAGTATGGTGTAATTTTAGATCAAAATGTGTAATTGCCTTTCACACAGAGCTATGCATGATCTCTCACAGCTTGAATCTTACAATGTTGTCTTGGAGATTTGTTTTGCGTAGCTGTCATACAACCACCCAGAAATTTTCAATCATACTTTCAAGGTAGATCATGATATGTCTTTGTGTCTTTTTCGAAACTTGCCATCTCTCATTTGTCTCTGTCGACCATTTCTTAGTGACTGCTTCCAGATGCAGGCATTCTGAAGTAGATGCCTCTGAACATTCTATGTCACCTGCATTCTGTGTCATTGTCAGATCCACTGTTGCTGGCCAAACTTTATAGGGGCTATGAGATATACATTACAGAAGGTTCCAGGGATTCAATCAATTGTCCAGATTTTCCAGTTCTGTAAATTCCTAGAGTTTTCCATGCACTGTGATCAACACCACGGACAGTTCCATAAGTCCATAGAGGAAGTCCCATTTCTAGAATCGTGGTCATAATGCCAAAGATGTGTTTCCTTTTAATCATGGTGTTCTGCGAAAAATCCGCTGCTATGTACATTTTCAACACTTTATATTGGAAGGGGCCATCGTGCTTTTCAGCTGCCTTAAACACTTGCCTGGCCTGTTGGTGACAAAGGAAGCATGCAATGACTGGTCTTTAGGTGATCTGGATTTTACCATTCTTGGTATAGATTCTGTGAGCTCTTTGGAACTCCACATGAGGGACTCATTTCTCGCCCATTAAGTCTGGGATAAACAATGCCAGGAAATCAAGCTTGTCTTCTGCTTCCGCACTCTATTGTGTACCCAGAAAGGGAACATTTTTTGGAGGGCAATTTCAATCCTCCACATTTCCCAGTTTTCTGTTCACTTGCCAGAATTATAGGCTAAGGTCAGGACCATGGTCAATCCTATTCAAATGAGCCTTCGGGGCCTTTACTCTCTTACATTTATCCTTGATTAGAAGATAGTCAAGCAGGATATAATTTCTCTAACAGTCTCTTGCAGTGTTTATCATTGTTAGTTCCCTCATTAAGATCTTGAATGTGATCACTGCAGTGAAAAAGAAGGTGGGATAATTTAGTGTTGGACATTTGTTGGGGGTATGGACGAAGTTAAAGGTTGTTGGTGTGTATGAAATAAATGTACCACAGTCAACTTAAGAGCACAGGGAAAACTACCTTTACTGTAGTCACTTAATCTTGGTCTAGTCTTCAAGTGCCAATATAGTATGAGGATGAAGCTCAGTGCCTGTACTAAAAGAGAGGGTGGGCATTCGTGTAATCTAGATGAATTAGTCATGTTATATCTCAGAATATAGTCGGGTTTCACGCAATGTGAATCATCACGTTGAGAGTCGGTGTGGCCTCTGAAGTGGACCAATGAAGTAAATATAGTCACTGCAATGCGTTTGCGCACAGGTGAAATCCACTTTGGTTTCATCCAATCAGCACAAGATGGTCTGTGCAGTCCAGTCATTCAGATCACAAATGTACCTCGGCTACGGTGGTATTGCACTTTGGTTATAGTGTGAGACATTGGGTTATGACAACGTTTCATTTATGAGGCTGCACTCCTTACAATATCCATAAAGTCACCATGGATGCCACAACAGAACAATGGCTCTTGAACAGACAAAAGCGAGAGAATCCTAAAACCCAATGTGCATTCTTCTAAAGGCTTATGTTCAGTCTGGTTCTTTAAGGTTCTTGGTCACAGTATGTGCCCATAGCACTTATGCCCAGAACAATGGAAGAGAAAATTAAAACTTTCACTGGAGAAGTGTCATACTTCCAACCATCTATGGATATACTGCTCACAAACAGTTTCCCTGAGCTCACGCAGAAGGGCCTTCGCCAGTGCAGGGTTCTCTTTTGTTCCCTGTTCATCCATCTGCATTGTGGTCAATCTAGCAGGTCTATTTAGGAGGAGCATAGTTTTCAAGTCTGATTTAATATGTGAAGTGGCTACTCGAACAGGCAGGCTTGAGGTACGTAAACAATATTTTTCAGCGTCATTCGAGGATGCAATTACCTCCCGTCCTCATGCCCCCAACGCCCATGTATCATTGTTGATCCTCTTTGTCTCTTCCCAGTCTGCTCCAAGCCTGGGAAGGAATCATCATTGTCACCTTATTGGGCATGAATGACAGGAGCAACTGCACTCATGCCCATTTGACACTGCTGATTGTTTCTACATAGTGGGGCAGCAGTTTATTTCATCCACAGGCTTGTTCGGTGCCCAGTGCATCTATTACTTCTGTTTCTCCTGACTGGTGGTGTTGCTCGGCTTTCATTGCCCTATGGCCAAACTTGTGGTTCCCCCACCCATTTAGAGGTGAGGGAATTGCAGTTTCCAACATTTGAGCCTTGACTGGCTTCTTGTCAGACACTCTTGACAGCCTGTGAACAAAAAAGGGTAGCCAGTTCAAAATTACGGCTACATCACCCTATTTGGGGAAGAGAGACCATAATTAAATGTCCCTGCCTAGGATCATCATGCAAGCTATGGTGTTTCTGTGCAGCAAAGTCTATTAATGGCCATCATGCTCAGTGAGAAACCTTTTTTTCCGAAATCAATGTACCACTTTGGTAATTTGTTCCAGAAAATCACAAAACAAATCAATGCTAAGCTAGGTGGAACAAGCTTGGCGCCTACTCAGCATTCATTAGTGCCTTTGGTGTGGCTGAACTGAAGGCATAGCGATCCAAGTGAGACAGGAAGCAAACCTTAAGTATGAGACAGATGAGCGGAAAGGACCTTCATCTACTTGACGTCATTGTGGACCATCCATCATACTCCAAATGACTCCCACATTTTCTTAAAAGAATGCAGAAATGCATATTTCTAAACATTGATGCTGTATGCAAAAAAGTATACTACTTGTAGCAAATTCCATTTGCCCAAAAATAATATTTCACTGCTATCGTAGTTATTCTCTATAGTAACGGTTCTAGACCCATGATGATATAACGAAGATGTCTTCTACTTTAATTTGGATGCAACCATCTGATTCCTTTTAAGATAACATTGAACACTTGTTTAGTTCTATAATAAGTGCAATTCACTCTGAAATTTTCAAGTTGTTGCATCAGAGGGCCCGTGGAAGAGGATCCTCTACTTGAATCACCGATTACCCATTATAGGCTTGAGCCATCTCTCCCGCTGCCCACAGGAGACGATTTCTCTCAGTTTTAGTCACAAAGTCTGTAACCAGTTAAATTGTACAGTAAACTGTGATCGGCCCAAAAGCAAAGAACGCCCTATTAACTTGTTTGAATCCCTCTTTTCTGAGTGGTGAGATGAGTAGATGCCTTGGCAAAGCAAAGATTATGTCCTTGAAAAATAAGCCTAAATCTGATTCATGAATACACCAACATTATCAGGCATTTAAATCTAAATAGTAAGGCCTTATTGACCCTTAGCAAGCCAGCTTTAGGCTGAGTCATCAAATTGATTCTTTACCTGCATCAGCCCTAGATGATCTAAACCAGAAGGCAGACAAGAGGTTTTGGATATCATGGCCTTCCAGGACTTGCCCTTTGAAATGGGTCGTGTTTGTGTTTGTTGAAACTCGTTTAAAGTATAGCTTCCCAGGACTTTAATAAATCCACAATTCCAGTCTGGAAAGTGTATATTAAAAGTAGGATGCAAACCACCCCGTTTGATTCCAGGTCCAATTTCTGCTGGAACAAGGAACAGAATGTTCCAAAGGTAGTCAAAGAGCTGTTTTGTGCCTTCACCTGGAGTCTGCACTCTCTGATGGAAGAGCTGAGGTTTGGCTGAGTGCCTAGAGGCCTGCTTGCTGAGAGAGGGATGGAGTGTGACTCAGCCTGCAGGAGGAACTTTGTCTAGGAGGAGAAGCACAGTGTGTTCCCTGTGTGAAGAGCACACAGAGAAGGCGGACTGCTTCGAAGAGTGAAGCCAGGAGTAACCCACAATGTGAGTGATCTTCCAGTCTCTCTATGCAGTCTCCAGCTGAGAACTACCACAAATACTTCACTAAATTGAATGTGGCCATGTCCACTGACAGCACCAACAGGCCATGAGTTGATGCTGCTGCTTGGATCCCAGGGGGACCCATCACTGTTGAGTGGAGTTCAGTTCTCCAGGGAGGACACAACTACACATCACCAACAACTAAAGTCTGGATGGCCTGGTAGGCTGCTAATCACAGAAAAGCTACGCCATGTCATCTTGACCTGGTAAGCTTTAATTGTCCACCAATGGTTGTGCTGAGGAGTGTCTGCCATGAGGAACTGAAGATGTAGACTGGGCCCGTCACATTACTGACCTGCAAGACCACCTCACCGGTACTGTGAGGCTTTACCGACAAACAGAGAAAAGGATTGTGCTCTGATTAAATCAATTGCTAAATCTGGGCAAGATTTATACATTGAGCTACCCATCTAAACTGATAGGAGTAACAGGTGGGTGGAGTTTTTAATTCTGCCGGCGAAATTGGAGGAATTTAGTAATTCCACTTTACTCTTGTAATGCGGAATTACTAATAAATTCCACTGCTCTGCTCCACCCGGTGGAATTAATAAGCACTGGTTCATGTATGCACTGCGTCTTCTGTGCCCAACTACAATACAGAAGCTAAAACCGCAGGAAATAAAGGTTCTCACTGTCTTTTAGTGTACATTGTACAAGTCAACCACCAGATCAACCTATTTAAAGAGAACCAAGTTTTGGCACTACTATTTCATCATGTTAATAAAACAGTATTGTTTCGCGTGGGTGCCCTCTTCCCCTGAGGCAGGCTCTGTGGTCAGGCGATGGAGCCTGCTGTCGCCAGGGCAGATGGTTGTTAAGGAGGTCCTTTTATTCCACCTACTGGTAGAGGAGGTGACGTCAACCCAAATCCGGTAGTGATTGGTACATCTGAGACAACATAAGAGCCACCGAAACGCTGAAGAACCCAGCGAGAGAGAGAAAGTTTTGAGAAAGGACTGGTGGGCCATGCGAGAGGAGGCTTAAAACTTGAGGGAGCTGGCATGGGAGATGAGTTGGCGTATTTGTTGAAAGCTGTGCCTGTGATTGGTAAACACGCTGACCATGTTATTGTAGGATACACACTGAGCGGACAATGCTGTTTCATAGACCGTGTTATTGTTGTAGTGTGTATGGTGCAAAGAGAGCTTTTGTCATTAGACATGCAACACAGAAAGGTAGATCATCTTCGTGGCCTGCATAGCCCCTCATTGTAGGTTGCACAAGGGGTTTTGTGAAACCAGGTCTGACTGTAAAAGTGATAAACATTGTCATTCCATTGTTTGACGAGTATTTCCTATCTTCTGTTTAGCACTTTATTACTGAGCCTGGCTGGGTGCCAAGCCCAGTGCTGGGAGCCGAGGGCCTAAACAAACTCTATATCATGGCATTAGGCAGTGAGCGACATGCTGCATTGAAAATGCACTGTTGCCGGTCTAAATGCATGGACATTTACAGGTAGATAAGTCACTTGGCAATGTGGGTGTGGCAGTCTAATAAATTCAGATGGCCTCTGGTGATGTTTCATTTAGTATCATTAATTCAAATATCCTCTAGCCTGAAGTATTTCGCCGTTCATTGTGTAGTTGCAGATATTTTGCCATTGTGACTCCCGTGTATCTACTATTGCAATAGAGTTTCAGTTATTCACTGCAGGAGCAATTAGCTCCCCGAAGGTGACCAGTTTTTCCTGCAGTCATTTGTTCCCAGAAAAGCTTTGTTTGAGCCTTTCGATCCTACAGTTTTGGAGTGGGCGGAACTCTGCGGAATCTCACTGAGTTTTTATGTAACTCCGCAGAATTCTGCGGAGTGAAACTTTGTGACTTCCGCCCACTCCTAGTAACAGTGACATAATCTACACCTGTGCCTAATTCTTGCCCTTACCATAGAATACTAGGATTACTTAGGTAGGGAGAGAGTACTTAAGTGGGGTTGTAGAGCACTCACCGAGAGTGCAAATAGTGTTTGAAGCCTGAGTTCTCCAACCTAATTGAACTGTGTAGTATTTAGTTCTGTTGTGCCATTCAAATATTTTCTTTCCAAAAAGACAAACACTGAGCTGGTAATTAAGTAATTATGTTTGCTGGTTGATTGTTGAGTTCTGAGCTCTTGCTCTCTGATCTACCTCCTTGAGTAGACTCTGACTTCTCTCTATCGCTGCCATAAGAGTAAAATGTAGATAAGGTTGTACTAGACCCAGTATTCAGAGCCATAGTAGGATGGACCCCAGGACACCAGGGGCAAATTACCTAAACCACGACAGTTGGAGCCCAATAGCCCCTGTCTGCCCTGTGCCCCCTGGAATGGGTTCTGACATGGAACAAGTCGAAATGAGTAGGTATTTGTAACCATTATCTGCAAAACCATGTCAATGCAATAGAATTCTCAACTATTGAGAGGAATCAAGTTGTTCCAAGCATGCCACTAGAACACTGAGATGGCTTTGTTAGAGTATATTACATGGTATATGTTATGTAGTTTGCATGTCATGTGTTTATTGTGATGTAAGTTACATAAAAACGGAAATAGTTTTGAAAAGATTTTGCTCAATAACAATGTTTGGTAGTTTGTAGGAAATCAAACTGATACTAGCAGGCTAATTTAGACCCTGTAGAGCAGCCTACCAGGTCAATGGTGGCTATGGACTTCATTCCCCAGTGGAGGACTTTCCAACAAATTAAAAGATCTCTTCCAGCAAGGTCGGGGGTCTCTGTGCCTTTGTTGGAACTGCTGCACCATTGGCTCTCCTGAAGATAGTAAACTTTGCTGAACTGGTACCATGCTTGATGCACCCACTTGCATAGGTGTATTTTCAAGAAACAAATTCCAAAGTTGGAGTTTGTTAGTTGAGAACAAAAAACATCACTGATTTGCTGAGAGCTTTCTCCATGATGTGCAGGTCATTTGTGCTATATTCTGTTTGGGACTGTGAGGTTTTTCACAGGATAAATGTATGTCAGAAATACCACTCAAAGTAAGTCAGCCCGTCTGATATCATTTGAACGACAGAGTCAGAAGGGCCGTTGGTCAAAAGATTCAGAAGACAAGGCCAGCTGAGGGTCCGCCGTTGAAAATAGGGCTCTTTGCCCACCCCTAAATGAAGCAAGTTTGACAGATGGGACAACCATCAAGACATCCCTGCTTATTAGTGGATTCCATATCCCCGAAATTGTAAGTGATCCTCTGCATCTCCCACTGGAAGAAATTCATAATTCTCAGAAACTATAAATTCACAAATTATGGAGAGTAATTCACTGATATGACATCAACCAAGCGCAATATGGGTTTTGAAGCTACGGTTCAATAAGCATGTTCTATATAAGACAACATTTCTTTGAAATATAGGTTTTATCCAGTGGGAAGCCTAGTCTGATTTACTCCCCTCTGGTGAATTTGTCTGTAAGCATGATAGTGCATTTGGATAAAGACAGCCCTAAACATTCTGTAAAGGTTATTTATTTCCATTTGCTTAATCACATTTGAATTCATGAAAGGTAACTAAAGAAAAGCTAAAAATTCTAATTTCTGTTCGAGCTGAATATTATCACTATCTTACATACAGAGTCTTCAAAAATCTCTCACTAAAATGGAAAGAATTTGGGCCATATTTATCAGCGCTTTGTGTTGCCCTTGGACAACTCTGGCCTTAGTTTGGTAAATCTGGAGTAATGCAAGACAGTGCAAGTCGCTGGCTTGCATTACTCTGCACCAGTGTGGCATTCCATTGGTGGAGCTTGGGTGCTCCCATGCATACACCCATGGATTCTGAAGCATTGCAAGATTTACCAACAGTGGTAGTCCTTGAAATGCATTGGAATGTTACCCGTTCCAGGGGAGGTGAATCAAGGTGAAATATCTTTATTTCTCCTTGTTTTTTCCTCTTTCTATATGTGCTGCATTCAGCAGCACAAATAGGCAGAGGAAAAAGCCTCTGTTAGAAATGGGGTATCTGGTTGGCTAAGGTGTGAACATAAGCCAGGCAGAACCCACAACTCTTGTCAGGGCAAGTAAGTTACACACCGAAGATAACCTGTACTCACCACCTGGTAGCTTGGCGCAGAGCAGTCAGGCTTATCATCAGAGGCAATATGTAAAGCGTTTGCGCAACACACTCACACCAGTAACACATTAAATACACCACAAAAGAGACTCCACACAGGATTATGTTAAAAATATATGATATAGTGTACATAAATCATTGACCAAAATGGCATAATCTTGAGACCTGTGCATACTACGCCAATCCTGAGTCAGTACTCATCCTGACAATGCGAGAATTAAAATGACATACATCCTAAAATGAGGGCAAGAAATGCAGCAAGTTCTGAAAAGATACATGAATCAATAATAGCGTGCAATATATACAAATCCTGAAGTAATACTCATTATCCTGTCAGTGCAAGAATAAAGATTGTATACACCTGAACATTAGGGCATGAAATGCAGCAGGTTCTGAAATAACACATTAATATTACCAGAAAATCATAAATACTTTTGGAGATATTTATTTTCCAATGTGAATCTTGATCAATACATATACAACACCTCACAGCCCCAGAAGCACCTGCGCTCCTACTAGACTTCATATGGTAATTTCTGATTTAGGTACAGGCATTCAAAACCTGCCTGCAGTCAACGAGAGTGCTGGTGCGCTTTGGATCCAGTAACTTGGGTTTTGCTGGCAATCTCTGCAGTGCAGGAGTGTTGGGACCACTCGGGTCCCGCCAGTCAACCACAAAGTATAATGAGCTGCTTTGTAAAGTTATGTTAAATTTACTTATAGAGCGCACGATTACCCAGAGGTGTCTTGGCGCTGGCTCGAACAGAAAAACTAACCCAAAATCAGAAAAACGACTAAAGTCGGAGGAGTGTAAGGCTTAAATCGGCACTCATAGAGAACTGAATAACCAGGTTTTCAAGCCTTTCCTTACTCCTTAAGACAAGCAGATTATTCATGGTTTTTAAAAGGAGCAGAAGGGCATTCCAAGATCATGATGCGCTGGTCACAAAACTCCCCCCGCCACCCCCTATAAAGCAAGTCTGACTTTGGGGACTATTACGTTATTGGCTGAGGAGGACCTCAAGGTTCTCGATGGCCTGTACCAATTACATTTCTTCTTTAGGTAATCCAGTCTGATATTATGCAAGACTTTAAAGGCAGTGCAGAGGACCTAGCATACTATTCTCTTTCTTATCGCCAACCAATGTAACTGCTTTGGTTCCCTGGGGGCCGATTTGAATATAGGAATGCCTACAAGGATCCGTGCTGCTGCCTTATGCAGGATCTGTAATTTATTAAGATGTTGTTGTTGCAAATTGGAATATAAACCATTACAGTAGTCAAGTTTCGACAGCACCATAGAGGTGACTACTGTTTGTTGCAGAGTGGTTGGGAGGAAAGGTGAGATCTTTTTTAGCATCCTGATGGTGTAAAAAAACGGAAGAAGAAACCAAGTTTACCTGATTACTGTAGGTAAGTCTATCAACAATGATCACTCCAAGATTACGGGCCTTCCTTACTGGGTTTGGGAGGGTTCCTAACTCTTGTGGCCAGCAGGTGTGGGTCCAAAAAGACAATGAGTTCCCAAATACGGTGACCTCATTTTACCTGAGTTTAGCTTTAGGCAGTTGTTGGTCATCCACACATTGACTGCTTGCATACAGTCATGAAATCTAGAATCTGTGTCAGCATCACCCTCCGTTAGGGAGACAACAATTTGTGTGCCATCAACATATGACCTGAGCACTTTTCCAAACTGTCTAATCAGATCTGCCAAGTTTGACACATAAACATTAAACAGACATGGGCTCAATGACAAGCCTTGCGGCACTCCGCAACGCAAAGAGAAGGGATCTGAAGTAAACTCATTTAAGGAAACATATTGTTTTTTCCCAACCAGAAAAGATTTTAGGAGGGCAAGAGCTACTCCTCTAATTCCAATGTTAAATAATCGGCATGTTAGCTGCTCATGGTTAACCGTATCCAAAGCTCCTGACAGGTCGAGTAGAATAAGGGCTATTTTATCTCTTTGGTCAAGTGTGTCTCTGATCTTTTCCATTGCGGGGTGAGGTGTGTTGCCACTGCACACTTTGCTTAAAAGAAAGTGGTGTGCCCCAATAGCATCAGTACTTTAGGCACCAAACATGCGGACACTCCCGTTGGAGTTACAGTAGTCCTCGACTCAGCCCACAAGCTGCATCCGTTATTGGAAAGGAGAGGACCGAAGTGCAGCAGAAGTTTGCCTTCAGTAAGTAAAACAAAGTATGCAGGGGTATTGTGTCCTTTCCCTGGGATGGCAATGCAGCCAATGATCAGCGGATGGGTACGTTGATCGAGGTCCCTTTGGGCCGGGGAGACAAATGCAGCATTTCATCCATGAGCTGTAGTGCAGCCACACAGAGGAACATACATGTCTGAGGTTGAGCAGCCCACACCCTCACCTACATGTTCCTCCTCGGAGTCAGGCCAACCCCAGAGCCTGTACACCATAGGCAGCCCAGAGTCACATCGCGGGATAGTCTCTCTTCTTCTCTGTAGGCTCGGGCACAACACGGAGCGAAGTCTCCATCAGCGTTGATAGGCGACATTGTGCTTTTGAAGCCAGGATTTCTCTTGGTGTTCCTAGAAGCCTGTCACATAAAAACACATGCCAATTCATGAGAGTAGAGCAATTCAACACGCTATCGGGCTGGCACTCAACAAAGCGCTTAACATGCACTTGGGAAAAATAAAGCGCTGTTCATGCACTAAACTGCACAAGTAGAGTTACCAAATGCCCTTTCAGCCTACGCCATCCTCTCCTGCACTGGGATCCTGGGAGAACACTAGGGGTGGGAACACTAGGCAGGCAGACCAGCACAACCAGACCTGCAGTCCTTAGGGCAATCTCTCCTTGTAGCGCCACAGTGTCTTTGCAGAAAAGAGTCAGGGAGCAGATGGCAGCAGGGCAACAAGAGGAAAAGCAGTCCAGGTGAGTCCCTTGTGCAGCACAGTGATCCTTTTGACAGAGGCTCAGTCCCAGTTCCATAAGTGCTCTAAAATCATTTGGTAAGAGCCCCTGTACTTATACTCCAAATGTCCTTGATCCAGGGGGCACTTCAAAAGAAACCGTCCACGTGCGCAACACTCCCCTTCAATCCCAGCCCTGGCTCCAGCCGTAAAGTAAGGGGTAAACAAGCTTTTTGTGTCAGGGAAGGACACAGCCTGTACAAATGTAAGGGTGCCCCACCTCCCTCTCGCTCAGACCAGGAAGACTATCAGTATGCAGATGCACCCAGCCACCCCTGTGTGATTGCTGTCAGCAAAATATGCACAAGCTTCGGCTGTTAACCAGGCCAGATGTGGATTGGAGTCAGGCAGCAAAGCCCAAAGAGTTAGTCAGGCAGCAAAGCCCAAAGAGTTATAAGCACAGAGAGATGCTCACTTTATAAAAGTGGCATTTCAAAATTAGTACTGTAAAATCCACCTGCACCAGTAAGCATGATTTATCACTACCATTCCAAACATACCAAACATGGCAGCGCTACTCCTTTCAGATCAGGAAATACCACTTAAACATATATAAGGCAATTCCCAATGTTAACCTATGAGAGGAGTAGGCCTTACAGTAGTGAGACACAAAATAGGATGTTTGTCGCTACCAGGACATGCCAAACAGTAAAGGCACATGTCCTACCTTTACTTACACAGAACCCTGCCGATAGGGCTACCTAGGGCTTACCTTAGGGGTGACCTATATGTACCAAAAGGAGTGTTTGAGGCTTGGAAAGTAGTTTTAAATTCCAAGTCAATGAGGCAGTAAACTGCGCATGTAGGATCTGCAGTGGCATGCCTTAGACATGTTTGAAAGGCTACTTCTGTGAGTGGCGCCAGCAGGGCTACAGGCCCACTATTAGCATTTAATTTACAGGCCCTGGGTATATGAGATACCACTGTACAAAGGACTTACAAGTAAATTAAATATGCCAAACAGGTGTAAACCAATTATACCATGTTTAAAGGAGAGAGCATATGCATTTTAGTACTGATTAGCAGTGGTAAAGTGTCCAGAGTCCTAAAGCCAACAAAAAGAAGGTCAAAATTGGAGGAAGTAGACAAAAGGTTTGGGGATAACCCTGAAAAAAGGGCCAGGTCTAATATCGTCAAAGGATTGTTTTTGTGCAGAAAGGTGTCCCTTCCTGTACAAAAACAATCCTACCTGTAATGCAGGCACCCTTGCACTATGGTGCAAGGGTCTACATTGACACCAAGCAGCAGTATGTGTGCCAGCGCAGGCAGAGAGCAGAAATGCGCAATTTCTTGATAGGTATTGCCCATTCCTGCCCTCTCCCTTTTGCACAATGCATGCAGCAAGGTGTCTTGCTGCGTTGTGTTGCGTGAAAAAAGTGTTTTTAACAAGAAAATGTGTATTTAATAACACACTAACTTCTGAACCCAGTAATGAAGCATTGCTCTCCTCCATGTACTGCAAACAAGCAAACATCCAGTATTTTCTTTACTGTTATTTTATAAACATTTCCCTTTGTAAAAAAAAATGCTAACTGTACCAAAATCAAAATGTAACATAAAAAAATCACATCATGAAAGAATGACATACATTGCCATGTTTGGGCCACTCAACTTCTCAATGGCAAGATAGGGCCTTATTACATTTTTTAAATACTATTCATTTAATCAAAGTTTAAAATATTGTTCTATGACAGTTTATTTGAGATTATAAATTAAAAATCTCCCTACCTTGATTGTTAACGCTGGTACATGTGGCTATATATATATATATCTGTGTAGCAGGTTACCTTGTAATATGGTCATATCTTGCCATTGAGGCTGGCCCCATCCATTGCCCTGGACTTTTAAGTGTGTTTTTTCACAGAATATTGTAGGGCTATAAAATAGGATTGCCACACCAGTTTTTTTACAGGCATGACCAGCCTTTTAATGTCCTAACCAGTGCAAAAGTCTGTTTGTCCCGTTATTAGTATATACTTAAAACAGTAATCATAAGAAGAAAGCACTTTAAAATGTGTTCTAGAGCTGTACTCAGTGATCCGTGGCTGGTAGTTAAAGTAAACAAAGACAGAAAGGCCATGTTAAAAATTAAACTAGATGGTTTTATTTAAATTTAAATTTATGTATCATGTCTGGGTCTTTGCAGGAAACTAAAACGTGAACAAATGGCTGGTATTTTTCTCTGGGAAAGGTAGCAACCCTACTATAACACAAAGGTGGACAAAGCAGGAAAGGGTGTAGGAGTTAATTAGCATAAAATGAGGTAATCTATTGCTTTATTTTAAGATGGTACAGCTCAGAAACCGTGGTCAAGGTTTGTCACTTGCTGTTTCTAAAAATAAAGCACTAACAATTCAGTTTACGCACCAGGAGCCTGGCTCTGCACTGTGCCAGCAAAGCCCATCATGATGGGCCCTAAATCTAGCTTTACACATCACAGCAATTAAAAACTGCACTATTTCAGAAAATGTTTACTGCCCTCTGGAATTCCCGCTTTCAAATAACAGCTTTCATTAAAGTCAAATGCGAACAGTGTATTTACATTCATTACATACGTAGCTGTATCCCAGTTTATTAGAAAAAAAGGTAACAAGTTTGAAACATTCATGTTAGGGTTTTGGTGCTAATGTCTCAAAAATCGAATCTCAGCTGATTTGCATCTAAAGGGAGCGTCCTGTGTGTTTATCTGAAACTGTGTTTTTCAACAAACACTTATCAACAAACCCTGCTAACCTCATTTATTGATACGCCGGGCTCATCTTGATTCACAGCAGTAATGCATGGAAGCCCCTCTTTTTTACTTGAGAGCATAACAAAGTAAACCCATGACACATTGATGAATTATTTATAATCTGCACAGCCATTGCTTTAGAATCCCTGCCGTAGTTGTCATTAACAAAGTTTCACTCCAGAAGCTAGGGTTGAAAAATAGATTGAGCCGTCGGAAATTGATGACACTTCACAGAAGTGACAGATTGTTAAAATGCCTGTTGCTAATGTGCCATAACCTCCATATGTCTGCATATCCATATTTAACCATATACTGTTGCCATCTGAAGAAAGCATTGCATTTTCCACTCCTGTTAAAGTTAACCATAATTACAAGAACTCTCTGCTTTCCAAGAAACAAAATATTCCTCAGAATCTCTTTTTATAGACACATGGTATTATATATGGACAAAATCTGTTTATTTTTATACACATTGGGGCTTATTTACAAGCCCCGTGCCCGGTGGAACATCACTTTTTGTGACATTCCGATGGCGCACAGGGCTTAGCCATATCTACAAGGCCAAGTAAAGACACCATGTGTGGCATTTCATGGCCTTGTAGATATGGAGTGAGGTAACACAGCGCAAGTCGCTGCGCTGCATCCCACTTCTCCGGGGAGGTATGCCATGGGCGTTGCAGTGGGTATTACCACGCAACGCCCATAGGTTTTGTCACATTCCCAGATTCACAACATGGCATAAATCTGGGAATGCGTTAAAACTGTGCCCCTCGAGGGGAAATACCATTATTTCTCCTTGTTTGTTCCTCTTTCCATGTGGGCTGCAGCACACATAGAAAGAGGAAAACACCTCCAATGATTGCTTTTGTGCAGGAAGGTGTCCCTTCCTGCACAAAAACAATCATTCCAACAATACAGACACCCTGGTGTAAGGGTGCCCGCATTGGCGCACAGTTGCTAATTGTGAACCAGAACTGGCTGAAAGGACTAGAATGCACCCTACGCCAATTCTTTGTAAATATGCCCCAATATATAGAGATTTTCTGACAAAAATGTAAGAATTTCACAAATTTTGCAAATATATCCTGATTCACAAAAAAGTGTAAAAGCGCCTGTGAAGATTTACATATCTGTGTGCACATACTTTTATACATTTTTAAACTTCACAAACATTTCCCATAATACACCAAGTGCCACATCATAGACTGTGGCCCAGAGCAGAGCCAAGTGCCTGTTTTTAGGCGCTTGTACTGACTGAAGTGCATTCCTTTGACCCGATATTTCTCAGAGTTGGTGCAAGATTTTAGACAGCATCACTCAGAAACAGAAAGTGCAAACCTTGCTCACTGTTTCTATTCTGTGCCAGCTACAAATTAAGGTATAAATTGGTGGGGGCGTGGCTTAATCGAGCTGCGAAATGGCCGCTTGGTAAGCGAGCTCCGCCGGCCGTGCTATAATCCTTGTCTAATCCTTTAAACTGAAGAGACATTGAGGGTAAAAAAGGGCCTCTGGGGAAAGCGGACGCAGCGGAGATTTAACTGACCTGCTCTCCAGAGTTGGAAAAGACGAAACAGCCAACTTTGCGGTGCCCGGGGGCGGCGGACAGGGAGCAGCGCCGAGGGCCCTATATTTGGCGATCGAAGTGGACCGCGACAAACAGAGACACCCGGACCAGTGCTGACCCTGACCACCATCGGGCTGGAGTAGAGGTGAGAAGGGGATGCCAGGGAAGACAACCCTCGCAGTGAGTGTGCTGCCTCCGACGGACTGAGACCGATCCTCCCACCGACGCTGAGGCCAAGCCGCCATCTTGAAGTCAGGCGTGCTCGGCCCCGGGCGCGGGTGGTGCATTGAGGCGGCTTTGGACCTAGCGACAGCGCCAAGGTAAGCGGCTACACCATCTGGCAGGCGACACATTTGTGAAAGATACAGCGCGGACGGCGAGAAGGTCCCGGAGCGCGAAGCCGAGCCGCCATATTAAAGTCAGGCGAGACCGGCTCTGTGCTTGAAGAGAGCGCTGCGTTGTCCTGGAACCTGGTGGAATTATCCTGAGGCGCTACATAGCCATTTGCAGACGTATCCCCTGAGCAGGCCCTGGAGCAGTTGGCAAGTCGATCCTGAAGTGCGGGACGGGGTAGCCCTGGTGGTGCTGTTCCCGGTGAGGCGTGCGCAAGGCCTGGGGTTCCCTGCCAGCTGGGGTGACTCTGCGGCAGGTGATGGACCCAGGGGCTGTGGTGGCATCGCTGGGGAGGACGCGGTCGGGGGTGCCCGGCCCTGTAACACACGCACCGGAGTCGAGATTGGACCGGAGGGGCCCTGCAGCCACTGGACAACCACTGCATCATAAATACTCCGGACACTCATGCTGGGCCAGCTGACCGCTGAGCAGACGGGAGGCGGAACGGCGCATTGGGTCCCTTGGCTGGGAGCAGAGGCGATTTATTTTGGACACAGGGAAACCTGAAGGCTAAGCCTCGGGACGTGCAACATCCCATAACCACAACATATAGGGCCAACTAAGGTGAAGATTCTACACGCCATCTGGTGCCATGGGTAAAACGGATGCTAAACAGCCCAAACTCACCTTCGAAAATAAAAGACATACGAGATTGACCGAAACTGAGGGGGAAGCAGACGCCGATCGTCAATCTATGCCGCAGTCTGAGGAACACGGAGAGGATTTGCGCATGTTGCTTCTTGAAATGAGATCAAGTCTAAAAACAATAGACACTATGTTGGATGTCCTCACCTCCCAGCTAGCACGAGGCAGGGCTGTCCTCTATCCCCTCTCCTATTCGCTATAGCCATGGAGCCATTGGCGGCGCGCATCAGGCAACACCACGCGGCGATAGGTCTGGGTTTTAGTACAAGGGGGTTACTAATATTGCTATACACAGACGATATCACCTTATACATAAACAATCCAGAGGAGAACACGGCCCCTTTTATCCGCGAACTTATAAAGTTTGGCGGACTATCCGGTATATCCATAAACTGGGGGAAATCCATCATCTTCCCGCTCACAGATGCCACAACCCCATTCCCTGTTGAATTTTCCCTTCAATGGGCCAACGGTCCGATAAAATATTTGGGTATATGGCTCAGCCGGGATGTGCAAGAAATCTGGGCCATGAATTTCGGGAGAGCCATCACATGTCTGGAAGGAAAAGCAAATGCCTGGGCTGGGTTACCTCTCTCCCTGGCTGGGAGGATTGCAGTAACTAAGATGGTGGTCCTACCTACATTTTTATATTTATTCGTTAATATTCCGATCCCACTCACACAGACCTTTTTTTAGCAAACTCCGATCATTACTAATAGCTTTGGTATTTGCGGGCGGACAGGCGCGGATCGCATGGGAGCTACTCACGCTACCACTGATGCAGGGAGGACAGGGCGCCCCGGACTTTCAATTATATGCCTTTTGTGCACAAGCACAATTTCTACATTTCTGGGTGCATCCCGTCCCGTTCCAGCCACACGTTGCAGTGGAGATGGACGTGGCAGCACCGGTCCCCCTCCAAGTGGCGATATACCAGGCATACAAACGACCGCAAGAAGGTGTTGACACGGTAGAGACCCTGAGATGGGCGTGGGAGAAGCTCCGTGACAGAGCCCAACTGCCAATATTATATACCCCTTCCATCCCTATAGCGAATAATCCTATGCTCCCTGTGATGTCGGAGGGAGACAGCAGATCCATAGCTAGTGATATGGGGCTACAAACATTCGCGGACCTATATCCTGATGGCAGTTTCAGAGCCCCGCCGGTGACCATGACCGGGAGGGCTGGGCTGCACCTGGCGCTCTTCCTCTATTACAGACTACGGTCCACCTGCAAACACATACATGGGACCTTCCCAGGGCCTCCGCCCGCTTTGTTGGCACTTGAAAATATTATCAAGACGGCATCTCCTCGCAGGCTCATCACACGCCTATACAGTAATATGCAGAATTCGGCTCCCATCACTACGCCGAAAGCGTTACAGGGTTGGAACTCAGACCTACAACCCCCCTTAACTGACGAGCAGTGGGCATTCTGTTGTAGTCAACTTACTGCTTTATCACCCAATTATAAACTACGGTTAATTCATTTTAAATTTCTCCACAGGTTTTATAGAACACCTATTCAGTTGCATAGAATGAAGATCAGGTCAGATGATAGATGTTGGAGATGTGGTTTTGGTCCGGCCACATTTATACACATGGCATGGAGTTGCCCTGGGCTGGCTGAATTCTGGGTTAAGATCTTCAATACAATTCATGACATTATCAATACACCAGCAGAACCCGAGCCTTACATTGGTCTACTGGGATATGTGAAAGACACACTGACGGAACACAGAAAACTGCACGCCATGCTGTTGCTCTTTGCTAAATGCAGGCTTGCCATACACTGGGGCAGGAGGGAGGTCCCCAGGATGAAAGATTGGATGAGAGATGTCATATTTGGTCATACACAATTAACGACATTCTGGGAACTAATGCCACCTGCATCTAGGCCAAGAGACATTCGGGAGCCATTCCAGGCATGGGCCCGTTCACAGCAGAATGAGGGGGAAGAACAGATGGGTCAGACGAGGCCGCAAGATACAGGATTGAACATCCCAGTGAATAGGCCTATCTGCGATGAGCAGTAGATAAGCGAAACATGAACGAACTAATCACCCATCTCCTTGGTACGAAGATTATGGCTTGTGCCCCCCACGCATAAGAGGGATAGATACATTTCCTGCTCATGGTCATCCCTATCATGGTTATAACATAGGCTGCATTGTCGTGTACAAGAAGTTATATGTGCTGTATCTGTGCTGCTGTGTACCTCTGTAAATGCTACTCCTACTTACTGTATCACTCTCGTTTTACAATGATCTGTATCCAATGCCTTTATGTTGGTATTGTTGTATAGTAAAACTCAATAAATAAAATAAAAATTTTTTTTTAAAAGGTGAAAATCAAGTGGAATGAATGCACTTTAGCATATAAAAAGAGGGTCTTGGCTCAGCACTGATCAAGTGCAACGGTTTATGATATGGCCGCTGGAAAACTACTGCAGGCACATGTTTCTTGGCCTACTGCTGGAAATGTCATGTGACATTTTAATAACTTGTCATTTTCCAAACCAGAAAGGGTAGCTGGCCCCCAAGGACATCCTTGGGTAATAACGACCCCTCCTGTTACCTCCACTAAGTCCCACACAGCAGGATTGCTGAGAGGTTGTCGAAGGCCATGCCCCCTTTCTTCACCACTGTGCAAACGCACCTCCTGGCACACTACTAGTAGGGGGATGAAGTCCCCTTGGCTCTAGAGGGTCCTTGGGGGCAAACTACCCCTCCTGTTAACTTCAGTAAGTCCCACACGGTGGGTTTGCTGAGAGGTGTTCCGTGGCCATGCCCCCTTTCTCCATTACTCTGCAAATGCGCCTCCTGGCACACTCCTAGTTGGGGGATGAAGTCCCCTTGGCTCTAGAGGGTCCTTGGGGGCCAACTACCCCTCCTGTTAACTTCAGTAAGTCCCACACAGTGGGTTTGCTGAGAGGTGTTCCGTGGCCATGCGCCCTTTCTCCACTACTCTGCAAATGCGCCTCCTGGCACACTCCTAGTTGGGGGATGAAGTCCCCTTGGCTCTTGAGGGTCCTTGGGGGCCAACTACCCCTCCTGTTAACTCCAGTAAGTCCCACACAGTGGGTTTGCTGAGAGGTGTTCAGTGGCCACGCCCCCATTCACCACCACTCTGCAAACATGCCTCCTGGCGCACTACTAGAAAGGGTGTGTGGCTTCCAAGTCCTCTTAGCAATCCCACTGTCTGGGACTTCCTGGAGGTAACAAGAGGGCTTGTTGGTCCCCAAAGACCCTCAGCATTCAAGGGGACTTCATTCACTAACCCCCTCTGCGCCAGGAGGCATGTTTGAAGAGTGGTGTGAAGGGGGCGTGGCCTCCGGCAACTTGCCGAGGTTTATTTTTTATTTGTTGTATTATTTTTTTTAGGGAAGTTTGGCCCCAGGGACCCATCCCCCGGAGCAAGTTTTTAATGAAATGGGTAGTGGGCCGCACAGCCTACCTCCCCTGCCGATTACGGCCCCGGGGACCCCATCCCCCGGGGCCCCGGCTTTCTTGTTTTGTTTTTTTTAAAGGAAGGGATGGTGGCTATGTGAACCCCCCTTCCCTGGGCCAATTTTGGTCCTGGGCACCCAATCCCCCTGTGCCTGCCCTTTATTTTTATCTTATATGGCAGGAGGGCAATATATATATATATTGTTTTACATGAAGCATAAGAAATATTAACAATTCAATTGCAAAACATTAAATAAATCACTAAACAAATAAAAGAAAAATACATCTACAAAAATATTATCAACATTTCGAAACAAATATTAATATAATCCAATACTATAAAATTCAAATTATAAACAAATATTACCAATAAATATATTTAACCAATATTAGGAAATGTATACAAGTCTGGGAATAATATATATTCTATTCCGAATCCAGTTTATGCAACAGTAAAGAAAGTGTAGGAATTCAGAGAAGTGAAATGTATTATTCCCACTTCAAACAGTGCAAGAGTAGGGAAAGCGTTGGACTTCAGACGGGTTAAATTTACTATCCAAACCCAGTCTAAGCAACAGTAGGTAAACTACTTCACTTCAAACACATTACATATTTGAATAACCATATTAATTTAGAACAAATATAAAAGTCTTATTATAACATCATTACTTGACATAAAATATATATACAATTAGTCAATGCATAAAATGTATTAACACTGAAATAATTTATTTTCAATTGACAAATAATGATTATTTAATTTTTACTTAACTAACTTGCCACCCTATATCTCTGCAAACCTAGCAACCCACGTCTAAAATGTAAATAAATAAGTATAACACAATTTACATGATTGATAATCATTTACATAGCTTATAAACAATTAATAATTAACTGTTAACTAATAATTACTTAATTACCTTTCCACCCAGCAACCTTGCAAACACAGCATCCCACACATAACATATACCTAACATATATAATATTTACACAATTTACCTAATTAATAATCAATTAAATATTTAATCATACATTAAAAATTATAATTTTTAAATTGGCTAACTTCTCACCCTGTACCCCTACAAGCTTAGAAACTGGCAACTAAGGTAAAACTAAAATAAATGAGTATTACATAATCCACATAATTAAAAATCACTCCAATGATTAATGAATAATGAATAATAATTTGTTAACTAATTATTACTTAATTCACTTCCCACCTTATACCCCTACAAGCCCAGCAGCCGGCATCTAAAATGTAACTCAAATATATGATCATTACATAATATACATAATTAATAATCAATTGAATAATTAATAGTACATTAAAATGTAATTGTTAATTAATTAATTATTACCTCATTAGCTTCCCACCCTATGCCCCTAAAAACATAGCAGCCCAAACCTAAATTATTGGTAAATTACATCATTATTACATAATATACATAATTATTATCAATCATAAACTTACTTAAAAATTGTTAATTAATTAATCATTAGTTATTACTTAATTAACTTCCCACACTATCCCCCTACAAACCCAACAACCTGCTACGACATTATAAATTACTATTAGCAATTAAATGAAAAATTTTGAATCACTTAAATTTGCAAAGTATATTTAAAAAGATAATAATTATACAAACAATAATAACACAAAATTATTATATATACTGAAACACATTAAGATAATCAAAAAACAAGATTATTTACAACTATATCATTGAAAACGGTATTAACAACAACGCTATTCTTAATAACCATATCACTCTCCTTTAAAAACATATTTCTGCATCATGATATTTTTGTATCACAATATTTTTTCTGATATTTCTGGCTCTGAATATTTAAAACTCGATATTTTGTTCAAATACGTAGCAAAGGATTGGGCACAGGCAAGCAGGCACAATGCCACAGCAAACCACACCTTGTTCCATCCACCCCTCACACCTCATGTGGAGTTCATTATTGCATAATTTTATGCACTTATAATGAAGAGTTATGCATTTGTAAAACCATTTCAACAAGGCAGATCCTTTTGAGGGTAGCTGTAAGGCATAATTGAAGCAATGTGTAGCATCCCAACAGTAATCTCCTTTGGTCCTAACGTGAGCGTGAGCAGGGACCGAGATTGCTGTTGGAATGTAGAATGCTGATATTGTAAGGTCTGTGCTGTTCTGTTCGGCAGTAGTTGGCTGTTGATCTTCTGCTGGGTTGCAGTTCCCGGCAGGTCAGTATTCAAATAAACTTTTTCCTCTCCACAACATTTCCTGCTGATTTATCTTTGTGGAGATACAACATTCTTTATTTGGCGACAACCTGCAGAGCTGCCGCACGACCTCCAGACCTACAAACGTGTTTCTTATGTGAATGCTGGCACCTCAACTGCAAGTACTGTTCCATTCCTGCTAGTTTATATTTTTAAGTGCTCTTACCTTTCTTGGAACTTTTATCCCGACACTGCCTTCTACAATTCCCTAATCGCTGCCTGGATACCGCCTTCCGCCCACTGCGGCTTGCGTTTCACCGACATTTTTTTCTGCGCTCCACAGTGTGAGGCCTTTCTTTAGCCACCCACTGTGATGTCACACGCTGTTTCGGCTTCACGTGCCGACGTTGGCACAGCCTTTGTTTAGCATATCCACGGCAGCCACATCATTGATTTCACCGTGCACAAAGCATCTGTAGCCACGGCTTCACTGATGCGCACAGCTATCATACAATTATGAAAAGAAAATACTTTGTCTATTTATAGAGCGCATCCTGCTGTTCACCATTATTTCGCCGATGCACATGGCTGTTGGTGGTTTTCTTTCATATCAGCAGTGTTCTGATTGCCACTCTAGCCTGCGCACACGTCCGCAGTAGATTGTGGGTTTCTTACCTGCATTTTTCAGCGCTGATGCTTAGGGCTGTAAAGTTCAGTGTTTTCAAAGTCAGCATTCTTCAGCTACCACGAAATCACGTTGGTGTGCATGGCTTAGACTCATTTTATAGAGTACATCATGTACCATCACCTCATACTTCCTGTCCTACTTCACAAAGTCACACTGAGGTTCACGGTTTACGAACATCTATAAACAAAAACAATGCTTTGAACAAAAGCACTGTATTGGGTGTTCTATAAAATGCAGTCTGTAAATCCTCCTCCTTCATTTTTAGAATCTCCAGGCGATCCACCAGTTTGTTTGTAAAAACTGGTTTGACGCATTCGAAACATATTTAGGGGCCATCGGAGCCTCAAGATTTTGTCCTGAACGGAAAACATTTTTGTTACTACATTCTTTGGGATTTGAGGGTCGCGCCATTTTCAAACATTTGCTAAACATAGAAAATCTACAAGAGAAACAGCTGGATGATTACACAGAATGTGTTAAAAAATTAGAAAAATCTGTTGACGTGCAACCTAGCATTGTGGTGTTAAGACAAATTTCTGGAAAGAAATGTCAGAAGAAAGTGTTGATGTTTATGTATCTACTCTACGGAGATTAGTTGCAGCATGTCACTTTGAAAATTTTACAGATCAGTTGGTTAGAGACCAATTCATTTGTCATTGCTCCAACAAGACTATTCAGCAAAAAGTATTGTCATTGGCTAACCCGTCACTCGCGGAAACACTACGCATTGCTAAAAGCATAGAAACGTCACAAATATCCCTCAGGGAATTGGAAGAAAGGAAAACTGAAACTGTGAACATAGTTAAACAAAAGTTCAGAGTCTCTAGCAATTCGCAATTTAAAGAAAACACAAGATCTGACAAGTTTTTGAAACAATCTAATACATGTTTTAGATGTGGTAACATGTCACACTTTAGAAGTGGAAAACTATGTCCTGCAAAAAATATTACATGCAGAATTTGCAACAAATTAGGGCATTTCGCCAAGGTATGCCAGAGTCAAGGAAAACAGTGTAATAGAAATAATTCTTTTGTTGACAATTTAGGAGATGAAAATACTGAGAATTGTCTGGAAAAGCTACAAGTAGATTTAGAGGACATGGTGTTAGTAGTAGGTGATGATATGGTTGCATCAGGAGATTCGTCCACTTGTGTGGATCCTTATGCTGATATATCGATTGGTGATAAATCAGTTAAACTTCTGATCGATTCAGGGGCACAAATAACCATGTTGACACAGGAATTATTCAACAAGTTGTGGCCAGGAAGGGCACTTGAACTACCTGACTGCGCTCCAGTGTCTTATGAAGGATGCCGCATTGACCTGTCCATTTTTTTTTTAAAGATAGATTAATCTTCAAGGGTAGGAAGATTTTTGGGAAGGTGTATGTTGCAGTCAAAGGTCTATGTATCCTGGGTTGGTTTCACTATGGTCTTTTTAAAATGATTTTGAAGCCTGGTACCAAGTAACAAGTGTCTGTTGTAGACGTTGGTGATATCACTGATGATTGTTGCATGATTGATAATCTACGCACCAAGTTTCCAGGAGTATTCTCTGACGGAATTGGGTTAATCCAGGGTTTTCAACATAGAATCAAAGTGAAGGAGGGGTCAATTCCTGTGAAACACAAGTTACTCAGTGTTCCCTTTTCAGTCAGAGATGATTTGGCTAAGGAATTAATGAGACTGTGTGACTTGGGGATAATCAAACCAATTGAATCGTCCTTGTGGTTGTCTCCTCTGGTGGTAGCTCACAAGACAAATGGTGAACTCAGGGTCTGTGTAGACTTACGTAACCTTAACAGGGCCATTTGGATCGATTACCATCCTCTTCCTAAAATCTCTGACTTGTTGGCTGCTGTGTCAGGTGCTAACTGGTTCAGCAAGTAGGATCTTGCATCAGCTTACCACCAAGTAGTATTGGATCCTGACTCTAGACATTACAAAGCCTTTGTATCACCAATGGGCACTTTTCAATATTGCAGAATGCCATTCGGGCTAGCTTTGGCGGCTTCTGTATTCCAAAGAATAATGTACCAATTATTCAGAAATGTGGATGGAGTCGTTGTCTTCTAAGACGACGTTCTAGTCTATGGCAAAATCAAGGAAGAGCATATGTCTGTTCTGGAGCGGGTGCTGTCGATTCTTCAGGATAACAGCATTGTACTTAAGATTGACAAATGTGAATTTTGCAAAAATAGAGTTGAGTATTTGGGACATGTCATCTCCGGACAAGGCATTGAACCCAGACCTGGTCTTGTCAACGCTATAATTGAAATTCAAGCTAGCAAAGATAAGGTTGCTCTTATAGTGTTCATGGGTATGTGTGAATTTTATTCTCATTTTGTTCCTGAGTATGCTTCTCACCTTGCACTTTTAACCAAGTTGCTTAAAAAAATACTGTCTTCGTGTGGAATGAGTCGTGTTGCAATGCTTTTGAATGGGTTAAAAAACAGTTGACTGGTTCAAGGGTGTATGAATCCCAGGCTACCTTGTAGCATCATGGTAGATGCATGCGGATATGGTTTCGGTGCAATACTAACTCAGCCAAATGGGACAATCGAACACACGGTCTGTTATGCATCTAGAGTATTGAGGGAAGTAGAAATGCAGTATTCCACAATAGAAAAAGAGTTGTTGGCATGTTGATGGCCCATCCAGAAATTCAAACCGTATGTATGGGGGACAGAATTTACAGTGAAAATGGATCATAAACGGCTTGTAGCTATTTTGTCTGGAGAAAAGATTAATGAACAGACTCCGAGAATTTCCAGACTATCTTCCAAATTGCTACAGTTTAATTTTGACATTGTCCGTATCAAAGGATGCATGAATGTATGTGCTGATTTTTTTGTCACGGTTTCTATTACGGATGATGATGTGGATGGTGTGGATGACACTGAAGAGAATTCCTTAATTGCTTCTTTGGATTTGGAAGGAATGTGTGCTGTAACGGAATGTGAATGGAGAGATGAGATGGCTCTGGATGAAGTCATGAAAGCTGTCATTGGTTGGGCTTCAAAGGGTTGGCCTAGGGAAAAATCACTTTCCAGTATGTGTCAACCATTTTGGAAAGTGGCTGATGAGCTATCGATTGATGATGGATTTCTTCTTAGGAATGATAAGTTATTGCCACCGGTTGGTTTGAGGTCAAAGTTTATTAAATTTGCTCATTAAGGGCACATGGGAGTCACCCAAATATTTGAGACAAACCCTATAGTGGCCAAGTTGTGTAAATTTAGAGTAGGTGATGCTGTGTTCATTAAGAAAGGAAGTTATGTATATAAAAGTGGTAGCAAGTTCAATGGACCATTTGTTGTGAACAAAGTATGTGGCAAAGCTGTGAGTGTAAGTGGTGCCAATTGGTGGAATATGGCAAGGTTGGTGAAATCTGTTCATGGGTCTGTTCATGCATCGGATTCAGAAGAATTCAAGTGTTTCAATCAGAATTCCAATTCTGTGGGAAGTCCTAGAAATAGGGTTCCGACGGAAGAAAGGGAAAAGATGTGAGTTGGATTTCTTCTTAGGAATGATGAGTTAGTGCCACTGGTTGGTTTGAGGTCAAAGTTCATTAAATTTGCTCATTAAGGGCACATGGGAGTCACCCAAACATTTGAGACAACCCCTATAGTGTCCCTCGATGGATAGAGAAGTTGAGCCATTTGTGGGTAATTGTGTGGTGTGTTTGTCTTTGGAGAAAAATGTGGTAGTGAGGAAGCCACCTTTACAACCCATTACATTTCCTGAGAGGGCTTAGGAGAAGTTAGGGGTGGATCTAGTAGGTCCCCTTAAAAGATTGCCGAACCAATTCCACTTTGCTTTGGTAGCAGTTGCTTTGTACTCGAAGTGGCCAGAAGTTGCATTTGTTTCTGAACCCAATGCCAATGCTGTAGTCGATTTTCTCAAAGAGCTTTTTCTCAGGGAATGCTTCCCCCGTTATTTGACCTGGGACAATGATGTTCAATTTCCTTATGATTTAGTTGAATGTTTTCTTAAACTGGCGATGTTAAAAATTTAAAGACGTCCTCGTACCATCCCCAAACCAACGGCCAAGTAGAACGCACGAACCGTGTGCTGGTACATTGTGTCCAATGGGCGGTCAACAACAGGTGCGTGGTGGGCAATGCAGTGAGATCTATGTTGTGGTTCTACCACACTACTCCGCAGTCCTCTACCCAGGTTTCTCCTTTTGAGATGTTGACAGGAGGACACCAGCCACCAAGATTTGCCCGGGGTGGATGAGCAAATGGGTCAAGTTCGGATTTGATACCAGTGTGTGTGATGCTGAAGCGAGTAGCAATGTGGAAGCCGGTAAGTTGAAGCAAGAAATGGAGTTTGATAGTCAGAATCGGGCCAAGTTGTGTAAATTTAGAGTAGGTGATGCTGTGTTCATAAGAAAGGAAGTTATGTATATAAAAGTGGTAGCAAGTTCATTGGACCATTTGTTGTGAACAAAGTATGTAGCAACGCTGTGAGTGTAAGTGGTGCCAATTGGTGGAATATGGCAAGGTTGGTCAAATCTGTTCATGGGTCTGTTCATGCATCGGACTCAGAAGAATTCAAGTGTTTCAATCAGAATTCCAATTCTGTGGGAAGTCCTAGAAATAGGGTTCTGACGGCAGAAAGGGGAAAGATGTGAGATGGATTTCTTCTTAGGAATGAAAAGTTAGTGCCACCGGTTGGTTCGAGGTCAAAGTTCATTAAATTTGCTCATTGAGGGCACATGGGAGTCACCCAAACATTTGAGACAAACCCTATAGTGGCCCTCGATGGATAGAGAAGTTGAATCATTTGTGGGTAATTGTGTGGAGTGTTTGTCTTCGGAGAAAAATTTGGTGGTGAGGAAGCCACCTTTACAACCCATTGAATTTCCTGAGAGGGCTTAAGAGAAGGTAGGGGTGGATCTAGTAGGTCCCTTTAAAAAATTGCCGAACCAATTCCACTTTGCTTTGGTAGCAGTTGATTTGTACTCGAAGTGGCCAGAAGTTGCATTTGTTTCTGAACCCAATGCCAATGCTGTAGTCGATTTTCTGAAAGAGCTTTTTCTCAGGGAAGGCTTCCCCCGTTATTTGACCTTGGACAATGATGTTCAATTTACTAATGATTTACTTGAATGTTTTCTTAAATCTGGCGATGGTAAACATTTAAAGACGTCCTCGTACCATCCCCAAACCAATGGCCAAGTAGAACGCACGAACCGTGTGCTGGTCCATTGTGTCCAATGGGTGGTCAACAACAGGTGCGTGGTGGGCAATGCAGTGAGATCTATGTTGTGGTTCTACCACACTACTCCGCAGTCCTCTACCCAGGTTTCTCCTTTTGAGATGTTGAGAGGGAGGACGCCAGTCACCAAGATTTTCCCGGGGTGGATGAGCAAATGGGTCAACTTTGGATTTGATACCAGTGTGTGTGATGCTGAAGCGAGAAGCAATGTGGAAGCGGGCAAGTTGAAGCAAGAAATGCAGTTTGATAGCCAGAATCGGGCCAAGCTGTGTAAATTTAGAGTAGGTGATGCTGTGTTCATTAAGAAAGTAAGTTATGTATATAAAAGTGGTAGCAAGTTCAATGGACCATTTGTTGTGAAAAAAGTATGTGGCAACGCTGTGAGTGTAAGTGGTGGCAATTGGTGGAATATGGCAAGGTTGGTCAAATCTGTTCAGGGGTCTGTTCATGCATCGGACTCAGAAAATTCAAGTGTTTCAATCAGAATTCCAATTCTGTGGGAAGTCCTAGAAATAGGGTTCCGACGGAAGAAAGGGAAAAGATGTGTGAGGGTGAGGAAGAGAAGGCTGAATGTGTACTGCGTAGGAGTGGGCGATGTTCAAGGTTGCCTGTCAGGTTCAGGCAATGATTCATATTGTGTATTCTGTTCCTTTTATTTTCATTTTGTATTTCTTTTATATCATCCTTTTGACTGTATATTTGTCTTATTTTTTGTTAAATATTCTGTAGTTTTATTCTGTGTATTATAGTTCCTCAGATTTATTGTTATATCTTGTTTTAGGAAAAGGAAAAGATAAATGTAGCATCCCAACAGTAATCTCCTTTGATCCTAACGTGAGCGTGAGCTGGGACTGAGATTGCTGTTGGAATGTAGAATGCTCATATTGTAAGGTCTGTGCTGTTCTGTTTGGAAGCATTTGGCTGTTGATCTTCGGCTGGGTTGCAGTTCCCTCATAGCTCTGTATTCAAATAAACTTCTTCTTCTCCACAACGTTTCCTGCTGATTTATCTTCGTGGAGATACGACACAATGTTCAGCCTTAAGTGTAGGTTTACAGACATAAATGGATTGTGAATTAGGCTTACATTAATTGTGTAAAACACATATTGCCATGAATGTCACTCTTTTAATATAAGAACTGTCAATTTTTCTCAGTGTGTTTTCTTCTATTTTCAACAATGAATGCTGCCTATAGGGTAATAGCTGATTCACAAAAAGGCAAAACTTGCAAATTTCCAGTGGAAGGAATAAATGTGTTCACCTGTCTTATTGATCCTACTATACTATAACACAATCATTGTAATTCTGCCAGTGGTATTCACTGTTGGTCATCCCACATATGGTGGATTAACTGCATTGGAAATTGGTGGACACTACTACCCACATGTACTTTAGGCTCACAGAGTTATTATAAATGATGAACCTGCAAACATGTTAATGCTGTCAATGGGAAACAAACCTTCTGTGTATGTCTCACTTCAGGAATGGAGTTGAGATCTTCTTACACGACTGAAACTCACCAACTTTGTTTTCAAATCACTCTCCTCGTCTATGTCTGCAGCAGACATCCATAAACAGATTTTTTTTAGAAATTGAAATGCTTCTCTAAAAATATTATTAATAGGTTGCCAAGCTACATGTGAAGCAAGTCATTTCGGTTTTTGGTGCACAAAAAAACAAGCACTGGAAACGACAATAGGTTTGACATTTGTCTGATGTGCTTTAGGGTGTACGCAACTCGTACAGACATTAAACCTATCTCAGTAATTGTGCTGGGATAAGCTTGGGAAAAATAGATGCTACAGAAAATAAGGCAACCCTTTTTTTCTGTTGGAATAATTTTTCAGATTTGTTTATCACCCATTGCTCGCCACTACTAACCAGTTGCTCCTTCATACATTCACACATGTTAAATAGTACAGTGAAGGTGGAAGAACACTGTCAAACATCTAATAGAAAAACAGTGAGACCAAAATACTCCTTGTACTGATCCAGGATGTTAGTAACAATGTCTCAAGCTAACAGCTGAAGGTTCATGAGCAAAATAAGCCATTGGTTAAAGGAGGCTGATCCAACGAGCCTTATACTCAGAGGAGAATCCAAAATGCTTGGCATGAATGACACAAGTGTGGTACATATGAAACCTAACAAAGATTCTAGGCAGTTACTGGTGCGACATTTACGTTAAAAACATGGAGGTTGCAGGTGACTAACCACAGAGAATACCTGAATGCAAGCATAGAATTAACAATGTTTGAGGTTTTTGGAGGGCTGGCCTGCACACACAACTAAGCAGTCATTTCCTATCTAGAAGGTATATTTTCTTGATGATTTATAATTGGATTTTTGAAAGACAAAGAACAGCTTGGATTTGCAAAAGAGCAACTACTATGTTTGTAACACCCTGGAAAATCCTATTCAGCATGTTTATGTCGAGCCTACCAGAAAAGATCTATTGTCAGATTACCAAGATCTTACAGTGGGCTAAAAGCCTGCCCATTGCTTACCATTTCTTGGCTTTATTGCCACCCTCATTCGCTTGTGTTTTATTCGATGACTTGCCTTGTCCGTTTTGTTTTTCCCTCCCCTAGAGCAGAGCCCTTTTACTTGTGATCTTCAACAGCTTACTTTTCGGTAACTACTTTTTGCTCAAGCACTCCATGAGAGTGCATGTGTTTTCCAGTTATCTCCTGCTTCATGTTTCGCTCTCTCACCTTTTTACTTCTCCCTCTCCATGCTTCTCTGTCTCACCCACGTACTTCTGTCGCCCCTACCATTCTGTGTTGCTCTCTCCCATCCATGCGCTTCTCTTGCCTTGCACTGCGCTGTCTTGTACATGTGATTCTCTCCTACCCCCAACTCTGTGTTGCTCTGTGTGCTCTCTCTGGATGTGTTTATCTCCTCCTCCCAAAACTAGATAAAAATTTGCAAGAGCGCGCTGTAGAAAATAACAAAAAGTACTCCCCCCAAACTATGTGCTTAAAGCATGTTTGTGGGTTATATAACAAATTTAAGAAGCTAAAATGTTGTTTGTATTACTTATTGGAGTTTGTTTATGCTTCTGGAATGGAATGTTTATTTAAGCACAGAAAAAATGTTTTTCTAGTATGGAGTCATAAGAGGCAGCTGAAACTTTCTTTATTGAAATCTTATAGTTTATTACATATAATTCACTTAATTCCATACATGAATAATTAAATGTCACATACATTTATAAAACTAAATATACACATATCTAGCAAAACAATGTGATATCGCAGTCTCCCTTGGATACTTAAAACATTAATAAAATGTTTTGCATATTGGGGAGCTTGTTCATTTTACAGTGGTATAGTGGG
Source organism: Calotriton arnoldi (assembly GCA_963921515.1). Lineage (NCBI taxonomy): Eukaryota > Metazoa > Chordata > Amphibia > Caudata > Salamandridae > Calotriton > Calotriton arnoldi. Next base: position 936,583 of record CAWUFW010002254.1, on the reverse strand, counting down.
TAGGCAGGGACATCTGAAGATATAGGCCATTGTTAGAAATGGGGGTCTCTAGTTTGCAATGGTTTGCACCTTTGTCCAAATAGGAAACATTCCTTCAAGTCAGGGTAAGAGGGGATACACTTCCAAAATAACCCCTGCTCCCCCCTTGGTAGCTTCGCACGAGCAGTCAGCCTTATCTCAGAGGCAATGTGTAAAGCATTTGCACATAACACACAGTAATACAGTGAAAACACTACAAAAGGACACCACACCCATTTTAGAAAAATATTCAATATTTTATCTGTGAAAACATACCAAAAATGATAACATTCGCCCATACAGTTCTTAGGAATATCAATAAGCAAAAATAGACTTAAAATACAAGTCGATAGCTCCGTCCAGGGCTATCACAGCGTCATGAACACACAAGTCCAAACAGTTCTGGCTGACTGCAGTGTTGTGGGCCACCTACGGTGTCAGGAAGACCTGCAAAACACTACCTTTAGAAATGTAGGGCGTTGGGGACCTCGCGGTGAGCTCCAAAGAACCAGCGTCCGTTCCAGAAGTCGGTCCAAGAGTCATCGGGCCCTTGAAGCCACAAGCGTTGCAGATCGAACTCTGTGCGGTTGAAGTCGGGAACACTGGCGTCGGGGCTGAGGTGTGAAGTGCAGTGGTGCCCTCAGGTCGCAGTGAAGGCAGCAGCTCAGTGACGGTTGTCCAGATGCATTGGTGACACCAGGGCTGCGGTGCAAAGTGATGCGGTGCTCATCGCGGTGCTGGCAGGTCACGGTGCAAGCAGCGTCGTCGTCGTTGCAGAAGTTCTGTCATCGGCTGATGAACCTGAGTCGATGATGCCAGCATCAGTAGGCCATGGCTGCGGTGTTGGGTGGGATGGTGCGTCACGTAACTTATGAGCAGTGCCCCCAAACCACGGTGCAGGCAGCAGCGTCAATGTTGGTGAGGAGCTTTGTCGTCAGGGATACCAGGACAGTGGTGTGAAGCGATGCGGTGCAAAGTGCGTGCCCTCAGGTTTTGGTGCAAGCACCAACTTGGTGGTGGCAGCAGACGGTGTCGTCAGTGAAACCGGGGTTGAGGTGCGATATGCAAGGGTGCCCTCTGCGGTGTCTTTGGGACACGGGGCTGGCAGCGGCGTCATTGGCGGTATAAGGTTGCTTTTTCTTCTGTTGCAACACAAAACACACAGTTCTCAGTGCTGGCAGCAAATGAGCTTGAAGTCTTTGATGTTCCTGAGACTTCTTGAACAGGGGACAAGCTACCTCAAGCCCTTGGAGAAACCCAAACAAAGAAGTTGCAGAAAATTCAGTCCAGTCCTTTCTCTACTCTAGAGAGAAGCATCCACTGCAGGCCAACACAGTAAAGCACACAGCAAAGTGGTAGTTCCTACTCACAGCTTCTCCAGCTCTTCTTCTTGGCAGTTTTCTGAGTCCAAAAGAGATCTGAAGTTCTGGGGTCAGGGCCCCAAAATTGATACCACTTTTCCCTTTGAATTTTCAGGCAGAAGTCCCTGAGTTCAGTAAAAGTCAGTTCTGTCCTCTTTAATCCAGCTTCATTACAGGAGGTGGAGACAGCTTTGTGCAGAGCAAACACAGAATATTCAGGTGCTAGTGAAATCTCCTCCCACCACTCTAAATGCAGACCAGGCCTATTCAGCCTAACTATGAGTCACCCAGGAAAGGCAGGACACATCTCAACCCCCTTGTGACTGTCTACAGTGAATGCACCTCCCTAGCTCCTCCCACCCCAAAACCAGATGGTGAATACACAAACAGGCAGAGGCACACAGAATGGTTAAGTAAGAAAAGTGGGAGTTTCAAACACGCAATTTAAAAACCATTTTTACTAAAAGATGTGTTATAAAATTCTCAGTTCACAGAGCCTAAACTCCATTCCTCTATCTTGTCCCAATGGAACGTTATGTTTGTAAGATGTTACAAATTAAGTCCCATGTTAGCCAATGGGGACAGATAGTCTTTCAATAGTGAAAAACGAATTTGGCAGTATTTCACTATCAGGACATATCACACACACCAGTACATGCCCTACCTTTCACATACACTGCACCCTACCCATGGGGGTAACTTGGGCCTACCTGAGGGGTGCCTTACATGTAAGAGAAAGGAAGGTTAGGGCCTGGCAAGTGGGTGCACATGCCAGGTCAACATGGCAGTAAAAACTGCACATAGACACTGCAGTGGCAGGTCTGAGAACCCTTTGAAAGGTTGCTTCTGTGGGTGGCACAATCAGTGCTGCAGGCCCACTAGCAGCATTTGATATACAGGCCCTGGGCACACACAGTCAGTGCACTGTACTAGAGACTTAGTAGTAAATCAAATAAGCAATCATGGAAACACCAATCCATAACACAGTTTACAGTAGGAGTATGTGCAGTTTAACACTGAACAGCAGTGAGAAAGTGGGCAGAGACACTTAACCAGCAAAAGGAAGTCCAACATACCATAAAAACAGGAGACCAGAAAGCAAAAAGACAGGGGAAACATGTCAAAAGATGCCAGGTCTAACAGCCATCATGGTATCATCAGGGTGATTCTCTATTGAAACATGATTGGTTTAAATAAATCATCGGGCTAATGATAACATCAGGACATATGGCTAAAGTCAGGCACCTAAAACCAAATAAGCAGGTGCATTAATGCCACGCTTTTGGACTCCACATTTCCAAGAGGGCCTGTCCCTGCCATGGGGTCAAATACAACTAAAAAAATCATGTGCTTTTTACTGCATTTCGCCTTCTGGTAAACAGACAGCACCCAGCACTGTTTAATAGACACAGAGCTAAATTATCTCCTCTGTGCCAGCCCAAGATTCATTCTTTCCAATTCTCAATTTTTTAGAAGTCCCTAACCATTTTTCAATGTATTGTACGATGTTAATACTTTCTCAGTATTGCCAAGCTAAAAGTTAAACATATCATTCCTCTATACATGAGATTTTCTTCTCAAACCCTAACTCAGATACGTTTACGTGCCAATATAGATTGTTTACCAGGCTAGATTCCCACCAAGTATCCCTGAAATGCTCAGTAAGTGGTAGTATTTATAGAGTGATGGTAAAGAATTGGCCAAGGAAACTGAGCAGGTCTCGTAGTACATACACCAAATCATGATGGTGAAAATTCTGGCCTACAGCTATGGCACTAGCCTCCTCCATCTCCTGCCTTGTTGCTTACAGTCACTAGAATAAAAGGGGCAACCCAGTAACCCAGGCTGGACAGTTACTAAATAATAAAGTGTTCCCTGTGGGGGAAGTGTAACCTTTGACTTCAGCGGCAATAGTGTTATACTAGGGATAGAAGAAAACACCTCTCAAATGAGTAAGTTATAACTCTGCGTTTAGCGCATTTATCTATACATATCTCATTTAGGGATAAAAACATCAATTAAACAGTATAGCCTATTTATACAAGGTGCTCCTTAACAGGTAAAGGTACAGTTAAACTGATATATGGTGAATAAAAAGTGCATTTGGTCTATGTACAAAGATAAATACATGTGGCTGATATTGACAATAGAATGTTTGAAGTCAACACCTGTGGAACGAGTATTGATATTGCCCATCAAATTCTTTAAAGACACAATCCACATATGTTTATTTGTCAACGTTTCGACCCCTGAGCATAGTTATTTAGAGCAGAGTCATCATCAGGACGCAAAATATATCTATCGGAGACACCTAAAAATAAAAGAGGCTTGTATCAGAGATTGTACAAATTCTTTAAGTGACAAAAGCTTTTACAACAACAGGTATTGTAAGACATTATAACGTACCAAAGGACTGGGGCAGAAATTCCCGCAATCAAGCAAATGTCATCCAATATATCCAAGAGCAACTTCAAAGTGGATTTTGACTTGCTGTAATGAAATAGCCAAGTATTACCCAAAAAAGTAAGCACTCACTACAAGTTGTGATGACAGGTGTAATACACCTCTGTTACATACCCTAAGATTATGGCAAGAAGAATCCCAGGTATGTGGAAGTGTCACAAATCAATTCCAATGACAACTTCAAGAATTGGATTTGTGCGCACTAAAAATGAAAATAAAGAAAGTTCAATTATATGAAATCATGAGCTTGTTAGTGTTCTCCCCTTGCTCCTCTCCTCATCTCTTATCTTTCCTCTCTCCTTTTCTTTTTCTCTCTATTTCCTCCTTTAAATCTCTTTCTATACTTTTTGCTATACAGCAAATGTTCTTTTTGTCTTCCACCACTTCCTACCTGATTCCTTATGGTTGGATAAGTATTATGTTTACTGTAGGTTTTTTATTGTGTGTTCTTTAATTGTTCTTTGTGTTCCTTTCCATGAGTAACTTACGTATTGTGTCATGGAATGTTAAAGGCCTTCGTAACCCTGTTAAGAAACAAAGGGTGTTGTCACATTTATCAAAATTAAATTGTCAAATTGCTTTATTGCAAGAAACACATCATAAGAAACAGGACATAGCCTCCCTGTGCAGACAATGGGTTGGTAGTGTTTTAGCTCCCCTGCTGTAATTAGCAAAAACGGTGTTCTAATATTGTTTAATAAATCGTTAAGTATTCAGTTGTTGAATGAGATTAAAGATGATGGTGGAAGATGGCTTTTGTTAGATATTAAGATAAATAATACCCAGCTTTCCATTTGTAATGTCTATGGTCCCAATGGTGTAGATTTGCTATTATGGAATGATTTTTCCTCTCTGTTATCTTCCCATGCATCAGAGAATCTTATAGTGGGGGAGATTATAATCAATTTATGGACCCCTTTTTAGATTGTAGTTCTCAGACTAAGTTTATTCCTAACAAAATGCACAGAGCCTTTCAGAGAACCATATCCCCTAGAGGTTTAGTAGACTTTTGGAGAGCCTCTCACCCTGATGTCTTAGAATTTACTTTTTTTTCTCCTGTTCATAACTCTCATTCTAGAATAGATTATATATTTTTTACCCACACTACTCTCCAATTCCTAACATATGCCGAAATAGGTTAAATACTTATTTTAGATCATGTTCCCGTCATTGTAGACTTGGATTATCCTACCTCCATTCCCTCTACTCGCAGGTGGGGATTTAACAATGCCCTTTTGCTTGATAAACAATTTACAATATTTTTGCAAGAGTTTTTTTGAGAATAATCTTACCTCAGACACGCAGATGAATTTCTTTGGGATGCCTTTAAATCAACTGCAAGGGGATTTATAATAGATTTCGTTGCAAACAAAAGAGGAAGGCTCTTAAGGACTCTGTGCAACTTTAAGACAAATTAAAGCTTTAGAACATGAATATTTTGCTTCTAATTGCAATGACATTTTGTCTAAACTTATTAAGGCCAAGCTGCAATATAACAAACAATCCTGGGACAATGCTTGTGGTAGCCTACTTCAGTTTAATGCGAAAATGTTCGGTGGTCGAAACAAGGCTGTCAAAACTTTGGCTAATTACCTTAAAATAAGAAAGCAGAAATCTAAGATTGTTGCTATAACATATACAGCCGGGGTTAAGCATATTAGTGCCTCCAAAATATTAGAATGTTTCTCAGAATATTACGCGAAGTTATATACCCCAGAATCCTCTCCTTCAACTGAACAGTTTTCAGTCAATTCCTAAATCTTCAGATAGTATTGTAGATTTGTCCTCTCTTGATACTCCAATTTCTGAGCAAGAGATTTTAAATGGCATCAACGAACTTCCAAAAGATAAAACTCCCGGGTCTGTATGCTTTTATCTTCATTTCAGACATCTTTTAATCCCTAAGTTATTACTTCCAATTGCTAACTTTTTGACCATGGGGCGGACACAAGGCTCTTTTTCTCAGGCTATGCTTTGTTTGCTCCCAAAAAGATAAAGTTCTTTCTCAATGTAGTAACTATAGACCTATCTCACTGATTATTACGGACTGTAAGATTTTTGCTAAATTATTTGCACTCCGTATTAATCTTGTTATTCCTGATTTAGTTGACATACATCAGTCGGGGTTTGCTAAGAGACGCTCTATTTCGGACAGTTCTAGAACTTTCCTTAACATCATTCATTTGGCCTCTAAATTGAATTCACCTTTAGCTGCCTTAACTCTTGCTGCTGAGAAGGCTTTCGATCGGGTGAATTGGGAATTTATGTTTGGAGCATTAAAATGGCATGGTTTTAGTCCCCATTTTCTACAATATATTCAGTTATTATATTCCGAACCCTCTACCTCTATTTGGGTCAATGGTAAACAATCCATTTATTTTCCTCTTCATAGAGAGACTAGACAGGGCTGCCCTTTTTCCCCACTTTTATTTATTTTATCACTAGAACCCTACTTAGAAACAATTCGCCGATCTTCAGCTTTTTCAGGCTTCCAATTTAAGAGCATGGATATAAAGTTCACAGCATATGCTAATGATATATACTTATATTTATCCAAACCTAACATATCTTTACCAGAGTTCTTTTCCTTACTAAATACATACTCGGCAGTCTCTGGGTATAAACTCAATATAGATAAATCAGAGGTTTTGCCCCTAAATAAATACTGCCTCCCAGATATGTTCAAGGACTCTGGGTTTACGTGGAACTCAAAATGTATTAAATGTTTAGGTACCCTCTACTCAAATAGCACCAGAGAAACTATTAAAATTAATCTTAATGAAATTATGACAAAAATTACTTCTTTGGTGGAGGGTTGGACCCCTTTATTTCTGTCCTGGGGGGGTAGATTAGCTACAATTAAAATGATGCTGTTACCGACTGTGAATTTTTACTTGTCAATGCTCCTGATTACACTTCCACTTACTTTTTTTAAAACCATTTTCCGCTCCTTGATTCAATTCTCGTGGAAAAAGCACAAACCTCGAATCTCTCTAACCCGCCTTCAGCAATCCAAAGATACTGGAGGGGTTAACCTTCCTAATCTAGGCTATACCATTCAGCCTTCACACAGAAACATATTTGGACTTCCCTCTCTGTAAATCCTAAAGAAATATCAACAGTTTGGGGTCAACTGGAACACGCACAATATACACCATTTGCTTTCAGAGAGGTGGTTCAAATTTCTCAGCCCCCAAAGGTGCTTTTTTCTCCAATACTTACCCATTTTATATCTATCGCTAAACCTTTAATTATTTCCTCTAATTCCTGCTCTGAAATTATTTTACAAACTCCAATTCAGTACAATAAACACATAAAATTAAATAATAGAGTTCTCCCATGGAAAGAATGGATCAGCAAAGGCATTACAACCATCGGTCATCTACTCTCTAATGGTTCTCTGTTAGACTTCTCAGACATCCAGAAAAAATATGACATATCTTCTTACTATGCCACTCATTATCAACGCCTTAAAACTCTTCTTCTTCTATATATTTCTCAACATTCCACTTCTGTTTCATACACACAGCCTCCCCCTTTAACATTGGATTTCTCTTCACAAGTGAAGGCCTCTGGCATATATAAGATTTTGATTGGTTCTTCTTATTTTTAACAAAATCCAAAATAGAGCTAATGTGGGAAATGGATCTTCATCAAGAGTTCTCTTCCCACACATGGAATTCAGTATGGGCTAAGATCCACACTTCCTCTCGTTCAGCAAGCACAGCCCAAATATTATATCATTTCTATAATAGATTATTCTTAACCCCTATGAACCTACATAAATTCAAGCTTTCTAACAATGCTAAATGTCGGTCTTGTTCTTACGATAAAAGGGACCTTCTACATATGTTTTTTTCAGTGTCCCTTGGTAAAAAAGCCTTGGTTACGCATATGGGATAAGCTGAATGAAATTCTGTCCATGAATATCCCTTTTGATCTTCTGCACATTATTTGGGGAGGCTCCTCTCCCGTATGGCATTCTCACGGTATGGTCAGACAATTTATTGATTTGACAGTTGCTATTGCTATACAAATAATTATAACAAATTGGAAAGATAATGCTAAAATTACTTATATTGGCTGGTGGAATTTGTTATGTCATCACCACAGATTGGATCGAGCTCACGCTACCTCTATTCCTTTAATGATTAAAAAAAATGTATTATGGTCGCCACTCACCTCATTCTTATCCAGGCAATCTGCTCAATTAGGTTTGAACCCCAATAAAGCATAACATGTTTATTAAATGTTTTATTATTATTATTGCATTGCTGTTTATGTTTGCTCTATAATTATATACAGTACTATACTTTCTTATTTTCTTTCTCTTCTTTCCCTCTTTTCTCTTTCTTTCTTCGTTCTTCTTTTTGCCTTCTTTTCTTCTCTTCTCATAAAATGGTTAAAATGCATATGTTCAGTATTGTGTTCATATATTTCAATTCAAACTTTTAGGTTCCTAGTTTATTAGTGTATGCTTTACTAATTCTGGATGGTTTTTATAAGAACATTTTCTTTCTTCTGTTTATAGGAAGGTGTATTGTTCCATAATATATTTATTTATTTATATACGCTTGGATTATCTTGATTGTGTTTTTCTTTTACATCTTGTAATTGCTTTTTTTGCATTCTCTTAAATAAAGCCTTTCTAAACTCATTAAAAAAAAGACTGAACATCCATTTACTGGTGAAAACTAGATCTGACCAAAACAGAATTCCACTAGCAAACAGTCTAAAACTCAAGCCTGAGTCTCCAAAATGAACATGGACTGCTTCTCTCCCATTTTACGTTTAATCCTAACTCACTTAGATATGTGCTTGGCAGAGAGCTTTTAATGTAATAAAACCTTACCAGGAAAAAACAAGACAGAACCTCTCCCCCCTAGGCAGATGTACTACCCTACCCTACTGGCTCCCTGACAACACTGCCGCACCCCATTGGAAAGGTACCCAACACACCAGAGCACTTCTCATCAATAGCCTGAAGACGTTCAACCCTGTGAACCCAACAGGGAAAGAGTCGATCTAGCTCTCTCTTTAACCCTGCCTCATCTTCAAGGCCAACTGTGTCACATATAAGGGTATCAGAAAATGCACCTCCACTTGTCTGGCTTAGAAGATAACTGCCTCATGGAGACAGAGTCACGTTAGAAGATGGGATATTACCAGACTCAAAAATAAAAACTGAAAAAAGGAAGTACCAAAGATATGCCTTCAACATCTATGCTTCCAAGATATGAAACAATGCCCTTGTCTACATCAGGTTTGCCCTAGCTCTGCTGTAACTCCAAACATTATCTGAAGACTTATCTCTTTAGAAAAAACAACATCTTTACTCATTAGGATTTGCACCTTTGAACACCCTGTCTCATTGTACATGATCTTGAATCTTAATTCGGGGTTTCGCCCATGTTCAGAGCTCTGTTGCTTGGTTCACGTTCTACAAATACAGCTACTTGCTTACATATCCATCAACCACAGTACTGAGGAATGAGAGAGGAAGACCTTGGGAATGTAAGAAGCAAGACAATAGTTGCAAGAAAAAAACAACTTAATTGTGTGCACATTATCGAAAACATTTGAGCAATACATCTCAAAAGTCCCCATAAGTTGGCCAGAATAGAGAGCATGTTGCCAATTTAGCTCTTGCTGGTAGACTAGATCGATCCAGAAATTTCAAAAGCCACTGTTTTGAAAACTCTAAAATATCTGCTAGCAAGAGAGATCAACATACTATGAAGAAGCTTTAATAGAATTACTGGCAAGTTACATGTACAATTCCATCCTATTAAAAAGTCTGAAGAAGTGAATTTGCCTGAATGTGTGACAAAAGAGGATACTAATGAAGCTGTTTTCCATGTCAGAATAACAGGGTGTTTAGACATCAGAAAGGCATTGAAGCCCTCATTCAAGTAGGCAAGAGTGTATGCCCATGAGGATAGTGCTCTTGGACATTCTAAGTAGCCTGTTGTTTCTGGGCCTGGGATTATCTGGGTCAAAAATTCCAGACCCAGTAAGACCAGAACCAGAAACACCAGACTCAGAACATTGTGCGGTGTTGCATTGGTTGAGGGCAGCTGATGTTCCTCTTACCAATGCGTCCTACTCTTGAACTGCAATTGCTTCCCTAACTCTGCCCTCTCCTTGCCACACTCCACCCGCCCACACCAATGCAATGGCCCAAAGCAAATCCCTACATAAATGTACTTTCTACTCCAACCAGGTAGTAAATGGATATGGATTCTGACCTGTTATTTTCATTCCAACAGGGGGAAAAACACAGAATTGGAGAAGTATTCCAAATCTGGGCGTAAATATGAAGAACTAGTTACCCTTTTTTTGGTGCTGCGATAACGGGCAAAATCTGGCCTCTAGTAGCATCAGGTCGAAATACAGGGAACCTGTTGTAATGAGGTCCTTAGTGAATAAATGGATAGACACAAGTGCCAAAATGGCAACCAGCCCAAGCAGGAAGAATACGTAATGAAAGTAGGCAATACCAATGACATCTTTCTCAGGAATGTTCGTGTTCTGAAAGAATAGTACATTAGACAACGGCTGATTTAGATACTCAAATTATACCTGATTGAAAATTTTCTGAAACAGTGAAATCAAAGCCTCCTTCACTCCTTAAGCAGCTATTTGAAGGGAGCGCAAAGGACTCCTGCTTCAATAATATTTAATTATTTATTAATATTAAATAGGCATTTTACTATAAGACTATTTAGCACACAGGTCGAATCGCACAACAGTCACTGTGCCAAAATCACTGACTCATTTGCCAGACCACCTTCACACATCGGTACCAAGTACTGAGAGTAGGAAGCATTTTGAAATATGAAATGGAGATTTAGAACAAGAATAAAAATAGACAGAAGGCTGAGAGTTCCAGTGAAGATGGAGTACCTCAGTGAGAGTAATCTGGGGCACCTTGCACAGCATATGTTGATCAGTGTGATTTAACACTGAAATTGACAGATGTGTTCACTATTCAATTCCCAGTGACTGCCAGCAGGCTACGGATGTTGGACTTTGTCAAATTGTTCTGCATGTGATTTACAAGAGAAACAAACACTCTTCAGGATCTATTTGACATGAGAGATGTGCAGAGAAGATGAGTGATCCTTCTGCATGTCTTTTATCCATGAAAATGACGTGCAACTGAATTGGACAAGCAGTGTCGTGAATCAAATATTTTCGATAAATAGTAACCTTTGCAGTATGGTAGTTAGAATGCAGGACACACCATAAATGTGTGCTGCGAGCAATCCTGTGTTGAAATATATTTGCAACTACCATTGAGATATGAAGAATTTCCAGACTAGAGTTTTATTTGGCTAAGTTCCATCAGCAGTTTTCATGTCTTAAATGTTCAATTGCTAGAGGAGAGAGGGCTAATAATGTATTTACAGTGCTCCATTGCACCCCAGCTAGGTTCCAGGTATATAAATACAAAACAAATATTTAATCATTTACTTATTTTCCATGCTTACTTTGCTTTTTCAGGAAGATTATGTTATACTGAAATGTTGTATAACAATGGTGATGATGATGATCAAGACTATTAATAGTAGTAATAGTACCTTTAGTAATAGTCATCCTACCACTAGTAGTATTAGTTTTAGTATTAGCATCAGTATTAGTAGTAACATTACGTCTGCCAAAGACTCATTCAGTGGCGAAGTTTTTTTTCAGTTTTTTAATATTACATTTAATTGCTCCTCCGAGGAGACTGATGTAACAACAGCACAGAAGACAACCAGTGTTGTTGAGGTGATGTGCATTGATTGAGTGGGGAGATAGGGCCATTTAGCAACACCGGTCCTGATTCACAAACTGGACTTTTAAGTAAGTTTACTACTTTTGGTATTCTCAAACTGCCCTTTTGTACTAATATACACTTTTGTAATAACTTACACTTTTATAGTAAGTTCAGCACTACAATAGAAAATAATGGAGATAGAGACTTAAAATAAAACACCATAGAAAATAATGTTTGATAAAATTGTATTAATTTAAGATAGTCAGAGATATAAATGCATATAAATGAATGCAAAGATATATAAAAATAGCACACATTTATTATTTAATATAATTAAATATTAATAATTATAATTATAATAAATATAAGTTAATATTAAAAATATGTATAAATATTATATATTTATTACTTAAGGCAATCAGGGGCCTTCAGCCCTGCCAACCTGACTCTGTGTTCGCAGCACCAAAATGGATGACAGGAGAAAAATCTCTTTCAGGCAATGCGACTTTTGGGAGTATTTATTCATTTTCAGATTTGCAGAGCTCTGCGACCTGAATATCATGGAACATAGCGAACTTACGGTCCATATACGTCTAAAATGTAATCTCTTCATGCCTAACCCGAGACTGTTTTTTAAATTCTAATTTCTCGAAATCTACTGAGCAGATTTACACCAAACCAAGTAAAGGCACTTTCTTTAGTAAAGTTCTATCTTCCCGCTAAATTTGTTGCAATTTTTAGATTTGTCGAAGTTGCCAAAGTTATTGTAAAAACAAAAAAAATGCCTTATCAATGGAAAGTGCCACCACCTTTGAGATAGATAGATAGATGGCTCTGAATGCATTTTTGTCAAGCTTGGCATGAAAGTTGAACTTTACTCAGTAAGCATGGTCTTGATGGTTTGGTGTATATCTGTTCCAGAGTTTTAGAGACATTAATGTTAAAAATGGTGCGAGATAGGCTTGAAAGTGTTAACGCTCCTTGTATGTCTTGTGTGTTTTAATCCATGGATGTTCAAGACTTAGGGCCCGATTCCGATCTCGTAAGGAAGGCCTACAAACGGGATTTGTAAAGACCAAATCCGATTCGGAGCCTATCGTTCCACCCGAATCGTCCCCCGTTCCTAACGAGCAAGTACGATGAGAGTATCCTGTACGCGCCGTGCGAATCGTTTACGAACCCGAACCTGTCCGTCCGACACGTTCGTAGCCGAATCGTGCCGCGCAATGGAGCCGTTATCCGACCGAGCGAGTACGATGCACGAATCGGACAGCTGTATCGCCTCGGTCTCATCGAGACGAAACGGCTGTCGGATTCGGACTTTGGGGGGCCATAGCAGGCCCCCCTTTATCCGGAGCCCTCCTATTCGGTCACGGGGGGAGCGCATGGGTCCCCCCAATCCAAGCATGCACAGTGTGGCGGGCCACATGGGGTGCCCGCCACAGGGTGTACGCTTTTCCCTGCCCACCCCTTTTTTGCTACGGGAGCCTGTGTACGCGTCTGTACACGGGCTCCCATAGAGTTCAATGGGAGTCCAAACGAGCCGAGTCCGTAAGCATACGGCAGCATCGTACTCGCTCATTCGGACTCCCGGAGCACGTCTCGCTCGGAAAGCCCTCCAGATCCGAGTCGTATGGAGGGCTTTCCTTATGAGATCGGAATCGGGCCCTTAGTCCGTAGATGTCAGTCAACTAATATTTGTAAAATAAATACCTTCCACTGATCAATGGAGCTTTCTGAACCCATTAAGATCTCAGGTCCGTGACCAAAAATCCAAGGCCAATAACACTGATTGGCTTGTCATTTCAAGAAGTGGGACATGGTCCCTTTGTCCCTGGTCGTCACGGTCCCTGTGTCCAAAAATAAACAAAAAGGTCCACATAAAGGGGCAGTGTAAACATAACTTGATCAGGAGGCCATAGTGAGATTACCATTAATGTGCTCCCCAAATAAGTAAAACATAAAAATGTTGCCCTTGGACAATAGACCAAATACTACTCCATGGCACTCCAAGGCCTCGAAAATGAGGAAGCAGACTTTATACACTTAAGATCAAGTAGTCTGCAACCTTCTCAACTAGACTGCAGACTATGGGTGCCATATTAGGTATATCAAGACCACAGCACAGTTGTCAGGCCCACAGACTACCAACGCCATTTTAGGTGTGTTGGGTGGGCAGACCACCAAGTTATTTGGGGTTGGTTTATCGTTTAAAAATGATACACTATCTAAATTAAAAAAAGTCCTCCTAGGTGAGCCCTGTGAAAAATTACAACTTTGGGGGGCACCTTCATAGTAAATTCAACAATTTTTTTATGTGAAGAGAATGTGCAACCTCTCGCAAAACCATGGATCCGGCATTCCTGATAAAAAGGGCTCTTCCTCCTGTGACGTCCATATGTGTCAGTGGACTATTTTACATTTTAAAGACCTTTTGGAGTTGCTGATTTGCTGTCAGCTCAGAACAACCTTCTTCAAGGAAAAAACTGGCATTTCCTTGACAACAGGTGGAAAAGGAATCATTCTGTAAGGGACAGAAGACCAGAAAAGGTGACACTGGACAACACTGCTCTAAATTTGAAAACTATGGCCCAGCCTGAAAAAAACAAATCTTCCTGGATCACTGAGTGAGTGAAGCTGCACAGGAGTAGGAGCCTGTGTGAGTACATGGGCGGTGGGATCGAGGAAGCAAGGATTAACAGGGCTGAGAGTTCTTCACCCATCCACACACAAAAGGTCACATGCAAAATCTTTGACCAAAACTTGAGCAGAGCAACATAAGACCATTCCTTTGCACATCACGGATATGAAAAAAATCTCAAATCAAAACATAAAGAGCAGAAACAAAGAAAGTTGGGAGATAAAGTGCATGCAGAAGCACAGGAGGATGAGCCATTGCTACACATTGTCAAAATTGGAGTGTGACAGAAGTTGAAAAGCCAAATAAGCCCAGGGATTGGCTACTACAATCCCTATATTCTATTGCAAATAATATTCATACATCAACAATGTTTTTACATAAAATAGAGTATACTTTATGTATTTATTGCTGAGTTTGCCTCAAGAGATTCTGAATAAGCAACAGGACACAATAATTCTTCACCTGAGAGTCTTCTCACTGTATTGCATGAGCTGTCAGGTGCATATATTGTGGAGCAAGCACAATTGCTGCATAGAGGATGAAAAGATGGATGAACATTATTAAAAGTTCCATTGATAGAAAAAAGTCTGACTGCCATAGCAAGACTGTCGGAAAGGGACTTTGGGGGCCCCTAGCAGGGCCCCGTCCCCCTTGGTCCTCCACTATGGGGCCCTGGGGGGCACCCATGGTTCCCTCAGAAACAACCATGCACCCTGTGCCAGTCACCACATGGTGCCTGGCACACAGTGCAGGGATGTTTCCAAACATACCTTTTTGCATTGAGGCTTGTGCTGCTGCCATTTTCTGGGCCGCAGCACAAGCCTCAATGCAAAAAGGCATGTTTCCGACTGCCTACACGGTGGTCAGATCGTAATTTGGAGGTCAGAACCACTGGCTACTTGTCGGGCAGTCCCCATCCTGAAATGATGTCGGTCAGACGCTCGTCCGATCAGCATCGTAATGAGGGCCAAAGAGTTAACCCTCTAAAGCCTCCCAGCTTTCTTAAATACTCTTTTCTCAAAAAATAATGAAGTGATTTACACCAATTCAAGATAACAAAAGTTCTACTTTCATGCCAAGTTTGGTGTAAATCTATTCAGGAGTTTGGCTGTATGTGTGAGAAGAATTACTTATGGGAGCTAAAATAGAAAAATAAACCTTTTTTGACCCCTGTACATAACTACTCAAAATTTGGTATTTGGGCCTTTGCCTTCAATACTATACATCTGCCAAATTTGGTGTAGATCCATCCATGTGGAAAACATTATAGAGACATCAAAACAATTCCTGGAAAGTGTGGCAGAACAATATATATTACATAGTGACATTTGGCTTTAAAATCACAGCTAAAGTGACATTATGGGTACAATGGAAGCCTACAAATCTATGAGATTACTCAGTTATGTACCTCCATGACTCACATCCATGCCAGGACCTGTTCCTTTCCTCACACATCATCACTGACACTATCACATATTGCATCAACCAAGGCATCACCGTTAACACCTCTAATGACATCCCTCAAAGGCCATAGAAATATAAATTTTTATTTGTAGTCAGACAATTATATTGTTCTGATTTCTAGATTCCATCAGAATCAAGGTAACATTTGAAATCTTGTCTAATAGCATTACTTTATTTATCCATTTGTGTTTAACAGACTTGCCAAACTCAAGATGTAGCTCTACTGTCAAGCTGACTATAAATTGCCTCTGATCTCATTGGACTCTAAAACAGTTTTTTGTTTTCTTTTGCAAAAACTGCTTAAGTATTTTAAGAAAACCACAAACGTATCACAAGTTGGAACAGGTTGTGCCACCTCATCTGAGTTTGGTGAAAATCCATCCAGCAGGTTTTGCTTCAGCTCCGCCCATCTTTTCCTATTGAAATTAATATGGTAATTAGAACATTTGTGATACCAACTATAACATCTGTACCCCTTCATGGAACTTTAAGAAACTTCCCAAGAGCATTAATTAATTCAATAATCTTTATTCGGTTTTGAAAACCATAAAAGATACAAAATAACAACAAATAAACATTCTAAAATACCACAAGTACAGTAATCATCTCCTTAAACAGTCATTATACCAGATATACATTTTCAATTTTCATTTGGTGTGAAGACCAAGCTCAATAAAAACAATTAAAATTTACTAAAAAGAATAGTTGTTTTTCTGATCTATACATTTAAAATAGAGGGTTTAAAACTTCCAGGCGGGGAATGGGGTTCACAGTTGCTAGAGCATTTCATTTAAAACAAACAAAAAAACAACTCAAGAGCATGTAAACTAAGTCTGGGCGGTGAACTCCGCTTCGCTCGCAAAGTGTTCTGCACCCTGAATTACGTGGAGCTCATTGAGCTCTGAAAAACTCCTCTCCGCTCCGCGTAGTGGAGTTTTGTTGCTCGTTCGCGTTTGTAAACATCAAGTTGGCGAGCGTGAGCGAGGAAAATCCACCTCCCAGTAAGATTTTTCCTCGTTCGCAATCATCAACATCAAGTTGGCGAGCGTGAGCATGGAAAATCAACCTCGCGGCGAGATTTCTCAATGCGGGCGGTCAGATTTCTCATTGCGAGAGGTCGCATATGCTCACGACTGCTCGCGTTGAGAAACTGTCCGTTCACGTTGAGAAAGCTGCCGCTCAAGTAAAAATCTACTCGAGCGGATGAAAGGAAGCAGCGTCCGCTTGCGCTGTGCATGGTGCCGTTCGCGATGATTGCACAGTGCAGACAAGCACCTGGCACTGGAAATCACTGTGAACAGCATTTATCTAATGCACTCCGCCGCTTGCGGAGCTCCGCGTAGTGGGGCGGAGGTTTTTTTGCACTTCGCGGGGTTCCACATAGCAGAACTCCGTAAACTCCACCCAGGCTTAATGTAAGCTCAGTCCCATTGTGCCAACTACAGTATGGGCAGACCCACTGCATGTGACGCTACCCTATGCATAGCATTGATTGAGGAGCGTCTGTACACTCACATGCATGCAGCCTCCATTTCCAATGTCCAAAACTGGCTTTTACATCTGTAGAAGTTTCTTCTTAGTGCACAGCAGGATTGCTACACTGCTGGGCCATCTACAGTGATGTCATCAACAATATCAATTAAGAGGTAATATGTGCTTTCAATAGTGATACTAACAATGAAGTCACTTGTGATTTTGTGATGAAATCTGTGACATCACAGGTAAGGTCATACGTCTGTGCTTTGGGAATGAGTTGTAGTTTGAGTAGCTATATGTAACTCACCAATGTCAGTGGTTTTTGTTGTGTTATTTTCCATTAAAGAATACTGTGAAGAAATTCAGGAACCTGCCTGGCATATGGATAATAGCTGTGCCTGCCACGGATTGGAAATGCAGACTTGTTTAAAAACATCCTTGTTTATCCTCATCATGATGTGTGGTCTCTTTAAAATTGGTGACAAGTGAACCTTAAGGTCACCTCCACCCCAGGACATTCCAAACTCTTAATGTCACCTAGCACTAAGGAAGGGTAATAGCTGTCATGTTACACCTATGAAGGGCAGGTACTGAGAAGAAACTGCCATTTAGTTAAGGCCACTGTCACTATCCCACTTTAATGGAAGTTGACCTGTTCTTTGTTAATATTAAAATTGTGGCCTAAATTACTTGACCTTAACTATCAATAACTGAGAGAGCTCAAGCTCCCTTCGTGAGCATTCTTTTGCTCATGTCTGTGTACGTTCTACTCATGATGAGCACCACAATAATGCTTCTATAGCAACAAACAACTAGAATTATCTTCAGCAAACAGCAGTAGTTTGATTTTGAAAGTAGCAACGTCGCTCCACGTGTGCAGTGACAGCATGTTCTTCTAACTGCCCACATCTAAAAGCGTGCTCCTTTAGACCGCTCCCGAGAGACTGATGTTTTCAAATGAATGAAAACCTTTTGTTCAATGACTGCATTATGGAAGAGCATAATTTTAGCTCCATCCTTTTATGTTTGGCTAGGCTATATTTACCTTTGGCATTATGTACTCGTGTGATATAATAATATTAATGAGATATGGTACACCAAAGGTATAGAAGGTGCATCTATTGTGTGTTCTGAAATATATATGTGTGTGTATATTAATCATTTTACTTTTCAGAAGCATCTGGGTTGCTGATATTAATCTTTTATAGGTTTAGATTGTAAGGAGATGCACTAAAATGCATTTAATGCAGTGCATTCGCCAGGGTTTTGTGAGAATGAATCATATGTGTGTTCAATGCTTTCTTTATAAATTGTGACCAGTTATCATTTTTGTTAAAATAAAAATTGTATTAGTTTACTGTGCCACATATAAGAGTACAGTATAAATTAATTTGATTCCTTTATTAAAGATTTAATTTATTGTATTATATGTTGATTGTGGAACTAATATGCATTTAAAGGAAACTGTTAAATTTGCGTGATTGTGAGCCTTAAGTTTGCAGTCGAGACATTCAAAACTAACATGAAACTTGTTTTCTTCATGTTTTCTCCTCTGCAGGTGCAGACCAAAGGCATTCATTAGTTAGTGAAAAGCACATTGTATTTCTAAGATAGTGAAGTGAGGAAGAACTGGCAAGGTCAATTAATTTTAATGAAGAACAAAGAGAGTGTTTCCACTTGGTACTATCAGACTGAGGGAGGAATCCAAGGACGTTTTGGAAGCAGAGACTGGAATATGGGAGAAGTGTTCAAGGCGCCATGTTCTTTCTTGGGAATTGGAAAAGTACTATTATGCATATGAGGTCATAATTCTTGAATGTTCTTTGTGCATTTTAATTAGTGAGCCCACCTTGGGTTTAATCAGATTCCCTTTAGAAATGGAGAGGTACAGATATCTCTTGTCATCTCTGATTGTGTTAAGTCTGTGATAAGTGCTTGTCTTGCATTGGATTAAATTGAAACTTATCAGCAGAGTGAACTTTTGTTCATGAGTAAGGATGTTACTAGGAGAGCAAGATAAGCCCATGATAAATTATCTGAATTAGCTCTGAAATATGAGGTAGATTTCGGGCGGACAAAGGCTTCAAGAAAAGCCACCACCTTGCTTTTAATGATCAGGACATATAACATATGAGACTCCAAGGATGAAGATGCAAATTTGGGAAGAATTTGGATACTCTTGTCAGGCCCTGTAACTCTGTCTTAGTCCAATATATTGACGACATGCTGGTTGTGTCAAATACTCAAGAAGTCTATATCTTGGTCATCCTATCGAGAAAAGTGTGTGAAGGGTGTCACAAGAGAGAATTTTGGCAATCATGCAAATGAACCTGCCAACAACACAGAAAGAAAGAAGTCAGGATTTTTTGGGGAATGGTGGAGTACCGTCTTTAGTGGATACCCAACTTTCCCCTAGTGGCCAAGCCTTTAGAGAGGCTGACACACAAGGAGGTGTCGGATTCAGTGCCTTGGAACAATGACTGTTTGGTTGCATTCCTAGAGTTGAGAGAAAGCTTCTGCCACATCCGACACTAGGAATGCCTGATTACAACAAATCATTTTTACTTTTCAGCAGTGAAAGAGAGGGCTGTGCTCTTTCAGGGTTAACACAGAACCATCAAGGGGCCCGAAGACCAGTTGCTTACTTCTCAGCCACGTTTGAACTGATGGCTGCAATGCTGCCTGGCTGCCTTAAAGCGGTTGCAGCGACAGGTGTCAGCATCGAAAGGTGTAAAAGTGTAGCAATGGGTCATTCTATAACTGTATACGTTCCTCATTCTGTTGAAATTTTGTTAACTAGAACGAGGCCATAACACCTTACAAACAGCCATCTGACCCTGTATGAGTAGATCATACTGGTGTATGAGAATGTATCCCTAAAGAGGTGTTCTGTTTTGAATCCTGTCACTTTTCTACCCCTTCCTGAGAATGCAAGTGATGATGATGAAGTGGAGCATGACTGTCTCAATGCCATTGAACTATGCACCAAGCCGAGACCAGATATACAAGATTAACCACTACCTGAATCTGATTACACATTGTTTATGGATGGCTCATAGTTACGAGATCATGAAGGAAATTTGAGAGCTGCTTATGCAGTCTGTACCATTTCAGGAGTAGTGGAATCTGCTTGGCTTTAAGGAGTAGTATCAGCACAAGTGGCTGAATTGATTGCTCTTACCCGAGCATGCTATGTTTCAGATCGATTACAGGTGACTATATTTAGAGATAGTCAACAAGGCTTTGGTGTGGTGCATGACTTCGGACAGTTATGGTCCCAGTGGGAATTTATGATATCATCAGGAGCCCCTATCTGTAATGGTGAGCAGATGAGAAAACTGTTAGAGGCATTGAAATTTCCTGCACAAGTTGCAGTCGTGAAATGTTACGCACATTGCAAGTGAAATGACCATGCGACAGCTGGCAATGATATGCTGATAAAATCACAAGGTACCATGCTTAAAATACTTGTACATTTAATGGAGAGTATGTACATGAAGGAAGAGATGAGACACTTACAACCTTTTGCTCACAGCAGAGGATATTTGGGAGGAAGTTAGGAGGTTATAGGAAGAGGTGGCAGAAGCATAACAGCAGAGTTAGGTAAATGAAGATTGTGTTAAAAGAGATGAAGATGAAATATCGATTTCAGGAGACGGCAGACCTGTTTTGCCAAATAGTTTGCTGCTTCCAATGGTCTGACTCATGTAGGGAGGGATGCCATGGTCAGATTGTTTCGCCAAACATGGTTTAATCCAAGGTTCAGGTTCATGGCGGAAGTGTTATGTCAATGATGTGTTTTGTGCCAACAGAATAATCTAGGAAAAAGAATCGCAGTGACATTGAGCCACATAGGGAGGTCAGGTGGTCCCTTCGATTGGATGCAAGTTGACTTTTTTATTGAGATGGCTGTGTGCAACGGGCTGAGATAAGTGTTGGTTGTTGTGTGCATCCTTTCACAATGAGTTGAGGCATTTCCCACAAGAAGAAATTATAGTCTTACAGTAGCAAAGTTGTTGTTGAGGGAGTTGATACCAAGGTTCAGTTTCCCGACTTCTTTGGAATTGTACCAAGGAACACACTTTAATAACGAAGTGGTGAGGTTACTGTGTGCTACCTTGCAGGTTGAACAGAGACTGCATTGTAGTTATCAACCTTAGGCTTCAGGTCTGGTGGAGCAAGTCAAAGGGACACTGAAATCAAGACTTGCCAAAGTGAGTGCTTCCATGTCTTTGAGATGGCCTGATGCTTTGCCTTTAGTGTTGATGAGTCTGCGCAGCACACCCAATCATAGGACAGGACTGTCTCCCCATGAGATCACCATGGGAAGGGCAATGAGGTTGTCAGCTGTACCTGCAAATGCATTTGTGATACATTACTGATGATCTGATATTAGATTACTGCAAAGGATTGGCTGATGTGGTGCTTTCTGTGTCTCATCCAGTTGAAGCTGCTACAACACTGCCACACCAGGAGCAGTGCCATGACCTAATTCCCAGAGATTGGGTGGTAGTGAAGAAGCACGCACAGAAGTCATACTTGGAGCCTCGTTGGTGAGGGCCATACCAAGTCATACTCATGACTATAACTGCTGTGAACTGCGGAGGTCTCCCCAAATAGATCCATGCTGCCCATACTCACAGGGTTCCATATCCCCTTGATGATTAATTTTAATTTAAAAAACATATATATAACTTACCTTAGCCGGCCGATCAGGTCCCGCGTTGTCTCTGCTTCTCTGCTCCTAGCAGGAAGCAGGCAGCCTCCCTCCCCTCCCCTAAGCCAATCACAACGCTGCAATGGCAACGTTGTGATTGGTGGGGACGGCGCCCAGCCAGGCACCTATGGGGAGGCCATTTTCTCCATGTAGGCTGCATGCAGCCTACATGGAGAAACTGGCAGAGAGCGCATGACTGGTTTGGTCGGCCCCAGATGGCCGACCAAACAGTCAGGGCCCGCAAAATTGGGCTAGCCACTCCTCTCCTGCCCTGTTGAAGGACCGATCCAAAACCGCCCGCCCCCAACCAAACCCTTCTGCTTTCTCGCAGTGCGAGAAGCAGTAACATATATGTTACTGCTTCTCTCACTGCGAGAAAGCAGTGGGGCGACGCTCCCCTGCCCACATGGAGGAGCCGCCCCTGGCCTGGCAGTTCGGGCTGGACTGTTCCCATGGGGAGCAGGGTCAAGACTGATTTACATATGGCTGGGTTTAAACTAGAATGGCATGGAGAGCAGAAAAATGATGGATTTCGGCCCAGATCTCTGTACTGGGGTGAATGTTTGACATTGTTCAGCAAACTTGACAATGGCGACAGCCTTGTTTTATCTTTTTATTTTGAAATATTGTTGATCGAAACCAAACTCTCCAAAACTTTGGGATTGGCACATTTTATAGACCGCACCTATTTCACACAGACATACCAGGGAAAAATAACATCCCATATATGGAGGAAGGTTCTGACAATGAGTATGAGTGTGCAATAAGAGTCTTAGGAGAAATTGTGGAAAACAAACAGCACTTTTGTGGAGAGGCACAAGTTTGTTTTTTATTTCTTTCACAATTGCTATTGGAATCTATTGAGCAGTCTGTGGCTCTGATTCGCCCACTAGCAGCAAGGTGCAAATGTAAAAATCTTTCCAGAGAGATCATAAGGGGCCAGTTAATTGACAGACCTAGGTCCAGATGTACAAAAAGTTTTTGAGGTCACTAACAGCCCGATTCGCAGACTTGCAAAAAAGCCTTTTTTAATGTACAAATGCCCAATTTGTGATTCATTAACCTATTATCAAATTGCAAATTGGGTTTGCAATTTGGTATTAGGAAGGGGCGTGTTTAAGACGACCCTTCCTAATAGCGATGTGCAGTGGTATGTGTGAATGTTTTGTGACCGAAATAGGGTTGCAAAACATTTGCATTTTTCCATCAACTCTGAGTTGGTGGTAACCCATTTGCAAATAGGAAGGGGTCTCCAAGGGACCCCTTCCCCTTTCTGAGGGTTGGGAAGAACATTTTTTAAGGACAGGCAGTGGTCCCAGGGACCACTGCCTACTCTTAAAAAATGAAAAGAAAATGTTTCATTTTATATTTTGAAACACATCCTTTTTTCCTTTAAGGAAAACAAGCTGTATTTAAAAACAATTGTTTTATTTAAAAGCAATCACAGACATGGTGATCTGCTGACCCCAGGAGGCCACCATCCCTGTGATGTTTGCGATTCATAATGGGTCGCAAACCGAGATCTACCTCATGTATATTAATGAGATTGGTCTATTTGCGACCCACTGGGAATTGCTAAATGTGTTAAACATACATTTGTACATCGATGTTGGTGATAACCAAATAGTGAATCGCAAAAATTCGCTATTTGGTAATCGCAAACCCAAAGCTATGCACATCTGGCCCCAAATAACTTAAAGTCCAAGAGAAACTGTTAGGGCTAAAGGATTTGTATCAAGATCACATCTCGACCTATTAAGAAACTAGGTTGTGGACAAAGAGAAAAGAGATGTAAATGGGGTAATGAGAATGCAAATGTCATGAGGTCATCTTCAAAAAATAAGGATAAGGGAGGTGGTAAGGATAAGAGTGGGAGGAAGATAGAGAGTGAGGGTGAGAAACATCAATGTTATAGGTGTGGAAGTGCAAAGGACATGGCATTTTCCAATGCTTTGCCTGCTGCACTAGCAAGAAGTTTCAAGGGTAAAAAACTGGGGTATTTTTCCTGAGTGTGCAAGGGAGAAAAGGTGAAGAACACACGTGCTCTGAATGTTGTGTATTGAGAGAAGCCTGTTGATGAAGACAGCAAAAATGAGTGACAAGAATGAAGTGAAAGTCTTGTTAGCATGTAGTTACACCTTACCAAATTTGAGAGCGAATAATGTATGCAAGTTGTATTGTGCTCCAAAGAGTCTGGTAAGGACTGGAGGTGAGAAAGTACTGATGTGGGCAGTCTCTTACTCACCATATATCCTGATAGATAAATTAATTTGGGAAAAGTTGGAGAGCTTTGACTTAATGTTGGATGAAGAAGCTTGAACATCAGATCCAGATCCAAAAAAGGTGCTGTTTGGAAAGTGCACAAAGTTAGAAGTGTACTGTTAGCCCTCGTGGAAGAATTAAGGAAGAAACTAGATAGATTGTGTGCTGCAAGATCATAGAACCGGTAAAGTTTTCAGATTGGCTAAGCCCTGTTGTTTTAGCAAGGAACATGAATGGTAAGATGTGCATATGTGTCAATCTAAAGGATCTAAATGACAGTACCTGGGTCAATTGCCACCCTCTTCTACATATTAATGAAATGTTACTGAGTGTGAAAGGTGCAGGGTATTTTTTCTTTTTGGATTTATATAGTGCATACCACCAAGGGCAACTGCACCTGGTGTCTTGACATTAGAAATTGTTTTCGACACATGAGGGAGCTTCCTAGTTTGCATGGATGCCCATTGGTATAACCTTTGCTTCTGCGGTCTTCCAACACTTAATGCAGATGTTGTCAGGATGTTTGTGTTAGAAGCTTGAGCAACTTGAGCACTAACCTGGTGCTCCCTCCTGACGGAGGGACATGGATCTTCCCAGTTGCTAGTCCTCAACCCCACTATCAACCTAGCCTGACTTTGGAATGATTATGCAGAGGTGAGTACCAGGATGCCAGGGGAAGGAAGTATCGAGTGAGAGAAGAAAGACCTGAGGTAGCATGTGTGCTACACATGGTGACTTTATCTGTCTGGTTGTGTTATGGCTTCTGTCTGTGACTCACAGCTCCTGGCTAATCAACCAGGTGTCTAGATGGTTTCTGTGAATAGAAGTGTAAATGTCAGGACACTCTGTTGTTTTTTCTTACTGTGGGTGGTCAATGTCTTTCCACCAACATACCTAGCATTCCATGTTTCCCCAGCACTTGACCGTGCTTTCTTCTTTCTCTATTAATCTTCTAACTAGAAAACATAAATTCGGAGCATAATCTTAAACCCATTCTCAGGCAATGAGGTTCTGACTTAACCTACTTCTAGTGTTACCTATTTTCTCTTCACAGTCTAATATGGAATCGCTTAGCCTGCTCACTTTTTCTCCATATAAACTTCTAATATGCAGCCTAAAGGTTGGAGAGTTAAATTCACTATAAGGTTCCCTTTTTACTCTTTACATTTTGAATCAAACTTTCCCAAAATTTTCACTGCACATTCAAGGTCTGATTAGCCTAATAACAAAGTATCTATTGTACCTCTTGAGAACAGCACTTTTACAATCTTACATACAAAATTGTAAGTGTAATTGTTGTGTGCTATGCCCACTTGAGAACAGTACTTTTACAATGTTACATTCAAAATTGTAACTGTAATTGTTGTGTGCTATGCCCACTTAGTATTCACCAAAGTGATACTGTTTCTCTTTTTTTTCGGGATTCCCTCATACTTTCGCAGATCATTTTTCTGATGTGGTCAACCTTTGCGGGTACTGAGGAGTAACCTTTGACTGGTCAGAGGCGTGTCATCATGTATTTGAGGAGATACATGTATTGCTGAGGCATCATTCCTTAAGCTGTATGATCTGCCAAGTAGAACGATAACCCTTATGGATTCCAGTATGCATGGTGTGGAAGCTGTCTTGATGCTGGTTAGGTATGGATGAGAAAGAGTGGTTGCATGGTGCCAATAGTACATACTCCACCATCAAGTTAGAAGCGTTGGCTTGTTGATGAGGTGTACAACACTTTAGGACATAGTGTGGGGAACTGAATAGCACCCGCAAATATTTGGCAGAATGTTTTTTGACAAAGAAGCAAGCAGATCTAAGTCCTATATTGCAAAGTAGATATGTATACTGGACAGTAAAGAACTTAAATGCACTCAAAACAGTGATTGCATTTCTTAAGATCTACCTTACATTCTTGATAGCATGCTACTTAATTTTTCATTAATTACTATACAAAACTCTCCGTTCTTTAAAAAGAAGAAGGTTGTCATTGCTCCTGGACTTTCTTGAACCGCAAGCAATCTTAAGTTCATTGGCCATGTAAGGGGGAAATCTTGTGTAGACTGCTTTGTAGGCTAGGCATGTCAGCTTAAAGTTGATACAGTCCTGAATAGGAAGCCAGTGTGACTCAATTAGAATTGGAGAGATATGGATGAATTTCTTTGATGAGGATAAAGGCCTGGCTGAATCATTCAGGAAAGATTTGAGAGGCAATGCTAACGTTTGTGTTTTGTAAAGTAGAAGCAAGAGATGGATATTTAATTGTAAGCAATACGCGTTATAAACAGCTGAATATTGCAAGACTGTTGTAAAAATTCTAAGAATTAGATATAGCTATCTAAATAGGCTTTCAAATATACAGTATTACAGCACTTTACAATCAACATTAGAAATTACACAGTACAGTATAAGGAACTAGAAAGTCTTTGGGGGAAACAGTCGGAACACCATGGTCTGAACCACGCGTGTTCCAACTATGCAAGCGCAACCAAGCTTGCCTTAACCACGCATATGCCATAACCACGCATATGCGTGGTTAAGGCAGTGCGTGGTCTAATCTAGCTGCTGGACACAGAAGCAGGAAGACGTCATGGTGAGGAAAGTGGGGCTGGGGGTAATTTTTAGGCCTGGGAATGGGTTGGGGTAGTTTTTAGGACTGGGAGGGATTTGGGGTAGGTTTTAGGGTAGTGGAAGGGGTTGGGGTAGTTTAAGGGACAGCGCAGGGGGCGGGGTAGTGTAACTTGCGAGGCAGGGATTTAGGCCTTAGGGCAGTGGGAGGGAAATGGGTAGTTGGGTTAGATTTTAGTGCGGGTGGGTGGGTCGGGGTAGGTTTTAGGGCAGTGGAAAGGGTTGGGGTAGTTTAAGGGACAGTGCCGGGGTCGGGTAGTGAATGTAATGGGTCAGGGTTTTAGGCCTTAGCGAAATGGGATGGGAATGCATAGATGGGGTCGTTTTTAGTGCGGGGGTCGGGGTAGGTTTTAGGGCAGTGGAAGGAGTTGGGGTAGTTTAAGGGACAGCGCAATGGGAGGGGGGAGGGGTAGTGGACATAAAGAGGCAGGGTTTTAGGCCTTAGGATAGTGGGAGGGTAATGGGTAGATGGGGTCGTTTGTAGGGCTTGGGGGGGTTGGGGTAGGTTTCAGGGCAGTTGAAGGGGTTTAGGTAGTTTAAGGGACAGTGTGGGGGTGGGGGTGGTGGGGTAGTGGTGACCTTAGCCACACATACCCCTTAACTATTCATGCCTATACCACAAAAATTCGTGGTAAAGGCATGCGTGGTAAAGGAATGCATGGTTAAGACGCATTTGTGGTTTGGGCTGCGAGGTAGAGGCACACATGGTTTAACCATGCGTGTTTCTATCATACAACCAGTCTTGGGGATTACACATAATTGGTGACTACGAAAAGGTGTTTTCAGCATTATTCTGAAGTTGGTGTTCATGAAGAAATAGGAAATTATTCCAAAGGTAGGTTGCCACACTAGCTAAGTACTGGTTCAAGGCCAATGACGTTTTGAATTTTGGCATTTCTCTCCTCAGACCTTAATGTTCCCCAGAGAGAGACAGACTTTTGGAAAGGGGGGGCAAGTTACATAAATCAAGGTACTTGTAGGTTGGACAGCCTTTTTAAAATGTATTCTGCACCTTAATTGGGAGCCAGTGCAAGTCTTTCATAACCGGAAATATGTGGAGAACAGTTTTGATTAGAATAAGTGATGACTGTCGGATACTAGCTAGAACTGCATTATCAATATCGCGCTCTGATACGATCAATTCATCTGTTGCTCGGGGTCAGGAGGTGCTTGATTTTCAGTGCGCAAAAAATAAAAGAAGTTGTAGGAGTGATATAATGTGTCATCATTGGGGAGTCCCAGATACTTCACAGAGGCATGGGGGGGCCAGGAGCCATGATTTAAATTGTGGGGTAGTTTGTGGTTCATGAGATTCTGGAACTTGGGTTATGATTAAAGTTCACTGGAGGTAACAGCATGCCAACAAGCAATTTTCTTTCGCTGTCTTGATCTTCTAGCATTGAAGTTTTCTTAGCAATTACTTCTTATGAATCAGAGTATTTGAGCTGAAAAATTGGATATATATGAAATATGCTATGTTTTGTCTTTCTTATTTCAAAGTCATTTTGACAATATCATGAATGTATCTCTCATGCCACATTAGCTACATAGGCGTGCAAACATTTGCTAATTAAATAAAGCGTTTTCCTGACATAGTACAAAAGCAGTGTTATCGGCCAGAAAGCAAAGCAGGCTGCTTCTATTAGGATATGCAAATTTGTCAGAGTGATACTTAAAAAGGAATACTAACAAACTCATTTAAGGAGCACCGGGTCTATCTAGTGTACATCCAATTCATACCAAGTTCATTTATACAGACCCTTTATGTTTATTGTTTTTCCCTCCACAACTTTGGCAACCACTACGTTCTCCACTTGTTATATTTATTTGCCTTTCTGCTTCCATTAGGGTCAGCTACATAGGACCACACTGGGAACATCTATGAAGAAATAACGTTACTCCTAAGTCTACAAGCCGTTCAATCTCAAGTCATTTCCCCTTTCCCTCTTGCTTCATTCTTATTATAAATATTTTATTCCTGTATACATTTCAGAGTTCTTATCAGTCGTGTCTACTGCTCCCATATGGTCAAGTGTTTTCAGGTTGCTGACTTATTGACAGACAAAACACCTTTTATGAAAGACATTTAGGGCCTGATCTAGAGTTTGGCAGGCGGAATTTACTCCCTGGGAATGGCAGAGGACAATACAGAAGTTTATAGATGAGGCTCAAACAGGTAAAGGAAAGGCTGCAGTCTAGAGGAAATCTAACAGGGCTAATGATGCAATAAGGGCACG
Source organism: Calotriton arnoldi (assembly GCA_963921515.1). Lineage (NCBI taxonomy): Eukaryota > Metazoa > Chordata > Amphibia > Caudata > Salamandridae > Calotriton > Calotriton arnoldi. Next base: position 907,560 of record CAWUFW010002254.1, on the reverse strand, counting down.
GACAGCACAGAAAAGTAAAATAAAACATGATAATGCAGTGGCAAGGCACACAAGATTCCAAAGAAAAGAAAACTATGTCAGAAGAAAGGAAATTAGTAAGTAGTAATCAAACAGCAGAGTTGATAAAAACGTTGGAGGTTGGGGTGTATAAATATATGATATGCAACACTGCTACGTTATAAACCATTAAGGGACGTAATAAAGATAATATACATGAGGGACTGACCAATAATATAGTGGAAGGACAGGAGAAATACAACAGGAGCTTAGATAGTGCAACAACCGTAAGGCAGAAAAGATGCAACAGTTTTTAAAAAATATTTTTTTCTATACAATACCGTTATAAATTATGTAGACAGAGCTAAAGAAGTGGAGGGAGGGAAGGGTTAAAATGGAAGAAACATTGATCTGGTTCATTGACAGAGAATAGACTAAAAGAAGATCACATCATAGAAACAAGCATTGACAAAGCCCATAGTTATAGGGTGTTTGGACCAAATATTGAGGAAAAAATATTGTGTAGACAAAATATTGTGTTAAGATGTGTACATTAACACTCTCTCTCTCTCTATATATATATATATATATATATATATATATATATATATATAAATAATTTACTGAAAAACCAAAGGTTACAAGGACTCTATAGTCAGGCTTAGATTTCACACACACAAAACCATAGAAATTCAGCATTTAGTTACCTGAGCTATCTATAACTTATGCCTCCCAATGCACTGCTTATGACCTCACCTATTACATCATTCATTACATAGTCAGTGACATCACTGATGACATCTCAAATGACATCACTGATTACCTCATCCAGTGAGAGGAAGTGTTTCATAGACGTTTCTGCTGCTTAAAAATATATACTAAGCTACTGCATACGTTAAATACTATTCTTTCTATACTACTAATGAGTGAAACTATTTCTAACATATATCATCTGAGTGGCTGTGTGACTGTGTAGCAGTGTGTGAGTGGGTGTCTGAGTGACTGTATGGGTGTGTAAGTGGCTGTATAGGTCTGTCAGCGGCTATGAAAGTGGCTGTACAGGTCGGTGAATGGGTTTGTGAGTGGTGTTCTTGGTGTGTAAGTGGCTGTGTGAGTGGTTGTATGGGTGTGTGAGTGTGTGAGTGGGGGTGTGAGTGTGAGTAGTTGCATGGTTGTGTGAGTGGTTGTATGGGTGTGAGTGGGTATGTGAGTGGTGGTGTGTGTGTAAGTGATTGGGTGGGCGTGTGAGTGGTTGTATCGGTGTGTGAGTGTGTGCATGGGTATTGCGAGTGGGTGTGTGAGTAGCTGTATGGATGTATGAGTGGGTGTGTGAGTGGTTCATAGGTTTTTAAGTGGTTGTATCGGTCTGTGAGTGGTGTGTGAATGGTTGTGTCAGTGTGTGGGTGGGTATATGAGTGGTTGTGTGGGTATGTGAGTGGGTGTGTGAGTGGCTGTATTGGTCTGTAAGTGGGTGTGTGAGTGGTTGTATGGATGTGTGAGTGGTTATATGGATCTGTGAGTGGGTGTGTGAGTGGGTTTGTGAGTGGTTGTATGGGTATGTTAGTGGGTGTCAGAGTGGTTGTGTGAGTGGGTGTGTGAGGGTTCTGTGGAAGATGTCATCAGTGATGTCATCAGTGATGTCACTGAACATGTCCTGAGTGGTGAAATATGTGATGTCATAAGTAGTGCATTGTGGGGGTGTAAGTTATAATTAGCTCAGGTAATTATAACTGCTGAATTTCTATGGTTTTGTGCGTGTGAACTCTGAGCCTAACTATAACATCCATGTAACCTTTGCTTTTTTCAGTGAATTTCTAAGTTTTTTAATTCTATTTCTTAACTATAACATCCCTCTAACCTTTGCCTTTTTAGTGAATTTCTAAGTTTTTTTAAATTGTATTTCCTAACTGTAACCTGTAACCTTTTAGAGTGGGTATATAAGTGGCTGTATAGGTTGGTCAGTGGCTGTATGGGCCTTTGAGTGGGTATGTGAGTGTCTGTATGGGTCTGTGAGTGGAGGTGTGAGTGTCTTTATGGGTGTGGGAGTAGGAGTGGCTGTATGGGTCTGAGAGTAGGTGTTTGAGTGGTTATGTTGGTGTGTGAGTGGCTGTATGGGTCTGTGAGTAGGTGTGTGAGTGGTTTTGTGGGTGTGTGAGTAGATCCTGTACCTACGTATCCTGTAACTCGCTGATTCAACTGATGTAGATACCTACCGTGGAGCCCGAGCAACCTTGGCCGATGCCCGGTGGAGCTGTCCTATGCAGCTATAGAGGAGTCCAGCCCCTTGGCCATCACCTACTCAGCCGGTCATCTGACATTGTCATCCTCGTCTCCCCCATTTGTGTTTCCTTCCTTCCCTCCCCCTCCTCCCTCCTCTGTGACTCTTTTGATTCTTACTGATGTAACTATGTAACCTGTAACTCGCTGATTCAACTGATATAACTTTGTATCCTGTAACTCGCTGATCCTCATGTAAAGCGCTCTGATACCTCCGGGTCTAGCCAGCGCTATAGAAAACTTTGCAAATAAATGTGTGAGTGGCTGCACGGGTGTGTGAGTGGGTGTGTGAGTGGCTGTGTGTGGATATGAGAGTGGCTGTATGGGTGTGTGAGTGGGTGTCTAAGTGCCTCTGTGGGTGTGTCAGTAGCTGCATGAGTGGCTGGGCCAGAACGGAACCTCACCTACCCCTTTATCCAAAAAGAGTCCACAGTTGGAGTACTTTCTGATCGTTAATTAGTAAGTGCTAACTTGGGTAAATGTCTAGTGCATATTCTACACGAAGCTGCATAATGGACCATGAGAACATGTCTCCAGTTGCCTTGTATGCGTTTAATTTTGGCAATGTGATCGTTCCTCAAACCTCTTCTTCCAGAAATCTGTGATAACATGAATCCTCCTATAGAGAAGACGATGAAACTACAAAGAGGTGAATCTCCACCAAACAAGGGTACTTCCTCTTAAGTATATGAAGTAAGTGCTTCTTTGTTTGGTGGAGATGTCCTCATATTACTCTGCATAGAGAACGCATCACCAACATCAGCAGAAAATGCTCTCAGGAGGCCTTTTAGTAGCCTGTCAATCAACATGGGAAAGGCGAGAAGACCTTTGCCTACTACTAGGGAGGATGGTGAGGAGCCAAATGAGTAGAGCTTGCAAATGATTCTGTGCATTTGCATACTCATAGTAATTTAAAAAGAGAACCATGCACTTTGCTCCCACTAAGAGATGACAAGAAAGAACCCATTCCTCACAGTCACTACTGATTGCGCTCCGACAGATCAACAATGCATTCACCTCCATCAACTCCATCAACGATTTCAGATCTTTTTTTAATGTGGAATTGCTGAGAAAACACACCTGCTTTGCCTTCGCCAAGCCAAAGAATTTAGGATCATTTGTGCTTGACAGAAGTGGAGCTTCAATCAATCAATCAGGGAGCTTGTATAGTGCAGTTACGCACCCGTGAGGTGCTCAAGGAGCTTTAACTGTGGCACTTGCTATGTTTATATTTGTAAATGTTTCCTGTTGAGGTTTAATTTCTTTGAAATGAGCATCAGGGCTAGAACGGAACCTCACCTGCCCAATAATCCAACAAAAATCCACAGTTTTGCTCGAAATGTCTACACAATTGCCGTACTTTCTGCTGGTTAATTAGTAAGTGCAACCTCGTTGGATAAATGTCTAGTCCGTATTCTACACTATAGCTGCATAATAGACCACAAGGAAATGTCTGCAGTGACCTTGTGTGCATTTAATTTCAGCAATGTGATTGTTCCTCAAGTGTCTTCTTTCTGAAATTTGTGATAACATGAATCCTTGTATGGAGAAGATAAAGAGACTACAAAGAGGTGAATCTCAACCAAACAAGTGTACTTCCTCTTAACTATATGAAGTAAGCACTTCTTTGTTTGGTGGAGATGTTCTCATATTTCTTGGCATCAAAAACGTGTCATCAAAATCGGCAGGAAACATGCTCGAAGCTGTCCATCAACCTGGGAAAAGGCAGGAAGACCTTTGCATACTACTGAGGTGGACGGGGCATGGCTAAATGGGCAGAGCTTCCAGGTGATTTTGCACATTTGCATACTTGTAGTAATTTAAAAGGAGAACCATAGATTCTGCGCTCACCAGGAGACGGCAAGAAAGAACCCACTTGTCACAGTCCCAACAGATTGTGTTCTGATAGATCGACGATGCATTCACCTCCATCAAGGATTTTAGATTGCTTTTAGGTCAGCTAGACAGCGCATGCACTATCTCAAAGAGACATGTTGTGTTTAATCTGTGGGTTCAGCCCGCCCTCAGGCTTCCCATTTGCTCCCTCCATCATCTGTCTCATATTCTTTCTCATCATTTGTTCCTGGCATGCATGTTCAGGCTTCTTCTTGTTTTTAGCCCTCCCCCCCAGAGCATGGACCAAGTACTTGTAAATATCCACTGCTCCAGTTTTTATGACCATTTTAGGAGCTAATTCCTTTTTCTTTTTCAGCACTCTACACAGTGCTCATGCTTTTACCAGCTCCATCGCATCCCACCCGCCCTCATGCCCCATCCACAGATCACCCCTTCCCTGCTTTTTCCTTTGTTGCTGCTTTCTGTTTCCCCCACTTCCTCTCTCCCATCTCTGCTTTCTCCTTTGCACCTCTCGGTGCTTGCCATTGCCACAAATCACCCCCTCCCCTGACTCGTCACTGCTTAAAACCCCCATTGTAGTCTGTTTCATTCGGGTGAGTGGTGGTGTTCTGCCTTGTAATGTCCTGTTCATGTATAGCTGACTTGCTGGGTGGAGCATGTGTGCACGGCTACTAATACTTGTCTCTGTTTATTTTCTGAACATGTGGGTACTAGATGTGTGTGGGTGTTTACACCATATGTGGTCGTTCAGCAATGGTGTTCATAGCTGGAAAATCAGACGTCCAGTGAATCAAGTATGCGTTATCACAGGGCATGTCAGCGCTTCTAAAGTACCTGTGTCTTCTGCTGTAGTTGCATAGCCATGTTTCTCCTGTGCGAAATGATTGAATGGTTCATGTCTCACCTTGTTGCTTCTCATTTCATAGGGTGGGACTCTATTTCTTCAAATATCTCCTATCAGGACACTTTCTTACTTTTTCCTCAATCACCAGTGAAGTGTTTCGGTGCGCCATTGTTGCTTAACTTGAATTCTCTTCAAAGGAGCCAGGCTGAGTCTTGATGTCATCAAGGTCTGCCTGCCCCTCATTGTGCATAGCAAAAGTAGTCCTTTAATGTGGTTGCTGATGCAATGTATTTCCTCATGTTCATTACTGTAAACCAGCCTAACACTGTGATTCTTTCATTTTTTTGTACAGTTTTATATAGGGGAGAGGAGTTGGCCTAACGGCTAGGGCGGTCGACCTTGAATCTGGGGAACTGGGTTCGAGTCTTGGCAATGACGCTGAACATCCTGTGATTCTGGGCAAATCACTTAATCTCCCCGTGCCTAACAAAAATACGAATGTGTCCTCATGTAACGCAACTGGTGCTATGTAAAGCGCTCTGATACCCGATACCTCCGGGTCAAGTTCGCGCTATATAAAACTCCGTAAAAAAAAGAAAAAAATATATAGCGCCAACACCACCCGAAGGTAGTGGAGCGCTTTACATTAGCACCAGTTACTTTTTTGTGCAGTTTTATATAGCGCCAACACCACCCAAAAGTATTGGAGCACTTTACATTAGCACCAGTTCCTTTACCCAAGGACACATTCATTTTTGTAGGCACGGGGATATGAAGTGATTTGCCCAGAATCAAGGATGATAAGTCGACGCCAAAACTCAAACCTGGTTTCCCAGCTTTATTGTCGGCGCTGTGGCCCTTCTGCCACATCGTTTCCCAAGAGGACACTACATCATCTCCCTTGCCTCGGCCTCAGTTCCACATTTTGTGATCATGGCTAAATCACTTAATCTCCCAGTGGCAGCCCAAATTTGATGTTGGTGGCACGTCAACCGCCCGCCCGTCGCTGCTTCCCCATGCTGAACTCCCATTGCACAGATCCCCTCTTCCCCCAGATCCCCTCCTCCCCCAACTCTGCTTTTCACATTTGATTTTTTTGTACAGTTTTATATAGCGCCAACACCATTCGAAGGCATTGGAGCACTTTACATAAGCACCAGTTACTTTTTTTTGTGTGCAGTTTTATATAGTGCAAAACACCACCCAAAGCTATTGGAGTGCTTTACATTAGCACCAGATACTTTACACAAGGACACATTAATTTTTGTGGGCACAAGGATATTAAGTGATTTGCCTAGAGTCAAGTATGTTAAGCAGTTGCCGAAACTCAAACCCGGTTTTGCAGCTCCATAGTCGGCAGCTCTGGCCCTTACGCCACATCATCTCCAAAGAGGATCCCACACCATCTCCGCAGCCTCGGCCTCAGTTCCACATTTTGTGATGCCGTCAAATGATTTAATCTCCCCGTGGCTGCCCGCATTTGCTGTTGGTTGCTCGTCCACCTCCCACCTGTCGCTGCTTGCCCTGCATAACTCCATTGCACAGATATCCTCCTTTAACGACTCTGTTTTTCACATTTTGTTGTGCATTTTTATGTAACGCCAACACCACCCGAAGGTATTGATTGGAGTGCTTTACATAAGCAGCAGTTACTTTTTTGTGCAGTTTTATGTAGCACCAACACCATCCGAAGGTATGAGTGCTTTACAAAAGCATTAGTTACTTTCTTTTGCGCAGTTTTATATAGTGCCAACACCACCAAGGGGTTTGGAGTGCTTTACATTAGCACCAATTACTTTTTTTGTGCAATTTTATACAGCGCCAACACCCTCCGAAGGTATTGGAGAACTTTACATTAACACCAGTTACTTTACACAACACATTATTTTTGTAGGGCCAGCAAGAATGAGTGATTTGCTCAAAACCACGGATGTTAAGACAACGTCGAAACATGAACTCGATTTACCAGCTCCATAGTCGACAGCTCTGACCCTTACGTCACATCCTCTCCCGAAAGGACGCCATATCATCTTCCTAGCCTCGGCCTCAGTTCCACATTTTGTGATTACGGATAAGTCACATAGGGCCACATGCAACAAACTTTGTAATTGCGATTCCTAAATTGCGATTTTTAAGAAATTGCAATTTAGGAATTGCAATTGCTTATGCATGTAGGAATCGCAGAAAAAATTGCGATTCCTACACATTCCTTAATTGCGACTCGCAAATTGAGAAAATCGCAATCAAGGAATTGCTTACCATTCATTCCTATGGGTCTAAAGGCCCATAGGAATGAATGGGAATTGCATGCACAATTTGCGAGTACCAAATACGTACTCGCAAATTGCGCATGCAATTTGAAGGGTGCAAGAGTGCCAAAAGGACACCCTGATGCACTCCTGAAATTGCCATGTTACCACATGTTGCACACACACATGCCCCAAGGGCATGCATGCGTGCAACATGGAACTTTAAAAAGTATTTTTGTGCATTTTTCAAAGTTCTTGCAAATTACCATCAACTTTGAATTGATGGTAATTTCCGTTCTTAATTGCGAAATCGCAAATTATTTTGGGTTAATGCATTGCATTTAGGGAATCGCAATTTGCAATTTGCGATTCCCTAAATGCAATCGCAATTTAAGTAATCGCAAATTTAGCGATTACTTAAATTTGCGACCAGTATTTTGAATGATGCATGTGGCCCTTAATCTCCCTTTTTCTATACATAATGAGCATTGGCAAACCCAGTGGGTTTTGCCTGTGCGAAATCTATTGTTTTTAGGTCTGGGCTAGACAGCGCATGCGCTGCTTAGCTAGGCAGCACATGCACTGTCTTGAAGAGTCTTGTTGTGTTCTATCTCTGGGCTCACAGGCTTACAGGCCTCCCATCTTCTACCATTGGTAAAATTCAGTGTAGTTCTCATTGTCTTTGATGCCATTCATCATGGCATGCAGGCGTCATGCCCTCTTGTGTTTGGCCCTTCCATAGTGCATTGACAAAGTACATGTCTCCTCACACTGCTTCTGGTTTGCACAGCTACTTTTTCTTTCTTTTCAAGCACTAGATAGGGGTACTTGTATTTTCAGGTTGTCTCCCTTGTACACATACAGACATACCAATAAAATGCATGAGCTTGTACATCAACAAATGCATTTCTTGAAAAGCTGTTAAAATATGAACAGCACTTGTTTATTTTTTTTGCATGATCCAATGGTATTGGAGCACTCGCTCCATCCTCAGTCTTGCCATAATTTTAACATGAGCTGATGGTATTGAAGCTCTTTAAGTGTCCACCAGTTACATTCCACAATGACACATTAATTTTTGTTGCTGATCCAACTTCAATTTAGGTATTTTTTTCCCTGTTCATTGTTGCTTCCTCCCGCCCTCTCCGATTGTTGCTTGCCCATCTCCCCATCCTCTCCTGCTTCCCTGCTTGACCCGCCCCCCCACTGCCTCCCTCATTGCTGCTGCTTTTATTTTAAATTTTTGGTACGATCCAATGGTATTGGAGCGCTCATTCCATCCTCTGTCTTGCCATAGTCTCCCTTGTACACATACACACACACCACTAAAATGCATGTGTGTGTACATAAACAAATACATTTCTTAAAAAGTTGTTAAAACATAAACAGCACTTGTTTCTTTTTTTTGCACGATTTAATGGTATTGGAGCGCTTGCACCGTCCTCCGTCTTGCCATAGTGAGAATACGAACCAATTGTATTGGAGCGCTTTAAGTACTCATCAGTTGTATTCAACAATGAGACATTAATTTTTGTTGCATATCCTGCTTCAATTAAGGTGTTTTTCCCCTTCATTCTTGCTTCCTCCCGTCTCTCCCGTCATTGCTTGCCCATCTCCCCATCTCCTTCTGCTTCCCTGCTTGACACATCCACCCACTACCTCCCTCGTCGTTGCTTTTTAAAAGAAAATTCCATGATCGAATGGTATTTGAGCACTTGTTCTGTCCACCATCTTGACATAGTTCTATCCCCAGCCGATGGTATTGGAGTACAGACCCAGTAAGACCAGAACCAGAAACACCAGACTCAGAACATTGTGCGGTGTTGCATTGGTTGAGGGCAGCTGATGTTCCTCTTACCAATGCGTCCTACTCTTGAACTGCAATTGCTTCCCTAACTCTGCCCTCTCCTTGCCACACTCCACCCGCCCACACCAATGTAATGGCCCAAAGCAAATCCCTACATAAATGTACTTTCTACTCCAACCAGGTAGTAAATGGATATGGATTCTGACCTGTTATTTTCATTCCAACAGGGGGAAAAACACAGAATTGGAGTAGTATTCCAAATCTGGGCGTAAATATGAAGAACTAGTTACCCTTTTTTGGTGCTGCGATAACGGGCAAAATCTGGCCTCTAGTAGCATCAGGTCGAAATACAGGGAACCTGTTGTAATGAGGTCCTTAGTGAATAAATGGATAGACACAAGTGCCAAAATGGCAACCAGCCCAAGCAGGAAGAATACGTAATGAAAGTAGGCAATACCAATGACATCTTTCTCAGGAATGTTCGTGTTCTGAAAGAATAGTACATTAGACATCGGCTGATTTAGATACTCAAATTATACCTGATTGAAAATTTTCTGAAACAGTGAAATCAAAGCCTCCTTCACTCCTTAAGCAGCTATTTGAAGGGAGCGCAAAAGGACTCCTGCTTCAATAATATTTAATTATTTATTAATATTAAATAGGCATTTTACTATAAGACTATTTAGCACACAGGTCGAATCGCACAACAGTCACTGTGCCAAAATCACTGACTCATTTGCCAGACCCCTTCACACATCGGTACCAAGTACTGAGAGTAGGAAGCATTTTGAAATATGAAATGGAGATTTAGAACAAGAATAAAAATAGACGGAAGGCTGAGAGTTCCAGTGAAGATGGAGTACCTCAGTGAGAGTAATCTGGGGCACCTTGCACAGCATATGTTGATCAGTGTGATTTAACACTGAAATTGACAGATGTGTTCACTATTCAATTCCCAGTGACTGCCAGCAGGCTACGGATGTTGGACTTTGTCAAATTGTTCTGCATGTGATTTACAAGAGAAACAAACACTCTTCAGGATCTATTTGACATGAGAGATGTGCAGAGAAGATGAGTGATCCTTCTGCATGTCTTTTATCCATGAAAATGACGTGCAACTGAATTGGACAAGCAGTGCCGTGAATCAAATATTTTCGATAAATAGTAACCTTTGCAGTATGGTAGTTAGAATGCAGGACACACCATAAATGTGTGCTGCGAGCAATCCTGTGTTGAAATATATTTGCAACTACCATTGAGATATGAAGAATTTCCAGACTAGAGTTTTATTTGGCTAAGTTCCATCAGCAGTTTTCATGTCTTAAATGTTCAATTGCTAGAGGAGAGAGGGCTAATAATGTATTTACAGTGCTCCATTGCACCCCAGCTAGGTTCCAGGTATATAAATACGAAAACAAATATTTAATCATTTACTTATTTTCCATGCTTACTTTGCTTTTTCAGGAAGATTATGTTATACTGAAATGTTGTATAACAATGGTGATGATGATGATCAAGACTATTAATAGTAGTAATAGTAACTTTAGTAATAGTCATCCTACCACTAGTAGTAGTAATATTCGTATTAGTTTTAGTATTAGCATCAGTATTAGTAGTAACATTACGTCTGCCAAAGACTCGTTCAGTGGCGAAGTTTTTTGACAGTTTTTTAATATTACATTTAATTGCTCCTCCGAGGAGACTGATGTAACAACAGCACAGAAGACAACCAGTGTTGTTGAGGTGATGTGCATTGATTGAGTGGGGAGATAGGGCCATTTAGCAACACCGGTCCTGATTCACAAACTGGACTTTTAAGTAAGTTTACTACTTTTGGTATTCTCAAACTGCCCTTTTGTACTAATATACACTTTTGTAATAACTTACACTTTTATAGTAAGTTCAGCACTACAATAGAAAATAATGGAGATAGAGACTTAAAATAAAACACCATAGAAAATAATATTTGATAAAATTGTATTAATTTAAGATAGTCAGAGATATAAATGCATATAAATGAATGCAAAGATATATAAAAATAGCACACATATATTATTTAATATAATTAAATATTAATAATAATAATTATAATAAATATAAGTTAATGTTAAAAATATGTATAAATATTATATACTTATTACTTAAGGCAATCAGGGGCCTTCAGCCCTGCCAACCTGACTCTGTGTTCGCAGCACCAAAATGGATGACAGGAGAAAAATCTCTTTCAGGCAATGCGACTTTTGGGAGTATTTATTCATTTTCAGATTTGCGGAGCTCTGCGACCTGAATATCATGGAACATAGCGAACTAACGGTCCATATACGTCTAAAATGTAATCTCTTCATGCCCAACCCGAGACCGTTTTTTAATTTCTAATTTCTCGAAATCTACTGAGCAGATTTACACCAAACCAAGTAAAGGCACTTTCTTTAGTAAAGTTATATCTTCCCGCTAAATTTGTTGCAATTTTTAGATTTGTCGTAGTTGCCAAAGTTATTGTAAAAACAAAAAAAATGCCTTATCAATGGAAAGTGCCACCACCTTTGATATAGATATATAGATAGATAGATTGATAGATAGATAGATAGATAGATAGATAGATAGATGGCTCTGAATGCATTTATGTCAAGCTTGGCATGAAAGTTGAACTTTACTCAGTAAGCATGGTCATGATGGTTTGGTGTATATCTGTTCCGGAGTTTTAGAGACATTAATGTTAAAAAAGGTGCGAGATAGGCTTGAAAGTGTTAACGCTCCTTGTATGTCTTGTGTGTTTTAATCCATGGATGTTCAAGACTTAGGGCCCGATTCCGATCTCGTAAGGAAGGCCTACAAACGGGATTTGTAAAGACCAAATCTGATGCGGAGCCTAACGTTCCACCCGAATCGTCTCCCGTTCCTAACGAGCAAGTACGATGCAAGTATCCTGTACGCGCCGTGCGAATCGTTTACGAACCTGAACCTGTCCGTCCGACACGTTCGTAGCCGAATCGTGCTGCGCAATGGAGCCGTTATCCGACCGAGCGAGTACGATGCACGAATCGGACAGCTGTATCGCCTCAGTCTCATCGAGACGAAACGGCTGTCGGATTCGTACTTTGGGGGGCCATAGCAGGCCCCCCTTAACCCAGAGCCCTCCGATTCGGTCACGGGGGTGTGCGCATGGGTCCCCCCGATCCAAGCATGCACAGTGTGGCGGGCCACATGGGGTGCCCGCCACAGGGTGTACGCTTTTCCCCGCCCACCCCTTTTTTGCTATGGGAGCCTGTGTACGCGTCTGTACACGGGCTCCCATAGAGTTCAATGGGAGTCCAAACGAGCCGAGTCCGTAAGCATACGGCAGCATCGTACTCACTCGTTCGGACTCCCTGGAGCACATCTCGCTCGGAAAGCCCTCCAGATCCGAGTCGTATGGAGGGCTTTCCTTATGAGATCGGAATCGGGCCCTTGCAGGCACATGCATCAAGGAAGGCTTTTGCGATTCCTTAATTGCGATTAATAAGGAATCGCAATTAAGGAATCACAAAAGCCTATGCATTTAGGAATCGCTATAAAAATAGCGATCCCTAAACATTCCTTAATTGCGACTCGCAAATTGCGAGTCGCAATTAAGGAATGCCTTCCTATTCATTCCTATGGGCCTACAGGCCCATAGAAATGAATGGGAGATTGCATGCGCAATTTGCGAGTACCAGTAGGTACTCGCAAATTGCTCATGCAATTTCAAGGGTGCAAGGGTGTCAAAATGACACCCTGTTGCACCCCTGAAATTGTGATGTGCACCCATATTGCAGACACACATGCCCCAAGGGCATGTGTGTGTGTAACCTAAAACTTAAAAAATGCATTTTAGAGCATCTTTCGAAGTTTTTGCAAATTACAGACAAGTTTTATTTGTCTGTAATTTGCGGTCCCAAATAGCGAAATTGCTATTTGAAAGTGCTTCTAGCATTGCATTTAAGGAATCGCAAATTGCGATTCCTTAAATGCAATCGCAATTAGGAATTCGCAATTAATTGCGAATTCTTAAATTGCGCATAGGAAACACTTTCATGCATCTCCAAAGGCCAATTTGCGATCGCAACGGCCGATTTTTGCGAATCGCACCGTTTGCGATCGCAAAACCTTTGATGCATGTGCCCCTTAGTCCATAGATGTCAGTCAACTAATATTTGTAAAATAAATACCTTCCACTGATCAATGGAGCTTTCTGAACCCATTAAGATCTCAGGTCCGTGACCAAAAATCCAAGGCCAATAACACTGATTGGCTTGTCATTTCAGGAAGTGGGACATGGTCCCTTTGTCCCTTGTCGTCACGGTCCCTGTGTCCAAAAATAAACAAAAAGGTCCACATAAAGTGGCAGTGTAAACATAACTTGATCAGGAGGCCATAGTGAGAGTACCATTAATGTGCTCCCCAAATAAGTAAAACATAAAAATGTTGCCCTTGGACAATAGACCAAATACTACTCCATGGCACTCCAAGGCCTTGACAATGAGGAAGCAGACTTTATACACTTAAGATCAAGTAGTCTGCAACCTTCTCAACTAGACTGCAGACTATGGGTGCCATATTAGGTATATCAAGACCACGGCACAGTTGTCAGGCCCACAGACTACCAACGTCGTTTTAGGTGTGTTGGGTGGGCAGACCACAAAGTTATTTGGGGTTGGTTTATCGTTTAAAAATGATACACTATCTAAATTAAAAAAAAGTCCTCCTAGGTGAGCCCTGTGAAAAATTACAACTTTGGGGGGCACCTTCATAGTAAATTCAACAATTTGTTTATGTGAAGAGAATGTGCAACCTCTCGCAAAACCATGGATCCGGCATTCCTGATAAAAAGGGCTCTTCCTCCTGTGACGTCCATAGGTGTCAGTGGACTATTTTACATTTTAAAGACCTTTTGGAGTTGCTGATTTGCTGCCAGCTCAGAACAACCTTCTTCAAGGAAAAAACTGGCATTTCCTTGACAACAGGTGGAAAAGGAATCATTGTGTAAGGGACAGACGACCAGAAAAGGTGACACTGGACAACACTGCTCTAAATTTGAAAACTATGGCCCAGCCTGAAAAAAACAAATCTTCCTGGATCACTGAGTGAGTGAAGCTGCACAGGAGTAACAGCCTGTGTGAGTACATGGGCCGTGGGATTGAGGAAGCAAGGATTAACAGGGCTGAGAGTTCTTCACCCATCCACACACAAAAGGTCACATGCAAAATCTTTGACCAAAACTTGAGCAGAGCAACATAAGACCATTCCTTTGCACATCACGAATATGAAAAAAATCTCAAATCAAAACATAAAGAGCAGAAACAAAGAAAGTGGGGAGATAAAGTGCATGCAGAAGCACAGGAGGATGAGCCATTGCTTCACATTATCAAAATTGGAGTGTGACAGAAGTTGAAAAGCCAAATAAGCCCAGGGATTGGCTACTACAGTCCTATATTCTATTGCAAATAATATTCATACATCAACAATGTTTTTACATAAAATAGAGTATACTTTATGTATTTATTGCTGAGTTTGCCTCAAGAGATTCTGAATAAGCAATAGGACACAATAATTCTTCACCTGAGAGTCTTCTCACTGTATTGCATGAGCTGTCAGGTGCATATATTGTGGAGCAAGCACAATTGCTGCATAGAAGATGAAAAGATGGATGAACATTATTAAAAGTTCCATTGATAGAAAAAAAGTCGGACTGCCATAGCAAGACTGTCGGAAAGGGACTTTGTGGGCCCCTAGCAGGGCCCCGTCCCCCCTGGTCCTCCACTATGGGGCCCTGGGGGGCACCCATGGTGCCCTCAGAAACATCCATGCACCCTGTGCCAGTCACCACATGGTGCCTGGCGCACAGTGCAGGGATGTTTCCAAACATACCTTTTTGCACTGAGGCTTGTGCTGCTGCCATTTTCTGGGCCGCAGCACAAGCCTCAATGCAAAAAGGCATGTTTCCGACTGCCTACACGGTGGTCAGATCATAATTTGGTGGTCAGAACCACTGGCTACTTGTCGGGCAGTCCCCATCCTGAAATGATGTCGGTCAAACGCTCGGCCGATCAGCATCGTAATGAGGGCCAAAGAGTTAACCCTCTAAAGCCTCCCAGCTTTCTTAAACACTCTTTTCTCAAAAAATAATGAGGTGATTTACACCAATTCAAGATAACAAAAGTTCTACTTTCATGCCAAGTTTGGTGTAAATCTATTCAGGAGTTTGGCTGTATGTGTGAGAAGAATTACTTATGGGAGCTAAAATAGAAAAATAAACCTTTTTTGACCCCTGTACATAACTACTCAAAATTTGGTATTTGGGCCTTTGCCTTCAATACTATACATCTGCCAAATTTGGTGTGGATCCATCCATGTGGAAAACATTATAGAGAAATCAAATCAATTCCTGGAAAGTGTGGCAGAACAATATATATTACATAGTGACATTTGGCTTTAAAATCACAGCTAAAGTGACATTATGGGTACAATGGAAGCCTACAAATCTATGAGACTACTCAGTTATGTACCTCCATGACTCACATCCATGCCAGGACCTGTTCCTTTCCTCATACATCATCACTGACACTATCACATATTGCATCAACCAAGGCATCACCGTTAACACCTCTAATGACATCCCTCAAAGGCCATAGAAATATAAATTTTTATTTGTAGTCAGACAATTAGATTGTTCTGATTTCTAGATTCCATCAGAATCAAGGTAAAATTTTAAATCTTGTCTAATAGCATTACTTTATTTATCCATTTGTGTTTAACAGACTTGCCAAACTCAAGATGTAGCTCTACTGTCAAGCTGACTATAAATTGCCTCTGATCTCATTGGACTCTAAAACAGTTTTTTGTTTTCTTTTGCAAAAACTGCTTAAGTATTTTAAGAAAACCACAAAAGTATCACAAGTTGGAACAGGTTGTGCCACCTCATCTGAGTTTGGTGAAAATCCATCCAGCAGGTTTTGCTTCAGCTCCGCCCATCTTTTCCTATTGAAATTAATATGGTAATTTGAACATTTGTGATCCCAACTATAACATCTGTACCCCTTCATGGAACTTTAAGAAACTTCCCAAGAGCATTCATTCATTCAATAATCTTTATTCGGTTTTGAAAACCATAAAAGAAACAAAATAACAACAAATAAACATTCTGAAATACTACAAGTACAGTAATCATCTCCTTAAACAGTCATTATACCAGATATACATTTTCAATTTTCATTTGGTGTGAAGACCAAGCTCAATAAAAACAATTAAAATTTACTAAAAAGAATAGTTGTTTTTCTGATCTATACATTTAAAATAGAGGGTTTAAAACTTCCAGGCGGGGAATGGGGTTCACAATTGCTAGAGCATTTCATTTAAAACAAACAAAACTCAAGAGCATGTAAACTAAGTCTGGGCGGTGAACTCCGCTTCGCTCACAGAGTTTGCAGAGTGTTTTGCACTCTGCATTACGCGGAGCTCGTTGAGCTCTGAAAAACTCTGCTCCGCTCCGCGTAGTGGAGTTTTGATCCTCGCTCGCGTTCGTAAACATCAAGTTGGCGAGCGTGAGCGAGGAAAATCCACCTCCCAGTAAGATTTTTCCTCGTTCGCGATCATCAACATCAAGTTGGCGAGCACGAGCATGGAAAATCAACCTCCCGGCGAGATTTCTCAATGCGGGCGGTCAGATTTCTCATTGCGAGAGATCGCATATGCTCACGACCACTCGCTTTGAGAAAGCTGCCGCTCAAGTAAAAATCTACTTGAGCGGCAAAAAGGAAGCAGCGCCCGCTTGCGCTGTGCATGGTGCCGTTCGCGATGATTGCACAGTGCAGACAAGCACCTGGCACTGGAAATCACTGTGAACAGCATTTATCTAACGCACTCCGCCGCTTGCGGAGCTCCGCGTAGTGGGGCGGAGGTTTTTTTGCACTTCGCGGAGTTCCACATAGCGGAACTCCGTAAACTCCACCCAGGCTTAATGTAAGCTCAGTCCCATTGTGCCAACTACAGTATGGGCAGACCCACTGCATGTGACGCTACCCTATGCATAGCATTGATTGAGGAGCGTCTGTACACCCATATGCATGCAGCCTCCATTTCCAATGTCCAAAACTGGCTTTTACATCTGTAGAAGTTTCTTCTTAGTGCACAGCAGGATTGCTACACTGCTGGGCCATCTACAGTGATGTCATCAACAATATCAATTAAGAGGTAATATGTGCTTCCAATAGTGATACTATCAATGAAGTCACTTGTGATTTTGTGATGAAATCTGTGACATCACAGGTAAGGTCATACGTCTGTGCTTTGGGAATGAGTTGTAGTTTGAGTAGCTATATGTAACTCACCAATGTCAGTTGTTTTTGTTGTGTTATTTTCCATTAAAGAATACTGTGAAGAAATTCAGGAACCTGGCCTGGCATATGGATAATAGCTGTGCCCGCCACGGATTGGAAATGCAGACTTGTTTAAAAACATCTTTGTTTATCCTCATCATGATGTGTGGTCTCTTTAAAATTGGTGACAAGTGAACCTTAAGGTCACCTCCACCCCAGGACATTCCAAACTCTTAATGTCACCTAGCACTAAGGAAGGGTAATAGCTGTCATGCCGCACCTATGAAGGGCAGGTACTGAGAAGAAACTGCCATTTAGTTAAGGCCACTGTCACTATCCCACTTTAATGGAAGTTGACCTGTTCTTTGTTAATATTAAAATTGTGGCCTAAATTACTTGACCTTAACCATCAATAACTGAGAGAGCTCAAGCTCCCTTCGTGAGCATTCTTTCGCTCATGTCTGTGTACGTTCTACTCATGATGAGCACCACAATCATGCTTCTATAGCAACAAACAACTAGAATTATCTTCAGCAAACAGCAGTAGTTTGATTTTGAAAGTAGCAACGTCGCTCCACGTGTGCACAGTTACAGCATGTTCTTCTAACTGCCCACATCTAAAAGTGTGCTCCTTTAGACCGCTCCCGAGAGACTGATGTTTTCAAATGAATGAAAACCTTTTGTGCAATGACTGCATTATGGAAGAGCATAATTTTAGCTCCATCCTTTTATGTTTGGCTAGGCTATATTTACCTTTGGCATTATGTACTCGTGTGATATAATAATAGTAATGAGATATGGTACACCAAATGTATAGAAGGTGCATCTATTGTGTGTTCTGAAATATATGTGTGTGTATATTAATCATTTTACTTTTCAGAAACATCTGGGTTGCTGATATTAATCTTTTATTGGTTTAGATTGTAAGGAGATGCACTAAAATGCATTTAATGCAGTGCATTCACCAGGGTTTTGTGAGAATGAATCATATGTGTGTTCAATGCTTTCTTTATAAATTGTGACCAGTTGTCATTTTTGTTCAAATAAAAATTGTATTAGTTTACTGTGCCACATATAAGAGTACAGTATAACTTAATTTGATTCCTTTATTAAAGATTTAATTTATTTTATTATATGTTGATTGTGGAACTAATATGCATTTAAAGGAAACTGTTAAATTAGCGTGATTGTGAGCCTTAAGCTTGCAGTCGAGACATTCAAAACTAACATGAAACTTGTTTTCTTCATGTTTTCTCCTCTGCAGGTGCAGACCAAAGGCATTCATTAGTTAGTGAAAAGCACATTGTATTTCTAAGATAGTGAAGTGAGGAAGAACTGGCAAGGTCAATTAATTTTAATGAAGAACAAAGAGAGTGTTTCCACTTGGTACTATCAGATTGAGGGAGGAATCCCAGGACGTTTTGGAAGCAGAGACTGGAATATGGGAGAAGTGTTCAAGGCGCCATGTTCTTTCTTGGGAATTGGAAAAGTACTATTATGCATATGAGGTCATATTTCTTGAATGTTCTTTGTGCATTTTAATTAGTGAGCCCACCTTGGGTTTAATCAGATTCCCTTTAGAAATGGAGAGGTACAGATATCTCTTGTCATCTCTGATTGTGTTAAGTCTGTGATAAGTGCTTGTCTTGCATTGGATTAAATTGAAACTTATCACCAGAGTGAAATTTTGTTCATGAGTAAGGATGTTACTAGGAGAGCAAGATAAGCCCAAGATAAATTATCTGAATTAGCTCTGAAATATGAGGTAGATTTTGGGCGGACAAAGGCTTCAAGAAAAGCCACCACCTTGCTTTTAATGATCAGGACATATAACATATGAGAACTCCAAGGATGAAGATGCAAATTTGGGAATAATTTGGAGACTCTTGTCAAGCCCTGTAACTCTGTCTTAGTCCAATATATTGACGACATGCTGGTTGTGTCGAATACTCAAGAAGTCTATATCTTGGTCATCCTATCGAGAAAAGTGTGTGAAGGGTGTCACAAGAGAGAATTTTGGCAATCATGCAAATGAACCTGCCAACAACACAGAAAGAAAGAAGTCAGGATGTTTTTGGGAATGGTGGAGTACCGTCTTTAGTGGATACCCAACTTTCCCCTAGTGGCCAAGCCTTTAGAGATGCTGACACACAAGGAGGTGTCGGATCCAGTGCCTTGGAACAATGACTGTTTGGTTGCATTCCTAGAGTTGAGAGAAAGCTTCTGCCACACCCGACACTAGGAATGCCTAATTACAACAAATCATTTTTAATTTTTAGCAGTGAAAGAGAGGGCTGTGCTCTTTCAGGGTTAACACAGAACCATCAAGGGGCCCGAAGCCCAGTTGCTTACTTCTCAGCCACGTTAGAACTGATGGCTGCAATGCTGCCTGGCTGCCTTAAAGCGGTTGCAGCGACAGGTGTCAGCATCGAAAGGTGTGAAAGTGTAGCAATGGGTCATTCTATAACTGTATACGTTCCTCATTCTGTTGAAATTTTGTTAACTAGAACGAGGCCATAACACCTTACAAACAGCCATCTGACCCTGTATGTGTAGATCATACTGGTGTATGAGAATGTATCCCTAAAGAGGTGTTCTGTTTTGAATCCTGTCACTTTTCTACCCCTTCCTGAGAATGCAAGTGATGATGATGAAGTGGAGCATGACTGTCTCAATGCCATTGAACTATGCACCAAGCCGAGACCAGATATACAAGATTAACCACTACCTGAATCTGATTACACATTGTTTATGGATGGTTCATAGTTACGAGATCATGAAGGAAATTTGAGAGCTGCTTATGCAGTCTGTACCATTTCAGGAGTAGTGGAATCTGCTTTTCTTTAAGGAGTAGTATCAGCACAAGTGGCTGAATTGATTGCTCTTACCCGAGCATGCTATGTTTCAGATCGATTACAGGTGACTATATTTAGAGATAGTCAACAAGGCTTTGGTGTGGTGCATGACTTCGGACAGTTATGGTCCCAGCGGGAATTTATGATGTCATCAGGAGCCCCTATCTGTAATGGTGAGCAGGTGAGAAAACTGTTAGAGGCATTGAAATTTCCTGCACAAGTTGCAGTCGTGAAATGTTACGCACATTGCAAGTGAAATGACCATGCGACAGTTGGCAATGATATGCTGATGTAATCACAAGGTACCATGCTTAAAATACTTGTACATTTAATGGTGAGTATGTAAATGAAGGAAGAGATGAGACACTTACAACCTTTTGCTCACAGCAGAGGATATTTGGGAGGAAGTTAGGAGGTTATAGGAAGAGGTGTCAGAAGCATAACAGCAGAGTTAGGTAAATGAAGATTGTGTTAAAAGAGATGAAGATGAAATATCGATTTCAGGAGACGGCAGACCCGTTTTGCCAAATAGTTTGCTGCTTCCAATGGCTAAACATTACCATGGTCTGACTCATGTAGGGAGGGATGCCATGGTCAAACTCATCGGCAGACTACAAAGAATCCAGAACGCCTCCGCCCGCCTGATCACCAACGTCCCCCGCCGAGACCACATCACCCCACACCTGAGAAACCTGCACTGGCTTCCCATCGACAGAAGAATCACCTTCAAGCTCCTCACCCACGCACACAAGGCACTCCACAACACCGGCCCGGCCTACCTCAACAACCGACTGTCATTCTACGCACCCAACAGGAGACTCCGCTCCGCCGACCTCTCCCTGGCCGCCGTCCCACGCATCCACAGATCCACCTCCGGAGGCAGATCCTTCTCCTACCACGCCGCCAAGACCTGGAACTCCCTCCCCCTCCACCTTCGGCAGACAGAGGACCCTCAGACCTTCAGGAGACTACTCAAGACCTGGCTCTTCGACCTCTAGCTGCGGCACCCCCCCCCCCCACAGGGCCTTGGGACCCTCACGGGTATGTAGCGCGCTTTATAAATGCCTGATTGATTGATTGATTGATGGTCAGATTGTTTCGCCAAACATGGTTTAATCCAAGGTTTAGGTTGATGGCGGAAGTGTTATGTCAATGATGTGTTGTGTGCCAACAGAATACTCTAGGAAAAACAATCGCAGTGACATTGAGCCACATAGGGAGGTCAGGTAGTCTCTTCGATTGGATGCAAATTGACTTTTTTATTGAGATGGCTGTGTGCAACGGGCTGAGATACATGTTGGTTGTTGTATGCATCTTTTCACAATGAGTTGAGGCATTTCCCACAAGAAGAAATTATAGTCTTACAGTAGCAAAGTTGTTTTTGAGGGAGTTGATACCAAGGTTCAGTTTCCTACTTCTTTGGAATTGTACCAAGGAACACACTTTAATAACGAAGTGCTGAGGTTACTGTGTGCTACCTTGCAGGTTGAACAGAGACTGCATTGCAGTTATCAACCTGAGGCTTCAGGTCTGGTGGAGCAAGTCAAAGGGACACTGAAATCAAGACTTGCCAAAGTGAGTGCTTCCATGTCTTTGAGATGGCCTGATGCTTTGCCTTTAGTGTTGATGAGTCTGCACAGCACACCCAATCATAGGACAGGACTGTCTCCCCATGAGATCACCATGGGAAGGGCAATGAGGTTGTCAGCTGTACCTGCAAATGCATTTGTGATACATTACTGATGATCTGATATTAGATTACTGCAAAGGATTGGCTGATGTGGTGCTTTCTGTGTCTCATCCAGTTGAAGCTGCTACAACTCTGCCACACCAGGAGCAGTGCCACAACCTAATTCCCAGAGATTGGGTGGTAGTGAAGAAGCACGCACAGAAGTCATACTTGGAGCCTCGTTGGTGAGGGCCATACCAAGTCATACTCATGACTATAACTGCTGTGAACTGCGGAGGTCTCCCCAATTAGATCCATGCTGCCCAAACTCACAGGGTTCCATATCCCCTTGATGATTAATTTTAATTTAAAAAACATATATATAACTTACCTTAGCCGGCCCGATCAGGTCCCGCATTGTCTCTGCTTCTCTGCTCCTAGCAGGAAGCAGGCAGCCTCCCTCCCCTCCCCTAAGCCAATCACAACGCTGCAATGGCAATGTTGTGATTGGTGGGGACGGCGCCCAGCCAGGCACCTATGGGGAGGCCATTTTCTCCATGTAGGCTGCATGCAGCCTACATGGAGAAACTGGCAGAGTGCGCATGACTGGTTTGGTCGGCCCCAGATGGCCGACCAAACAGTCAGGGCCCGCAACATTGGGCTAGCTACTCCTCCCCTGCCCTGTTGAAGGACCGATCCAAACCCGCCAGCCCCAAACCAAACCCTTCTGCTTTCTCGCAGTGTGAGATGCAGTAACATAAAATTGTATTTATACCATTTTATGTTACTGCTTCTCGCACTGCGCGAAAGCAGTGGGGCGACGCTTCTCTGCCCACATGGAGGATCCGCCCCTGGCCTGGCAGTTCGGGCTAGACTGTTCCCATGGGGAGCAGGGTCAAGACTGATTTACATATGGCTGGGTTTAAACTAGAATGGCATGGAGAGCAGAAAAATGATGGATTTCGGCCCAGATCTCTGTACTGGGGTGAATGTTTGACATTGTTCAGCAAACTTGACAATGGTGACAGCCTTGTTGTATCTTTTTATTTTGAAATATTGTTGATCGAAACCAAACTCTCCAAAACTTTGGAATTGGCACATTTTAAAGACCTCACCTATTCCACACAGACATACCAGGGAAAAATAACATATCATATATGGAGGAAGCTTCTGACAATGAGTATGAGTGTGCAATAAGAGTCTTAGGAGAAATTGTGGAAAACAAACAGCACTTTTGTGGAGAGGCACAAGTTTGTTTTTTATTTCTTTCACAATTGCTATTGGAATCTATTGAGCAGTCTGTGGCTCTGATTCGCCCACTAGCAGCAAGGTGCAAATGTAAAAATCTTTCCAGAGAGATCATAAGGGGCCAGTTAATTGACAGACCTAGGGCCAGATGTACAAAACGTTTTTGAGGTCACTAACAGCCCGATTCGCAGACTTGCAAAAAAGCCTTTTTTAATGTACAAATGCCCGATTTGTGATTCATTAACCTATTATCAAATTGCAAATTGGGTTTGCAATTTGGAATTAGGAAGGGGCGTGTTTAAGACGACCCTTCCCAATAGCGATGTGCAGTGGTATGTGTGAATGTTTTGTGACCGAAATAGGGTTGCAAAACATTTGCATTTTTCCATCAACTCCGAGTTGGTGGTAACCCATTTGCAAATAAGAAGGGGTCTCCAAGGGACCCCTTCCCCTTTCTGAGTGTTGGGAAGAACATTTTTTAAGGACAGGCAGTGGTCCCAGGGACCACTGCCTACTCTTAAAAAATGAAAAGAAAATGTTTCATTTTATATTTTGAAACACATCCCTTTTTCCTTTAAGGAAAACAAGCTGTATTTAAAAACAATTGTTTTATTTAAAAGCAATCACAGACATGGTGATCTGCTGACCCCAGGAGGCCACCATCCCTGTGATTTTTGCGATTCCTAATGGGTCGCAAACCAAGACCTACCTCATGTATAATAATGAGGTAGGTCTATTTGCAACCCACTGGGAATTGCTAAATGTGTTAAACATACATTTGTACATCGATGTTGGTGATAACCAAATAGTAAATCGCAAAAATTCGCTATTTGGTAATCGCAAACCCAAAGCTATGCACATCTGGCCCCAAATAACTTAAAGTCCAAGAGAAACTGTTAGGGCTAAAGGACTTGTATCAAGATCACATCTCGACCTATTAAGAAACTAGGTTGTGGACAAAGAGAAAAGAGATGTGAATGGGGTAATGACAAGGCAAATGTCATGAGGTCATCTTCAAAAAATAAGGATAAGGGAGGTGGTAAGGATAAGAGTGGGAGGAAGATAGAGAGTGAGGGTGAGAAACATCAATGTTATAGGTGTGGAAGTGCAAATGACATGGCATTGTCCAATGCTTTGCCTGCTGCCAAAGCA
Source organism: Calotriton arnoldi (assembly GCA_963921515.1). Taxonomy (NCBI): domain Eukaryota; kingdom Metazoa; phylum Chordata; class Amphibia; order Caudata; family Salamandridae; genus Calotriton; species Calotriton arnoldi. The sequence continues at coordinate 883,272 of CAWUFW010002254.1, read as the reverse complement.
AGAAGTTTCAAGGGTAAAAAACTGGGGTATTTTTCCTGAGTGTGCAAGGGAGAAAAGGTGAAGAACACACGTGCTGTGAATGTTGTGCATTGAGAGAAGCCTGTTGATGAAGACAGCAAAAATGAGTGACAAGAATGAAGTGAAAGTCTTGTTAGCATGTAGTTACACCTTACCAAATTTGAGAGCGAATAATGTATGCAAGTTGTATTGTGCTCCAAAGAGTCTGGTAAGGACTGGAGGTGAGAAAGTACTGATGTGAGCAGTCTCTTACTCACCATATATCTAGATAGATAAATTAATTTGGGAAAAGTTGGAGAGCTTTGACTTAATGTAGGCTGAAGAAGCTTGAACATCAGATCCAGATCCAAAAAAGGTGCTGTTTGAAAAGTGCACAAAGTTAGAAGTGTCCTGTTAGCCCTTGTGGAAGGATTAAGGAAGGAACTAGATAGATTGTGTGCTGCAAGATCATAGAACCGGTAAAATTTTCAGATTGGCTAAGCCCTGTTGTTTTAGCAAGGAAGATGAATGGTAAGATGTGCATATGTGTCAATCTAAAGGATCTAAATGACAGTACCTGGGTCAATTGCCACCATCTTCTACATATTAATGAAATGTTACTGAGTGTGAGAGGTGCAGGGTATTTTTTCTTTTTGGATTTATTGAGTGCATACCACCAAGGGCAACTGCACCTGGTGTCTTGACATTAGAAATTGTTTTCGACACATGAGGGAGCTTCCTAGTTTGCATGGATGCCCATTGGTCTAACCTTTGCTTCTGCGGTCTTCCAACACTTAATGCAGATGTTGTCAGGATGTTTGTGTTAGAAGCTTGAGCAACTTGAGCACTAACCTGGTGCTCCCTCCTGACAGAGTGACATGGCTCTTCCCAGTTGCTAGTCCTCAACTCCACTATCAACCTAGCCTGACTTTGGAATGATTATGCAGAGGTGAGTACCAGGATGCCAGGGGAAGGGAGTATCGAGTGAGAGAAGAAAAACCTGAGGTAGCATGTGTGCTACACATGGTGACTTTATCTGTCTGGTTGTGTTATGGCTTCTGTCTGTGACTCACAGCTCCTGGCTAATCAACCAGGTATGTAGATGGTTTCTGTGAATAGAAGTGTAACTGTCAGGACACTCTGTTGTCTTTTCTTACTGTGGGTGGTCAATGTCTTTCCACCAACATACCTAGCATTCCATGTTTCCCCTGCACTTGACCATGTTTTCTTCTTTCTCTATTAATCTTCTAACTAGAAAACATAAATTCGGAGCATAATCTTAAACCCATTCTCAGGCAATGCAGTTCTGAATTAACCTACTTCTAGTGTTACCTATTTTCTCTTCACAGTCTAATATGGAATGGCTTAGCCTGCTCACTTTTTCTCACTATAAACTTCTACCATGCAGCCTAAAGGTTGGAGAGTTAAATTCACTGTAAGGTTCCCTTTTTACTCTTTACATTTTAAATCAAACTTTCCCAAAATTTTCACTGCACATCCATGATATGATTAGCCTAAGAACAAAGTATCTATTGTACCTCTTGAGAACAGCACTTTTACAATGTTACATACAAAATTGTAAGTGTAATTGTTGTGTGCTATGCCCACTTGAGAACAGCACTTTTACAATGTTACATTCAAAATTGTAACTGTAATTGTTGTGTGCTATGCCCACTTAGTATTCACCAAAGTGATACTGTTTCTCTTTCTTTTTCGGGATTCCCTCATACTTTCGCAGATCATTTTTCTGATGTGGTCAACCTTTGCGGGTACTGAGGAGTAACCTTTGACAGGTCAGAGGCGTGTCATCATGTATTTGAGGAGATACATGTATTGCTGAGGCGTCATTCCTTAAGCTGTATAATCTGCCAAGTAGAACGATAACCCTTATGGATTCCAGTATGCATGGTGTGGAAGCTGTATTGATGCTGGTTAGGTATGGATGAGAAAGAGTGGTTGCATCGTGCCAATAGTACATACTCCACCATCAAGTTAGAAGCGTTGGCTTGTTGATGAGGTGTACAACACTTTAGGACATAGTGTGGGGAACTGAATAGCACCCGCAAATATTTGGCAGAATGTTTTTTGACAAAGAAGCAAGCAGATCTAAGTCCTATATTGCAAAGTAGATATGTATACTGGACAGTGAAGAACGTAAATGCACTTAAAACAGTGATTGCATTTCTTAAGATCTACCTTACATTCTTGATAGCATGCTACTTAATTTTTCATTAATTACTATACAAAACTCTCCGTTCTTTAAAAAGAAGAAGGTTGTCATTGCTCCTGGACTTTCTTGAACCGCAAGCAATCTTAAGTTCATTGGCCATGTAAGGGGAAATCTTGTGTAGACTGCTTTGTAGGCTAGGCATGTCAGCTTAAAGTTGATACAGTCCTGAATAGGAAGCCAGTGTGACTCAATTAGAATTGGAGAGATATGGATGAATTTCTTTGATGAGGATAAAGGTCTGGCTGAATCATTCAGGAAAGATTTGAGAGGCAATGCTAACGTTTGTGTTTTGTAAAGTAGAAGCAAGAGATGGATATTTAATTGTAAGCAATACACATTATATACAGCTGAATATTGCAAGACTGTTATAAAAATTCTAAGAATTAGATATAGCTATCTAAATAGGCTTTCAAATATATAGTATTACAGCACTTTACAATCAACATTAGAAATTACACAGTACAGTATAAGGAACTAGAAAGTCGTTGGGGGAAACAGTCGGAACACCATGGTCTGAACCACGCGTGTTCCAACTATGCAAGCTCGACCAAGCTTGCCTTAACCACGCATATGCCATAACCACGCATATGCGTGGTTAAGGCAGTGCGTGGTCTAATCTAGCTGCTGGAAACAGAAGCAGGAAGACGCCATGGTGAGGAAAGTGGGGCTGGGGGTACTTTTTAGGCCTGGGAGGGGGTTGGGGTAGTTTTTAGGACTGGGAGGGATTTGGGGTAGGTTTTAGGGCAGTGGAAGGGGTTGGGGTAGTTTAAGGGACAGCGCAGGGGGTGGTGTAGTGTAACTTGCGAGGCAGGGATTTAGGCCTTAGGGCAGTGGGAGGGAAATGGGTAGTTGGGTTAGATTTTAGTGCGGGGGTGGGTCAGGGTAGGTTTTAGGGCAGTGGAAAGGGTTGGGTTAGTTTAAGGGACAGTGCGGGGGTCGGGTAGTGAATGTAATGGGTCAGGGTTTTAGGCCTTAGCGAAATGGGATGGGAATGCATAGATGGGGTTGTTTTTAGTGCGGGGGTCGGTGTAGGTTTTAGGGCAGTGGAAGGAGTTGGGGTAGTTTAAGGGACAGCGCAATGGGAGGGGGGAGGGGTAGTGGACGTAAAGAGGCAGGGTTTTAGGCCTTAGGATAGTGGGACGGTAATGGGTAGATGGGGTCGTTTGTAGGGATTGGGGGGGTTGGGGTAGGTTTTAGGGCAGTTGAAGGGGTTTAGGTAGTTTAAGGGACAGTGTGGGGGTGGGGGTGGTGGGGTAGTGGCGACCTTAGCCATGTAAACCACGTGTCACAACTTTTAATTGTAGTGGTGACCTTAGCCACACATACCCCTTTACTATTCATGCCTATACCACGAAATATTGTGGTAAAGGCATGTGTGGTAAAGGAATGCATGGTTAAGACACATTTGTGGTTTGGGCTGCGAGGTAGAGGCACGCATGGTTTAACCATGCGTGTTTCTATCATACAACCAGTCTTGGGGATTACACATAATTGGTGACTACGAAAAGGTGTTTTCAGCATTATTCTGAAGTTGGAGTTCATGAAGAAATAGGAAATTAATTCCAAAGGTAGGTTGCCACACTAGCTAAGTACTGGTTCAAGGCCAATGACGTTTTGAATTTTGGCATTTCTCTCCTCAGACCTTAATGTTACCCAGAGAGAGACAGACTTTTGGAAAGGGGGGGCAGGTTACATAAATCAAGGTACTTGTAGGTTGGACAGCCTTTTTAAAATTTATTCTGCACCTTAATTGGGAGCCAGTGCAAGTCTTTCATAACTGGAAATATGTGGAGAACAGTTTTGATTAGAATAAGTGATGACTGTCGGATACTAGCTAGAACTGCATTATCAATATCGCGCTCTGATACGATCAATTCATCTGTTGCTCGGGGTCAGGAGGTGCTTGATTTTCAGTGCGCAAAAAATAAAAGAAGTTGTAGGAGTGATATATTGTGTCATCATTGGGGAGTCCCAGATACTTCACAGAGGCGTGGGGGCCGGGAGACATGATTTAAATTGTGGGGTAGTTTGTGGTTCATGAGAATCTGGAACTTGGGTTACGATTAAAGTTCACTGTAGGTAACAGCATGCCAACAAGCAATTTTCTTTCGCTGTCTTGATCTTCTAGCATTGAAGTTTTCTTAGCAATTACTTCTTATGAATCAGAGTATTTGAGCTGAAAAATTGGATATATATGAAATATGCTATGTTTTGTCTTTCTTATTTCAAAGTCATTTTGACAATATCATGAATGTATCTCTCATGCCACATTAGCTATATAAGCATGCAAACATTTGCTAATTAAATAAAGCGTTTTACTGACATAGTACAAAAGCAGTGTTATCGGCCAGAAAGCAAAGCAGGCTGCTTCTATCAGGATATGCAAATTTGTCAGAGTGATACTTAAAAAGGAATACTAACAAACTCATTTAAGGAGCACCGGGTCTATCTAGTGTACATCCAATTCATACCAAGTTCATTTATACAGACCCTTTATGTTTATTGTATTTCCCTCCACAACTTTGGCAACCACTACGTTCTCCACTTGTTATATTTATTTGCCTTTCTGCTTCCATTAGGGTCAGCTAAATAGGACCACACTGGGACCATCTCTGAAGAAATAACGTTACTCCTAAGTCTACAAGCCCTTCAATCTCAAGTCATTTCCCCTTTCCCTCTTGCTTCATTCTTATTATAAATATTTTATTCCTGTATACATTTCAGAGTTCTTATCAGTCGTGTCTACTGCTCCCATATGGTCAAGTGTTTTCAGGTTGCTGACTTATTGACAGACAAAACACCTTTTATGAAAGACATTTAGGGCCTGATCTAGAGTTTGGCAGGCGGAATTTACTCCCTAGGAATGGCAGAGGACAATACAGAAGTTTATAGATGAGGCTCAAACAGGTAAAGGAAAGGCTGCAGTCTAGAGGAAATCTAACAGGGCTAATGATGCAATAAGGGCACGGACAGCACAGAAAAGTAAAATAAAACATGATAATGCAGTGGCAAGGCACACAAGATTCCAAAGAAAAGAAAACTATGTCAGAAGAAAGGAAATTAGTAAATAGTAATCAAACAGCAGAGTTGATAAAAACGTTGGAGGTTGGGGTTTATAAATATATGATATGCAACACTGCTACGTTATAAACCATTAAGGGACGTAATAAAGATAATATACATGAGGGACTGACCAATAAAATAGTGGAAGGACAGGAGAAATACAACAGGAGCTTAGATAGTGCAACAACCGTAAGGCAGAAAAGATGCAACAGTTTAAAAAAAATATTTTTTTCTAAACAATACCGTTATAAATTATGTAGACAGAGCTAAAGAAGTGGAGGGGAGGGAAGAGGTAAAATGGAAGAAACATTGATCTGGTTCATTGACAGAGAATAGGCTAAAAGAATATCACATCATAGAAACAAGCATTGACAAAGCCCATAGTTATAGGGTGTTTGGACCAAATATTGAGGGAAAAATATTGTGTAGACAAAATATTGTGTCAAGATGTGTACATTAACACTCTCTCTCTCTCTCTCTCTATATATATATATATAAATAATTTACTGAAAAATCAAAGTTACAAGGACGCTATAGTTAGGCTTAGATTTCACACACACAAAACCATAGAAATTCAGCATTTAGTTACCTGAGCTATCTATAACTTATGCCTCCCAATGCACTGCTTATGACCTCACCTATTACATCATTCATTACATAGTCAGTGACATCACTGATGACATCTCAAATGACATCACTGATTACCTCATCCAGTGAGTGGAAGTGTTTCATAAACGTTTCTGCTGCTTAAAGATATATACTAAGCTACTGCATACGTTAAATACTATTCTTTCTATACTACTAATGAGTGAAACTATTTCTAACATATATCATCTGAGTGGCTGTGTGACTGTGTAGCAGTGTGTGAGTGGGTGTCTGAGTGACTGTATGGGTGTGTAAGTGGCTATATAGGTCTGTCAGTGGCTATGAAAGTGGCTGTACAGGTCGGTGAATGGGTTTCGTGAGTGGTGTTCTTGGTGTGTAAGTGGCTGTGTGAGTGGTTGTATGGGTGTGTGAGTGGGGGTGTTAGTAGTTGCATGGGTGTGTGAGTGGTATGGGTGTGAGTGGGTGTGTGAGTGGTGGTGTGTGTGTAAGTGATTGGGTGGGCGTGTGAGTGGTTGTATCGGTGTGTGAGTGTGTGCATGGGTATTGCGAGTGGGTGTGTGAGTAGCTGTATGGATGTATGAGTGGGTGTGTGAGTGGTTGATGGGTTTTTAAGTGGTTGTATAGGTCTGTGAGTGGTGTGTGAATGGTTGTGTCAGTGTGTGGGTGGGTATATGAGTGGTTGTGTGGGTATGTGAGTGGGTGTGTGAGTGGCTGTATTGGTCTGTAAGTGGGTGTGTGAGTGGTTGTATGGGTGTGTGAGTGGTTATATGGATCTGTGAGTGGGCGTGTGAGTGGGTTTGTGAGTGGTTGTATGGGTATATTAGTGGGTGTCAGAGTGGTTGTGTGAGTGGGTGTGTGAGGGTTCTGTGGAAGATGTAATCAGTGATGTCACTGAACATGTCCTGAGTGGTGAAATATGTGATGTCATAAGTAGTGCATTGTGGGGGTGTAAGTTATAAATAGCTCAGGTAACTATGACTGCTGAATTTCTATGGTTTTGTGAGTGTGAACTCTGAGCCTAACTATAACATCCATGTAACCTTTGCTTTTTTCAGTGAATTTCTAAGGTTTTTTAAATTCTATTTCTTAACTATAACATCCCTGTAACCTTTGCCTTTTTAGTGAATTTCTACGTTTTTTAAAATTGTATTTCCTAACTGTAACCTGTAACCTTTTAGAGTGGGTGTATAAGTGGCTGTATAGGTTGGTCAGTGGCTGTATGGGCCTTTGAGTGGGTATGTGAGTGTCTGTATGGGTCTGTGATTGGAGGTGTGAGTGTCTTTATGGGTGTGGGAGTAGGAGTGGCTGTATGGGTCTGAGAGTGGGTGTTTGAGTGGTTATGTGGGTGTGTGAGTGGCTGTATGGGTCTGTGAGTAGGTGTGTGAGTGGTTTTGTGGGTGTGTGAGTAGATGTGTGAGTGGCTGTACGGGTGTGTGAGTGGGTGTGTGAGTGGCTGTGTGTGGATATGAGAGTGGCTGTATGGGTGTGTGAGTGGGTGTCTAAGTGCCTCTGTGGGTGTGTCAGTAGCTGCATGAGTGGCTGGGCCAGAACGGAACCTCATATACCCCTTTATCCAAAAAGAGTCCACAGTTGGAGTACTTTCTGATTGTTAATTAGTAAGTGCTAACTTGGGTAAATGTCTAGTGCATATTCTACACGCAGCTGCATAATGGACCATGAGAACATGTCTCCAGTTGCCTTGTATGCGTTTAATTTTGGCAATGTGATTGTTCCTCAAACCTCTTCTTCCAGAAATCTGTGATAACATGAATCCTCCTATAGAGAAGACGATGAAACTACAAAGAGGTGAATCTCCACCAAACAAGGGTACTTCCTCTTAAGTATATGAAGTAAGTGCTTCTTTGTTTGGTGGCGATGTCCTCATATTACTCTGCATAGAGAATGCATCACCAACATCAGCAGAAAATGCTCTCAGGAGGCCTTTTAGTAGCCTGTCAATCAACATGGGAAAGGCGAGAAGACCTTTGCCTACTACTAGGGAGGATGGTGAGGAGCCAAATGAGTGGAGCATGCTAAGGATTCTGTGCATTTGCATACTCATAGTAATTTAAAAAGAGAACCATGCACTTTGCTCCCACTAAGAGATGACAAGAAAGAACCCATTCCTCACAGTCACTACTGATTGCGCTCCAACAGATCAATAATACATTCACCTCCATCAACTCCATCAACGATTTCAGATCTTTTTTTAATGTGGAATTGCTGAGCAAACACACCTGCTTTGCCTTCGCCAAGCCAAAGAATTTAGGATCATTTGTGCTTGACAGAAGTGGAGCTTCAATCAATCAATCAGGGGGCTTGTATAGTGCAGCTACTCACCCGTGAGGTGCTCAAGGAGCTTTAACTGTGGCACTTGCTATGTTTATATTTGTAAATGTTTCCTGTTGAGGTTTAATTTCTTTGAAATGAGCATCAGGGCTAGAACGAAACCTCACCTGCCCAATAATCCAACAAAAGTCCACAGTTTTGCTCGAAATGTCTACACAACTGCCGTACTTTCTGCTGGTTAATTAGTAAGTGCAACCTCGTTGGAGAAATGTCTAGTCCGTATTCTACACTATAGCTGCATAATAGACTACAAGGAAATGTCTGCAGTGACCTTGTGTGCATTTAATTTCAGCAATGTGATTGTTCCTCAAATGTTTTCTTTCTGAAATTTGTGATAACATGAATCCTTGTATGGAGAAGATAAAGAGACTACAAAGAGGTGAATCTCAACCAAACAAGTGTGCTTCCTCTTAACTATATGAAGTAAGCACTTCTTTGTTTGGTGGAGATGTTTTCATATTTCTTGGCATCAAAAACGTGTCATCAAAATCGGCAGGAAACATGCTCAGGGGGCCTTTTAGTAAGCTGTCCATCAACCTGGGAAAAGGCAGGAAGCCCTTTGCATACTACTGAGGTGGACGGGGCGTGGCTAAATGGGCAGAGCTTCCAGGTGATTTTGCACATTTGCATACTTGTAGTAATTTAAAAGGAGAACCATGGATTCTGCGCTCACCAGGAGACAGCAAGAAAGAACCCACTTGTCACAGTCACAGCAGATTGTGTTCTGATAGATCGACGATGCATTCACCTCCATCAAGGATTTCAGATTGCTTTTAGGTCAGCCATACAGCGCATGCACTGTCTCAAAGAGACATGTTGTGTTTAATCTGTGGGTTCAGCCCGCCCTCAGGCTTCCCATTTGCTCCCTCCATCATCTGTCTCATATTCTTTCTCACCATTTGTTCCTGGCATGCATGTTCAGGCTTCTTCTTGTTTTTAGCCCTCCCCCCCAGAGCATGGACCAAGTACTTGTAAATATCCACTGCTCCAGTTTTTATGACCATTTTAGGAGCTAATTCCTTTTTCTTTTTCAGTGCTCATGCTTTTACCAGCTCCATCTCCTCCCACCCGCCCTCGTGCCCCATCCACAGATCACCCCTTCCCTGCTTTTTCCTTTGTTGCTGCTTTCTGTTTCCCCCGCTTCCTCTCTCCCATCTCTGCTTTCTCCTTTGCACCTCTCGGTGCTTGTCATTGCCACAAATCACCCCCTCCCCTGACTCGTCACTGCTTATAACCCCCATTGTAGTCTGTTTCATTCTAGTGAGTGGTGGTGTTCTGCCTTGTAATGTCCTGTTCGTGTATAGCTGACTTGCTGGGTGGAGCATGTGTGCACGGCTACTAATACTTGTCTCTGTTTATTTTCTGAACATGTGGGTACTAGATGTGTGTGGGTGTTTACACCATATGTGGTCGTTCAGCAATGGTGTTCATAGCTGGAAATTCAGACGTCCAGTGAATCAAGTATGCGTTATCACAGGGCATGTCAGCGCTTCTAAAGTACCTGTGTCTTCTGCTGTAGTTGCATAGCCATGTTTCTCCTGTGCGAAATGATTGAATGGTTCATGTCTCACCTTGTTGCTTCTCATTTCATAGGGTGGGACTCTATTTCTTCAAATATATCCTATCAGGACACTTTCTTACTTTTTCCTCAATTACCAGTGAAGTGTTTCGGTGCGCAATTGTTGCTTAACTTGAATTCTCTTCAAAGGAGCCAGGCTGAGTCTTGATGTCATCAAGGTCTGCCTGCCCCTCATTGTGCATAGCACAAGTAGTCCTTTAATGTGGTTGCTGATACAATGTATTTCCTCATGTTCATTACAGTAAACCAGCCTAACACTGTGATTCTTTCATTTTTTTGTACAGTTTTATATAAGGGAGAGGAGTTGGCCTAACGGCTAGGGCGGTCGACCTTGAATCTGGGGAACTGGGTTCGAGTCTTGGCAATGACGCTGAACATCCGGTGATTCTGGGCAAATCACTTAATCTCCCCGTGCCTAACAAAAATATGAATGTGTCCTCATGTAACGCAACTGGTGCTATGTAAAGCGCTCTGATACCCGATACCTCCGGGTCAAGTTCGCGCTATATAAAACTCTGTAAAAAAAAAGAAGAAAAAAAATAGCGCCAACACCACCCGAAGGTAGTGGAGCGCTTTACATAAGCACCAGTTACTTTTTTGTGCAGTTTTATATAGCGCCAACACCACCCAAAAGTATTGGAGCACTTTACATTAGCACCAGTTCCTTTACCCAAGGACACATTCATTTTTGTAGGCACGGGGATATGAAGTGATTTGCCCAGAATCAAGGATGATAAGTCGACGCCAAAACTCAAACCCGGTTTCCCAGCTTCATTGTCGGCGCTGTGGCCCTTCTGCCACATCGTTTCCCAAGAGGACACTACATCATCTCCCTTGCCTCGGCCTCAGTTCCACATTTTGTGATGATGGCCAAATCACTTAGGGGTCGATTCCGATTCGGGCCGGAAATCTCTCCGACCGAGCCGGACCCGGAGAGATTTCCGACCGAATCGGACCCGTGCAGTCCGACCGAACGAGTACGATGCGTCCGTATGTTATCGGACACGAGTCGGTCGGACTCCCATTGAACTCAATGGGAGCCGGTCGTACAACGCGTACGCGGGCTCCCATTGCCTCAATGGGTGCGAGGCGGACAAGGGCGCCCCTACAGCGAGTACGCCGCGAGCGCTCGCGGCGCACACGCACAGGTAGGGGGACCCTTGGTCCCCCTGTGTGCGCTCGCACGGGTACGCGTACAGGGGGTCCGACACGGACCCCCAAAGTACGGCTCCGACAGCGAGTTCGAGTCGGACGGCGCGAGTCGGTCGGAGCGGTCGAGGTGCGCATCGTACTTACCCGGCCGGAAAACGTCTCCATTGCGCGGTGCGAATCGGGTCCGAGCGAGTCGGTCGGAGCGGTTCGAGTCCGAGCGAGTCGGTCGGAGTTGTCGGGACGCCCGGACGAGTCGGTCGGCGAATCCGCATCGTACTCGCTCGGCCGGACCCGCGTACGGTTCGGTCGGGAAACAGGCTTTCGCATGGCTTTTTTCCCGACCGAATGGTATTGGGTCCGCCTCCGACCGAGATCGGAATCGGCCCCTTAATCTCCCAGTGGCAGCCCAAATTTGATGTTCGTGGCACGTCAACCGCCAGCCCGTCGCTGCTTCCCCATGCTGAACTCCCATTGCACAGATCCCCTCTTCCCCCAGATCCCCTCCTCCCCCAACTCTGCTTTTCACATTTGTTTTTTTTTCGTACAGTTTTATATAGCGCCAACACCATTCGAAGGCATTGGAGCACTTTACATAAGCACCAGTTACTTTTTTTTGTGTGCAGTTTTATATAGTGCAAAACACCACCCAAAGCTATTGGAGTGCTTTACATTAGCACCAGTTACTTTACACAAGGACACATTCATTTTTGTAGGCACAAGGATATTAAGTGATTTGCCTAGAGTCAAGTATGTTAAGCCGGTGCCGAAACTCAAACCCGGTTTTGCAGCTCCATAGTCGGCAGCTCTGGCCCTTACGCCACATCATCTCCCAAGAGGATCCCACACCGTCTCTGCAGCCTCGGCCTCAGTTCCACATTTTGTGATGGCGTCAAATAATTTAATCTCCCCGTGGCTGCCCGCATTTGCTGTTGGTTGCTCGTCCACCCCCCCACCTGTCGCTGCTTGCCCTGCATAACTCCATTGCACAGATATCCTCCTTTAAAGACTCTGTTTTTCACATTTTGTTGTGCATTTTTATGTAACGCCAACACCACCCGAAGGTATTGATTGGAGTGCTTTACATAAGCAGCAGTTACTTTTTTTGTGCAGGTTTATGTAGCACCAACACCATCCGAAGGTATTAGAGTGCTTTACAAAAGCATTAGTTACTTTCTTTTGCGCAGTTTTATATAGTGCCAACACCACCAAGGGGTTTGGAGTGCTTTACATTAGCACCAGTTACTTTTTTTGTGCAGTTTTATACAGCGCCAACACCCCCCGAAGGTATTGAAGAACTTTACATTAACACCAGTTACTTTACACAACACATTATTTTTGTAGGCACAGCAAGAATGAGTGATTTGCTCAAAACCACGGATGTTAAGACAACGTCGAAACATGAACTCGATATACCAGCTCCATAGTCGACAGCTCTGACCCTTACGTCACATCCTCTCCCGAAAGGACGCCATATCATCTTCCTAGCCTCAGTTCCACATTTTGTGATTACGGATAAGTCACATAGGGCCACATGCATCAAACTTTGTAATTGCGATTCCTAAATTGCGATTTTTAAGAAATCGTAATTTAGGAATTGCAATTGCTTATGCATGTAGGAATTGCAGAAAAAATTGCGATTCCTACACATTCCTTAATTGCGACTCGCAAATTGCCAATCGCAATCAAGGAATTGCTTACCATTCATTCCTATGGGTCTAAAGGCCCATAGGAATGAATGGGAATTGCATGCACAATTTGCTAGTACCAAATAAGTACTCGCAAATTGCGCATGCAATTTCAAGGGTGCAAGGGTGCCAAAAGGACACCCTGATGCACTCCTGAAATTGCCATGTTACCACATGTTGCACACACACATGCCCCAAGGGCATGCATGTGTGCAACATGGAACTTTGAAAAATGCACTTTTGTGCATTTTTCAAAGTTCTTGCAAATTACCATCAACTTTGAATTGATGGTAATTTCCGTTTCTTAATTGCGAAATCGCAAATTATTTTGGGTTAATGCATTGCATTTAGGGAATCGCAATTTGCGATTCCCTAAATGCAATCGAATTTAAGTAATCGCAAATTTAGCGATTACTTACATTGCGATTTTTGCATTTGGGATGATGCATCACAAATGCAAAAATACCGGTCCCTTTGCGACCAGTATTTTGAATGATGCATGTGGCCCTTAATCTCCCTTTTCCTATACACAATGAGCATTGGCAAAGCCAGTGGGTTTTGCCTGTGCGAAATCTATTGTTTTTAGGTCCGGGCTAGACAGCGCATGCGCTGCTTGGCTAGGCAGCACATGCACTGTCTTGAAGAGTCTTGTTGTGTTCTATCTCTGGGCTCACAGGCTTACAGGCCTCCCATCTTCTACCATTGGTAAAATTCAGTGTAGTTCTCATTGTCTTTGATGCCATTCATCATGGCATGCAGGCGTCATGCCCTCTTGTGTTTGGCCCTTCCATAGTGCATTGACAAAGTACATGTCTCCTCACACTGCTTCTGGTTTGCACAGCTACTTTTTCTTTCTTTTCAAGCACTCGATAGGAGTACTTGTATTTTCAGGTTGTCTCCCTTGTACACATACAGACATACCAATAAAATGCATGAGCTTGTACATCAACAAATGCATTTCTTGAAAAGCTGTTAAAATATGAACAGCACTTGTTTATTTTTTTGCATGATCCAATGGTATTGGAGCACTCGCTCCATCCTCAGTCTTGCCATAATTTTAACATGAGCCGATGGTATTGGAGCTCTTTAAGTGTCCACCAGTTACATTCCACAATGACACATTAATTTTTGTTGCTGATCCAACTTCAATTTAGGTATTTTTTTCCCTGTTCGTTGTTGCTTCCTCCCGCCCTCTCCGATTGTTGCTTGCCCATCTCCCCCTCTCCTGCTTCCCTGCTTGACCCGCCCCCCCACTGCCTCCCTCATTGCTGCTGCTTTTATTTTTAATGTTTTTGTACGATCCGATGTTATTGGAGCGCTCATTCCATCCTCTGTCTTGCCATAGTCTCCCTTGTACACATACACACACATCACTAAAATGCATGCGTGGGTACATAAACAAATACATTTCTTAAAAAGTTGTTAAAACATAAACAGCACTTGTTTATTTTTTTTGCACGATTTAATGGTATTGGAGCGCTTGCACCGTCCTCCGTCTTGCCATAGTGAGAATACGAACCAATTGTATTGGAGCGCTTTAAGTACTCATCAGTTGTATTCAACAATGAGACATTAATTTTTGTTGCATATCCTGCTTCAATTAAGGTGTTTTTCCCCTTCATTCTTGCTTCCTCCCGTCTCTCCCGTCATTGCTTGGCCATCTCCCCATCTCCTTCTGCTTCCCTGCTTGACACGTCCACCCACTACCTCCCTCGTCGTTGCTTTTTAATTTTTTTTTCCATGATCGAATGGTATTTGAGCACTTGTTCTGTCCACCATCTTGACATAGTGCTAACCCTAGCCGATGGTATTGGAGTACTTTAAGTGCTCATCAGTTACATTATTGTTGGGAGCGGCAGAGGGGTCCCCAATGCCCCTGCTGGTTCCTCGCCTCCATCGGGAGCCTGCATTTCTCTAGCACAAAGGGAGCAGCAAAAATGCTGCTCCCTGCACGTGGAAACAATTTTTTCATCTGTTTCCCTGCCAGCTTGACTGCATTTTTAATGCTCCCAGCCTACTAGGAGCGGATTTACTGTTTTCTCCCACTTGACGGGAGCTTTAAATTGCTCCTGCAAAGCAAGAGCAAACAGACGTTTCCCTGCCACACCAGTGTGTCCATGGAAACCACTATGTCCTGAGGGTGGGCACCTCTGGGCATAGCAGGAGCCGGCCCTGGGAGGTAGTGGTCCCTGGCACCAAAAATGGCCTCAGGAGGGGGGCTGCTTAATTGATTCAGCTGGGCCCCATGCAGGTGGCGGTCCCCAGTGCCCAAATCGGCCTGTGGAGGGGGGCCACGCATGCCCTCTCCCCCTATTTTAATAAAAAATAAACCCAAACGGTTTCGTTCTCTGTTTTGCCACAGATCCACTGTGATTTCATGACAAAATTGAAAACAAATGTTTTTGTCCCCCATAGGGGTACTTTTTCAGCGGGTTTACCCCCAGACTTTTTGCTTTTTGGCCTCCTGTTTTTGACCCAATTTTTGTTGGTTTTAGAAATCTGGGCACTTTACCACTGCTATTCAGTGCTAAAGTGCATAAGCTCTCTGTGTAAATTGTTATTATGGATTGGTGTTTCCATGATTGGCTTATTTGATTTACCTTTAAGTCCCTAGTACAATGCACTGTGTGTGCCAAGGGCCTGTAAATCAAATGCTGCTAGTGGGCCTGCAGCACTGATAGTGGGTATTTTCTTGTCTAGCCATCCTGTGTGCCCATGCTGGGTTGTGGATTGACTGACTGGCTTTGGAGTGACAGGGGCTGGGGATGTGCAGTCACTGTAGACAGCCACTGGAGGGGTCCAGTTGTATCCTGCCTTTCCTGGATGAGTCAGGGCTGGGCTGAATAGGCCTGGTCTGCATTTAGAGTGGTGGAAGGAGATTTCCCTAGCATCTGAACAGGCCTGTTCTGAATTTAGAGTGGTGGGAGGAGATTTCCCTTGCACCTGAATGGGCCTGGTCTGCCTTGGACAATGTTGTCTCCACCTGCTGCCGGGAAGCTGGACCAGAGAGGACAGAACTGGTTTGGGCTGAGCACAGACACTCTCTGCCCAAAAGAACAAAGAGTAACTTAGTATAAATATTGGGGCCCAGAACTTTAGATTACTGCTGAACTAAAGAACCTGCCAGGAAGAAGAACTGGAGAAGCTGTCAGGAGGAACTGCCACTTTGCTGCATGCTCTGCTGTGTTGGCCTGCTGCTTGCTGCTTCTGTCTTGGGCAGGCAAAGGACTGGATTGTACTCATCCTGCTGTTAAAGTTTGCTCCAAGAGTTCGAAGTAGAGCTTGCCTCCTGTTGGAAGTCTCAGGGAGATAAAAGACTTCAGAGATCTCGCTTGGATCAAGGAACCTGCCAAGAAGAAGTGCTGCAAGAACTGCCAGGAGGAGTACTGCTCCTTAGCTGTGCTGTTGATTTGCTGGATTGGCCTGCAGTTGCTGCTTCTGCCTTGGACAATGAAAGGACTGGACTGAACTTTCTCTACTTGTCATTGAGTATCTCCAACTAGAACTTGCCTCCTGTTCACGGAGTCTCAGGGATAGCAAATACTTCACTTACCTCTGGGTACAGCCTCTGGAACTGTGGGTTTCATTTGCCACAGAGGGGGAAAGCAGCCAACACCATCTTCGACACCGTTGCTGGATCCATGTCCTAAGGCACCGCAGAGAGCACTGCTGCACTTCGCACCGCAACCATGGTCTCACCGTTGACGACCACTGCCGCCACCAAGCCGCTGCTTGCACCGCGACCTGTGGGCACTGTACTTCGCACAGCCTCGCTTCACTCCGCCGCCATGGTCTCACTGATGACGTCGCTGCCCGCTGACCTCTACACCCGTGACCGCACCATGGCTTGGGGACACCGCTCGTAAGTCTCACGATGCACCACACAGTCCCACACCGCAGTCTGAGTCAACTGATACCAGCTCCCATCAACCGGCACAGTTGCTTGCACTGTGACCTGTCAGCACTGCAACAAGCACTGCCTCCCTCCGCACCACAGCCCTGGTCTCATGACGCTGCTGGACGACTGTCACCGAGCCGCTGCCTGCAGCGCGACTTGAGGGCACTGCATGCCGCACCGATATGCTTCACATCGCAACCACTACGGTTACCACAACCAGGCCGCACTGACGCGGTCTGCCGGAACCAAAGGTACTGTTTACGATTCTGCTGACACTAAAGCCGGTCCGCACCGACGCGGTTGGCTGGAACTGTTGGATTCTGTTGTTTTCAGCACCGCAGTAGCTCCGGCTACCGATTTCAAGGAACTGCATTTTAAAGTTATTTCTGCAAAGTTCCTATTTTTGATTACTGTATGTTGGTCTTTTATCTTTTTGGTCTTGTTTGCACAGATAAATATTGGTTATTTTTCTAAAACTGGTGTGGTGTCCTTTTGTAGTGTTTTCACTGTGTTACTGTTGGTTATGTGCAACTGCTTTAAACACTGCCTCTGAGATAAGCCTGACTGCTCGTGCTAAGCTACCAAGTGGGTGAGCAGGGGTTATTTTAGTAGTGTATCCCCTTATCCTGACTAGAAGGAAGGGTAGCTATTTGGACAAAGGTGCAAACCATTGCCAACTAGAAACCCACATTTCTAAAAGATACAAATGTATTTTTTCTTAAATAACTCCAAAACTACTGAAGGGATTTCCGCCAAATTACAAAAAGGGCTCTTTCTGGACCTAGAGCTAGCATTCTGCCACATTTTGTGTAATTTCGTCCAGCGTTTCAGGGTGTAGTTATGTTCAAAATCCCTATGGGAAATTGCATGGGGATGAAGCATTTTGGGACCCCACTTTTTTCTCATCGACTGCTTGACGAATCACCCCAACATTTTTCACACAGCAGCTGAAGTGAGAGGCAAACTTGTTTTGAAGTTTTCATGAATATTTGTCGAATGGCGCCAAAGTTATGAGCAAAACAAAAAACATTTTTCCTATGGAAACTAGGTCCAAACTCTATCTACTCATGAGCGCGAGTAAGTAATATATATCCACCACCTGTTTTTGCAAACATACATCAAGGACCAGGAGCAGTCACCAATTCTCTCCTTAGAAGTTGATTTATATAGCAAAGATCGGCTATCATGCGTTTCGGTCAAATAGTGATCTTGTTCACATACGTGCCACGCCATGATAATTACAGCTTTATAGTGTCCATGTGACATCAAACATAATGAAAGACTACTTGCATCGTTTTTCTTCACACTATTGCATTAAGAAGACCTGATCTCCCAGGGGAAATAAATACAGTGTAAGCAGTCATCAATTCATCCAGCATATAATATGCATTGAAAAACGCAATGAAATAAAAAGGAGTGAAATAAGCAAAAAAGCAAATAAAAGCATTATTAAATAAAACGGCATGATTAATCACATATGTGCGTCTGTGCCAGTAATCAAATGACATTGGAGGTGATTGGTGCCGTACAAAATGCATTCTTCATTTGCGTATTTTTACAATGACAACCAAACACTTGTTGAATAAATACCAGGATTATTTTTGACATGGATGCCAAATAGGGTTAGTAAATGCCAAAAAGCATTTTACCGGCCCGTTTGCAAGAGGTAAAATCCTTCATACATCTGGCCCTTGGTTCTTTTGTACCAGGTCCTCCCTTACGAGATTACACAAGGGTTCCTGCCAGAGTATGGAGATTGTATGTCTTGTGTTATGTAGAGACCAGGCCCACAGTACACTCAGGTTTGAAAACAAGTCCTAGCCTTCCCACAAAATGTCTGAGGGCAAACTTGTCACAACATGATATTATGGAAATACACATTTTTAAAATGCACTGTCACTGATTCACAAAGCGCGAATGCCCAACTGCCAAGGGCTGGAAATAAAAGCTGGAATTTCACTGTTGATTGAGGCCGAAGACAGCCTTTGATACAGATGTGTGTGGACCTTACAGTGTGCTTCTAGAGCTAAGAGCTGGGGCCTGCCCATTTCCTAGAGACTTGAAACAATCCTGAAGACCTTGTGATGTTCTGCTGGCCTGCCCTGCATCTGACCTTCCCTTCGCGGAAGTCCCCAACTAGGCCAAGGAGTCCTAGGACTTGGTTACAGAGCCCAACCTTCCCATCCCTCATTAGAAACTCATTAGCACACTAATCTAGTTGTGAAAGACAGCTGAGTATTTACTCATCCTAGGAAGTGCAATTCCTCTCTTATTGAATGCCCTGATGTTGTCCTTTTGTGCGAGATCCAGCTCTAGCTGAAATGAAAGTCCAGAGAAAGGACCTGATTGAACCCGGTGCCTTCTCTGGTGTCAGTGGGCTCACACATGATGATCCCCATGCATCAGAGTGCCATTTGGCCTGTCTTCATTATCAAGGTCAGGCCATCGGAGTGTGGTGCCATTGACCTGAAGATGCTAGGGCCCACATGTCGTGCAATTTACATTATTTTAAAGACATAGCCCTAAACTTAAATCTAATCACATCTCCCTTTTCTCTTATTCCAGTCACTGAACTCCAAGACACTTTGTTGTCAATGTACTGAACAACTGTTTCATAACCTTATGGGCTACCCGTGAGTTTCTTTTATCAGTGGGAACATGAATGTTAAAGGTTTATATTAACCAGATTTTGGGGATATGACTGCTATCCCATAGGTTAGTGATAGAAAACAGTATATATATTTTGAATTCTTTACTGGAAACAAAACTTAAATTAATTTCAATAAATAGCATGCCATGTGGTTTCTCGGGCAGGATGCAAAAGAGTGAAAATTTGCATGGATTTGATTACTGCCTCATCCCGAAATTGTACCCCAACCACAGCCGAGCTATGACATCATGCTTCTCTGTACCAACATTAATTGATCCAAGGTGATGCAGTCATGCAGATAAAAGCATCCACGCTGTCTGTGCCTCATAATGAGGACAAGTTGTGGAACTGTACAGGACGCATGAGAAAACTCACTCTCCACCACTAGGAGAGCACTGTGCTCAGCAGTAGTGACCGTGCTACTACTGCAGAGGGTGGTAATAGTTGAAAGTTCTTATAGCACCGACAATGGCCTTGATTTGAGGGCCACAAGTAGCATATCTGACAGAGTGAGAATCAGGGTCATGTTGAACTCTAAACTCTGGTGAGTAGTACCTATTAAAGTGATTTCTGGGATGGGAGTCTTAGGTCTACACACCAGATGGTGAACTTAAACTGAATGGGTGAATCAGGGTGGGCAATAGGAACAAACTGATCAGCTCTTAAGAGATCACTCAGACTTCTACTCCTTGTCACAGATTAATTGATCACCCTAGAGCACAAAGTCATTTTACTATATAGGTTAACTGTTATAGTAAAACCTTTCTAAATATGTTTAGCAATCACGGACCATTGTATACTATTTTACACCCAATATTGATGTGTGATCTTTATTATCTTTGGCTCTAATTTATTGCAACTTTCTAGTTATATGATGTGTGTTGCACCGGCAGGTCGCAGCCTGGAGGCTACATCTTTGCATGGGTGATCACAGCTCCGACGAGTAACGCAAAGCTTCATAAATCTGGAGTATGGCAACTCAATGCAAATCGATGCGTTGCCTTACTCTGCCCTGGGTAGGCGTTGCGGTGGGTGTTCCCACGCAACTCCCATGGATTTTGAGGCATTCCCGGATTTACAAGGACTTGTGAACCTGGGATTGCGCCAAAATCTTATGCCTTACCAGACAGAGTAGGCGCAACGAAGAGAAATATGTTTATTTCTCCTCATTTGTTCCTCTTTCTAGTGCTGCACTCTGCAGCACACATAGAAAGAAGGAAATGCCTCTCAGGATTGTTTTTGTGCAGGAATGTGCCCCTTCCTGCACAAAAACAATCCTGCCTACAACACAGGCACCCTTTCACCATGGTCCGTGTCAATGCAAGAAAACAAAGAAAACATGACGATTGTGTGAGCCTAATAATCGGGATCTACGCAAGACTACACTTGCATAATTAAAAATAAACACAATCCCGTGATTTGTCTACTATTTTAGAGTGTATCTCTTAGGGACAAATAGAAAGTCAATGTTTGCCAAATGCAGAGCATGTGCTAATCTGTAAAAGGTAGAATTCTTGTCCCGCAAGAAGCACTGCCTTGTCCAACACGAACATCGTTTGAAAATAGATATTCCGGTTAACATGCATTCGGGGAAAAAAAGGCCACGTGAAAAATGTCATATAGCACCATCTATTAATAAAAAGAAAGGGATGATATTTAAATGTCTGCACATACTGAAGACTTCTAATCAGCGGAGCAGAAACTTCAGGTAATTGGTAGAGCATGATGACAAGGTGGCAATGAGATCTGTTACACGTTTTTGAAGGAGTGAAAGGAAGAGACATTTTTAGGATGTATATCACAGGGGAAACATTTCACTTTTAAGTTCTTCGCACTAAAATTCCTGCAGATGACATACTGCAAGTTATTCTACTTATTTGAGTCCTTAAAATTGAACCAGAGTTTGGAATGGCTGTCAGTTCCATGACAGATTGTCACTGAGTGACTTTGAAGAAGGAAAGACACACACAACAGTCTGAGAACCGCCCCTCTATCTGGAAAAGCCCTAGTTGCATACAGCAGCTTCACTTTTGACAAGATTTAAGAATAGTTCATTAGCATTTAGGGTTTGGCTGAAATTCTAGATGTTACAAACATCTGATGTCCAGCAGACCTATATCTGTCGTTGTTGAACTTGGTTATTCTGGATGCTGTCAGCATGTATGTATGTGTCACTTGCACCACGCATTCCAATTTACCAAAATACCACAAGTAACTGAAGGGCCATAACTTTGACATTCCAATGACATCATAGATTTGACCTGTAGCTGCCTCCTATTTGCCGATGAAGGCCTAAAAGCAGAAAAATGAGTACAAGCTGTAGAAAATAACGAGGACTTTTAAATTTCTGTTTACTTTCTGTTCCTGACATTGCTTTCATGACACCTGAGACCAGGGGTAGGAATGGCAGTGCCATGACTACACAAGAGCAATCCAGGGGTGGCATCTACCACACCTAGATATTCCTGAGTGACATCCATGACTGTGACCTATAACGGGATTGAAAAATGCATTTCATTCAATGTTAACGAAAGTGAGAGACCCAGTGACTGTATTCTCATCCAAGGAAAAAACTGTCTCACTAAGTGAGAGAAAAAAAGGCTAAGAAAACATTCTGCCACCACACCTGCAAAAGGTTCTGCATAGTTCATCTAAATGATAAAGATACCACAGTCGGTCATTTGGATTGTATGTCCTGCTGCAACAATCCAATGAACTAGAAAGAAATTCTTAATTACTGAGTTGGACAGAGAATGTTTATCTATAAGTTGTGGTGCAGCGCAAAGATGCCCACTCTTTACACGTCACAAATTGCAACAGAAAATGTTAATAGATACATGACATGAATGTGCACTCAGCACATGTTTCTTATTTGATTTAATGATAAATGGACATGTTTCACTCGACATTACTATTAAAGAGTGCCTTTATAGTAGAATTAGAGAATCTACTCACAAGAGTGTTTAACCATGCTAATTAAGATGTTTTAATGAAGTTTTAATGACTATAAAACAATCCTCACTTAATAGATAATGTACTTACTCTGAAGAATGAAACCTAACTTTCCTAAACTTGTACTATAACATATGATTAACACATAATGACTTAAAACTGTGATTAAAACCATCCTCATATATGCAGAATATCATACTACTTGAAATGACAAAGTTTATGTAATGTGTGCACTGATGTTGCACGTATATGATTTAATTCTTACAAACTCTCCACATTGATATTTTCTTCATTTTCCGAGCTCCCTCGGACTCGTCATAAAGTAGTATTCATTTAGTTAGCAACCCCTTTGAAGACTATTAATGGTATCTCATAGGATAAACCTTGGAGAAAACCACGGACTAAATCTAGACAGGAATGCTTACAGTCAACAATGGAAAAACTCTTATCCTGTTTTGACTAACCAAATTGGGCAAGATTGGACCTAAGAAAACAATTGGATTTGTTCAGCATTAGATGATGTCATCCCAAAATTACTCTACTCTGATTCATGAATCCCCAAACTCTAAAAATGTTGCTTTTTTCAAGAACTGGATGAGTGAAGAGCCCCTTTTTTACAAATAAAGGCTTTTGTTTACGATAACAACATGTTCATGTGACGTAGTGTAAATTATTTTGTAAATATGTGTATCAGAAATATTAGTCTCAATTATTGTTGTGTTTATATGCTGGAGGAGGGATTACTAAAACAAACATATTGAGTAATAATATTAGCCTCATTTTTGCCATATTCAAATGATTACAACATATTAATTATTGCACAATAAATTGCCTATGACTGTTTCATCATGAGGGATATCAATGGACTTCAATTCAATTTAAATGTATTAATTTGTGTTTGATATTTTGTCAACTTGGCAAAATAAACATTAAAACCTATACATACTGTTGGACTTGGCCCTTTTTGCAGGGTTATCCCCAAACTTTTTGCTTCTTCCTCCTATTTTTTCCTGACCTGTTGTAGTTGGTTTTAGGACTCTGGGCACTTTACCACTGCTAATCAGTGCTAACGTGCATATGCTCTCTGTGTAAATTGTGAATATGATTGGTTCTCCCTGATTGGCACATTTTGATTTACTGGTAAGTCCCTAGTAAAGTGCACCGGGGCTCGTAAATCAAATACTACTAGTGGGCCTGCAGCACTGATTGTGCCACCCACATGAGTAGTTCTGAAACGATGTCTCAGGCCTGCCACTGCAGTGCCTATGCACAGTTTGCTAACTGCCATGTCGACTTGGTAAGTGCATCCACTTGCCAGGCCCTAACCTTCCCTTTTCTGACATATGGGACACCCCTATGGTAGGCCCAAGGTACCCCCCTGGGCAGGATGCAGTGTATGTGAAAGGTAGGACATGTACTGATGTGTGTAATATGTCCTGATAGTGAAATACTGCCAATTTCGTTTTTCACTATTGAAAGGCTATCTTGCCCCATAGGACGGAATGGGGAATGCTTTGTTACATTTCAGAAGCATATCTTTCCATAGGGATAAGATCGAAGGATATAGTTTAGGCTCTCTGAACTCAAAATGTAATAACACAAATTTTACTAAAGATGGTTTTTAAATTGTGTGTTTGAAAATTCCACTTTTAGAAAGTAGGCATTTTCGTGTTTAACCATTCTGTGTGCCTCTGCCTGTTTGTGTATTGACTGTCTGGTTTTGGAGTGACAGGGGCTGGGGAGGCACATTCTCTCAGACAGCCACCGGGGGTGTGATGTGTGTCCTGCCTTTCCTGAATGAGTCAGGGCTGGGCTAAATAGACCTGGGCAGCATTCAGAGAAGGGGGGAGGAGTTCTCACTAGCACCTGAATAGGCCCAGTCTGCATTTAGAGTGGTGGGAGAGTTCCCTTGCACTTGAATAGGGCCTGTCTGCCTTACACAATGCTGTCTCCACCTCCTGCCGGGTAGCTGCACCAGAGAGGACAGAACTGGTTTGGACTGGGCTCAGAGACCCTTGCACAAAAAGAACAAAGACATTTTGGGGTATAAGTATTAGACCTAAAACTCCTGAACTTTAGACTACTTCTGGAATCAAGAGGAACCTTTGCCAAGGAGAAGAGCTCGAGAAACTGAGGAGAAGTACTGCCCTTGCTGTGTGTCTGGAGTCGGCCTGCAGTTGCTGTTTCTGCCAAGAAAAGGAGAAGGACTTTGCTGTGTGCTGTGTCCCCTGCTTGAGGAAAGTCTCCAAGGGCTTGAGTAGAGCTTGCCTCCTGTTTTGAAGTCTCAGGAACACAAAGACTTCACCCCCAGCTCCCCTGAACTTCCTTGCTGGGAGTTCTGACCTGCCAGGAGTGGCTGTGGCTGTGTGTGTCCTCTGGAGGTTGTTTCTGCTACTGGGAGCTGGAAAGCAACGCAACAACAAGGAAATCGACGCATCGCTCTTCTTGCGACAGTTTTTCTGACGCACCGCCGTGGTGCGAGAAGAATCTCCCCGCACCGCCACGCCGCTGCTGTAACCGACGCAGCGCCAGTCGCCGCGGCAAGAATCGACGCATCAAGGGATGGCGGCTGAAAAGGTTGACGCAGCGCCGCTCGCAGCCACCGCCGCACCGTTTGCCGCCGCATCCCGGATTTCCACGCATCGTCCCTGTGTGGCAAGTTTTCCCCGACGCATCACCCGTGGACCGGAGTCATCTCAGAATCGACGTATCGCTTCCCCCTACAGACCGGACCCGACGCATCGTTCCCCTGTGTACACGGAACTGTCGCATCGCATCCACGAAGGTCTCAGGAATGACGCATCTCTTTGTTTTTCGACGCTTCTCATCGCTGCGGCTGTTTGGCTTGGTGAATTTTGACTCAACGACAGGTTCTTTGCAAGAAATCACGCATCCATAGTTTTCTATGGACTCAGTTGCTAAAACCTTTTGAAAGTCATTTTTTTGAATACTTGTATGTTGGATTTTTGTCGTTTTAGTCTTGTTAAGTTTAGATAAAGAAACTTTATTTTTCTAAACCGGTGCAGTGTCCATTTGTGGTGTTATCACTTTGTTACTGTGAGTGTTGGTACAAATACTTTACACATTGCCTTTGGGATAAGCCCGTCTGCTCGTGCCAAGCTACCAAGGGGGTGAGCAGGGGTTATCTAGAGTGTGTATCCCCCTTACCCTGACTATTTGGACTAAGGTGCCTCCCTCTGCCAACTAGAGACCCCCATTTCTAACATTGGTGGTCAGTGGTGAGGTTTTGAACTTGTATTTGTACTTGACCCACAGTGATTGGTGTATATCACTAGTTTAGCACAGACCACTACGCAACCTCATACTGTTTTATTTTTGTTCTATTTTTGATCTGACCCATGAGTATCCACACACCATGTCTCTGAGTAGTAAACCAGCAAGTGAGGCTGCAGAATTAGAGTTTGACATTGAAATGTTAAGTAGTTACAAAGTAGAGCAACTCAAGCAGTTCTGCAGGAGCTTTGGATGTCCCATGATGAGCAACTCTAGGAAAGAGGGGCTACAGAAGGCCTTAGGGGTCTGGTGGGAGGCCAGAGATACTGGGGAGACAGATGATGCAGATGTGGATGGGGGTGTGCCAGAAGGCCATTTCAGATCCCAGGACTGGCCTGTTGGGAGAACAGCCTCTAGGGCTGGCAGCAATCAGTCTTCCTGGAATTTTTCTCCAGAGGATTTGGAGGAAATACAAAGGGCCAGGGATCTTGAATTGGAGGTCATGAGACTAACGGCAGAGGAGAGCAAGAACGCTCGTTCCTTGGAAGAAAGGAAGTTGCTTTTGGCACATGAATTGAGAATGAGAGAGCTTGATATGGAGCTCGAGAGGCTAGAGGCCATGAGTGTCTTAGCCAAGAAAAAGGAAAAGTGTTTAGCGCATGAGATGAGTTTGGCTGGGTTGGAGGTGGAGTCCAGCTCAGATGGTGGCAGCAAAAATGTAGTGTCTAGTGCTGAGAGAGTAGTACACACACCCAGAGATGTGGTGCCTGACTTGCAGGAGGGGGTTGACATACACCAATGGGTTCAGGGTTATGAGGTAGCTCCAGTGGTGCACAGTGTCCCTAAGGTGGATTGGGTAACTGGCACAGGGGTTCATATTCCTACTGGTGGGAGGGACACTCTACTGACTCTAGATGAGAGGTGCAGGGAGAGGGGTTCCCCCATGGTAGAAGCCTTGGTATGTGAGTATGGAGACCACCCAGAAGAGTGTGGGTTGAGTGACAGAAACAGTCAGACACTGTTTTGCCAGTCTCAGGAGGGTGATGTGAGGTACTTGTGTGAGGCACTGGATCATGAGGCAAAGAGTAGCTTGGTCAACACTTGGTGGGGCTGTGTGATTCAATTGCTAGAGAGCATATTTTAAGTCCCTTTTTTTCCAGAGCTGTGCCAACAGCCGATGGAGTGTGAGTTCTCTGACCCCAGGGAGCTTGCACTGGAGGCAGAACTTTTGGTGGATTCAAGAGGGTCTGAAGAAGCTTTTGGGAGTGATCCTGTGGTGGGTGGCTCAGGTTTTCCCCAACCAAGTGAGGTAGGGGAGATTGGTCCCAGTGTAGTGGGAGGGGTGTAGGGTCCCACATCCTGTCTCAGAGGAGAAGGAGAAGGAGTGGGCCGTGTCCCAAGATGCCTGAAACCCAGTCCCAGGGCCTGGTTGGTTCATGGAGTGAACACCAGGATGGGGGCCTAGTCTGTGCCGAGAGGCCATCCCCGGGGGGGGGGGGGGTCCCAAAGTGTCAGGTGAACTGGGGGGGGACTTCTGTAACAAGCATCCCATCAGTTCTGGTGTCTGGCAGCATCGCTCCAGTGGGGAGGGTGCATGAGTCCAGAGAAAAGGGTGAGGGGGGGATGAATTCTCCAGTGGAAGGACCAGTAGGTCAGGGGTTGCCAGCTCAGAGGTCAGACCACCCCAGGACTGACCCTTGGTAAGGTCAATTCTGGCCTGGGGGTCTTCATGCTCTGTCAGATGGACAGGAGGCTGGAGACCTGCACCAGGCGGACTCTCACACAAATCATGAGGAGTGTGTTTCCCTTGGGGGGGTCGGTGTACTCCCCCAGAAGTCCTGGGTTGCCAGGCACAGGTCCAGCCTAAGGGTACAGACCCTGGGTTGGAGGACCAGGTTCAGAGTGTCACCCCTGACCTGGAGGAAGGGATGACTGTTAACGATGCCCCTACCAGTTTGTCTTCTGGGGGTACCGCGCCAGGTTGCAGAGCCCCAGGGAGGAGGACCGGGTGTGGGAGAGCCCACCGCAGACCTGTGCCCAGCCTCGGGGTACAGACCCTGGGCTGGTGTACCAGTTGCAGGATAGCACCCCTGAACTGGTCGGCAAATTGTGCAGGACATCTGCCTCAGGTGCCCTGACAATTCTGGAAGGGGGTACCGCTCCAGGTGGGAGGGTGCAGAACCCCAGGGAGGAGGAACGGGTGTGGGAGAGCCCCCCAGTCCGATGTCTAGCCTCAGGGTAAAGACCCTGGGCTGGTGGGTCAGTGTCAGGATGTCATCCATGACCTGACAGGATGGAGAGTGGACAAAGGGTGCCTGGCACCTGGGGCTACTGCCCCCTACTCTCTGACGCCACAGAGGTTGGAGAACAATGAAAGACCTGGGTCCTGGTTCTCATCATTGACAGCTGTCAGTGGCCACTATGGCTTGCTGTCCTGGTAGACAGAGTTGCCCCTGGGAGGGGGACAGGAGTCACCCCCCAGGGGTGAACGGGGCCACACCACTGTGTTGGCCATGTGGGTACTGTCTGCCTGTTGGGACACATCTGTGAGCAAAGTAAGTTTAGGCGCTGCACTGATGGGGTCCATAGGTGAGGAGAAGGGTTCCCCATGGGGTAGCTTAGTGGGCCCTGAGAGTATGGATAGAGAGATCCAACTAGGTTCAGGAAGGCATAGAACGGGAATAGACACCTGCTGTTGCGGGCCAGGTTCCATGTTCTATCTCCCCAAGCAGGTAAGCCCATCGAGGTATGGATTGGTCTACCCTGGCTTTAGGCTGGAAGGGGTTTGCGTTGGACTTGGCCCTTTTTGCAGGGTTATCCCCAAACTTTTTGCTTCTTCCTCCTATTATTTCCTGACCTGTTGTTTTTGGTTTTAGGACTCTGGGCACTTTACCACTGCTAATCAGTGCTAAAGTGCATATGCTCTCTGTAAATTGTGAATATGATTGTTTCAGTCAGGGCACCGTTCCAGGTGGGAGGGTGCAGAACCCCAGGGAGGAGGACCGGGTGTGGGAGAGCCCCCCCAGTCCCATGTCCAGCCTCAGGGTAAAGACCCTGGGCTGGTGGGTCAGTGTCAGGATGTCATCCATGACCTGACAGGATGGAGAGTGGACAAAGGGTGCCTGGCACCTGGGGCTACTGCCCCCTACTCTCTGATGCCACAGAGGTTGGAGAACCATGAAAGGCCTGGGGCCTGGTTCTCATCATTGACAGCTGTCAGTGGCCACTGTGGCTTGCTGTCCTGGTAGACAGAGTTGCCCCTGGGAGGGGGACAGGAGTCACCCCCCAGGGGTGAACGGGGCCACACCACTGTGTTGGCCATGTGGGTACTGTCTGCCTGTTGGGACACATCTGTGAGCAAAGTAAGTTTAGGCGCTGCACAAATGGGGTCCATAGGTGAGGAGAAGGGTTCCCCATGGGGTAGCTTAGTGGGCCCTGAGAGTATGGATAGAGAGATCCAACTAGGTTCAGGAAGGCGTAGAACGGGAATAGACACCTGCTGTTGCGGGCCAGGTTCCATGTTCTATCTCCCCAAGCAGGTAAGCCCATCGAGGTATGGATTGGTCTACCCTAGCTTTAGGCTGGAAGGGGTTTGCGTTGGACTTGGCCCTTTTTGCAGGGTTATCCCCAAACTTTTTGCTTCTTCCTCCTATTATTTCCTGACCTGTTGTTGTTGGTTTTAGGACTCTGGGCACTTTACCACTGCTAATCAGTGCTAAAGTGCATATGCTCTCTGTAAATTGTGAATATGATTGTTTCTCCCTGATTGGCATATTTTGATTTACTGGTCAGTCCCTAGTAAAGTGCACTGAGTGTGACGGGGCTGGTAAATCAAATACTACTAGTGGGCCTGCAGCACTGATTGTGCCACCCACATGAGTAGTTCTGAAATGATGTCTCAGGCCTGCCACTGCAGTGCCAGTGTGCGGTTTGCTAACTGCCATGTCAACTTGGCAAGTGCACCCACTTGCCAGGCCCTAACCTTCCCTTTTTTTACCAATAGGACACCCCTATGGTAGGCCCAAGGTACCCCCCCTGGGCAGGGTGCAGTGTGTGTGAAAGGTAGGACATTTACTGATAGTGAAATACTGACAATTTCGTTTTTCACTACTGAAAGGCTATCTTGCCCCATAGGACAGAATGGGGAATGCTTTGTTACATTTTACAAGCATATCTTCCCATAGGGATAAGATGGAAAAAAAAGTTTAGGCTCTCTGAACTTAGAATTTAATCACACACCTTTTACTAAAGATGGTTTTTAAATTGTGTGTTTGAAAATGCCACTTTAAGAAAGTAGGCATTTTCGTGTTTAACCATTCTGTGTGCCTCTGCCTGCTTGTGTATTGACTGTCTGGTTTTGGAGTGACAGGGGCTGGGGAGGTGCATTCTCTCAGACAGAGTAGGGGGAGGAGTTCTCACTAGCACCTGAATAGGCCCGGTCTGCATTTAGAGTGGTGGGAGGAGATTTCCCTTGCATCTGAATAGGGCCTGTCTGCCTTACACAATACTGTCTCCACCTCCTGCCGGGCAGCTGCACCAGAGAGGACAGAACTGGTTTGGACTGGGCTCAGAGACCCTTCCACAAAGAGAACAAAGACATTTTGGGGTATAAGTATTAGACCTAAAACCCCTGAACTTTAGACTACTTCTGGAATCAAGAGGAACCTTTGCCAAGGAGAAGAGCTCGAGAAACTGAGGAGAAGTACTGCCCTTGCTGTGTGTCTGGGGTTGGCCTGCAGTTGCTGTTTATGCCAAGGAAAGGAGAAGGACTTTGCTGTGTGCTGTGTCCCATGCTTGAGGAAAGTCTCCAAGGGCTTGAGTAGAGCTTGCCTCCTGTTTTGAAGTCTCAGGAACACAAAGACTTCATCCCCAGCTCCCCTGTACTTCCTTGCTGGGAGTTCTGACCTGCCAGGAGTGCCTGTGGCTGTGTGTGGCCTCTGGAGGTAGTTTCTGCTACTGGGAGCTGGAAAGCAATGCAACAACAAGAAAATCGATGCATCGCTATTCTTGCGACAGTTTTTTTGACGCAACGCCGTGGTGCGAGAAGAATCTCCCCGCACCGCCGCGCCGCTGCTGAAACCCACGCAGCGCCCCCATTTCTAACACATACATAGACAATATTATTTTACCAATTCACAGAAAACACATTACATATAATCATCATTCCATACCCTAGAAACCTTCAAACATTAATTAATTGTGCAATTCATTCCATACCTATTTATACCGACAAAAAACAGTTAGGGCCTTATTTAAATCTTGACAGACGGGTTATTTTGTTGCAATTCTATCCTGTGGGATTTATATTTCAGCGGATGGGATATCTGTCACCATTGTGATGGAGTAACGTGTCTGCCTTCAACAGTATTGATGATGCTAAACCACTGTTTCAGTATTCTTTGATAAAACTTACATTTTAATACTTAAGAGACCTAGTTCAAGCCTTACCACACTATTGACTGTGCCCTTCAGGCGGCCGAACCAGTTCTTCCAGATGGTCATTTCCACTATTGCAGGCGCCTTATATCTCTCTTGTGCAATCCTTATTCCCTTAGAGCAACATGTTTATTATTTTTAGATTATAAGTCTCCCTCAAGACTTCTACAGACTTGTGTCCCAGAGCAAAATCCATCCTTCGTAGCGCCGCTGCAGCGGCTTTCCCTCTATGTTCTAGACGGTCAATGTAGGGCTTAAAATTTGGGTTGCTTATAAAATCATTTCTAAGTACAAATACTTGTTAACCATCTCAAGTTGTTCCTCATTCAGACAAAACCTCTGACTTAATTTCTGGCTGAGTTTATTAGATAAGACCATGGCTTTATCGTTAGAAACATTTATAATCAATTAGATTTCAGCACAATATTTTGCAAATTCATTTAATTGTCTTTATAGACCTACTCTTGCAAGATCCATTAGAATTGTGTCATCCGCTTAAAATATATGCAAGATGGTTTCATTCCCATGTTTTGGTGGGAACAAACAGGTCAACCTCAATATTGTTGGGGCATCTGCTATATGTTTGAAAAAAGAGGGGCGCTAAGATGCATCCTTGCCTTAGTCCATTTAGTGCACTTATTTTTCTTGACAGTGCGCCGTTGGTGCCCAGTTCTTTTCTTGTCCAAGACTCTTCCTGCAGTTGGATTATTCATTTAAATAAACACACTCGTATCTTCCAATTTTCCATTTTTTCCACCGATGGGCCGATTGATGCTATTGAACACAGTAGTTAAATCAACGAAGGCCACATAAAGAGACTACTTTCTTTTTAGAGAGTAATCCTTAGCCAGTGGTGCAAAAATCCCATCTGTGGTTGAATAGCCTTCCTAAATCCCAGCTGCCTCTTCTAGAGAACGGCCTCATTTTGTACCCATTCTTCAAGACCTTTTAGCAGAGGTTTCACATATATATTACTTAGAATGTTTAACAAGGCAATCATTTGGTAATTCTTTGGGACATCTCGGTGCCCTTTTTGAAAATGTAGACCTGTATGCTGTTCTTCCAAGTATCCAGAATTTTATTTCCGTTAATTACTGCCTCTAACACTGGGGTAAGAACCTGCGCCCACAGATTGGGATTTAATTTAGGTATATCAGTGAATAAAAAACTGGGCATTGAGCCCATATTATTGTAATTCTTGATTATATCTCCAAATGCTTTTGTTTATACAATTAGCATAATCTGTGTGATTTTGAGAATAGCTTCCTCTTTTACTTTAGTTTCCCTTTTAGGGACCCTTTTGGGTTCATTTTGGTTCTCGTTATAGATCTCTGAGATATATTTAATCCATACCTCTTCATTTCTTTAGGCACTCAAGCGTTTTTCCTATAAGGTTCCAGAAGGATTTAGCTCTCCCTTCCCGTAGTGTCAATATAATTTCTGTCCATTTCATTTCTTTCTCATACCAAATCACTCTTCTAATCTCCTTTCTATATTATTTTCTGTGTTGTTTTATTAAGAACTTTCTAGTGGCATGATCGAATTTAAAAGTTTCTCACATTTTCTTGTGTAGGTTGACTTTTGCCTTTTTTCTGGGAACATTTTTTCTTTTTTAAGTTATTACCTTTATTTCCTTTGTTGCTTGCACAAGATCTTATAGCACATTTTATATTTTCATATTCCTCAATTTTACCTTGTGGTTTCTGCTCCATATATACTTGCAACAACACTAAGATCAATCTAACACTTTGTTTTTTTCAGTTGTGATGACCAAATCACCCTTCTCTCATTCGTACATCGTATCTGATGACTGTTGTACTAGATTTCTTTCACTCTTATGGGATGGAGCATTCTTGACATGAGATGTCTATGATAACTCCCAATCCAATCCCCAACTTCCAAATCCCTCACCAGGAAGAAATCTTCAAATAAAATTGCGCAATAATCGATAAGGTATGTAAGTCTAGCAGGCTGATCACTTTTCATTCTCCCATTTATTATCAATATGTTAAGACACTTAAAAACTGTTATTAATTTATTCAACTTTTGGTTGCCTTTACATTTTTTCAAATATTTGATGTGGGATGCCTGGACCTTTTCCAATCTCTAATTGGGACTCTTCAACACTCTCAAAGTATGAGATTTTGCCATTGAAATCCACTAAAAGGAATATGAGAACTGAAGGAAACTTAGCGCCGTTGTCCCAGTTAGAAAAACTGAGGGGCACATTTGCCATTATTTCATACAACACAGTGCAGCCAGGGAACTTGCTGCGCTAGGCTGCATGAAAGGGTGAGTGCAGAAATGCTCCATTTTTACAAACATGTGGAGCATTTCTGCTCTTTCCTTGCACTGGCGCACTGTGTGCTACCTTGCGTCAATGGAGGAACCCTTGTACCATTGTACAGCACATATGGAAAGAGGAAGTAAGAAAGAAAAATAAAGATATGTCTCCTAGTTTGCCTCTGTCAGGTAGGCACATCAATTTGGCACAAATCCAAGTTTGCAAGTCTTTGTAAATCTAGGTTTGCATCAAAATACATGGATGGATGCATTGGAATCACCGTGCCCCACCCATGTAATACCTACCTGACACAGAGTAGCACAAGGCAGTGCAGTGCACTGCATTGCATTACTTTGTATTGTAAAGTGGCTTTGCATGGCTTAGTAAATGCCAAAAATGATTTTGTGTTGGGGCTGAGCCACAAAAGTGACGTAACCCCAATGCAAAATAATAGTAAATCTTTGCCTAGATTTTTTAATAACTTTTCATGGAGGTTATTTGATGGAAAATATTTATTCACTCTAATTAGATCTTTAGTGCTTTTTGTGTAGAGCATCCTTTGGGATGCTTAGCTCTTGATATTGCAATGGTTATAAAATCTGAAAATTCCCCAAAATTCCCCCAAAAATTTCAAACTCTTAAGCTCGGCTTTTATTGTCAATAATAACAACAAACCTCCTGCTTTCTTACAAAATTTCTCCTTTACAGCGTTCACACTATAGGCAAGAAAATATTTACGCAACACGTTCTCTGTTTCTCAGTTTTCTGCAGGGCTGCAAACATAATTTCTTTCTCTTCCAAATTTGAGTTTAGACATGTTTAGTTCTTTTCAGGCCAGCTATATTCCAGGACAGAAAGTGAATAATGTCAGTGTCAGGATCTCCATGATTTAGGTTTCGGTACCAGTCTCCTTGGACCTATTGCTGCTACAATTTAATTCCTGTCGTATTCATTCGTCCTGGCAGATTCTTTCATTTTAACTTCTGCATATATTTATCAAACCATATCCGGTTTGATTATGAAGATTCATTCACCAATCATTTTATCATGATTGCTTTCGAAATAAGATCCTGGATTAATTGTGGCTTTGTCATCACAATGGCATGGGACTGTTCCAAATGATGTTTCCACTTCCTGATGTTTAAAATTGGTATTTTGTTCCTAACATGTCATAACTCATCAATTGACTTTGGTATTTCATCATCCACAATCAGTGAGTGAAAATGTACCCCGACATTCGGCCAATTTGGTGTTTCTTCTTATTTATATTAGATAGCCATGGAACAGTACTAAAAATCATCAAGATTTAGTATCAATTTAAGTATAGATCGGGATCCCAATCTTCAAATATATCTACAATTTGCAAAGTCAGAGGATCATTTGTAAGATGAGTGTCCACTAGGTTTCTTCTTCCGGGTCTTAACAAGCCTTCTTGCTTGCATGACCTGTCTTTAGTAATTTCACCTGAACATGCTTAGAATTGCTGTATTACGGATTCATTTGTTTCTATTTCAGAATCTTGGTATGGTGTCCTATTACTACTTATACCCTTTATCTCAGTAGATATCCCCTGTTGGTCACCAGTTTTATCTATCACCTTCAAGGGATCTTCGCCAGGGATCATTTCAGGTTGCTTTTTTACCTCCACTGGACTTTTTTATACACTAGGTGAAATCATGGGTGAATTTAGTATGATTTCCTAATATTGTTCTGCTATGTTATTTGCGTGAGGAATATCAAGTTGTAACACTTTTTAGCATTATTTAGTGATTCTCCACTACTATCTTCGATTTAGTTTATGAAAGCCTCTGGCTGTTTGTTGTTCTAGATGCCCTTGATTTGTTTGTTGTTATAGAAAAGATTGTGAAATCATCATTTATTTCTAGGACCTCTGTTTCTTCCTGATTAGATTCCACTCTTTTTTACTGACTGATGGCGAGAGAGATACTTCTCTTCCCATCACTTTCTCACAATCATTATAAACGTTCGTCATACTACTTAACAATAAAAACTTCCTGGGATTGGAGTACTATCATCCCTTTCTCTGGGTTCTGTTTGAGCCATTTCTTGACATCTCAATCATTTATAGTGGGGATCAAGATATTATCCTTTGTTTCTCTTGGCTTTAGGGTTGTCAGGAGCTAAAGTATTGAAATATTAATATCCATGTTATGATCAGAATCATTCACTAACTTAATTGGAAAATTCAAGATTGATTGGCATTATCATGTGTGAACCTATTACTAGCTCTTCCCACAGATTTAATCGCAGTTGATCTAAGTGGGGGCCCTCCTAGACCAGCCTCATTACTTATGGGAGACCTGCTTTCATCTGAGAGCCTTCAATAATTTTCCATCAAGGAGTCAATCATGTACAGCAGGGAAAATCTGCTTTGTTTTGGAGGCAGCATTTTGCCTATCCCTTTTTTTATGTAAGGCCTGCTCCAAGTATGCGGCTAGAGGTACGCTTGCCTTCCCATAACTCGAGTTTCCCTGATAATATCATATACATTTGATCCTTTACATCCTCCTCTCCAGCAACTTATTCCAGGATAGATCTGCTGCTCACTATGTTAAATACGTGTGTTGTTTATGTGTCATGATGTTTTCTGAACAATCTCCTTGAGTTTGAACTGAACTCCAAGATGAAATGCTGATTTTAATCACCAGCAAGTTTACTCTTCCACCATTTGCACCCTTTCACCAGTAGTCCTGATAATGTCGGCTCCTGGTCTTCCAGTGTGAATATGTAAACTTCCTCTACGTAAGTCATGGTTGCTAGTGTGAGGATGTATCTCCACGTTAAATTCACCTTCCGTACGTGCATGATCAAGAGTGACTTTCTTGGAGCTGAACAGAATTCTGCATGATGGCTCAGTTGACTGTTCCATATTCTTGTCATACTGGTCTTCAAGTGGCTATTAAATGCTCTCAGACCATATGGGATTAATCTATTTTGGGTTATTGTGAAAAGGTTGCCCTTCACTCTTCCTCTCTCTGTTATTGACTCCTTTCTTTTCACAATCCTATATCTGAGAGTCGGTAGCAGGCATTCATCAAATCCCCTCCTCGCTTACAGGATTGTCATCCTGGAGCAGAGTAGAATCTGGGCTTGTAGAAATATTGTTATTGCTGGGTTATCTGCCTTCATTCCCCAGAATGTTAGTTTATGCTTTACCATTGTTTTACCTTTTGCAACCGTTCTTTTACCCTTTTTCTTTGCAAATTACTTTGCAACCTTCTTAGCAAATTACAGAGTGCTTAAGTGCTGTCTGAAACACAAATTCAAGCTCATGCTCCTCTGATTAGGTTTTCTCAGGTGCTTTTAGACATTTTTAGATTCCTGGGTTCTCCAATATTCTCAGTGCTGTAAAACAGGAATCACTCAATACAATTCAACTTAGCTCAATTGCAGTTAATGCACTTCCCGTAATCTTACTGCACACTGCAGTTTACAGCAATAATTAAATACAATATCTATGCACAGATCCACTTAAGTCCAGTTTGAGGATGAGTCGCTCCCTGCCACCTCTGTCCTCATCCACTCACCACTGTCCGCTGCTGATCTCTGACTTTTTCAGATTGCTTGTTGCAATCGGAATGGCACTCTGGCTTATATTCAATGTCCAACCTTGTACTTTAAACTTCAAACCTTTGACCAGCGCCCCCTGTAGCCCTTTTAGGGCCTGCTATGGCCTTAGACCTCAGCTTACACTTACCTTTGCCTTGCCAAACCAATCTTCTGAGACCTTCTAGACTTAACTGTTCAAAATTGTCTATATAGTGCAACAATTGCTGTTTCAGCCTCCATTTACCTCCATTTACTGGCCTATATTACAGGCTTCCAGCTTTGGGCTACTTCCCAAAAGAAGCATTGGGTCCACCAGCCACCCACATACAGCCTCAATGTAATGAAGCTAAACCTACACCTCTCAGCCTAGACACAGTGCTGCACACTCCCCACCCTTGACCATGCCCCACACACTCCAGGGATTCACCCATAGTCTTCATTACTGCCAATGTCCCTTGGAGAAGGAGGGAGAGTGGGTCAAGCAGGAACAACACATACACCTGCCCCGGGTTGGGGACAGGTAAGGACCCCAAACCTAGCTTGTGTCAATCAATCAATCAGGGGTTTGTAAAGCACAGCTACTCACCCACAAGGGTCTCAAGGCACTAGGGGGAAGGGGGGCAGCTCTGTTGAGTGCTGGGGTCATCCAAAGAGCCAGGTCTTGAGGTCCTTCCTGAACTGGAGCAGTGTAGGGACTTGTCAGAGGTGGAGGGGGAGGTGGTTCCAGGCCTTGGCTGCGAGGTAGGAGAAGGAATTTCCTCCCGTTCTGGTCTTGTAGATGCATGGGATGGTGGCCAGAGAGAGGTCAGCTGATTGGAGGTGTCTCTTGGGTGGTTGGAAGGAGAGGCGGTTGTTTAAGTATGCCGGACCGATGTTGTGGAGGGCCTTGTATGCGTGAGTGAGGAGCTTGAAGGTTATTCTTTCGATATGGAGCCAGTGGACATCGCAGAAGTGTTGGGTGATGTGGTTGTGACCGGGTATGTCTAGGATCAGTCTGGCTGCGGCGTTCTGAACGGTCTGGAGTTTGTGGAGTAGTTTCTTGTTGATTCCGGCATAGAGGGCGTTGTCGTAGTCCAGTTTGCTACTAATGAGGGCGTGTGTGACAGGTGTTGTGGCGGGTGTTGAAGCAGGCAGAAGATACGGCATTGATCTGGTGGTTCATCGTGAGCGATGAGTCAAGTATGATGCTGAGGTTTTGTGAGTGGTCTGTCGGGGTGGGGGGCTTTCCGAGGGCCGGGGACCACCAGGTGCCGCTCCATGCGGAGGGGTGGAGCCAAGGATGAGGACTTCTGTTTTCTCTGAGTTTAGTTTCAGGCAGCTCTTCTTCATCCAGATGGTGATGGCTTTTACCCCTTCTTGGGAGTTGTGCCTGGTGATGTTGGGTTCTTTGGTGAGGGAGAGGATGAGGTAAGTGTCGTCAGCATAGGAAATGATGTTGAGCCTGTGGTTTCTGACAATGGTTGCGGGGGGGCCATGTTGATGTTGAAGAGGGTGGGGCTAAGGAAGGGTCCCTGGGGCACTCCACATCTGGTCTCTGTTGGTTCTGAGAGATAGGGCAGGAGTCTGACTCGCTGATTCTGCCTGTGAGATATGAGCATACCCAGTCAAGGGCCTTTCCCCGGATACCGGCGTCGTGGAGTGTAGTGGCTAGTGTGCAGTGGGAGACGGTGTCGAAGGCAGCTGAGAGGTCTAGGAGGATGAGGGCTGCCATTTGGTCCTGGTCGAGGAGGGAGCGGATGTCGTCGGTGGCGGCGAGTAGGGCAGTCTCGATGCTGTGGTTGCTGCGGAATCCGGATTGGGAGATGTCCAGGACATTGTTGGCTTCGGTGAAATTTGCTAGCTGGGTGCTGACAGCCTTTTGCGATGACCTTAGCTGAGAATGGAATCAGGGAGATGGGCCTGAAGTTCTTGAGGTCCGTCGGGTCTGCGGAGGGTTTCTTCAGGAGCTGGTTGACTTCAGCGTGTTTCCAGTCATCAGGGAATGTGGCAGTTTCGAGGGAGCAGTTGATCGTCCGGCGTAGTTTGGGTGCGGTGGCTCTGTGGAAGATGTGGGGTCGGCAGGGGTCTGAGGGTGCTCTGGAGTAGATGCTCTTCATGGTCTTTAGGGTGTCTTCTGTCATGAGTGAGGTCCAAGTGAGCAGGGTCTGTTGGGTGGCGTCGCAGGGGGGGATCTGGAGCAGTGCAGAAGTCTTGGTTGTCGAAGTTGTCATAGATCCTCTTAATTTTGAGGTGAAAAAAGGTGCTGAGTCTGTTGCAGAGGTCTTGGGAGGGTGAGATGTATGTTGTTTCGCTGTTGGGTTTGGCAAATTCCTTGATGATGGAGAAGAGTTCTTTGATGTTGTGGGAGTTAGTGAGGATTCTGCCTTGGAGGAATTTCTTCTTTGTGGATTTGATGAGTTGGTGGTGTGCTGTGGTGGCTGCTCTGCAGGCGGTGCGTGTTTCTGGGGTTCTGTTGTCGGCAGGAGTGTTTGGATTCTTGGAGTGCAGGGGTGAACCAGCTTGCTTTCTTGATGTGTTGTTCTGTGGCTTTCTTGAGAGGGTTAGTGTGTCGGCGCAGTTCATGATCCAGCGGTGGAGGTTGCGTGCCACGGTGTTAGCGTCTGGCGTTGTTGGTGGTAGGGTGCTGATGAGGGCGGAGGTGAGCTGTCTTCGGTGACTTTGTTCCAGCTTCTGCGGGGAGGTGGTGGGCGTGCTTGTGTATGGTGGGTTTTCTGAAGGAGAAGTGGATGCAGTGGTGGTCTGTCCAGAGGAGTTCTGTGGTTTGGCTGTAGAAGACGCTGTTTCCTTCAGCGAAGACGGGGTCGAGTGTATGTCCCGCTGTGTGCATTGGGGTGGTGACCAGTTACTTCACTCCTATGTTGGCGAGGTTCTCTAGGAGGGTGGTGGTGTTGGGGTCGTTGTGGTTGTCCAGGTGGAAGTTTAGGTCTCAGAGTAGGATGTAGTCAGTGGAAGCGAGGGTGTGGGGTGCGATGAGGTCAGCGATGGTGTCGGTGAAAGGAGCATGGGGGTCGGATGGCCTGTACATGAGGGTTCCGCTGAGAGTTGTCTTAGGGTTGGTCTGGATCTTGAAGTGGAGGTGCTCCATGAGGGTCTTAGTGTCAACCGGGTGGCTGGTTGTCCTGCGGAGGGTGCTTTAGTGGACAATGGCGATGCCTCCTCCTGGGCAGGTAGGGCGGTCTTTTCACAGGATCTTGTATCCGTCGGGAATGGCGGTGGCGATGTCGGGCACGAAGTTGATGTTAGTCCAGGTTTCTGTGAGGAAGGCGACATCAGGCATGAGTGTTGAGGAGGACCCAGATCTCTATGGCATGCTTGTGTAGGGAGCGCACGTTGATGAGTATGCAGTTGAGTGGTTTGTGAGCGGTGCTGTCTGTAAGGCTAGGGGCTGCTGCTTGGGTCCGGAGGTGGGTGAAGGTGAAGCAGCAGTGTCGACAGGAGATCAGACCTTGGGTATTGCTCAGCGTCAAAAGCTGACAGTTGTTGCTGCATCTGGGATTGAGAGCGTGGAGGGTGCTGGAGTCGTAGCGGTGGCGGGTCAGAGGACCAGGGTCCCTGGCGCTGGGCATGGTCAGGTCGTGGATGGATGCAGATGGGCTTGCCTTTGGCGTGCCAGCGGCGCGGCTGTGCAGTGGCCGCCATTAAGAAGGGGTTGGGGGAGGGGGGTTATTTGGGAGGTGGGAGCGGGAAGGACACACAGCAGCGGCATGGAGCGAGAAGAGAGCAGAGAGAGGAGAGTGAAAAGAGAAAAAAAAGAGAAAAGAGCGCAGTGAGAGCAGAGAGAGAAAAGAGGGCACAGAACAGCCAAGAGGGGAAGAACAGCAGAAGAGCAGAGTGCTCTCCCACTGGACCACCAGGGATGATGCGCAGGCTGGAGTCTTTGGGTGGAGGAGCACCTCGAACACCCTGCAACAAGAGCTCAGGGGGCAGCACTTAGTGGTGGAGCTGCACGGGGGGGGAGCAGTCACACTGACCTGGTCAGTGGTCTAGCTCCTCTTGCTGTGCAGCGACTGCCACTAAGTAGGGGTCGGGGGAGGGCGGTCAATTGGGAGGTGGGAGTGGGAAGGACACACTGGAGGGGGGAGGGGCCATGGGGGCAGTAGCAGCGTGGAGTGAGAAAAGAGCAGAGAGAGGAGTGAGAAAAAAGGAAAAAGAGAGAAAAGAGCGCAGAGAGAGCAAAGAGAGAAAAGAGAAAAGAGGGCACAGAAAAGCCAAGAGGGGCAGAAGAGCAGAGTGCATTCCCACTGGACTACCAAGGATAAGGCGCAGGCAGGAGCCTGCGGGTTGAGGAGGGCCTCGAACACCCTGAAACAAGAGCTCAGGAGGCTCAGAGGGCAGCACTTAGTGGTGGAGCTGCGCGGGGGGAGAGCAGTCACACTGACCGGGCCAGTGGTCTAGCTCTTCTTGCCATGCAGCAGCCACCATTAAGTAGGGGTCGGGAGGAGGGCGGTCATCTGGGAGGTGGGAGCGGGAAGGAGACACTGGAGGGGGGAGGGGCCACGGGGGCAGCAGCGGAGTGGAGCGAGAAGAGAGCAGAGAGAAGAGAGAGAAAGGAGGAAAAAAGAGAGAAAAGAGCGCAGAGAGAGAAATGAGAAAAGAGGGCACAGAAAAGCCAAGAGGGGCAAAATAGCAGAAGAGCAGAGTGCTCTTCCACTGGACCACCAGGGATGAGGTGCAGGCAGGAGCCTGTGGGTGGAGGAGGGCCTTGAACACCCTGCTACAAGAGCTCAGGGGGGTCAGGGGGCAGAACTTAGTGGTGGATCTGCGCGGGGAAGAGCAGTCACACTGACCAGGTCAGTGGGTGCACATGGGCTAGTCTGCCTCCGCTACAGAGTTTGCCTCTGGCCCTACTTCCTTTCACAGCTCCCGGGCACACCAGAAATCCTATAGGGTCTCCGGGGCCTAGTGGATAGTGACATAACATTAACCAGAGGCAAAGGCCAGCTGTTGAGTGCTGGAGGCTAGAGCTGCAGCTGTTGCATAAGTTATGACTTTGGCGTAGCTCTACAAAGTGTGCTTTCCCACCTGCGGAGAGACACAGGTGAACTTGATTCAATGCATCAGCGATGAATGTGAAAGACAAGTTATTGTAGCCCCGCAAGACACTATTCAATGTGTAATTGATATAGAAATATTGCTTTTGGGTTACACACAATCCCTTTAAGGGATCATGGGCACTGTGGAAACAGCAACAAACCTTATTTTGTTATTCACAGTATCACACACACTGTACTAAGAAGAATTAACACTTTTAAGTTAAAGTATTGATTACTACAGGAACAATCTGTTTCTGAGTACATCTAAATCAACTGCACAGAAAGTTATAAAAACAGCAACAAGACATGTTATAAATAACGACGATAAAATGAACATTTCTAGCATTGTTAAAATGTCATTTAAAACGTAATCTAGAACCTAACTCCCTAATGTCTACTTCTATGCGCTATACTGTGAGAGCATGGAAGGTAGAGGAACTTGCAGTCTAGAGTTTCTTAGGGGAAAGAGATGCATTGTACACCTTGTTGACACAACAGCTGTCTTTATCTGCGGAGGAATGAAGTCAGTGTTCCCCATGAAAGGCAAATACCTGCTGCTGTAGCTGTAAGTAGGTCTTCCTTCAGGCCTTGGCTTTATCACCTTCAGTATTCAGGTGTGATGTATTATCTACAAAGTGTGAAGTGTGAAGTGTGCTAGCAGCAGGGAGAGCATCTATGTCAGAATCTCAAGTGATAATCTGGGTGCAGGACCTCTCCTGACAAGTGGTCAAGTGGCAGTCCTTTAATACCCAGACCCTCATTTACGGGGATTTGGCGGAGTGACACTCCAGTGGTGCAAGGTGCTTGTAATTAAGCCTCCCAATCTTGTCAGAAATTGGAATGTCTGACATTAATTTAGCAATGTCTGACATAGATTATGTGCATCAAGCTATGTGTCCCAGACATTTCCTTATGAACATATAAGGCAAAAGGACATCAATTCAGACTACACTATTTTGTTTGTCTGTATGTGTTATTATTTAACCTTGACATGGTGAGGAGTAGACGTTTGACCCAGACGAATGTCACATTAGATGTTGTATCTATGGAATTAATTGAAGAACTGGACAATATTACAATTCCTAGAAATGTAAGGTCTGGTGACATCTGCTTTTAAAGACAGACATGACAATGATTCTGCATAAATCAGGGAAAACGGTGACATCCATTGTCGAAGTTAAGGAAGACGGCGGCCTCCATGAACTAAGGTGAGGTCTGGGCCTACATAAGATGGAGTCAGACCTTAGGGACTTTACGTCACAGCTAAGGGGCAACAGGGCTGTGGCATCCTTGCCCGCGGTGTCCCGAACAGGGAAGAGAGGCGTATCAGCGTTCTGACGTAATGTAACGTAATTCTGCTTCAACTAGTGATCTCAATGAAAGAATATATAACTATTAACAAATATATGAAATTAAAATGGTTACACAATTAATTTCCTTATTTTCTAATTTTTTAAATAATATTTTTAATGTAATTGTGAATCCCTTGGGTTGTTTGAATTAATTCTGATAAAATGTGTCAAAATATTTTTAAAACATGATTTGTTGAATGTTTAATTGT
Source organism: Calotriton arnoldi (assembly GCA_963921515.1). Classification (NCBI taxonomy): domain Eukaryota; kingdom Metazoa; phylum Chordata; class Amphibia; order Caudata; family Salamandridae; genus Calotriton; species Calotriton arnoldi. Next base: position 839,993 of record CAWUFW010002254.1, on the reverse strand, counting down.
GCAAGGGTATTTGATTATGAGGGACTTCAATGCATTAATATGTGTTTATTTAGGAATAGGTGAAATAAAAATGGTTTAGGAAATAATCCTTTTCAATTGCATCCTTTAAGGAAACGCAGATTTGTCAATTTCAAATTGGTATTGAAACGTTTTGGTTTCTTTCACTTATGTCTCATGCATAATTACATTTTTAAGTCATTGGTGAAATGGATCATTATTTACAGTAGCTAAAATATATGACCAGAGCTATTTGTTTTCAGTAAGGATCACATTTGTTGGAATTTCTCAATTCTGTAATATTGAGTTTGCTATATTTCAGTGGGGCACTAGACTATGTTTTTGTATATGTTTTTCCCAGTTTGTTGTTCATTTGTTCCCCTCAGCAGTGAGACAAGATTTGTTCTGTATTAAAACATCAGTCCAGAGGATATTACTTTTGACTTATTATTGAGGCCGAAACATTGACTTCTTTATCATTGATTAAACTTACCTATAAGATCTATTCATAGTACATTTGCCCTGTTAGGTGGTGCATAATTGGACTGAAGGTATAATATTTGAATATGTTTTTATATCTCTATTGTCTAGATTGTCTCTTGCATGCCTTATGGAATAAACTTATACATATTTATTTTGTAATCCTTGCCTCTTCATTGTACTCCTTCTTTAAGTTTTAGCAAGAAACCAAAGGGTTTTACTCACTCAACAAATGAGACATTATGGTAGAAATAAAACCCCTCAGAGGTAGTATTAGTTTTGAGTACGTGCATCTACCACAACCCTTGTGGGTCTCCTCTGTAACCCCTTTTTATAGGATTACTGGTTTTTCATCAAACCCATCTTCAAAGGAAGAAGCTAGTCCTTTGGACCTCATTCTCCAGAATCCATTGCTATAGGAAGAGAATGGCTGCAGTTTCCATCATTCAATTGGCATTACTGAATTTCCCAGAATCCATTCCTATAGGAAATAGCAGGACTGGTTTCCCATAAAAATGATCTTTAATGAAGAAGCCAGATCAGCAGACCTCATTCACCAGTATCCATCTCCAGAGGAAGTCAGATTATTAAATTTTCCAACATTCAACTATACAGAAAGTGACATCACCTCATAATCCTTCCTACTTCAATAAACATCTGAGAGTCTCCTACCACCAAAGCATCCCCTGCTACAGGCAAACACAAATGAGGGTGCTGCCATTGTAGCCCTGTTAAGGTCTGGAAGGCCTTTGGGCCATAAACCGTGCTCCTCTGCAACCATAGTGATCTCATCATGGGCCATACTCGGCACCCCACAGTACTCATCCCTACCATCACATCTAGATTTTGATCATATTAACCTCTTACAGAAGCATCCTCTCAAGATAGATCCCAACTCATACATATCCTACTAACCACCATGCAACCTTAAAGTATGGAACACACACTCCAACACATACTTATTAATGTACATTCTGCAGTAGTTCACGCTCCAGACATAGAAGATCTCATCACCTATCACAACTTTGAAGCAGTCCTTAGCACAGAAACATGTCTTACCCGATCCTTGTACATCTCAGATGTCCTTGTTTTCAGAGACAGCAGCATCCAGCATGAGGACTGCAGGAATAAGAAAAAAGAAGGCCTTGCTGTCATTCATAAGTTCTCTTGGTCCTGTACGATAGGTTAAAAAGACATACTCAACTCCATGGAGTAGCTCATATGCCACTTTCCTCTCTCTACGAGGCAGTCTGCCACATTCAGCGTCATCTACAGGCCCCATAAATTTAAAAAGGACTTCATAGACAAAGTCACTTTCCTCCTCACCACCTTGCCCATCTGATAAACCCACACCACCATCCCAGCTGACTTAAACCTCCCAGAGTACACATTTAAAAAACATGAGATTCCTCTCCTCAACTTCATCAACTCATTCAAAATGGTGTGGCATACCACCCAACCAGCACACTCAAAAGGCCAATCCAATGCAAGCCTCCAGTAAATGTGGTCTAGATTGAATACCTCACCATCTGCATCACCCTTCGCAGTGTCCATCCAAAACTCCAAAGTCATCCCAAGGGAAAACAGCAAACTTTCAGACACTTTTAACACCTCTTAACTAAAAAACCTACAGCTACATCTCATCTCTTAGCCTACCGCCTCTACCTCTGACATCAACATACCCCTAAATGACTTTAACACATTTCTGCAAAATCACCCATGCTCAACAAAACAGACATGTGCAAGCTGAACCCTTTAACACCTTCTTACTCCAAAGACCCCACTAACAACAAACTCCCCGTCTACACGCAGCAAATACATGAAACATATTTATCCCCGATAACTCCATGTTCCTTAAGTACTTCCCTCTAACACACAGTGAACTCATCAGATCAGTCAAAGCCAAGTACTATACCAACACCAGAACAGACTCCAAGACAATCAACTCCTAGCTTGTTCCTTCTATTCCACAATATAGGGAATAGTACAATGACATCAACCAAACAGAAAGTCTGATAGAACATTGACAACATTAAAGGTGCTTCTGCTCTGACACCGACATCTCTGTGTTTCATCTCAAAATCGTTATCTTTCAGACCCCTGTTTCTTGCAGACCTCTTCGGCATCCTCAGCTCCCTCTACTAACCACCACCTAAGAATATAATGTTGCGATCTTGTTCTTTATGTCCTCTCCAGAGAAGCTAGTTCACACCTATTCACCATTGTCAATGCCTTGTTCACTCAAAGCATATCCATAGACACTCTGAAGACATGCCAGATTATCCCACACTTGAACAAACCAACATTAGACCATGACGCCCTCACCTACTCCAAGCATATTATTCAACTACTCTACATTGGCAAGATCATCAGACAAGCAGTCTATGCACAACTTCAAGATCAGATAATTGACAGACATCTTCTGCACAACTACCAGTCAGGTTCAGATCACACAGCATCACTGAAACAGCTACATTTTTAATCATAGCTACCACCCTTTTGACTGCTGATAAAGATGATCCTGCCTCCTGGCATGGGTGGAGCCTTTAGATGCCTTCAACGCCCCTGACAGTCCCACCTTGTTTTACACCCTGAAGTCCTGAATACGGAGCACTGGCAATATCCTTTCCTGCTTCTCCTCCATCCAATTCAACTGACACAGGTTAGTTCACGTTGGCACCTCCAGGTCCCACAAGATCCCTATCACCTGCTGAGTGCCCCATGGTAGAGTGCAACCCACCTGGTCACCCATCTACAGTTGAATGATGGATAAGACTCACCTTGTGGTCAGTACCAGTGTCACAGGATTTTTAAGTAGAGGAATTTCAGCCTTGCTTTTCTGATACAATTGTTGTGAGTAACCCTGGGCAAAGCACTACGCTACGCTCGCGTAGTTTGCGAAGTTTGCGCTACTTCGCACAACGCGAATTGCACGTAGCACAGTGCAAACACGCGTAGCGTAGTGCAGCGGTCATTTTTTGCTTGCTCGCTGTCCTCAACTTCAAGTTGGCGACTGCGAGCAAGCAAAATGACATCCCGGCGAGACTTTTCTCGTTCGCGATCAGCAACATCAAGTTGCCGATCGCGAGCGTGGAAAATAAACCTCCGGCGAGATTCTCAACGCGGGAGGTCAGGTTTCTCATTGCGAGTGGTCGCGTATGCTCGCGACCGCTCGCGATGAGAAACTACCAGTCCGCGTTGAGAAAGCTGCCGCTCGAGTAAAAATCTACTCGAGCGGCAGTAAAAGACAGCTCGCACTGTGCAAGATGCCGTTTTCAATGATTGCACAGTGCGGACAAGCATCCGGCACTGTGCAATCATTGCGAACAGTGCACTACGCAGTTCGCCTAGTGCTACGCGTAGCTCGCGTAGTGCGAACTGCACTTTGCGTAGCTTCGCGTAGCGCTACTTCGCGAACTACGCCCACCCTTAGTTGTGAGATAATTAGTGAGGACCAATCACCTTCCATTATCCATTTTCAATATAGACTACAATGAGATTGAGCCATTTTGGAGAGCACACTGCTAAAAAATATGCATAAATCCGATATCACACCTCTGATCCTGACCATACTTTGAGGTACTAATGAACTGGAGATTTTACTAGAACAGCAGGGAAATGACACAAACAACTTCTCAAACAGTCTAATATTTTTTAATTATTACAGGAATTGCTGCTATCTAAAGCAAATGAGGTCCATGGGAAGGGAAATGTCTTAGGCAACCCTTTAGGAAGCAATTGGTCCATCAGACAAATCCTGTTAGTGACCCTGCTGTTCCAGTGTATGATCAAGCCCTCAATGAGAATTCCAGCATTGTTCCAGATGGGAGTTATAGCATGTAATAAATGGTGTGTCTTGGGTTTCCTATGTGTGAATCTACAATTGACAAGCACGGTTCAAATCACAGTGTTGTCCAATGTATGAGGTGTTGGTTTGAGCACACAGTATAGAAAGGACTTGAAAATCTCTGTCACCCAAGTAGCCATTCAGTATGTCTTGCTCTAGTATTAACTAGGTAGGAGGTGGCACCAACTATAATTATAAATGTATCAATTATGACAAGTGGAGTGCCAGATACTATGAATGCATATGTGCAGTAGGCATAAACCACAAGACCACATATGGGCCGGCAGTGAGTTTATATGATTTCAGGCTTGGACGTCTCCTAACCCACACATATGATTTAACAGCAGCATTGATCAGCGATAGCATGGAATGTGTATTAACCCCTTGACCGCGATCGGAATTCCGCTCGTGTGCTGGACATTCCGATCGCGGGTGGGGTCGTGACGAGCTCAGCTCGTCATGCGCACAGCGCTACCGCGCAGCATGACGAGCTGAGCTCGTCATGAGCACGGAAGGGGTTAATAAAAGCATCATTCAAAATAAATAGCTATACTACCACCATTTTCATGATCTGAACTCTACCACACATAAATAGGTGAATGTTAGACCTGGCATCCTTGGCGTGGTTTCCCTTGACTTTTTGCCTTCATACCTCCTGTTTTTACTGTTTTTGCTGGCTTTAGGAATCTGGGCACTTTACCCCTGCTAATCAGTGCTAAAGTGCATGTGCTCTATTTTTAAAGCATGGTAACATTGGCTTATCCACAATTGGCATATTTAATTTACTTATAAGTCCCTAGTAAAGTGCACTACATGTGCCCAGGGCCTGTAAATGAAATGCTACTAGTGGGCCTGTAGCACTGATTGTGCCACCCACTTAAGTAGCCCTTTAAAACATGTCTCAGGCCTGCCACTGCAGACCATGTGTGTGCAGTTTTAAACAGCCATGTATACCTGGTAGGGTAACCTACTTGCCAGACCCAAATATTCCTTTTTAGTACATGTAGACCACCCCTAAAGTAGGCCATGGACAGCTCATGGGCAAGGTGTAGTGTATTTAAAAAGTAGGACATGTACTTTTAAGTTTTACATGTCCTTAAATTTGTTTTTCACTACTGCAAGGCCTATCTCTCCCATAGGATAACATTGGGATTGCCTTATTACATTTTATAAGTGTAATTTTCAATTGGGAAGAGACGAGACCCCAAGTTTGGTGTCTCTGGAATCACAAATTAAAAAAATATTTTATGGTGGAGTTGGATTTTATATTGCAATTCTGAAAATGCCACTTTTAGAAAGTTAGAAAAGTAGAGAGTGTTTTGGACGTGCACTAAATATTGATACCTTCAAAAATAACCACCTTTCATCATTAAGTGGTTATGGTGCTTTTATTCCACCTTTTCTTATTTCATTCAAAGTACAAACATGTTAGACATTTGATTCATGTCATAGAGAAAGATACTGTACAATACTATTGGAAACAAATGAAAATGACATAATGCACATTTCAAACAAAAACACATCAAAAAGCAGACAAATGTATACAAAAAACACAGGATGACGGACAACAGACCAGTCCTTATTTGTAAGGCAGTGCAAACAATTAATACTTATTATGGATGCGACATGCCGGGTACAGCTAGATCACACAAAGATTACAACAGGCAGAATGTCCTGTTTGTATGACGCGTTTCTGAACCCAATTCAGTTTAGGGGTTCTCCTCAGGACCAGGACAAGGTCAGACACAATTACGGTGGAGGAATCAGTTAATGCCTTTGGTTTGGTAGCAAGTGTTGAATACAACCACAGGATTGGAAAGTTGGCATTTTCTTACTGTAACTGTTTGGTAACAGCTAGCTTTGTGCATTCCCTCTAGACAGCAACACACACAGGGAGCTTAGGTGGCAGGGTATGCCCAGACGTGAGTCCCTTGCTTACGTTGCCACTAGATTCAAGCTAGCCTGGCTGATGAAGGGTGTTACCCCGAACCCGGTCCCAGGATGCTTATTTCCAGTCCAGGGAAGACCTGGCTTGGCAGTTCGGGCTGCACTGTTCCCATGAGGGACAGGTTCAAGACTGATTTGCATATGGCTGGGTCTGAACTGGGGTGACAAAGTGAGCTAAAGAACGATGATGGATTAAAGACAGATCTGTGACTGGGGGTGAGTGGCTGAAAAGTTTCAGCGCTCTGTCCATCACCTCTTTGTGTTTGCTTTGTTTGCCCTAACTTGGTAGGGTATGCCCAGACGTGGGTCCCTTGTTCACTTTGCCACTGGATTCAAGCTAGCCTGGCTGATGAGGGGTGTTACCCTGAAACCAGCCCCAGGATGCTTATTTCCAGGCCAGGGAAGACCCGGCTTGGCAGTTCGGGCTGGACTGTTCCCATGAGGCACAGGGTGAAGACTAATTTGCATATGGCTGGGTCTGAACTGGGGTGACAAAGAGAGCTAAAGAACGATGATGGATTCAACCTAGATCTGTGACTGGGGGTGAGTGTCTGAAAAGTTTCAGCACTCCATCCATCATCTCCTTGTGTTTGCTGTGACTGATGGGCCATCCACATCCTCATGGGCCATCCTGGGTAGGATGGAAGGGAGGAGCTGACACACTTGAAATGGCTGTGTCCTGTCCCCACACAAAGGTCTGCATCCCCCCCTGTTGTAAGTCTGGAGCCAAAGGCATCTTTTTGAAGTGTCCCCCACTTCAAAGGCTCAACTGGGTATATAAGTACTGGACCTCTGACACCACCAACTCAGAGCACTCTTGGAACTGCGTACATTCTGCCAGGAAGAAGGACTGCTGTACTGCTGGCGGAACTGCCACTATGCTGGACTGCTTTGTTGTGCTGGGAGTGAGAAAGACTGGACCTGCATCTCTACATCCCAGAACCTAAGTATCTCCAAGAGCTTGTTAGCTTGCCTCCTGTTCTGAAGTCTCAGAGATAGCAAAGACTTCTCTTTCGCCTACAAACAGCACCTGGACTTTTGCTCTGCCAAGTGTTGCCAACCCAGTCCTGGGCCCATAGAAGAGAGTGTAAAGTGCTGGATCAGCCATAACCTTCGCATCAACATCGTTGCACCGATCGGAACCAGCGCATCGCTGCCGTTGTGGGAACTAAATCGACCCATCGCACGTGGAACCGCCCCATTGCCCCCGGAACCGCTGCTTTGCTGCCACTGCATGGAGAAGATTAACTCATCACCTCTACAGTGTGGAGAAACCCGGTGCATTACATTTGGAAAGGCCGCACCTTGGAACAGGTGCATCACTTATGGAACCGATGCATCACCGCTGTTGCGTGGAGAAATCCAGTGCATCACCCCAACTGCATGAGGATCATGTACGCATCGCTCAGCTACACCCCACATCTCATTGTTTACGACCATGATCAAGGTGCTTTTGCTTAGCGGGCCCTGCGTGGGTCCTGTTTCCAGCCCTCACTTCATCGTGGTCAGCCTGAACTCTTGACTTTGGCCCGGTCCAGGGTGACCAATTAACTCTTTAAGTGCTTAATGTTTTTAAACGCTATTTTTGCATTTAATCTTTAAAAATTCATAGCTCGACTTCCATTGATTGGATTTTTGTTGTTTTGGTCTTGTTTTATTTATAAATTTATAACTTTATTCTCTATTGTTCTATTGTGGAGTCATTTTGTGGTGTTTTCACTATTTTACTGTTTGATGTTTTACACAAATGCTTTACACACTCCCTCTTAAGTTAAGCCTGACTACTCTGTGCCAAGCTACCAGAGGGTGAGCACAGGATACTTTAGGGTGTATTTTGACTTACCCTGACTTGGATCCCGTTTCCTGCTTAGACAGGATTCATACCTTTGCCAACCAGAATCCCAATGTATATCAGTGGAGATGCATCCATCTTGAAAAGATATTTTGCATTCAAGCCATCAAATGATTTAGATTATCATGCATTATCTTCTCTACTCCCTTTTTGATCAGGATCCCAAAATACTCAAGTCCATTGGGGACCAACCTCATGTCATAACTGCACAGATGCTTAAGTTGCGGATAGTAAATTGGTCAATGCTTCATATTTCGCACAAGACTCAGAGTGCTGGGAAGCCCGTTGGGTAGCCATGTGCTTTAGAATTGCTGAGAATAGAATAGAATTTATCCTATAGCGAGAAAAAGATGAGTCTGGAGACAGAACAAACCACAGACATCAAAGGAGGAAGTGAAACATTCGGTTTAATGAGAGTCAGTAATGCCTAATTAGTATCAAGAAAAGCTTCAACTGGGCCTACAGACATATGTACTTTCCAAATCCTCAGAGGCTCGAATCGGTGAAATTAACTTGCTCAGTCGGTGTCTATACAGCCATATTTATTTTGGAACTTAAATCCTGCCCTAGTTCCATCACCTTTAACCTTTGGAAAAGGTCCACTCTAAGCAACACTAGGAAAAGTGTTGTACTCCAGGGGGGTTAAACTTACTATTCCCACTCCAGTTTAAGCAACAGTAAAGAAAATGTTGCACTCTGCAGGGGTTAGATTTACTATTCCTACTAAAATCTACACAACATTAGGTCAAATATTGGCCTTTGAATGAACTACAAATGAATTATACAAATTATTATTAAATAATATAAATAACTACTACATAAAAAATGAACTCATACGTAAGAAATATTGCATATATTATTAAAAAATAATTATTAAATAATAAAGTTAAAACCTGTAAAAATTCAAACGATTGAAATATAAACTATTTCCCTACCTAAGCAAATATTTTTAAATAATAAAAAAAAATTGTTAACTCTTAAATACAGTATATAAAAATACATTTAAAATAAATTATTATTAAAAACACTTAACAGCAAATTAAGGACAAATCCAAAAGTAATAAATGTGAAACATAATATCTTCGACATTAAAAAACATATGTAATTAACACAAAATTAATTAAATATTATTAACCATTGATAAAGTAAACATCTAAATGTTAATACCTTCCAATCCTTACACCAAAACAACAAACAATAAAAATGTACATAATTATTAAGAAATAAAAAATGTATTTCACATTCAACAATAAAATTAAAGTAATTACAATCAAATGTAATTCCCACCCTATTCCCTGACATACCCAAAGCCCTGCTACATTATAAATTACAAATTTAATTTAAAAAAATGATTACATTTCAAATTTTAATTTAAAAAATATTACCAATTACGTTACAAATATTAACAACTTAAATAAATATTTTAACTAAGATATAATAAAAGAATGTAAAAATTATATTAACAACTATATTTAAGTAAGCTATAAATACCTAAAAACAGTATTCTTGACAATATTTACTTACACAATATTTTTGTTTTAATGATATTCTTGATGCAAAATTAAGATATTGCAATATTTGCAGCTCAATATTTAGTCCAGTCATCTGTGCAGTGGAGGCGATGTTTCATTCTCTTTTCTAAACCTTTGTACTTTGTGCTGGAAGTCATTATTTATTTAGGTGTCAGCAGAGGGGAAAATATGTCCCAGATCAAGGCCTATCTGCTCTGAAGAGTGGTCTGACAGACCGCTTTCCAATATGTCACTTCATTAACTTTCTCCACATTCAAGGGATTTTTCCCCATGATAAATTACTGTGGATTGATGTGTATACTTTACCTAAGTTCTACTGAGTCTTTCAAACTATAAATGTAATTAGCAGCATGAGCCCTATCTGGGGAAGATGGCTGGTGCCTTTAAGTTCTTCTAGTGACATTCAACCTTGTTGGAGAGGGAGTGAGTTTGTATGACATGGAAATTTGAATTCCAAAAGAATCTCTACTTCCATCAAATCACATTAGCTGATTTTCAGCAAGAGGTAAAGAGAAAATGAATATGGTGGAAATCACCGTTTTTCTGGTTTACCGGTTAATTGGTATTCTTTAAAAAGTCAAAAGGCCTAATTATGAGTTTGGCGGTTCAATGGACCGCCAAACCCTAAGTGGTGGTGCAGCTACTGCCGCACTGGCGGTGCGACCGCCGTATTCTGAGTTGGGCAGTCAGACCACCATGGGACAGCTGCTACCGCCAGGGATCCGCAATCACTGGCGGTCTTGTAGTGGTCTTGATGCCCGCAATAAGCTGGCAGTGCCGCTGCGAGTTATTACGAGTTTCCACACCAACACAGTTTTCATGTCGATGAGCCCACCATAAAAACTGTGGCGTGAGGAAACTAAGGAGGCCCTACAGGGCCCTTGTTGCCTCAGGGCCATAGGGTGCATGCAAGGGGGTACAAGGTGTGCCCCCCTGTGTGCATGCACCCCAGTTCCTGCACATCATGGACTGCGCCAGTCCATGCCGTGCAGGAACGGTCTTTGGCTTTCCCATTGTGTTGCCTTTCTAAGGCTCACCACCTGGAACTGCCAGAGTACCGCCCTCCAGACCAGGAGAAAACTCATAATCTCGCGTGCGGTTGGCAGTCGAGTTTGGTGGTGTGGGAGCGGAGTGATGGCGTGGCGACCCGGTCCCACACCGTCAAACTCGTAATCAGGCCAAAAGTCTGCTAGGTAGTTGATTTAGAAAATAGGATAAATTCTGTGCCAACATGGGAAAACCAATTATGTTTGGTTCCAGGTGTGAAAAAAAAGTCCTGGTAGATGTAATTTGCCTATTTTGAATGTCTCCCCCATAGCCAGTCACAAAGATATAGTTCAGCAAACCATTACTAATTGGTGAAGAGGAGGTAATGTAAGCAGTGAAAACAACAGGCTGTTTTAGCAACTCTAGCAGTCTACCATCCACCAATGAGTTTTGGTCTCTCGAGGCAGGCATTTTTTAAATGCACTGTTCTGGCCCTGTCGCAGCCTGCCCACCCTGCCATGTACTTTCCATGAGTGAATTAGAAAGCTTCTTGTACAAGTTTGAATCCTGCTTCAAGTTACTGCCATGATTTTCCTTGGTCATTAGGTGTCGATGTGAATTCCTAAAATGGCAAATATGCCGAAAGTGATTTGCTTCTGCCTTCTAAATATAGAAACAAATACAAGTTCTGTAGGCAGTCCTGATTCAGAGTGCAGCTTTAGAAGTTTAAGTTTATAAGTCTGCCCACCTCCTACGTACAGTAAAACTGTTTCCAATTTTGCTGACGGATGAGTGATCTTATCTAATGCCTCCACTGATTCAGAGAAGGCTTGCACCATCTGACCCTACAGTGACTCAACAGAGACCTAACTAATACAAGCAGAATTCAGCCCTGAGTAGAGAGCCACTAATTCGAAGCAACTATTTTCAAATCATTTTAATAGTATCACCTGAGCTACTTCTTCCTCACTTGTAAATAGTATTTGTGTACAGCGTGTTGTAATTCTTTTATTTTCTTTCATTTATATATCAGACTTATAGTGTTGTCAAATTCAGGTATTGAAGCACTTTAAAATGGAAAAATACAGGTAGATAAAAAAAGGAAACTAATTTAAATTGGTTATAGGATAACAAGGAAAGGAAAGAAAATGATGGAGAGCCAGCAGTAGATGATTAAGGAACTTGAGTTCACCTGTTACTGCTGAGAAAATCTGATTAATGGAGTTACAAGAAGTGATGGTTTGAGAGAAAGTAAGCTTACAACTGCATGAAGAGGTATGTTGCAAAGATTCGAGCCATCTGATTGGCTGGCTTCAATTACACTTTTTGTGACGAAGGCCATTACAAAATGCTAAGCACGAAGCTGGTATCCTGTAAAAAAGTAACAGAGAGGATAAAAGGAAGCAGCGGGGGAGAATTACCTGACCACAGGAATGATGTGGGCATCCTAGTGGAGCAGATGCTGTACCCAAAATCCTAACAAGTGTCCCATTTTTCTGATGAAATTCATCAATCCTATTTTAGATCTACCCATTCACAGGTTGAGCCACAATTTTTTTTTAAATTAATATGGTTGTTTAAAAAAATCAGGTGCAAATATGCACGGCAAGGACCATGCACAGTGCATACTGTGGATTCTGGGCTGGCGCAATGCCTGAGAATGTCTGACAGTCCACAGAGAGTTGGATGCAGGGTGTTGCCAAAGGGCAGGTCCTGCAGCCACCCCCTCCTGCCCTTGAGTGAAGCCATGTGCACTGGGTTTTGTCTCTCGGAGAAGGATTCGGTGTAGAGTCTAACCGAAGGGCAGACCTTGTGGCCAGCCTCACTGCTCACAGCCTTCCACTCTGGGCAGCAGAGGTTGGCCCAGTGCTTAATTTGAGCCGGTGCTTTCCGGTGCTCAGCACTGGCACTTAATTGGTTTCCGGTGCTCGGCACCTAATTGTCAACACCATACTTACAACAGTCTACCACATGGTGGCACTGCTCATCTTATTTAGAGATGAGCAGAACAAGGGTTGTTTAGGAATACGATATACATTAAAATTGCTAATACCTACCTCCCCAGCCATTTCTTTAGCTTTGGGGACCTGGAATAATCGGAACTGTCACATTTACTTGCGAGAGAGATGGTTAGTAGTTGTTTTGGCAGTGATGACAAGGGCGATGGGTGGTGCAAGCTGCAGTGGCCTCCTTGTCAGAGCCCTGGCACTTAATATTTTACAAATTAAGCACTGGGTTGGCCACTTTCAAAGCATTAAGCATAGACGTTGACATAAACTATGTCCTGCAGCCAGCAAGCGCTGTCTACATCCAAAGCCATGAAGAGCAGGGACTGCGCTCATAAAAGATGAGTGTAGTACATCATCCCCCCAAAAATATGTACAGAAATTCACTGAAAGAAATTTGGTAAAGAGAAGATATGGTATCTTCTACCATAACACCATAACACGTGCTTAAACAAATCTGAAATTCCCTTTGAAAAATCACAGTCAATGTGCATTTATAGTTCCAAAAGAAATTCTAAAACAAATCTAAGATTTCACAGTTCTGTCTAGGTACATAACCCATGGCTCAGGCCCTGCTATGAAAACCATAATTTACCCACCATATACACTAAGGAACAACAGTCTCATATTGTAAATACAGATTGAGAAGTGTGAGGTCAGAAACACCTTAAGTTCAAGTAAATTCAGATGGACGTGAAAAAAGTGAGTTTTAAACAATTGTATGAAAGAGGTAAAAAGATATCAAGGTTTTAATTACATAGGCATAAGATAGTTCCTGGACGTACTTTAAAGCAAATAGTGCACAGGAAACATTACGCCAAATCAATTCAGTACATTAAACAGTCCGGCTTTAATTCAGATTGACATTTTGATTTTTTGATAGACTCCAAGAAATTTTGCTTCTCACTTTAGCAATCAGCTTGTTTCAATATTAGAAATAGCAACACATGGCACGAAGCCAAAGGCTTGTCCGTTTCAATGGAGCAAAACAATGATCTGGACATGCAAGTTACAGATGTTTCAGTCGTAAACCACTCAGGGATTGATAATTGGTTAAGCAAGGCATTTCAGTTCAAAGGGAGGTCACTTGCTGTCGCAATTGTTGGCTACACTAGGCAGAGCTTTGTGACTGGATCAGCGAGGTTAAAAGCTTTGGAAATACATGGCAGCGCTTCGGAATGTTCAAAGGCGGAAAATTCAGATGAAGAAACATATCCGTCAATCAAAGAAAACATCATGATCAGATGAAAAAGGCCAGTGGTAAATGAGGACAAGGCTGTTTGGTGTTTGTCTCTAAATCCCACTTCTACACGAATGAAGAGCACTGAAACATATTAAAAACAAATATTTTTTATCTAAACTACTCGAAATATTTATATACAAAAACCTTCTTAAACTAAGTTGCTTTCATAAAGATTTTTATAATATGGCTTTCTCAATCTACATTATATTACATTATTTGCAGACCATATATAATCTTTGCTTGACCTGGCCCTTTCTGCAGGGTAACCCCAGATTTTTGCCTTCCTTGACGTTCCTTTGCTGAACTCGTTTTTGTTGCCTTTTAGAACTTGTGCACTTTTTCCCTGCTAACCAGTGGTAAAGCGCATGTGCTCTACATTGAAAACATGGTAAAATTGGCCCACACCTGAATGGTACATTACATTTTCTTATAGATCCCTAGTAAATGGTTCTACATATATCCAGGACCTGTAAATTAAATGCTACTAGTGGGCTGCATTATTTATTGAGCCAACCCCTAAAGTCACCCATTAAAACATGTCTCAGGCCTGCCATTTCAGTCTGTAGTCCAGGTCTCAACTGCCATTTTGTCCTAGCAAAATAAACACTTTGCCAGGCCTAAACCTTCATTTTTAATACTTATGTCACCCTAAGATAGGCCCTAAAGGCTCACAGGGCAGGGTGCCAGGCATTTAAAAGGTAGGACATGAGTGTTTAAGTTTTACATGTCCTTACAGTGAAAAAACTCCCAAAGTCGTTTTTCACAGTTGAAAGGCCTATTTCGCCCATAGTTTAACACTGTGTTGCCATATTACACTTAATAAGTGCTGACTTCATATTGGGAGCAAAGATATGCTACTTACACTGAAATTAATTGTATTGTAAAATACCCTTTAATGGTAAAGGTAGAATTTAAGTTTCTATTCTGAAAATGCCACTTTTAGAAAGATGCAAAAGGAACAAATGATGGACAGAATGCTCAACAATGCAACCATTCACCCCCAGTCACAAGGATCTGGGTTTAATACATTGTTCTTTTGCTCAACACGCCACCTCAGTTTGGACCCAGCCATATGCAAATCCGTCTTGACCCTGTTCCTCATGGGAACGGTCCAGATCGAACTGCCAAGCCAGGTCCTTCCTGGACCGAAAACAAGTATCCTGGGATCAGTTCCGGGGCATCACCCCTCATCAGCCAGGCTAGGTTGAATCCAGTGGCGCAGTGAGCACGGGACCCACATCTGGGCATACCCTTCCCACTCAGGGCAACAAAAGCAAAAGGAACAAAGGATGGACGGAATGCTGAAGAATGCAAACATTTACCCCCAGTCACAAGGATCTGGGTTTAATCCATTGTTCTTTTGCTCACCAGGCCACCCCAGTTTGGACCCAGCCATATGCAAATCAGTCTTGACCCTGTTTCTAATGGGAAACAGTCCAGCCCGAACTGCCATGCCAGGTCCTCCCTGGACTGGAAACAAGCATCCTGGGACTGGTTTGGGGCATCACCCCTCATAAGCCAGTCTAGCTTGAATCCAGTGGCGCAGTGAGCACGGGACCCTCGTCTGGGCATTTAGCCTATTTAGCCTTGTTACAGTTGTTTAAGCCATGGCGAACTGAAAGTGAGCTACTTGGAGAATTTGGCTGTTATGAAGACTCATCCAACACTGTCAAAGACAGCATTGAGTGCTCTGTGGTTCCAGTGTATATTCAAATGTTGGGAGAAGAGATTGAACAAGAAGAAACAATTGCTGCTGAGATAGCAAGAGAGAGTCAAAGTTCAGCACCTGGAAGTCAAGGTCCTCTTGAACAGCCAATAATTTAAAATGAAGCTGCAATAGCTATGAATGAGATAGTGAATGAAATGCAGCAAGTACGACAAGAAACTGTGGATCTAGAACTACTAATACAGCAATTGAATGCAGATCAGAATGACAATTTTGAAGAGGTAAAAGGAGAAGTAAACATGGATTTCTGCATGAGAAAAAAAAGCTGTGATGCTTGTCATGAAGTGGCACAACTATTAAAGAAAGTAAAGCTACTAATTATTGATGAAGTCAGCATGGTGTCTAACCTAATGCTAGCTTTTATACAAGAATGCAGCAAATATTAAAAACTGACTACGATGTACTTTTTGGAGGAAAACACTTAATAGTCTTTGGAGAGCTGCTACAACTAACTCCAGTAAAAGGACAACCTGTATTCAAGAAACTACTACATAATGAAACAAGGACTTTATTAGGAAGTATTGGAAATGTAAACATTTGGGAATACTTTCAATACAAAGAGTTAATCTACAAACTGCGCCAAGCATCAGATAGGCATTATGGAGATATACTAAAGGACATAAGAGTGTGAGTCCTCACAAAAGAGGGAAAGACAGTATTACAAACCCATCTCATCAAAAATTTGTTTCCAAGTAATGTTTCAGCTGGTGAAGTAATGTATAATTCTGTTAAGGAAGAGAAGCCTATTGTTTGTTTCATGCCAACTCTTGAGGAGTGTAGTAAATTCAATTAACAATTATTGCAACTAGAAAAAGAAGAGATCATTGAAATTAGAGCAAATGATAAAAGGAAACATCAAGGAGTTACAGTGCTACTAACAGAAAAACTGCAATCAAAATTGGATAGTTTAGAAAAGTCTGTGTCGAAAACTGCAGGATTAGAAAAACAGTTATGTATGTGTAAAAATTGTCGTGTAATCTTATGTCGTATTTTCAATGTTTAAAAAGGGATTGTGAATGGCGAAATGGGTAAAGTTATGAAATATATTAATTATCCAAATAGAAATAATGTGGAATACTTAGCCATAAAATTTGAGGATATTGCTGAAGTTAAGCAGATTGGTAGATGCGTTGTACATTTCCTACATGTGAAAGACTTGTATGTCCAGCGAAAGCAGTTCCCATTGTCTTTAGCGCATGCAGTAACTATTCACAAATCACAAGGTTTTAGTGTTGATACAGGTCTTGTTAATATTGGTGGTAGTGTATTCAAAGAAGCAATGTCATATGTTGCTTTGCCGTGAATTAGAACATTGTCTGGTTTATTTCTGATTGATTTTGATGAGAAGAAAGTAAGTGCTGATCTGAGCTGTGTAACGGAGTATAATCGGTTAAGAGCTCAATATGCTCCTCATTTAGGCCAGTATCCTGTGCTTCAAAAAGAAATACTGTGTCCAAAGCTGAAAATATCAAAGCAGTCTATCAGAGCTGAACAGAAAGATGAACGGAAAAAAAACAACAAGGAGGAAAGAAAACTACAGCACAATGAGGAAATAGAAGGGTATCATTTTGATAATAAATCTGGAGTGAACTGTTATGCCAATGTAGTGTTAAATGCAGTATACCATTTGCCTCCTTTCACAAATTCTATAAAGAACACGTAGATAAAAGAATGTCTTCACAACTGTGCAGTTTATTTGAAGAATTAAGAAGTGACAGAAGTATTATACATTCTGCTACTGGACTTAAAAAACTCACCGATGACTGTACTGGATCAGTAGTGTTCTCTTATAATCTTCAAAAACAACAATTGATGGACAGAATGCAGAACAATGTTATACATTCACCCCAGTACAAAGATCTGGGCCTAAATCCATCATTTTTTTGCTCACCATGCCATTCCAGTTTGGACCCAGCCATATGCAAATCAGTCTTGACCCTGGCCCAATGGGAACAGTCCAGCCCGAACTGCCAGGCCAGGTCCTCCCTGGACTGGAAACAAGCATCCTAGGACCAGTTTCGGGCTTCCAGCCCTCATCAGCCAGGATAGCTTGACTCCAGTGGCATGGAGAGCACGGGACCCACGTCTGGGCATACCCGTCCCACTCGGGATGACAAATGCAAAAACAACAATTGATGGACAGAATGCAGAACAATGTCATACATTCACCCCAGTACAAAGATCTGGGCCTAAATCCATCGTTTTTTTGCTCACCATGCCATTCCAGTTTGGACCCAGCCATATGCAAATCAGTCTTGACCCTGCGCCCAATGGGAACAGTCCAGCCTGAACTGCCAGGCCAGGTCCTCCCTGGACTGGAAACAAGCATCCTGTTTTGATTTGTTCTGCATTCCGTCCATCAATTGTGTGTCTTTTGCTCTTATAATCTTCAGCAGGATGCTCAAGAATTTCTAATGGTAATGCTAGGACTATTAGACAAAGAAGATGTGAATATCAATGAATTATTTGGTTTAACTTATACATGGACCCATAACTGTGAACATTGTGAATTTACGTCTAGCACTGAAATCAATTCAGAACGGTTCCTCTACTTGACATTACCAGATTGTAAAGCTGTTCCCTTTGAAAATGTAACTACAAACACCCATCAAGATCTGACCTGTCCAAACTGCAGATCAGAACTTAGGTCAACGTTGTTTCTACAAAGGTATGGAAAATATGTCATAGTCATGCTACAACGATGCAGAGTGGATAGTACTAAGAGGGTCATTACGATGGCGGCCGGAAAAAAATCCAACCGCCATGGTAGCGGAAAATTACCGTCCGCAGGTACCGCGGAAACACCGCCGACCCTATTAGGATCAACCGCCAAAATATTCCAACCGCGGCGGTAGGAGGCATCGAAAAACCGCCCGGAGACGGCGGAGAAGGTGAAAATCCAACCGCGACAGTCGGTAACATAGCGGAAACACATAAACCCGCCACAAGACATGCGGAGTGACCGCCAATGATATTATGATATCCCTGATGTCACAGCGGTACGTTCCACTGTTTCCGTCCGCCGCGGTCGCTAACAGTAATGAATGTGAGATACGGCGGAAAGCCTGCAGCATAGCCATCGCTGCGGATGCTCCGCCAACAAAATGGCGGCCAAGGAAAAAAACACACAATAAGGCCAGCAAATGCACACAGGCAACTAGCCCTGCCCCCAAAATAACCTGAAACATCCCAATGACACACCCCCATGGCAAATTCAAATATACAAATCACAGGACAACCCACACAGCACACCTGACAGCATTACACCATCTTGACACACCCACATAGCTGAGCATAAAACCAGCCCCTTCCCTGACCACAATCCTTTGCACTAATCCAGCCCTGAAGGAACCAAACCCTGCAGCACATAGGATAGGCAAAACACCACACATCTCACCAGCACAACAACACACACACACACCACCCACACTACCCTCACAACTGCACCCCAAAACATCAGTACAGCACACACCATAGCACCACAGAAAATGCCAAAATTCACTGACACTGAGTTGACAGTAATGATAGATGAGATAGTCAGAGTAGAACCACAACTCTTTGGTAGCACGGTCCAACAGACACCATTAGCCACAAGAACAAACATGTGGGTAAGGATAGTGGACAAGGTCAATGCAGTAGGGAATGTGCCCCGCAACAAGCATGAAATCATGAGGCGGTGGCATGACCTGAAGAGTGTTGTCAAGAAGAAGAGGGCCAAGAACCGTGAGCTGGCTGATGTGACTGGTGGAGGCCCTCCCATTCCACCAAAACCATTCTCTGCGTGGGAGGAGAAGGTGCTTGCCATACTGCATCCAGAGAGTCTGGAAGGAATACCCGGGGGAGTGGAGGCTGGTAAGTACCTACTAATGTACACCATGAAACTGCCATGTACTGTCTTGCACAACTACAAAGCTACATCCCTGAGGCACAAGTACACTCATCTGCACCCCAAAAACACACACAGGTCACACTTATTTAACATCCACTCCACCTCAAACATCACAAAGGTAGACAACATGAACTGTGTTGTATGTGTCCAGGCAAACAGCACTCCAACTCCCAACAGGCACACCCTGCCCCATCCCTCAGCAGGATGGAGCACTCCCTCCCACCCAGAAGCATGTCTCAGCCAATGTGTTCTTTACCCTCACCTAACAGGTATGTAACCATCTTTCCAGGGAGGTGCATTTGGAATAGGGAGGCCTGCACCACAACTCCCACCATGCACACCCTGCCCCATCCCTCAGCAGGATGGAGCACTCCCTCCCACCCAGAATCATGTCTCAGCCATTGTGTTCTTCACCCTCACCTAACAGGTAGGTAGCCATCTTTCCAGGGAGGTGTGTATGGAATAGGGAGGCCTGCACTACAACTCCCACCAGGCACACCCTGCCCCATCCCTCAGCAGGATGGAGCACACCCTCCCACCCAGAAGCATGTCTCAGCCATTGTGTTCTTCACCCTCACCTAACAGGAAGGTAGCCATCTTTCCAGGGAGGTGTGTTTGGAATAGGGAGGCCTGCACTACAACTCCCACCAGGCCCCCTTGTCCCACAGCTGAGCAGGATGGACTACTCCCCCCACTCAGAACCATGTGGCAGTCATTGTGTGCTACACCCTCACCTAACAGGTAGGTAGCCATCTTTCCAGGGAGGTGTGTTTGGAATAGGGAGGCCTGCACCACAACCCCCACCAGGCACACCCTGCCCCATCCCTCAGCAGGATGGAGCACTCCCTCCCACCCAGAAGCATGTCTCAGCCATTGTGTTCTTCACCCTCACCTAACAGGTAGGTAGCCATCTTTCCAGGGAGGTGTGTTTGGAATAGGGAGGCCTGCACTACAACTCCCACCAGGCCCCCTTGTCCCACAGCTGAGCAGGATGGACTACTCCCCCCACCCAGAACCATGTGGCAGTCATTGTGTGCTACACCCTCACCTAACAGGTAGGTAGCCATCTTTCCAGGCAGGTGTGTTTGGAATAGGGAGGCCTGCACCACAACTCCCACCAGGCACACCCTGCCCCATCCCTCAGCAGGATGGAGCACTCCCTCCCACCCAGAATCATGTCTCAGCCATTGTGTTCTTCACCCTCACCTAACAGGTAAGTAGCCATCTTTCCAGGGAGGTGTGTTTGGAATAGGGAGGCCTGCACCACAACTCCCAGCAGGCACACCCTGCTCCATCCCTCAGCAGGATGGAGCACTCCCTCCTACCCAGAAGCATGTCTCAGCCATTGTGTTCTTCACCCTCACCTAACAGGTAGGTAGCCATCTTTTCAGGGAGGTGTGTTTGGAAAAGGGAGGCCTGCACTACAACTCCCACCAGGCCCCCTTGTCCCACAGCTGAGCAGGATGGACTACTCCCCCCACCCAGAACCATGTGGTAGAAAGTCCACCTAAAAGATGACAACTGGACAGGTAAGCAGACAGTGCATGCACCCCACCATTCCTCAACGAAAGCATTGAGCTAATGCCAACACAAGGCCACACATCACAACAAAATACACCCCAATTACATACCATTTGATAGAATGCAGACAGCGATGCGTATATAACTGTGACAGAAACAGAACTGTGACTCAACTAAACCCATGTGTAAGCAAATCAGGGACCATATATGCACTGCACCGAATGCTATCTGTAAATTCCATAGGTGCTGAGCATGAAGGACCATAGTAACAATAAAAAGGCATGGTCTGTTGAGCAATGAAATACAAGCACGGAACATTACAAAGGTATGCATGAGATAACAATGGTACAATGTCTAGTACATGTGCATATGTAACATTTGTCAGGAAGAGTAATCAGCAAAGATGCATTACATCAAGTCGCATAGCAGCCAGTTGTCAGATGGCAACCTATCAGTTCAATACAAAGAGCTTCACGTGGGGCATGGTATCCAATGACTTGTCACACCATGGATAAAGATGTATGTACCTCCACATCATGTCATGACGAACATCATTGTGCAGACATTCAACTTATGAAATACGTAACTGTGTGTTGCATAACATGTAAATAAGGGACATCAAACACAGCAAGCAAGATGGTTGTAAGTCAATGACTATGTACCCTCTGTTCCACAGGTGACCAACAACTGACTGCAGAGGACAACAACCTCAACCTGCAGAGCCAGTCTCATCACCCGGAACATGGACACTCTGATGCGGAGTCCCTGGATTCTTTGGGTGAGGAGCTCCTAGCTGGCCCATCTGGTGTGCCAGGGCACAACCGGTCACATGACCCCACTGCCCCCCCCATCAGCAACAACATCAACGCTGACCCCTGCTGGAACGACCTGTGCCACCACCACCACCACTACCACTGTTGCCTGCAACACTCGCCCTGCCCCAGAGGATGCCCAGCCCACACCATCAACTGTGGAGGGCAGGCGTGTGGCTAGAGTGGTGAGGCAACAGGTCAGTGATAGCAGGGCAGGTGGGAGGACAAGTGGGACTCCAACACCACAGGACACTGTGACCGAAGCCCTGGCTAACATCACCAGAGTTAGGGGTACCTATGAACGCACACAGGTACATATGGGCCAGGCCCACAAAGATGCCCTGGAGCTCCAACGTCTGCTGAGGTCCATGGACAACCGTATGGGACAAATCGTGGACCTCATGGGCCAGTTAGTGGCGGTACAGAGGGACAGGCCAGTGCCACAGACCACACCTCCACCTCCCCCCGTTGCCACGCAGGATGACAGTTCATCATCCACCCCTGCGGGCACGGAGAGGGGTGACTCCTCAGACCCCACTGGCCCAGCAGGCGATGCCCCCCCTGCCAAAAGAAGAAGGGGCCGTCCAAAGAAAAACTTGGGACTCACCCGTGGCAAAGCACCTGGCAAACGCCAGTCAAAGAGCCAGCCATGATGGCAACACTCTTCACCCAACCATTGACTCTGTACACTGTCCTTACCCACACTGCCATGGTAATGGCATCCGTCTGTTGGACTGTGTCACCACATCAATGTGGTGCCTACCCGATTGTCTCATCTACCATGACTGCCAACTCATTGATTCCCCATTCACACTTATGTAAATATCCACTTCCCTCTCACATATACCCATTGGAAATAAACAACAATAACGCACAAATGTATTTGAGTCTGCTCCATGTTTATCACAGTATGTGCAATGTTTACCATGGTTACAATGTCACAGGAGCATGGATCCTCTGTAGGCAAGGAGGGGCAGAAGGGACCTAGCAAAAGACAACAGAACAAAAGTCACTAGTCAGGTGGTGGCATCACAGCCATCACACAACACATGTCCTCACTGTACAACAATATGCACACATTACAATGTGCAACAGTACCAACATAGACATCCTGTAGCTGTTCCAAACTACCCTGTATCCAACACATAGGCAGCCAGCACTGAGTCAACAACAGGATGCACTCACAAAGATCACATAGACCTTCACCCAAACAACTACATCAACAGACAATGGACCAGTTGCACATTGTCACTCACCTTCAAGTGAAGTAGCGGTTGATGAGCTGCCGACGCTGGTCGACATCTTCCTCCTCTCCACTATCCTCGTCACTGGACATTTGTGGTATCGCAGGTGGTGGCCTCGGCTGGTCATCATCGTCCAGGATCATGGGTATCCCTTTCCGAAAGGCCAGGTTGTGCAGCATGCAGCATGCTACCACTATCTGACACACCTTCTTGGGTGAGTACATGAGTGCCCCTCCGGTCCGGTCCAGGCAGCGAAATCTCGATTTTAGGAGACCAAAGGTTCGCTCCACCACCCGACGTGTTCTACCATGGGCATTGTTGTAGCGGACTTCAGACGGTGTCCTAGGATTGCGTAGTGGGCTCAGCAACCACGGTCTGTTGGGATATGCAGAGTCACCTAGGTGTTAAAAAACATACCGATTAAGTAATACAACTGTGGCAGAGGACAGCATGGCACACACAGCACACAACTTGACTCTTCCCACTCACCCACAATCCATGCCCGCTCAGGAAGTAGATTGGCCATCAGCTGGGGCACAATGCTGTTGTGCAGGATGTAGGAATCATGTGCAGAGCCGGGAAACTTGGCACAGACATGCGATATGATCATATCGGCCTGGCACACCACCTGCACATTGATGGAATGTGAATGTTTACGATTCCTATATATGTGTTCCCGTGCCTGTGGTGGAACCAGGCCAACATGTGTGCAGTCAATAGCACCTACAACATTAGGGATGTGACCAAGGGCATAAAAATCCGCCTTCACAGCAGCCAAAGCCGCCCTCCTTGGAAAACTAATGTATTGGTCTTTGTACTGCATCATGGCCGACAGGAAATCCCGTAGCACCATGCTGAAGGTGGGCTGAGACATCCCCACTGCAATGCCCACTGTCTCCTCGAATGACCCACTAGCCAGGAAATGCAGTGCCGCCATCACCTTCGATTCAGTAGTTAATGCTGTTGGGTATGTCCTGCCAGCCCGCAGGTGTGGATCCAACATGGCACACAGGTCTTGGATGTTTGTGCGGTCCAGACGGAACCTGCGTATCACGTCATCATCCTCAATGTTAGCCAGCAGGGTGACTGGACGATACACATTAGGTCGCCTCCTAGGAGAGCTGAAAGGGGACACGTCATTGCAACAGAACATGAGATGTGTACAAATCTGTAGCTTTTGTTTGACATAGCGCAAACATTGACTGGCATCACAATGCACCATACAGTGCAAGTCAAAAGTCGTGACACCTTGAGAAAACATTGTATTACACTTCTTCAGTATTCGCACAGTGAGAACAACAAACATGGAAACAGTTTCTGTGAATGCTAATAGTCACATATCAAAACCTGGTGCAAACAGCCCTGACAGTAAGTGATACAGGACATGTGTGAAACAGAAACACTGCTGGCTTCAAAGTGGCTGCTGTACCTGCCACACATTCTTGTGCAATCATGACAGGGGACACATGAACTACACAATTTGTCCAGTTCTGAAGGACTCATCATGGAATGTGAGCCAATGCAAATCCACACAAGTTTAGAGACACTCACATACATATTCACAAGCCTGTGCTAATATCCACTGTCATCAGTACACATGCCATACATGCTGGTAATCACAATTCAAAGTCAGTCAATGACTAATAATGAAAAGCATCTGCATATTCAGTGTCGCCGTGGATCAAGACACACTGACACAACTGCACAATATCATCAACAAGCACACAGATTGTCAATGTGGCACACAAAAAGTGGATAAGGTACGTGACCCAAAAGGACTGTAGACAAATGTCAATCTGCACTTAAGTTGCACTATGACATGCAGTATGAAGGTAGCACTGCCCAGACACACAACTAAAGTACAACAGTTGCCATGGACCTAATACTCCAGCTGCTTGGAGACACAACAGTGCCACAAAAACAACCTACAATACCACCAGGACAAAGCCACACCAGTATACCTACAAGTCAGCGCATGAACATACTGAGTACATAACAAAAACACAACAGCCTCATACACATAACAACAGCGGATGTCATCGCACAACACAGGTACTAAAGGACTACTATCAAAAGCATCCTGACCCACATTCCACACAGCCTGTCAGGAACAACACAGTGGACTCTCAACAATCCTCCGCAGACAAAGATGCTGGCTGTGCATCACTTGTTGGCCTCTGGTACCTTCAATACAACATAAGTCAGAGTTTGATGGGTGTCACAGCCAGCCCTATCAAGGTATATCTCACCTGTCTTGGATGCCATCATTAGCTTGATTCAACAGCACCATCAGTTCACCCACACTGCGCAGGAACAGCTTGTGCCCCAGAAAGGCTACTACGCCATAGCAGGCTTATCCACTTGTGTTTGTTTAATATCACTGCACACGTGTCCTAATTGTGCACCCTGCAAAACCTGCACACAATTACTGCAAATGAAAGCACACGCATCACATCAATGTCCAGCGAATTGTGGGTCACCTTATACTGGTCACAGATGCCATATCAAAGTTCCCAGTCAGTGAGCACCATCACCACTTTTGGCTACAGTCCATCACCAAGCCAACAATCTTCATGTGAACAAGGTCAATGCACCTGTCCTTGGTGAGTACCAACATAACACACCACACACATCAAATCCACTATCAACATACTCACAGCTGTGGAAAATACATGTAACAAAATCACATATGACAGGCAGAACAACATGAGCACATACCCGACACAATGACACAAGTAATGGTGATAACATTTGGCAGATATGGAGACAAAACATACCCAAAGGCATAGATACAAGTCAAAGAAATAAGGAGGTACATAATGCCAAGTGTGCCGGTGATGTAATTAACATCCTTGAGTGTGTAGAGCACACACATGTCCATGTGGACATATACTGTTGGATTTGCTACTGCGAACAATAACCTTACATGAAGGCTGTAATTGGTGATACCAAACAGACAAC
Source organism: Calotriton arnoldi (assembly GCA_963921515.1). NCBI lineage: Eukaryota > Metazoa > Chordata > Amphibia > Caudata > Salamandridae > Calotriton > Calotriton arnoldi. The sequence continues at coordinate 813,949 of CAWUFW010002254.1, read as the reverse complement.
AGTGTGACATATGTGGTGAGTAATGAAGATAATGCTGAAATGTTTGTACAATCATGTACTGTATAGTGACATATTGTGTGAGATATGAATATGTGTGTAAATATTTGGATCAGATATGAAATTGGGGGTACTTATTTGGTGTCAGATATGAAATTGGGGCCAAAATGGGGTGAGAGACATGAAATTGTGTAGGAGTAATGTGCCCCATTAGTCCTTTCAGTGTTGCATTTGGTGTAAGATATGAAGTTTAGGATGTCATTACTAACTATAGCCCATTTAAGTTACATCAAGTGCCATGATATTTTGGAAGTGACCACTGTTCGAAGTACAGATATAACCCATGACATTGACACAGCATGATGTGTCCATTGCTGCCTTAAACGTGCTCAAACAACACTATCATGCCCATAGTCAACAATGTCATGCTGCACCCTCGCAATAGCTACCGCCTGGTACCAGTGGTGTGTCACCGCCATGGCCCAAGACACCATAGCAGGATTGATAGGCATATACACATGGCTAATGGCGGATGGCATGCTCCGACACCCAGATCCCGGTCACTCATAGCAATGCATGGGCCCGGAATCGCGCTAGCTACCGCCTGGCACCAGCGGTGTGTCACCGCCATGGCCCAAGACACCATAGCGGGATTGATAGGCATATACACATGGCTAATGGCGGATGGCGAGCTCCGACACCCAGATCCCGGTCACTCATAGCAATGCATGGGCCCAGAATTGCGGTAGCTACCGCCTGGCACCAGCGGTGTGTCACCGCCATGGCTCAAGACACCATAGCAGGATTGATAGGCATATACACATGGCTAATGGCGGATGGCGAGCTCCGACACCCAGATCCCGGTCACTCATAGCAATGAATGCAGCCTGGAATCGCGGTAGCTACCGCCTGGCACCAGCGGTGTGTCACCGCCATGGCCCAAGACACCATAGCGTGATTGATAGGCATATACACATGGCTAATGGCGGATGGCGAGCTCCGACACCCAGATTCCGGTCACTAATAGCAATGCATGGGCCCGGAATCGCGGTAGCTACCGCCTGGCACCAGCGGTGTGTCACCGCCATGGCCCAAGACACCATAGTGGGATTGATAGGCATATACACATGGCTAATGGCGGATGGCATGCTCCGACACCCAGATCCCGGTCACTCATAGCAATGCATGGGCACGGAATCGCGGTAGCTACTGCCTGGCACCAGCGGTATGTCACCGCCATGGCCCAAGACACCATAGCGGGATTGATAGGCATATACACATGGCTAATGGTGGATGGCATGCTCTGACACCCAGATCCCGGTCACTCAAAGCAATGCATGGGCCCGGAATCGCGGTAGCTACCGCCTGGCACCAGCGGTGTGTCACCGCCATGGCCCAAGACACCATAGCAGGATTGATAGGCATATACACATGGCTAATGGCGGATGGCATGCTCCGACACCCAGATCCCGGTCACTCATAGCAATGCATGGGCCCGGAATCGCGGTAGCTACCGCCTGGCACCAGCGGTGTGTCACCGCCATGGAGCATGCCCTTCCAGCCAATGGGAAGCGCAATCGCGGTAGCCTGATGCAGGATAGATAATCGTGGTAGGCGTGCTCCGCCACCGCAGGGCCAGTCATTGGATGCACTTGAAAGATGCACCACCGCGGTACAGCACGCCTGTCCCCTGCGGTGTGTCACCACCATGGAGCATGCCCTTCCAGCCAATGGGAAGCGCAATCGCGGTAGCCTGAAGCAAGTTGGAAAATCGCGGTAGGCGTGCTCCGCCACCGCGGGGCCGGTCATTGGATGCACTTGAAAGATGCACCACCGCGGTACAGCACGCCTGCCCCCTGCGGTGTGTCACCGCCATGGAGCATGCCCTTCCAGCCAATGGGAAGCGCAATCGCGGTAGCCTGATGCAAGTTTGAAAATCGTGGTAGGCGTGCTCTGCCACCGCGGGGCCGGTCATTGGATGTATTTGAATGAGGCAGACCTGGAACGCCAATTGCAGCAGCTTAGAACCACAGAAACGAGCCCTGGGGGCTATATATGTGTGTGAGAGAGCCACACATTGCCACAGCTCACTGAGCCTGCTGCCTGAGACCCCTCACCTGCTGCTGCCTTCAGGAACTGCTGCCTGAGACCCCTCACCTGCTGCTGCCTTCAGGGACTGCTGCCTGAGACCCCTCACCTGCTGCTGCCTTCAGGGACTGCTGCCTGAGACCCCTCACCTGCTGCTGCCTTCAGGGACTGCTGCCTGAGACCCCTCACCATCAACTGCCGCTGCTGCTGTCTCCTGCTCAGAGTGATGGCGAGGACTGATAAGATCTGTTCCACTCACTTCACCACCGAGGAACTGGAGGTCCTGGTGGACGAGGTGCTCAACCAGTATCCAAGGCTCTTTGGTGCACCAAATGTCGTGGTGAGTATCTCAGAGTGTGAGTGAGAGTGCAGGGGGGGCACACATGAAGTTGATCTGCTGCAGTATGTGCGTGGGAGTGTGGGGTTGGGTCATGCACTGCCTAGCATGCTGTTTCCAGGGGGAAGGTGTGTTTAGCCTATTCAACACGTTTCCCTGCCTGCACATCCAGATGTGAGGGAAATATAATGTCTTGTCAGACATACAGTGAGGCTGCACCTTTTCATTTCACGAGTCAGGACAGTGATTGCCAGTCTGAATGTCTGTGTGTGTCCCTGATGTCCTTCACAGGCCCATCTGTGGCCTTAGCTAGTGTTGTTGTCCAGAGGGTAGTGAGGGCATTGTTTCTGACTCAATATGTGCCTCATCTCTAGTTCTGCACTATACTCAGGACCTCAATCCCCCAAGGTGACACTCTTGTTGGTCATTCACCTATGACACAGTACATTCCAACATTATTGTGCCCGGACCCTTCCATCACCACCAGCATGTGCACATACTCGCATGTGTTGGCACTGTTTGTGTTTCCAAATAGTCCCTCCATGTAAAAGATGAGATGCCCCACGTTGGACCTCTGTGTGACCCCAAATGGCCTGCACATTCACTGCCCAATCTGACAGTGACACAACACTGAATGTACATAGTGTAAAATCTGTGCTTTTCCTCTTGAGTCTCCATCAATGAGCCATTACAGAGATGTAGATTGCACACGACAGGCATTGTGATGAGTGTTTGCGTTTGTGAGGTCATGTCCCTCAATGTGACCTCCATGACACAGTGTGACATTTGAAGGGCAAGTGCTTTGAGGGCTGCGCAGTGTTGGGCACAGTGAGTATTCACAGTGACATATGTAGTGATGTCCTGCATGTCTTGGTATTCCTAGAATATTGCATTAGATGTGGTCAGCATACACATTTAGCTCTCGGCTGGCGTCCTGCATGGCCATGAGATGGGCATGTACTGTGTCCACCCTCATACCTGCATGCATTAATGTGTGTTTCCCACATGATGATGTTTGAATTTTGCTGATTAATGTCTCTGCTAAAGTAATGGCTGAATTTGGGATGAGTCAGTGTCATGGTCCTGCACTGGGAAATGGTGGTCGGTTACACTGATTGTTGCCCCCTCTTGTCTCCCATGTCTGCAGCTCAAAGTCAACCAGCGCAAGGCCGTGTGGAGGGCCATTGCATCAAAGGTGCGTGAACTGGGTGTCTCAAACAGATGGCGCTCCCACTGTCACAAGAGGTGGGATGACATCGCCCGGCTGAGCAGGAACGTGGCCGAGATGACACTGGGGCTGATCCCTCGGGCCGGCAGGTTGGCGCGGCGCAGCACGACACCACTGATGGCACGCATTTTAGCTGTGACGCAGCCTGAACTGGATGCATGTCTGAAGGTGCATCAGCAGCAAGCTGGTGGTGAGTATTCTGTGAGTGTGACTTTGGTTGTAGTTTTGCAGCATGTGCTCCAAGCCTGGGCCAGTGCAGGGCTGTGATGTTGCTAGTGTGATGCAATGGCATGTAAGTGGCCGCGGTGTTGGGTGCAGTTGTCATGCATTCCCCCTACATGTACCTTCCCATGTCATTGGTGTAATGGCCCTTGACTTCACATTTGTAGTTGTGGCCTTCTGGTATCATCTTCATTTGTGTCGTCACGGACATCCCATGTCTGGGTCCAGCAGAGTGCATGGTCTGAGTGTGCCATCATCAATGTGTGCATTGGCTGACGTCATATTTGTGCTGGCTACACATCTAACACCAATGTGCAACTGTAGTTGTGCCCCAAGATACGGCATGGTGGATGGCATGTGCCCATGGACATTGTGTGTGGATATGTTGGAGTCTGTCTCTGTGTTGGACACTTCTGCTGGCTCAAGATGTGACAGTGGCAACATGTTGTGAGTAGAATCTTTGACCCCTTCAGGGCCCTAGGTGTGCACAGAGGGATATGTGTGTGTGGTTAGAGGAAGCCACCAACAGGCTAATTGGCTGTGTGTCCATCACATGGGTGTATTATGTCAAGTTTGCATCATACCACAGTAATTTCGATGTTTGGATTGAGGTTGCACAATGTTACTGCTCATGGTGTTGTCCAACATGGATGATTGTCCATCATTACTGATGCTTCCCTTGCAGATATTTGTAAACTTGATGCAAATGTACTGATCCTCTCTCCCTCTCTCTCTCATGCAGCATCTCACATGGGCACGGAAGGACACGGGACGGACACCAGTGATGAGGCATCAGGCACAAGTGCTGCTCACCTGCATAGTGACACGGATGTCACCAGCGCATCAGAGGGGGACCGTAGTCTTCTAGAGGAGTCACAGCCAGAAACGCAGACCTCTACGTCATCTAACGACAGCGGTGATGCATCTATGTTTTCGTCAGAAGGAAACGGGGACTCTGCCTCCTCGTCCACCACACAGCGTTCAGTGCCCACCCTCCCTGCTACTCCCACTGTTGCTGCCCGTGTTCGCACCATGAAAAAGGGAAGAGTGTCCTTCATCCCAGGCACCGCTGCCCCAGCCCCTGTCCCCCCTGCTGCCATCAGTGCTGAGTCTGTGGACCTTTTGCGCCAGCTGTGTGTGGGTCAGACAGCTCTCCTCAATGCCTTCCCGGACCATGACAAAAAATTGGCACAGGTGGTGGCTTTCATGGAGGGCGTTCATTCCAACGTGGGTGGGCTACACCGGACTGTACAGTCTCTGTCCTCTGCAGTGACAGCAGCCATTCAACTTGCCCAATCCCATGGTCCAGCTCCAGTCCCTAGGCCCACAACCCTGCCAGTGGACGCATCTGATGATAGTGAGCACACACCCCAGACATCAAGGGACAGATACGTCACACGCAGCACACAGCAGCAGCAGCCCAAGCAGTCCAGGCCGCAGACACCATCCCCACAGAAAGGAAAACCCACACCAGAGCGCAGAGGGAAAAGCCCTTCAGGCCACAGCCAGGGCAAGGATGGCAAGAAGCAGGCCTCAGGCTCACATGCCTCAGGGGCATCCCCAGCCAAGGACTCACCTGTCCCTAAAGTGTCTCGCAGAGACAAGCACACAGTTTCCGTGCCCAGTGACAAATAGGTGCCTGCTAAGGGTACCCGACAGAAGACCTCCAAGGCAAGTTCACCCACAACATCTACTCCCATCCAGAGCCCTGTGAAGCAGGGAAAGGAGGCCACTGTAGGGGGGACACCAGGTAAACAGGTGATGCAGGGGCAGAGGCAATCCGGGGCCAAGCGTCCCAAAGAATCCAGCACGTCCCCAGAGGGGGGACCAGCATCTGCACATGATCCAGCTTTTGTGACGAGGGTGCCTGTTGTATACACCCCACTTGGCATGAATCCCAGGATAGGGAAGACATATCAAATCCCCAAGAAGTGGAAGGGCACCCCTCAAAATTCACCCACACACACTGGGTCTCGTGCAAGCATGAGTCCACCTCCACGTGCCACCACCCCACCTGGACCTATCAGCCCTCAGGCTTCCCAAACCACTGCTGGCTCTGCCACACCTGGACCTAGCAGCCCTCAGGCTTTCCAAACCACTGCTGGCTCTACCACACCTGGACCTAGCAGCCCTCAGGCTTCCCAAACCACTGCTGGCTCTACCACACCAGGACCTAGCAGCCCTCAGGCTTCCCAAACCACTGCTGGCTCTGCCACACCTGGTCCTAGCAGCCCTCAGGCTTCCCAGTACACTGATGGCTCGACCCCAGCTGGGCCTTTCTCTCCCCGAGCCAGTACCCCAACTGGCCCCGACAGACAGCCACCTCCCAGTAATACTGCCAGACAAGTCTGAGCATTAGTCCCCCTCACACACATGTCTCTCCCACAGTGGTGCCATAGACTGCCCATTTTTCACACCCTGAGTGTGTTGCTGACCATGGCAGAGTACTGTACCACACATTCACAGTGCTGGATGTCATGTACTCACTCTGCATTTTTCACTGGCCCTTGGTCTTGTTGTTCACTGCTGTGTGCCCCTTGCCTGTGCAGCTTCTCATGTGCCTCACCTGCACTTTGGACTGGCCACTGGCCTTGTTGTTCACTGCTGTGTGCCCCTTGCCTGTGCAGCTTCTCATGTACCTCACCTGCACTGTGTCCTGGCCACTGGCCTTGCTGTTCACTGCTGTGTGCCCCTTGCCTGTGCAGCTTCTCATGTGCCTCACCTGCACTTTGGACTGGCCACTGGCCTTGTTGTTCACTGCTGTGTGCCCCTTGCCTGTGCAGCTTCTCATGTACCTCACCTGCACTGTGTCCTGGCCACTGGCCTTGCTGTTCACTGCTGTGTGCCCCTTGCCTGTGCAGCTTCTCATGTGCCTCACCTGCACTTTGGACTGGCCACTGGCCTTGTTGTTTACCGCTGTGTGCCCCTTGCCTGTGCAGCTTCTCATGTACCTCACCTGCACTGTGTCCTGGCCACTGGCCTTGCTGTTCACTGCTGTGTGCCCCTTGCCTGTGCAGCTTCTCATGTGCCTCACCTGCACTTTGGACTGGCCACTGGCCTTGTTGTTCACTGCTGTGTGCCCCTTGCCTGTGCAGCTTCTCATGTACCTCACCTGCACTGTGTCCTGGCCACTGGCCTTGCTGTTCACTGCTGTGTGCCCCTTGCCTGTGCAGCTTCTCATGTGCCTCACCTGCACTTTGGACTGGCCACTGGCCTTGCTGTTCACTGCTGTGTGCCCCTTGCCTGTGCAACTTCTCTTGTGCCTCACCTGCACTTTGGACTGGCCACTGGCCTTGCTGTTCACTGCTGTGTGCCCCTTGCCTGTGCAGCTTCTCATGTACCTCACCTGCACTGTGTCCTGGCCACTGGCCTTGCTGTTCACTGCTGTGTGCCCCTTGCCTGTGCAGCTTCTCATGTACCTCACCTGCACTGTGTCCTGGCCACTGGGCTTGCTCTTGTCTAAATTTTGCTGCATAACTGTGTGAAATGTAAATAAAAAGAAATGTACTCCTGTTGTCTGCCTTGTCAGTGTCCTTGCTAAATAAAGGGTTACTGTGTGGGTATGGTTTACTGTGACACATGCTGTATTTGCCACTTCAACATTGCCAATGTCTTGTTTCCTCTGATCATGTTGTTTCAACTTTTGTGTCCCAGACTTGTGCATCTGTGTGTGTTGGCTTGGAAGTAGGTGTGTTTGCTGTGGACTGATTTACTTCCTGGGTGTGTTGTTGTGTGTGTGATGTTTAGATTGTTGTTGTGTGTGTTCATGGTGTGTCACTCATCTCTGTTTGTAACTGGTATGTGTGTTGTGCACACACTGCTTGGTGTGCATGCAGTGCTGTGAGTGTATGTTGCCTTGTCCTTGCCTGTTGTGCCCCCCCTGATGTTTAGCTGTTGTAGCATGTTGATATATTTGCCTGTGCATGTGTTGGGGCTGATGTGGCTGTGTGCAGTGTTTGTGTTGTGTTGTATCATGCAGTTGACAGATGCTCTGTGTGTGGTGTTCTATTTGCCTGTCAGTGTGTGTGTTGTTGTTGTGTTTGATTCAGATGTGTGTTGCCATTGTGGTGTGCCTTACTTGTGTGTCTGTCACATGGACTGAGGTCTATTGTGGTTCCCGTGCTTGTTTTATGTGCATCCTTGGTGTTTTCTCCTATCATATTTGATGTGTCTCTTGTCATTGTTGTGCATGTGCAGACATGTGGTACACTATGACACCATTTGAGTTGATGGGTGGTGTGGTATGTCTGTCTATGTGTCATTGTAGGCCCATTTCTGCCTTTTGTTCTCCATTATTGTTTTTAGTGGATGCACTTCTTATATGTGTTGTGGTATGTTGTCTGTGCATTTATCATGACTGATGTGGTTGTGTACTCCTGTTGTGTCTGTGCTCCCATTGATTTTGCACTGTTTAGCTGCACAGGTCTTGTCTGTTATTGTAGTAGTTCTGTGTGTGTGTTTTGATTGTGTTCTGTGTTTGACTGTTGTTTTTGTGCGTACAGTGGTACTGCCATACCTGTGTGTGTGTGATGTTTGTGGATACCACCCAGGGGGTGTGTTTGCTTGTCAGTGTCTTGACTGGATATTATTGGCAAGCTTCTGTGTGTTTGTCACTGGTGTTGTGTGCTGCAGGTGTGTTGGGTGTGGGGGTTGTGTGAAGGTTCATACTTGTGTTTGACAGTCATGGAGTGTTGCAATGGGCCCTGTGTGTTGTGCTGCTGACATACTCCTGTGATGTATTTGGATACAGATGTGTGGCTGATCACTGTTAGACTTCATACCCTTCCTTTCATCCCTCTGCCTATACATGGGTTGCCTTGCTGTCTCCCTGAGTTGTTGCAGTGAGGTGACTGTGGTTTGACTTCACTCACTGTGACTGCCATGTGTGGATTTTGGGGCTGGGGTTGTTGTTATGTGTTCCTTCCCTTGCATGTGATGTACACATTGTTGGTGTTCAGCTCCTTGCCATTCCATTTGTGTGCACCTCACTTTGGGTTTTCTATTTGTTGTCCTCCATTGCTGTTGGCATGTGGTCTGTGTTTGCTGCTGTGTGTCAGTGTCGGGTATGTCAGTGTGACTTGGCAGGCTGTGTGTCCATTGGAGTGTTTGTTCATTGTCTGTGTGTGTTTATTTTGTGCTTGGACTCAGTTTACTTGCCATGAGTGTGATGTTGTTGTGGTGTGTGAGTTCCCCTGGCCCAGTGCTTCTACGCTGTGTGTTACTCTGCAGCCACATCTGATAAGGCTGTCTCCCTAGTTGTTTGTTGTGTGGTGCAGTGTGTTTGTTCACCTGGCTGGTTTTTGGGCATGTGGGAGCACAGGAAGATCACGTGGCATGTCCCTTCATGGTATGGGTGGGCCTAGTGTGTGGAGTGTGGAGGTGTTACCCTGTGTACTTTGTGCACTGCCCATGCGTTGCGCTGGCACAGCCTACTACATTGTGTGCATTTTTTAACGCGGATTCACCGCTGCGGTCACGTGAACTGGACATTATTTCAGAATCACGGACATGGTGGCCTGGGTGTGGAGGGGTGGACTAGTGGCAGGTAGGACATGTGTGGCTACACCTGTGGTTGTGTTCCTGTCCCCACCAGGGTGTCTGGTGAGGGCAGGGACCTTACATCAGACATGGAGTTGTGGGTTGTGTTTGTGTGCGGAGTTGTGTGGTGGCATACCTGCGGCAGCGTCCGCCACGGTCCATGGCTTGCTGGAGGTATATCATGTACAGCGCCGGGAAGACGTGTAGTGCCGGGTCCATGGCGGTTGGCTCCGGGATTCGAATTTGCTTCCGTATGCTCAGATTGGCCGGTTTCTCCGCTGCGGTGTGCCTGGCTGTTTTGCACATCCTAATTTGTACGGCGGGAGGGACGTCATTCCGCACGGCGGTGGCTCTCGATTGGTTTTCTCCGCCGCAGTGGCGGGCGCGTTTTGATGGCGGTCCAAGTCGCACCGCGGCGGATGGACAATGAGCTGGATTTGGCCATTGTAATATGGCGGGCGGGTGCACCGCAGCTCACGGGCGGAAAACAGCATTTTCTCCCACCGCCAGCATTGCGGAGGTGCATCCGCCAGTCATCGTAATGGACCCCTTAATTAGGAGCTGAAAGTACAAACTTAAAACTACACAAATTTCCATCTCAAAAAAACTTTCACAACTATAGCAATCATATTTCATGAAAGAGTTAATATAACCTCTGGACACTACACAATATATTTAAGATGTCAAACAGAATGGACAGAGTACAATGGCATACAAGTGACATTCAAATATAGACTACCTAAAAAGCTACCAAACACATTTCTGCTATTTCTAGAACCGAAATTCTAAGGAGAATTTAGGATATGAAAATGTGGTATTGTGTTGATATATATATATATGGATTATGTGTTTCTGAAACATTATTCGGCCTTTTAGGGGTATTGTCTACAGCAAGCTGTTAGAAATTAAAGACTCTTTTTAACTGCGTGGAAATGAATTTATAAAACATTTCAGGACTACATTGTGTTACTACAGATAAAAGGTAAATGGAGGTACTATAATACCAGTAGCCTTAAGTTGCATGTGAAAAGTCTCTTCACTACTGTTAGACCTGGCACCATTGGCGTGGGTCTCCCTTCCATTTTTTGCTGTTGCCTTCTGTGTTTTGCTGTGTGTTGGACTCCGTTTTGCTGGTCTAGATGCTTTGGGCACTTTGCCACTGCTGTTCAGTGCCAAAGTGCAAGTGCTCCTTTTTGTAAATTGTGTTATGGCCTAGTGTTTCCATGATTGGCTATTTGATTTACTTGCCGGACCCTAGTATAGTGCACTGTGTGTGCCCAGGGCCTGTAAATCAAATGCTGCTGGTGGGCTTACAGCACTGGTTGTGCCACCCACACACTTGCCAGTCCCTAAACCTTCCCTTTTCTATATATCAGTCACCCCTAAGGTAGGCCCAAGGTACCCCTGTGAGCAGGGTGCATTGTATGTGAAAGGTAGGACATGCCCTGATGTGTGTGGCATGTCCTGATAGTGAAATCCTGCCAATTTCGTTTTTCACTATTGCAAGGCTATCTGTTCCCATAGGTCAGAATGGGGAGTTTGTTTATAACATCTTATAAACATAACTGACCCTGGGAACAAGGTAGAGAAATAAAGTTTAGTATGCCTGAACTCAGAATGTTAAAGTGCATCTTTTAGTGAGGGTGATTTTTACATTCTGTGTTTGGAAATACCACTTTTTAGAAATTAGGTATTTTCTTGCCTAACCATCCAGTGTGCCTCTGATAGGTTTGTGTATTGCTTGTCTGGCTTTTGGGTGACAGGGGCTGGAGAGGGGCAGTGGCTCCAGAAGTCTGATGAGTCAGGGCTGGGCTAAATAGACCTGGGCTGCATTTAGAGTAGGGAGAGGGGATTTCGTTTCACCTGCATGGGCCTGGTCTGCCTTCAACACTGCTGTCTCCACCTCCTGCCAGGAAGCTGCACCAGTGAGGACAGAACTGGTTTTGGGTGGGTACAGACACTCTCTGCCTTCAGAGAACAAAGGATTTTTGTGTATAAAAAGAGGGGCCCAGACCCCAGACTTTTAGATCACTTCTGGGAAATCAAGAGGTACCTTTGCCAAGGAGAAGAGCCGGATAAGCTGAGGAGGAATACTGCCCCTGTGCTGTTTGCTGTCTGGGGTTGGCCTGCAGTGGCTGCTTGCTGCCAAGGAAAGGAGAAAAAGGACTTTGCTGTTTGCTTTGTCACCTGCTTGAAGAAAAGATCTCCAAGGGCTTGAAACTGAGCTTGCCTCCTGTTCTGAAGTCTCAGGGACACAAAGACTTCATCCCTTCTGTCTCTCTGCATCTGGAACTGTTGTTTCAGCTGCCACAGAAGGAAATTGCAACACCGATGCTGGCGAGCGACGCCGTAACCTGCACCGAAGCCGTGGGCACCCCTCGTGAAGAGCACGATGCACCGCCCGACTTGCGTCGACGCCGTGCCGAATCGACTCCGAAGCCGTCATTGAGGCCGCTGCCTACACCGGAGCCGAGGACACTGCTCGTGACATCCACGATGCAACGTCCAGAGTTATTTGTTGCTAAAAGCTTGATTTAAGTGAATCACCTATTTTTAAGGATATTTCTGATACTGTATGGTGGATTTTTGTCGTTTGGTCTTGTTTTGGTTTAGATAAAGATTACTTATTTTTCTAAACTGGTGTGGTGTTCATTTGTAGTGTTTTCACTGTGTTACTGTATGTGTTCACAAATGCTTTACACACTGCCTCTGAGATAAGCCTGTCTGCTCGTGCCAAGCTACCAAGGGGGTGAGCAGGGGTTATTTTAGGAGTGTATCCCCCTTACCCTGACTAGAAGCAAGAGTCCCTATTTGGACAAAGGTACCTACCTCTGCCATCTAGAGAACCCCATTTCTAACAACTACTAAATAAAATGTCCCCTTCTGTTTCTGCAACATCAACTTCTACGTAATACTCTGTGTTATGTTTCTTATACCTGGACTAAGAACATTTTAGACATTATTTGGCCAAACAGGGATAATGTTTACAAAAGGATATCCAAAAATGAAGATTGCTTCATAATTGTTGGACATTTTGAACCAGATAGAAAAATATCAGAAACACTTTTAACATATAGTTGTTTTTATTAAGGTGGAAACCTATCAGCAAGCCAGTATTAAAAAACTTGTAGTGAGCGCAGTGAACAGTATGACGTAGTTGTAATGATGTACTGTGCACATTTGTTTTTTTTTTACAGTCCATTGATTGTTTTTCCCACTGTTTAATGATGATGCTTCATACAAAGCACTGTTGAAAGTGAAGAAGTATGACAGCTGAAAACAGTAAAAAACAGTAAAACATTTGTCTATGTTGAATTAAAGTTTTGGTAAAAAAATATTATATGTTGATTGGTTGCCTAATGTTCAAAACGAAATTCTAATACATTTTTGTCTGTTTATATTTTTTCACAGAGGTTGGAGGTCAGGATATATAAGGTTTGTCAAATCACTTATCAAGTGATAGATTCATTGAGTCACTGGTCATATACTCATCCCATCTCCCAGGCACTACAGTTCCACTTGTCCAATCACCCAGCCACTGCCTAGGCAGTCATCCAATCACTCAGGTACTACACTTGCATTCATCCAATCTCCCAGCCACTACTCAGGCACTCATCCAATCACCCAGGCGGTACCCATGGAGTCATGCCTTCACTTAGTCACTACTAATGCAGTTATGGAATCATGTAGGCACTACACTTGCACTCTTTCATTCATCCAGGCACTCCACTTGCACTCATCCATTCCCCCAGGCACTACAATTGCAGTCATCCAATCACCCAGGCAGTTCCCATGGAGTCATGCATTTACTCAGGCAGTACCCATGCAGTCATGTAATCACCCTGGCTAGTCTTGCACTTATCCATTAACCCAGGCACTACCCATACATGCACCCAATCACCCAGGCACTGCCCTTGAACTCACCCATTCACTCAGGCCCTACTCATGCACTCATCCAATCACCCATGCTCTACCCATGCACTCATCCAATCACTCAGGCAGCACTCATGCACTCATTCATTCACTCAGGCACTCCTCATGCATTCATCCATTCATTCAGCCACTAACCATGCAGTCATACGTTCACTCAGGCACTACACGTGCAGTGATCCATTCACTCAGGCACTACCCATGCACTTATCCAATGACCCAGGCAGTACCCTTGCACTCATCCATTCACTGATACACTACCCATGAACTCACACAATCACCCAGGCACTACTCATGCACTAATCCATTCACTCAGGCACTGCCTATGCACTCACCCATTCACTCAGGCACTACTCAGGCACTCATTGAATCACCCAGCCACTACCCATATAGTCATCCATTCACTCAGACACTACTCCTCCCATGATCAATTCACTAAGGCACTCATCCAAACACCCAGGCACAACTTATGCACTCATCCAATCACCCAAGCATTACCCTTGTACTCACCCATTCAATGAGGTGCTACCCATGCACTCACCCAAGTACCCAGGTGCTACTCTTGCACTTATCCACTCACCTAGGTATGACCCATGCACTCATCCAGTCACTCAGGCACAACCCATGCACTCATCCAATCACCCAGGCACTATCCATGCTCTCACCCAATCACCCAGGCACTACCCTTGCACTCACCAATTCACTGATGAACTACCCATGCACTCATCCAATCAACCAGGCACTACACATGCACTTATTCAATCACACAGGCTCTACTCATACACCCATCCAATCACCCAGGAACTATCCATGCGCTCAACAAACCACCCAGGCACTACCATTGCACTCATAAAATTGCCCAGGCACTACTTTGCACTCATCCAATCACTCAGTCACTACCCTTGAACTCATCCATTCACTCAGGAATTACCCTTGCACTCATCCATTCACTCAGACACTACCCATGGACTCAACCATTCACCCAGGTACTACCCATGCACACATCCAAAGACCCAGACACTACCCTTGCACTCATCCATTTGCTCATGCACCACCCATGCACTCATCCATTCACCCAGTTACTACCCATTCACACATCTATTCACTCACGCAGTACTCATGCACTCATCCATTCACTCAGGCACTACCCATGCATTCATCCAATCACCCAGGCACTACCCATACACTCATGCAATCATGCAGGCACTACCCATGCACTCATCCAATCACCCAGCCACTACCTTTGCACTCATCCAGTCACCGAGGCAGAACCCATGCATTCATCCAATCACTCAAGCACTCCCCATGCACTCATCCAATCACCCAGGCACTATCCATGCACTCACCCAATCACCCAGGCACTCCCCTTATACACATCCATTCACTGAGGCACTACCCATGCACTCACGCAATCACCCAGGCACTGTCCATGGACTCATCCAATCACCCAAGCTCTAACCATGCATTCACCCAATCACCCAGGCACTTTCCATGCACTCATGCAATTACACAGGCACTACCCTTGCACTCATCCAATTACCCAGGCACTACCATGCACTCATCCATTCACTTAGGCACTACCCTTGCCCTCATACATTTACCAAGGCACTACCCATGCACATATCCAATCACCAAAGCACTACCCTTGCGCTCATTCATTCACTCAGGTACAACGCATGTGCTCATCCATTCATGCAGGTCCTACCCATGCACTCATTCAATGACCCAGGTACTACCACTGCACTCATCCATTCACTCACGCACTTCCCATACACTCATCCATTCACTAAGGCACTACCCATGCATTCATCCATTCACCCAGGCACTATGCATGCACACATCCAATCACCCAAGCAATACCCTTGCACTCATCCATTCACTCAGGCACTACCCATGCACTCATCTATTCACCCAGGCACTATCCATGCATTCATCCAATCACCCAGGCACTACTCAAGCACTCATTTATTCACCCAGCCATTATCCATGCACTCATCCATTCACTCAGGCACTTCCCTTGCACTCATTGATTCACTCAGGCACTACCCATGCACTCATCCAGTCACTCAGGCACTACACATGCACTCGTCCATTCACCCAGGCACTACCCATGCACACATCCAATCTTCAAGTTACTACCTTTGCACTCATCCATTCACTCAGGAAGTACCCATGCACTAATCCATTCACTCAGGCACTACCCATGCACCCCTCCAATAACCCAAGTACTACCCACGCACTCATCCATTCACTCATGCAGTACTCATGCACTCATCCATTCACTCAGGCACTACCCATGCACTCATCCAATCACCCAGGCACTACCCATGCACTCATGCAATGACCCATGCACTACCCATGCACTCATCCAATCACCTAGCCACTAGCTTTGCACTAATCCATTCAATGAGGCACTACCCATGTACACATCTAATCACCCAGGTGCTACTCTTGCACTCATCCAGTCACCCAGGCAGTACCCATGCACTCATCCAATCAATCAAACACTCCCCATGTACTCAACCAATCACCCAGGTACTATCCATGCACTCATCCAATAACCCCATCACTACCCTTGCACTCATCAATTAACAGAGACACTACCTGTGCACTCATCCAATTACCTAGGCACTACCCAAGCACTCATCCAATCACCCAGTCACTACCCATTCACTCATCCAATCACACAGGCACTATCCTGGTACTCACCCAATCACCCAGGCACTGTCCATGCACTCATCCAATCACCCAGGGTCTATCCATGCATTCATCCAATCACCCAGGCACTATCCATGCACTCACCCAATCACCCAGGCACTACCCTTGCACTCATCCAATTACCCAGGCACTACCTTGCACTCCTCCATTCACTCAGGCACTACCCTCGCAGTCATCCATTCACCAAGGCACTACTCATGCACACATCCAATCACCAAGGCACTACCCTTGCACTCATCCAATCACCCAGGCACTACCGCTGCACTCATCCATTCGCACAGGCACTACCCATGCACTCATCTATTCACCCAGGCATTACCCATGCACTCATCCAATCACCCAGGCACTACTCATGCACTAATTTATTCACACAGCCATTATCTATGCACTCATTCATTCACACAGGCACTACCCATTCACTTATCCAGTCACTCAGGCACTACCCATGCACTCATCCATTCACCCAGGCACTACCCATGAACACATCCAATCATCCAGTTGCTACCTTTGCACTCATCCATTCACTCAGGAAGTACCCATGCACTAATCCATTCACTCAGGCACTACCCACACACTCATTCAATGACCAAGGCACTACTGTTGCCCTCATCCGTTCACTCACACAGTACTCATGCACTCATCCATTTATTCAGGCACCACCCATGCACTCATCCATTCACCCAGTTACTACCCATGCACACATCTATTCACCCAGGCACTACCCATGCGCTCATTCATTTACCCAGCCATTATCCATGCACTCATCGATTCACTCAGGCACTATCCTTGCCCTCATTCATTCACTCAGGCAATACCCATGCACTCATCCATTCACCCAGGCACTACCCATGCAGACATTCAATGACTCAGGCACTACCCATGCACTCATCTATTCACTCGTGCAGTACTCATGCACTCATCCATTCACTCAGGCACTACCCATGCACTCATCCAATCACCCAGGCACTACCCATGCACGCATGCAGTCACTCAGGCACTACCCATGCACTCATCCAATGACCCAGGCACTACCCATGCACTCATCTATTTACTCGCGCAGTACTCATGCACTCATCCATTCACTCAGGCACTACCCATGCGCTCATCCAATCACCCAGGCACTACCCATGCACGCATGCAGTCACTCAGGCACTACCCATGCACTCATCCAATCACCCAGCCACTACCTTTGCACTCATCCAGTCACCCAGGCAGTACCCATGCACTCATCCAATCACTCAAGCACTCCCATGCACTCATCCAATCATCCAGGCACTATCAATGCTCTCACCCAATCACTCAGGCACTCCCCTTACACACATCCATTCACTGAGGCACTACCCATGCACTCATCCAATCACCCAGTCACTACCCATTCACTCATCCAATCACCCAGGCGCTACCCATGCACTCACCCAATCACCCAGGCACTGTCCATGCACTCATCCAATTACCCAAGCTCTATCCATGCACTCATGCAATCACCCAGGCACTACCCTTGCACTCATCCACTTACCCAGGCACTACCTTGCACTCATCCATTCACGTAGGCACTACCCTTGCCCTCATCCATTAATCGAGGCACTGCCCATGAACACATCCAAATCACCAAAGCACTACCTTTACACTCATTCTTTCACTCAGGCACAACTCATGTGCTCATCCATTCACTCACGCACTTCCCATGCACTCATCCATTCACTCAGGCAATACCCATGCATTCATCCATTCAACCAGGCACTACGCATGCAGACATCCATCACCCAGGCAATACCCTTGCACTCATCCAATCATCCAGTTGCTACCTTTGCACTCATCCATTCACTCAGGAAGTACCCATGCACTAATCCATTCACTCAGGCACTACCCACACACTCATTCAATGACCAAGGCACTACTGTTGCCCTCATCCGTTCACTCACACAGTACTCATGCACTCATCCATTTATTCAAGCACCACCCATGCACTCATCCATTCACCCAGTTACTACCCATGCACACATCTATTCACCCAGGCACTACCCATGCGCTCATTCATTTACCCAGCCATTATCCATGCACTCATCGATTCACTCAGGCACTATCCTTGCCCTCATTCATTCACTCAGGCAATACCCATGCACTCATCCATTCACCCAGGCACTACCCATGCAGACATCCAATGACCCAGGCACTACCCATGCACTCATCTATTCACTCGTGCAGTACTCATGCACTCATCCATTCACTCAGGCACTACCCATGCACTCATCCAATCACCCAGGCACTACCCATGCACGCATGCAGTCACTCAGGCACTACCCATGCACTCATCCAATGACCCAGGCACTACCCATGCACTCATCTATTCACTCGCGCAGTACTCATGCACTCATCCATTCACTCAGGCACTACCCATGTGCTCATCCAATCACCCAGGCACTACCCATGCACGCATGCAGTCACTCAGGCACTAGCCATGCACTCATCCAATCACCCAGCCACTACCTTTGCACTCATCCAGTCACCCAGGCAGTACCCATGCACTCATCCAATCACTCAAGCACTCCCATGCACTCATCCAATCATCCAGGCACTATCAATGCTCTCACCCAATCACTCAGGCACTCCCCTTACACACATCCATTCACTGAGGCACTACCCATGCACTCATCCAATCACCCAGTCACTACCCATTCACTCATCCAATCACCCAGGTGCTACCCATGCACTCACCCAATCACCCAGGCACTGTCCATGCACTCATCCAATTACCCAAGCTCTATCCATGCACTCATGCAATCACCCAGGCACTACCCTTGCACTCATCCACTTACCCAGGCACTACCTTGCACTCATCCATTCACGTAGGCACTACCCTTGCCCTCATCCATTAATCGAGGCACTGCCCATGAACACATCCAAATCACCAAAGCACTACCTTTACACTCATTCTTTAACTCAGGCACAACTCATGTGCTCATCCATTCACTCACGCACTTCCCATGCACTCATCCATTCACTCAGGCACTACCCATGCATTCATCCATTCAACCAGGCACTACGCATGCAGACATCCAATCACCCAGGCAATACCCTTGCACTCATCTATTCACTCAGGCACTACCCATGCACTCATCTATTCACCCAGGCACTATCCATGCGCTCATCCAATCACACAGGCACTACTCAAGCACTCATTTATTCACCCAGCCATTATCCATGCACTGATCCATTCACTCAGGCACTACCCTTGCACTCATTGATTCACTCAGGCACTACCCATGCACTCATCCAGTCACTCAGGCACTACACATGCACTCATCCATTCACCCAGGCACTACCCATGCACACATCCAATCTTCAAGTTTCCACCTTTGCACTCATCCATTCACTCAGGAAGTACCCATGCACTAATCCATTCACTCAGGCACTATCCACGCACTCATCCAATGACCCAAGCACTACCCACGCACTCATCCATTCACTCATGCACTCATCCATTCACTCAGGCGCTACCCATGCACTGATCCAATCACCCAGGCACTACCCATGCACTCATGCAATCACCCAGGCATTACCCATGCACTCATCCAATCACCTAGCCACTAGCTTTGCACTCATCCATTCAATGAGGCACTACCCATGCACACATCCAATCACCCAGCTGCTACTCTTGCACTCATCCAGTCACCCAGGCAGTACCCATGCACTCATCCAATCAATCAAACACTCCCCATGTACTCATCCAATCACCCAGGCACTATCCATGCACTCACCCAATAACCCAGGCACTACCCTTGCACTCATCCATTAACTGAGGTACTACCCATGCACTCATCCAATTACCCAGGCACTTCCCGAGCACTCATCCAATCACCCTGTCACTACCCATTCCCTTATCCAATCACCCAGGCTCTATCCATGTACTCACCCAATCACCCAGGCACTACCCTTGCACTCATCCAATTACCCAGGCACTACCTTGCACTCCTCCATTCACTCAGGCACTACCCTTGCCCTCATCCTTTCACTCATACACCACCCATGCACCCATCCATTCAACCAGGCACTACCCATGCACACATCCAATCACCCAGGCACTACCCTTGCACTCATCCATTCACCCAGGCCCTACCCATGTACTCATCTATTCACCCAGGTATTACCCATGCACTCATCCAATCACCCAGGCACTACTCATGCACTAATTTATTCACACAGCTCTTATCCATGCACTCATCCATTCACTCAGGCACTACACTTGCACTCATTCATTCACTCAGGCACTACCCATACACTCATCCAGTCACTCACGCACTACCCATGCACTCATCCATTCACACAGGCACTACCCATGCACACATCCAATCATCCAGTTACTACCTTTGTACTCATCCATTCACTCAGGAAGTACCCATGCACTAATCCATTCACTCAGGCACTATCCACGCACTCATTCAATGACCCAGGCACTACTGTTGCCCTCATCCGTTCACTCACACAGTACTCATGCACTCATTCATTCATTCAGGTACTACCCATGCACTCATCCAATCACCCAGGCACTACCCATGCACTCATGCAATCACCCACACACTACCCATGCACTCATCCAATCACCCAGCCACTACCTGTGCGCTCATCCATTTAATGAGGCACTACCCATGCAATCACCCAGGCTCTACTCTTGCACTCATCCATTCACCCAGATACTACCCATGCACTCATCCAATCACTCAGGCACTACCCATGCACTCATCCATTCACCCAGGCACTACCCATGCACACATCCATTCACTCAGGAACTACCCATGCACTCATCCATTTACCCAGGCACTATCCATGCACACATCCAGTCACTACTTTTGTACTTATCCATTCACTCATGCAGTACCCAAGCACTTATCCATTTACTCAGGCACTACCCATGCACCTATTCAATCAGCCAAGCACTACTGTTACACTCATTCAATCACTGACGCAGTATCCATGCACTCATCCATTTACTCAGACACTACCCATGGACTCATCCAATCACCCAGGTACTACCCATGCACTCATGCAATCACCCAGCCACTACCCATGCATTCATCAAATCACCCAGGCACTACCCATGCACACATCCATTCACTCAGGCACTGCCCATGCACTCATCTATTTACCCAGGCACTGCCCATGCACACATCCATTCTACCAGTCCCCAGTTTGTACTTACCCATTCACTCACGCAGTACCCATGCACTCATCTAATCACCCAGGCACTACCCATGCACTCACCCAATCACCCAGGCAGTACCCTTGCACTCATCCAATCACCCAGGCGCTACCCATGCACTCATCCAGTCACTCAGGCACTACTTATGCACTTATAGATTCACTCAGGTACCACTGCTGCACTCATTCTAACATCCATACACCAGTTATGCACTCATTCAATCATCCATACACCAGTCATATACTCATTCCAACATAAATACATACTTTATCTTTTGTTAACTGTAAAGGCGGTTCCAATAGGAACCTTTTCTATGTTTTTGATTTTTTTGTTGTGCTTTGTAAAGAAAAAACATCTTTTTTATAATAACAACATTGGCAACTGGGACAGTAGGAATTCAAAAATCATGCCCTGAAAAATGTGCAAAAATATAAAAAGGGAAAGAACATTAGCATGGATGATGTATTGCAGCATTGCCAATAGCTGTAACACACTGCTCACCAGCACTTACAACAACTCTACAGTCCATGCAGTACGTGGCCATTGTTGAAAACTCTGGAGGCATATCTGCTGTATTAGTCTGTACCTGTGAAGGGACTTTCTGGCCTGGAATTGTTGCTTCTGCCACTGATGTAGATGGGCCTCCAGCTTCCCTCTGCTTGATCGGCAGTTGGAGAATTTTTCTATGATAGGTTTTAAGATGATATGACATGGACGTTGCCCCAGATGAATATTTTTTGTTCGTCCCTCTAGCGAGGGTCTTGTCGCAGTTTGTGTATTGCACTAGTTTTGCAGCAATTTTTGATTTCCCAGATGGGATTTTGAAAAAATCCCATGCCCCACAGGCTCTCTTTTGTGAAGGCCCCTCTTCTTCCAAATCTTCCGTTTCTACCTCCTCCACATCCTGGTCCTGTTGTTATTCCGGCTGACCCCCATCTCCTTCCTGTGTTGCCATTTCTGTAAGCAAAAAAAGGCAAAAACTCAACACAGCAAGATAGATCCACTTGCTGAGAATAAAGTTCTGTGAAGGAAGATTCAAGAAGGAAGAGTGGGTGTGTACTTCCTATTGATTTTGCTGAAAAGTATATTATCCAATGATATTCCTTGCTTTCCAGGTCATGTGATATTCGCGTTGACCAATATATTTGTGGTTACCGTGCAGAAGTGGAAATTCAAAATACGATTTCAAAGTAGTTTTCTTTAAAAATGGAAAGAAAAGCAGAACTTTCAATACTATAATAGTCAACAGCTATACTGAAACTTGTTCACAATACCTCTCTATATATGTTTCAGGGTTGTTGAAAACCACACAGTATCTGCAATTACCGATGTCATCGCGACTTCTGCTGTCTTCGTGAAAATGGAAAATACTGTTTGAAGACGATTTTTCAGGAAATTCACTACAAAAATATGAGTTTGAAAAGTACACTAATAAAGCTCTACTGTTAAATATACTGTAGAATACGTCTACATATAGGTTTTATACTTTGTACAAAACATGCACTCTTCACGACTACTGACGTCACCGCGACGACATCGGTAGTCGCGAATATGAATTTTTTTTGTAAAGGTGGTTTTCTCCTAAAATGATCACAGAAAGAAAAGTTAAAACAATATTTTACTAAACATTTACAGTTAAACTTTATTTACAAAATGTCTTTAAGTTTATTTTTCAGTATGTGAAATACATTTGCTGATCACAGATTCTCCTCAGTAAATGCGACAATGTTGAGCCTACTCAAAAAATTGTTAAACATAAAACCAGTTATCAATGTACTTTCTGATAAACACATACCAAATAAAAAAATGAGTGGTATATAATATAAGTATAATATACAATATCCAATAATAGAAGGAAAATATGAAAATCTTAGAGGCTCACTTAAAAAAAATGGACGTTACAATTAAGAAATAGAATTTAAAAACACCTTAGAAATTAACTGGAAAAAACAAAGGTTACAGAGATGTTATAGTAAGGAATTAGCTTTTAAAAGCCATAGAAATTCACTGAAAATACCAAAGGTTACAGGGAAGTTATAGTTAGGAATTAGCATTTAAAAAAACTTTAGAAATTCACTGAAAAAACCAAAGATTATAGGGCCGTTCTAGTTAGGAAATAGCATGAAAAAAACCTTAGAAATTCATTGAAAAAACCAAAGGTTACAGGGACGTTATAGTTAGGCTCAGATTTCACATGCACAAAACTAGAGAAATTTAGCAGTTAAAGGTAACTGAACTAACTATGACTAGCACCCCCACAATGCACTGCTTATGACCTCACATATTACATCACTCATGACATGGTCAGTGACATCACTGATGACATCTCGAATGACATCACTGATTACATCATCCAGTGACTGGGAGTGTTTTAAAAAAAGTTTATGAGTGTTAAATATACATACCAAGCTGTATTGGGGAATCAGTGGGTATATGAGTGCCTGATAGGATCATTCAGTGGGTGCGTGAGTAAGTGTATAAGTGAATAATTAAGTGTCTCAGTTAATGTATAGGTGAATGACTTGTTTGAATGTCTGTATCTGTCTGTCAGTTGGTGTCTAAGTGGTTGTATAGGTGTGTGAGTGGGTAGGTGAGTTTCTATATGGGTGAGTGATTGCTTGTCTGAATACATGTAGGGATGTCTCAGTGTCTATGTGGGTGGGTGAGGGGGGTATGTAACTGCCTGTATGAATGAGTGTGTGGGTGAGTCATGGCTCTATGAGTTAGTGAGTGTGTGTGTAAGTGGCTGTATGGGTGAGTGAGTGTGTGTATGGCTGTGTCGATCAGTGAAAGGATGTGTCAGTGGTATAAGGGTGAGTAATTGCATATGTGAAAGGCAATATAGGTGAGTGTTGGAGTATATGAGTGACTGTTTATTTATTTATTTGAAAAGTTTTATAAAGCGCGAACAAGACCCACAGGGGTATCAGAGCACTGTACAAAGTTCGGCAGAAGCAAGGGTACAAGCATAATGGGGTAAGTGAAGTTACAGCTTGTGGAAAACATTCAAGTAAAAGAGTAGTGGGGTATCCACAGTGCCATAGAACACGCAGTGTAAAACATCATACAATAGAAAGAACCAAGAAGTGCACTATGACTCAGGAAATTTTAAACAAACAAAAAAAGGAAAAAGACAAGAGCGAGATCAACAGTTAATGCAGCTAAGGAGCCATCTAGGACTGGATCAAAGAGAGGTAAAAATATACAATAAGGCATCAGTGTAATACTACAAGATTTAGGTTATTACAAAACACAGGAGCATGATCACAGGAATAAGGAGTTAACGTTTGTTCATTAGTAGTCGTTTGACCAGTTTTTTAAAGGAAGTAGTGGAAGGATTGGATCTGATCTCGGATGACAAGGAGTTCCAGATTCTCGGAGCAAGACCGGTGAAAGCACGGTTGTAAGATCTTTTCTTCTTGAATCTTGGTGGTTTCAAGAGAAGGGTGGATGTACTTCTGAGGTTCCGACTGGAGCCTGATAGCTCAAGCTTTTTTGCTAGGTAGTACGGGGTATTGTAGTGTATGGCTTTATGAGTCAGACAAGCTATCTTAAGTCGAATTCTAGGTTCAATAGATAGCCAATTTAGTTGCAGCAGGTCGGGGGAAATGTGATCATATTTTCTCGAGCCCGTTATAATTCTAGCCGATGCGTTTAAGGTAGCTCTGAGTGGGGCCAAGCTAGCTTTGGGCAGTCCAGCGAGGGTCACCAGCCCATATTCCAATCTAGGGATAATCAGGGATTGAACCGCCGGCCTTAGATCTTCGGGGGGGAGGAAAGGTTTGATTTTCTTCAGTGTGTTGAGTTGGAAATTGGCTCCCCTAGTAGTAGCACTAATGTGTGCTTGCATAGTTAAGTGTTTATCCAAGGTGATACCTAATGATTTGACAGAGTCCACAACATGAAGTTTGCAGTTTAGAGCAGTTAGGTGTTTAATCCAGTCAAGCGTAGGAGCCGAGTGATTAGGTGGGGCGATCAAAAGAAATTCAGTTTTGAGAGTATTTAGTAGGAGATGGTTCTGAGCTAACCATTGTTGAGTTTGGGCAAACGCAGCATTTAATGCTTTTATGTCTTCTTGCGAGGAGATCTTCAGGTATAGTTGTGTGTCATCCGCATACATGTGGTATTGAATGTTCGCTCGGTTCAGAATGGCCGCAAGAGGTTCCATAAAGAGGTTGAAGAGAGTGGGCGAGAGCACAGAACCTTGGGGGACTCCAATCATGACCGGGGTACTGGAAGCGAGGGCATGATTAACTTTGATCCTTTGCGTGCTGTTGTGCAGGAAGGAGGCAAACCAGTTTAGAACCGGTCCTGAGAGTCCAATCCTATATTGAAGGAGATCAATCAGGTTTTCATGTTTGATGGTATCGAATGCTGAGGACAAGTCCAGTAGGATCAGGAAACAAGGGACATTTTGGTCAAGGGCTCCCACGGCGTCATCAACAATGTGCGTTAGTGCCGTTTCAGCACTGTGCCCTGATCTGAATCCTGACTGATGAGGGTCAAGGAGTTGATATTTCTCAATGTGTTTGCAGAGCTGCGAATGCACGCATTTTTCAAGCAATTTAGCTAGGGGCATACTGCTGGTAATAGGTCGAAAGTTGTTTGGATCTGTTAAGTCCGCGCTAGGCTTCTTAGGAATAGGAGTAACTTGCCCAACTTTTAGGCAGTCCGGAATCTTTCCCTGTAAGAGGGATTCATTAATGATCCTGGACCAGAGAGGGAGAATGGCTGAGCTTAAATCTTTATAGAGCTTGGCGGGTAAAGGATCACCAAAATGGTTGGATGGTTTGATGGATGCCATGTTGTGCAGTAGCTCATTGCCGTCTGGTAGGAGAAAACAGCTCCAAGAAGCGTTGTTTTTGAGAGAGCCTCGCCAAGGTGAGTATATTGTCGTGGGTTCTACCACCTCCCCATATCCTGCGGGAGGTTTCTTAGATGACAATGATAGGGTGGCAGGTAATAGCTCCAGTTCAATTTTCCTTGTATTTTCAGAGAAATGAGCTGTAAAATCATCACCACTGGGTAGCGGGGATACCTGAGTAGAGTTCTGGTTAGAAGACTGGTTAGATTGTTCCTTAATGATCTTAAAGAGTTTTTTAGGTCTATTTTTGGCTCCATCCAGTTGAATTCTGAAGTGGTCAGTTTTCGGCAAGCGGATGTGTTTGTTGTAAGCGCTTCTCACTTTCCTCAGTTGAGAGAGATTTGCAGTGGAAGGCGTATTTCTCCTGAGTCTCTCAGATAGTCTGAGATTGCGCCGTTCATCATTTAGGGAACCACTGAACCATGGTTTAGAACGTTTGACTCTAATCCTTTTGAGCTGTTTCGGAGCATTAGAGTCAAGAATCTTAGACAAAGTGTTGATGTAATGCTCGGAAAGATCGTCAAGGTTGGTCAAATTAGGGGGGAACTGTAGTTTATTTTTGGTGATTGAAGTTAACATGTTGATGTCGAGGTCTCTCATATTGCGAGTCAGTTGTTTCGCTTTAAGGGGTTGACCCTGTCTACCCAAGCCCTTGTCTAAGATGAGGAAGGGAATTTGAAAATTATCAGACCAGTCACAGGGTAGAATCTCCCCAATTTGTATGATGTTGTCTTTAGCAATGATGAGGTCAAGAGTAGCGCCTTTACTGTGAGTAGGACCTTTACAGAGCTGTGAGAGGTTGAGGTCAGAGAGGAAAGTCTTGAAGGAACAGACAATGGGATCATTTGTGTCATTCCAATGAAGGTTGAAATCTCCGAGGAATATGTGGCAGGGTTGATCAGAGCTCGTGCTAATGACCTCCATGACTTGCTCTATGAAGACCAGATTGTCACCCGGAGGGTGATAGATCGAGTGCAACACACAAATCTTCTTGCCATTGTTCCAGATTTCAGTGATTAGCTGTTCACAGGAGGATAAAACAACACATGAGGATTGTTTCACTGTGAGGTTGGAGCGATGAATGCAGGCAATGCCCCCTCCTGTTTTACCAAGTCGATCACTTCTGAGAATGGAGTAGTCAGGGGGGATTAAAATGTCAAGAATTGGGGAGGAAGTATCATTGAGCCAGGTTTCGGTAATGATCAGAAGGTCCAGGTTATACGTAGGGCTCCCGGTTTTATGGTATTTATTTTTTTGACATTTCCGTCTGTATTTATCCATATTTATTTTTTGCTAATTTTATCTGTATTTATCCATATTTATTTAGGGTTTTGTGGAAAAATGAAGCTGAAATTAGTATATTTCCACATTTATTTAGCCAGTAAATATACACTCATGCTTGAATGCCTACTAGGTTTCAATGCTGTAAACACCTGCAGAAGAAAAATTAATGCACTTTTAAGAAAATATGCAAATTTGAGTATCAACCTTGTGCATATCTACTGCTGTTAAAGCCTCTTTACTAAAATTACTTTCTTTTTTAGCCCACTTACCTATCAATCCACACAGCTATTGGCCTGGCTGCCATGGCAGACAGCATTTATATTACTCAAAAAGTAACCCAATTTCCGTTTTTATTCACATTTAAAAAAAAAATACAGACAAGAAACTAAATATTTTCTGTCTGTATTTATCTGTGAAAATCAGTAAAAACGGAAAACAGGGAGCCTTAGTTATACGCCATGATGAGATCTGAAATATCAGCTGCATGTTTCACAGCTGATCTACAGTTGAGTAGCATCGACTTGATGTGCAGGTTGGAAGTGACCACTTCTTGAAGAGAGGTGGTTATGTGAAGTAGGTTCTCTTTGTTCACCTTTCTGAGCTTAAGGCTCAGTTCCCTGTCTGGGTCCGCAATGATTGAGTGAATGTTGAGAGTAGAGTTGGGATGGGAGACCGTACTTGAGTCAGTGTAGGACATACGAAGGGCGAGAATGTCTTCTTCAGATAGCTGAGGTAGGGGTCTGTGGGGCCTAGAGTGGTGGCTGAGTGATTGTGAAGGTGGCAGTATGGGTGAGTGTGTGCTTATGTCAGTAACTGTATAGGTGAGTGAGTATGTGTTAGTATCTGTATGAACAAATGAGTGGGTGTGTGTATAACGGTATAGGGGAGTAAATGGCTGTGTTATTGACTCTATAGGTGTGTGAGTAGCTCTATGAGTGACTGACTGTGTGTGAGTGGCTGTATGGGTGTATGAGTGGATATATCAGTGGCTGTATTAGCAAGTGAGTTGGTGTATGAGTGGCTGTATGGGTAACTGATTACCTCTTGCTTGCTCCAGCATTCATGGGTAACTGAGTGGATGTGTGTATAGACCTATGAATCAGTGAGTGGGTGTGTAAGTACTGGTATGGATGTATCAATGGTTTTGAGAATGCTAGTGTAGAAGTTGGAGTAGGTGTATGAAAGGTCATATTGGGGTGTGAGTGGGTATGTCAGATATACTGTGGATGATGTCATCAGTGATGTCATTTGAGATGTCATCAGTGATGTCACTGACCATGTAATGAGTGATGTAATATGTGAGGTCATAAGCAGTGCATTGCGGGGGTGAGAGTTATAATTAGCTCAGCTAACTATAACTGCTGAATTTCTCTGGTTTTGTGCATGTGCAATCTGAGCCTAACTATAATGTCCCTGTAACCTTTGGTTTTTTCAGTGAATATAAATATATGTCCAAGTTATATAGATGTGAGGTTAATAGTAACTCTATACTATAGCCTTAGAGCCCGCCATAGTGGGCTCTACAGGCCATTTAAGGCCCACACCAGCGTTAAAGGCCTGAGACGACGGCGAGGGCCTTTAACAAGGGAGCAGGCCTTTAATGGCCTGTAGAGCCCACCACGGAAGGCTCTAAGGTTATTAGAACATTCCGCCCCAAGAGGGCAGAATGTTCTAATTTGTAAAACAAAGGCCTCATGTAGCCCGAGGGGGTTGAAATCTCCTCGGGCTCAGTGAGGCCTTTGTTCACAGCTGTTGCTGTGAACATACATTGGAAAGTTGATGCTCCAGGCTTCTACTGGCCATTAGAAGCCCGGAGCACTCCATTGTTTTCAGGAGAGCGCTCAACATTCCAGTGTTCTAATTACCTATAAATACTTACCTTAACAGTATTGTGGGAGTAAATTCAATTCTATTCATCTTTATTCAGCTTACTAATAAATAAACCATAAAAGAACAGCAGTAAAAGAGATCATTAAAATCAATTATCAAAAATGCAGAACACAGCCAATTTAAAACATCAGTTGAATTCAAATTCATGACCTGCCAGTGAGTTATACAAATTTACCAGATACGACAGTCAATATTAAGCATCAAATGATTTAAAGTTCATGTTCTCCAAAGGAGGTAAACATTTTCTGATTTGAATTGAGTGCAATACATAACTTACTATAGCATTACATACCAATAATTCATCCAGTTTACTAAGATATAAAAATGCTAACTTATAATTTAAAATGTTCCTAGATGTAAAAAGTGGTTTTAAAAACACTTTCTCAGGTTCAAAGAGAAGTTACAAAATAGAACAAAGTACAATGTAGTTTATAACGTTGTCCCATCAAAGGGGCATGGGAGCTTTTCTTTGTTCCTATGACTCATTTTAGGAAATACCACCATATGATGCACAAGGCCTAGTCGAAAGCACGTTAAGATAAATCTATGATGAAAATTAGATACCATAAGCAAATACGGTTCAATTCCATCTGAATACTCAGTGGGAGGTATGTATTCAAATAATGGTACATTCTGCTCTAAACCCACTCTCTCTTGATCTCTTCTTTCCATATGCAATAGCTTAAGATTGTTTTTGAATAGCGGGTTATTAACATAGGGGTCTGTAAAAAATCACAATCATCTAACTTGTTTAAAAGAGCTTGAATGTTAAGCTAAGGGATCTCAAACGCATGGTCCAAGGTGAGGCAATCTTTTATTATGTCTCTAGTAAATGAGGTCTCAGGTTTAGAGCACACCGCTCTGCATAACAGGATGGTTTTGCGTACATAATATCTTCAATGTGAGACATACCTAGCTTCTAATGGATACTGGACACAGAGGTGGAATGGGGCAAGGCTAATAAACGTCTAAGGAATTTATTTTCCTGCCTTTGAATAATCATATTTGCACTGAAACCCCATAGGCTTGCCCCATATAGTGCCCCATCAAGGCACTCGTTTATATATATGGCCAACATTTTTCTTATCGGTTTAGACCACAGTTTAGAAGCAAATCTAAAGACTGCTTCCGTTGATCTTGCTAGGCTTGTACTAGCATGTGGCTATTGTGATAGTCGAAATTATGAAAATAAAATTTTTGTAGGACAATATTTTTGTACATGATATTCTCACATACGACAATCAAGAAGGCTTCATAGAAAAGCTTAAAATGGATTGGGCTGAGCTCCAAACCTTCTGAGATGTGTCTGAAGTGAGTTCAGATAAGGACTTTTAGCCTTGAGCTCACAGTATGCATCTCAGATTGAATCATTGCTACACTGGTCATTAAGAAAGCTTCAGAGGTATCAACTGGCTGCTGTTCTACCGGCCATTATATGTATTGAAAAAGGTATCTTGGCCCTGCTTTTGTTCCCCAGCAGAATATTAGAAGTGAACAATGTCACTATCCTCACAAGGACCTGGGCTGATCAAAGGAATATATTTTCCTATTGAGCAAACGTTGCAAGCCCTAAATACATAGCCTCAATGATCCTATATAGTAAGGACCTCTTTAGGAGAGGCTTGGTGTTTTTCAATCCCTGTTCAAACTCATTTGCTCAGGATTAGAAGTTGTGCAGAGTTTAACCCATGCAGTAATTGACAGGTGCACTAAAATCTGCACCCTGCAATTTTCTACAGATACATTTTGGTAGGCTAAATCTAAAAAAGTATACCAAGGAAAGTGATTGGTAATTGTAGTGGCATGTAGGTTTTAGTGCAGGAAGCATGTAAAATTGAATATTATTCCCAATTATTAGTGGATATCTCAGATTAGATGCTATTTGTCACAGGGGGTAAATTCTGAATGCTGGGGTATTAGATTTTACCAGATGTGATAAATATTTCAGCACTAGTTGGCCACTCATAATTAGGGACGAAATGCTTAATTAGATATGGGCTTCTCAGAATAGCACAAACACAAAGCATCTTTTCCCGCAGCAGCACAAAAATGTACAGACAAATATTGGGCATGATTCACATAACGTTTGTTCCAATCTGCTCAAGTGCAAATTAAAATAAAAGGGCAAACTTAGCGTTATTGAAGTGCGTCCATACATATCCATCTGTAAATACCCTTCACAAGAATGCAGGCTAGGGTTCGGCAGAGGCAGATTTGTGCACGTCCCTCATTCAAGAACCTATAGTAGATCTTCTTAGCTCCATGAATCCCGACATGATGAAGAACTTGAGCAGAGCAAGGTAAAATGCAGGTATGCTACAAAGTATATTTCCAGCCTCCACTGCAGGCCCTTCCATGTTGGTATCAATACACAGTGCAGAGATATGGGGAAATAAGAGGGGCCCTGTGTAGACCCTCCTAGGTATATGACCCAACCACAACAAAGTACCCAGAAAGAACCTATAATACCCTCTGAATGACTAAGGCCCTGATTCTGAGTTTGGCGTGTGGGAGCGGGCGGCATGCCACCGCCCCACTCCCACACCGCCAACGCTCACCACCGGACGACCTCCAGATTAAAAATGTTCTTGTTGTCTGGCGGGCTGTCCTTTGGCATTCCCACAGTGGTGCCTTTGAAAAAGACACTGCAATTGGAACGCCAAAGCCCGTTCCTGCATGGCATGGACTCTGCAGTCCATGCCATGCAGAAAAGGGGGTGCATGCATGCACACAGGGGGGGCACAACATGTGCCCCCCTGCATGCATTTCCCTGGGTAAACATCCTTTACAACGACTGCGTTACAACGCAGTTCATCACCCCGCATTTTTTACTCCGCAAAATCTTTTACAACGCAGGGCTTTACACCGTAAACCATTACAACGCATTCCCCATTACAATGCCCCGGTGGATTTAGAATAGTAAATTGCATTTTAATGGATAATGCGTTGTAATGGAATGCGTTGTAAAGCCCTGCGTTGTAAAAGATTTTGCGGAGTAAAAAATGCGGGGCAATGGCACGCAATGTAAACGTGTGCAGAGTAAAGTGACATATTCATTCCCATGGCCTAAGGCACCAGTGGGCCTCTAAGGCCCCCTTAGTTCCCTCACTGCCAGTCTTTTCATGACAGGCTCACTGCCATGAAAAGACTGGCAGTAAGGAAACTCATAATATGCTTGGCAGTGCCGCAACGGCACTGCCCGCATATTACTGCCTCACACTGCTGCAACATCGCTGGTGATCGGTGGTTCCCAAGTGGTAGCAGGAGGCCTGTGGTGGTCCGACTGCCAAACTCAGACTAGGGTGGTAGGACCACCGGTGCGGTGGTAGCCACCATGCCAACACAGGTTGTGCGGTCCTATGGACCGTCAAACTCGCAATCACCCCCTCAGAATCTCATTAAGCTTAAAAACTTGAAGAGTACTTCATATTAATAGGATGAAAGTCCTCACTTACCCAATGGGCATCATGCTTCATCACAGGACTCCTGCTCAGATTGATATGGTAATTTCTCATTGCAGGCTATGACCCTGAGAAACAAGGGAGCTCTTTAGGTGTCAAAAAATGGGAGGTATCTTAATGATGATTTTATTAATAAGCTTGAAGTTTTAATTATAAACAAAGCTATAGAGACATGTCTGCAGCTACTCAACATTCGAAAAATCCGATCACTGGTCCTGTCAACATTGCAAATCTCTTAGAAACAGTGGGGTTTATTTATGAGGAGGTTTGCGCCACGTTTGCACCACGCAAGGTGATACATGTGCGACGCAAACCTTAAGTAAGATTTATTAAGCCACACAAAACCAATTTGCATGGCCCTGAGTAGCTTCATAAATCTGGAGTGAAGCAACACAGCACAAATTGCCACGTTGTGTTACTCTGCCTTGGGAAGGCATTCTATGGATGTACTGTGGGCGTTCCCACACAACTCCCATGGTTCGTGATGAATTCCCAAATTTACCAGAACTGGTAAACCTTGGAATGCAATCGAAAGTTATGCATTTCTAGGGGAGGAATATCGTATAGAAATATCTCTATTTCTCCTTGTTTCTTCCTCTTTCTATGTGTGCTGCATTCTGCAGCACACATAGAAAGAGGCATATGCCTCCCAGGATTGTTTTTTGCTGGAAGGTGCCCCTTCCTGCACAAAAACAATCCTGCATGCAACACAGGCACCCTTGCAAGGGTGCCTGCATTGGTGCTGGGTTGCCAAAAGAGCACAAGCATATGGGAAAGGACAGGAATGCACCATATCGCCTTAAATATGGTGCATACCTGTCCTTTCCCTGTCACGGAGCGCAGCAAGGTGACATGCTGTGCTGCACTGAGTGTGGAAAATTAATTTGTATCGATAAACATTGTCTGCGCCATCTTGCCCTTTTTCCCAATGCCACACTTTCGTCGTCCGCGGCGGCCATTTTAGCTACCTTGATCAGACCCACTCTCTGCACACCGCTAATCCCCAGCGCGGCTCCACACCCTCGCAAGCCGGCCGCACTGGTCACCCTCTCTCTCTCTCTCTCATGCACGGGCCATTAACCCCTCCAACTGCGCTGCACTTCCCTGGGAATCTCACCCCGGGCCTGCCCGACACCTCCCTTTCCTCCTATACACTATCACACCCTCTGACACCCCTCTTCCTCCGTATCCGATTGTCCAGGCCGGTCCCAGGCTATCACCTAGCCCTGCGGATACAGTTTATGGCCCCGACTGTAAGGAATCGCCCTCTTCAAAGGAGTTACAGTAGATCAAGGCCCCCACCCCATGAGATCCGTCACACCACATGCATTCCGGGAACCGGCGGAATGCCCTGCTGATCCTGCCGTCTGATGGCGATTCTGTATGGTGAATGGGGAGGGGATTCTCACTGTAAGGGTGCGTGGGAACGGGTCTGAAGCGAAAGATCCCAGGGATGTCTTTCATACTTCAAAGTATCTTTACTGTAATAAAGAATGTCTTCCTGCCATAAATGCGTGTATAAGAGGCCAGGCCTCAGAGATGCAGTAGAGCACCTCGTGAAGATTCCCTGTTGGTCTGATCTGACGTGTTCTCCTCCGGAGAGAATAAACCTTTGTTTCCTGCCTTCCAGTCTCCAGCGCCTGCCTCTTCATTGATTCATATTTTGGGGAATAGAGGCGACATCGCCGGGCAATACTTAAGGTTATTCCATTCGTCGATTGCCTTCCTGTTTTACAATTGGCGTCCCAAGCGTGGGGCCCATCAGCGACACGTGGATCCAGTGGGAGAGGTCCTGACGACAGAGTGAACGACTGCAACGATCGGGAGAGCTCCTGTCCGATAGACCCTCGTCTGACAGCCGATCATCCGAACTCTCACTGGTTCCGAACAGACCTCTCTCGAGTGATCTACGGTCCTGACTGGGAACCATCAGGAGTGCCGCGATAGAAGATAGAGGACGATCGGGCGCTGGATTCGGAAGACAGGAAACAGCCCATGCGGTCCGGGTAAGGTCGTACAAAACGACAAATTGTGAAACGATAACGGTTCTTTGAGACATTTGCTGCTTACAAACGAGGAAGAGTACAAATACTCTATCTTCCTTTGTGAACAGTGAAGGGTGGGTAACGCGGACTTTTGTCCCCCTTGTAATCTGTCGTACCTATCTTTTCTCCCCACTGATTGTTTGTTTGATTGATTGTCAAGGGTAGCTCCCTTTTCTTTGAGTATCAGAGTAGCTCCTTTTGAGGCATTCCCTGTCTACAAACGGCGAGGGATAGGAATATTCTCTCTCCCTTTACAGATAGTGAAGGATGGGTAACGCGGACCTTTGTCCCCCTTTGTAATCTGTCGTGCCTATCTTCTCCCCACTGATTATTTATTTGGATCTAGTTCTCTTGAAACATTCATTGTCTGCAAACAACCTGGAATAGCAATATTCTGCCTAGTCTTTTGCAGGTAGTGAAGGGTAGGTAACGCGGACTTTTGTCCCCCTTGTAATCTGTCATGCCTATCTTCTCCCCACTGAGTGGTAGCTGGTTCAGCTCGGACCGCTTGTTAGAGGTGGATCATCCAGTCCCACTGGAAGGCACCCCTAACAAAGACATGTTCACAAAGCATGGACTAGTCGCTATAGCATATTGCAAATTATGGCACAGGTATACGAAGAAGGAACCCCAGAGTCAGTGGCCACTGATAGGATCCTTTGAAGAAAGCAAACTAGATGCACTAGATGAAGCCCTAAAACTCGTAGAACGACACCGACCATGCTAGACAGCGTTGGCCTGTGGCGCAAAGAAACTGTACAGCGAAAGAAGAAAGAGGAAGCTAGGTTAGACAAAGAGTTACGTAAAGCAGCCCACCTAGCTGCAAAGAAACTAGAGGAAGAAATAAAAAAGAGAGAGGAGGCTAAGCGAAAACAAGAGATCGAAACACCGAGCCAGTGTCCTGTTAGAACACCCTCTGCGCTCTACCCTGAATTACCTTCGAAACAGCGAACCAACGATGATCTCTTATTAGGTCCTCCGATCATCTACATGCCCCTCCATATGCCCCTTCCCAACCTTCAGCGCAACACTCGCGACCCCCAAGCACAGACGAGAGTAGCGCCAGGGCCTCGGCCCCCAAGGCCTCCGCACCGGCGGAATCCCTCGCACCAGATACAAAACAAGCAGCAATATTAGATGACCATGAGGCCCGAAACACAGAACCCACAAGGACGAACAGGTTGGGCAAAAACGAGCAAGAGAGGATTGACAAGGTAGTCAGGACACTAGTAGAACGAAAGGAGAAGGAGGAACACGTTATGGATATATTCAACTCATATGCGGGAAGCCACAGACGACACTTTGTCGTACGATTATGTTATCATGTCCTAAACGCTTATGAGGACCGATATCGAGATAGAGGTCCCGAGAGCCTAACGACTCTGTATAGAAAAATTGATATCGGGGATGAGGGCGAGTGTGACGTGACGGACCTCCTTGCGCGTACACTTAGGGTTTTCTGCCACCTCACTGAATCAGAGGTGGAAGCTAAACCTACGACATCCGTAGCGGCCGAACCACGAATAGAGCAACCTAGCACCATGATGCCGATAAGAGAGGCCGCCCCTATTGGGTCCCCCCACGAGGTCAGGGAACACACGATGATGTTAACCATATGGATGCAAAGGGGAGGATAGTGTACAACTGGGTCTACCAACCATGGGATCGACAGGATATTCTGACGTTCCGAAAATCTCTGCCCGATTTACGAAAAAACCCCACCGCCTTCTACACTGAACTAGGTACAGCCTTAGGTTCCACCATCATGACCCTAACGGACCTCGATTTGTTCTTCGGGTTATGTCTGCCAGCTGATGTGTGGAAGCAGATCCGCAAGGTCGACCACCTTGAGCTGTTCGGACATACCTGGAAACAACTCGATGAGTTCGACAAGCAACGAGGAGCCGGGCAGAAACCCGTAACGGCCATCCTTGAACTCCCGGACAAGATCGTCCAGAAACTCAAGACCCTGATTCCCGAGAAGAAAATAGACTGGTCAATAGTGACGGCCTGTAGACAGAAACCACAAGAAGACGCTTCGGAATACTTCTCTAGGTTCGAAACGGTGTTCTCCGACTACAGTGGCCAAGATATGGCCACTGCAACCGGACACCACTTGTTCGTTCAGAATTTCGTGAAAGGCCTGGTGCAAGAAGTTTCTCAAAAATTGCAGGCGAGCGAAAGCAGTTGGGCAGCCTCTAAACCCACGGCTATCCTCCAGATGGCCCAATACTATGAACATCAGAAGAATGAGAATGATAGGGCATCCGAACGTAAAAAGAAGGAGTTGAAAGAGCGGGTCATGATAGCTCAACTGCAGGGGGTGACGATAGGTAGGGAACCCTCCAAGGGGAACTACCAGCCGACAGCCCCTAAAAATACACCCTCCAGAGAACGAATGCCCGTACTCTATACAAGCCGAAGGGACTTAGATGAAAACCAATGCGCGTTTTGTAAAGGATACGGTCACTGGAAGTCGCAGTGCCCGGTCCTTCATGAAGCAAACAAGAACCGAGAGGCTAGGGATGGGACAAACGGACAAAAGAACAGGGACCAGGGACGGGGACACACCAATGATGCTAACTATGACAGACCAAGCCGACCTAACACATTTGACCGCCCACGACAGAATCAGTATCAGCAGTCCGATTGCGAGAACGTCCACGATTTCGCATAGGACAGCCAGGGACAAGGGAGGGATCCAGTCGAGCTTTGTGTTGACCAGCAAGGTCCTTATGTCACTGCTAAGGTCCTGGGTACGAAGTCCCCATTTTTGGTGGACACTGGGGCAACACGTAGTGCATTATCCAAACGACTGATTCCAAGGGCACCCTTGTCCGGCTCACACGTGACATCAATAGGCTTTGATGGAACGCCCTCTACTAATCCCTTATCTACACCGATTCCCTTTGACTTAGAGAACAACATCACGGACACGACCTTCCTGCTATCTTCCAACACCCCCGACGCCATTATGGGTCTTGACCTCCTGAAGCACTTTCGAGCCACCATTCGATGTTCCCCAGACGGAGTACGAGTCATACTGTACGATAACCAGAATCTGTTCAGACCTTGTCCCACCCGACGCATGTTTTCCATCACTGACGCTGACTTGTCCTTACTAGACACTTTACCCCCGTACCTTTGGGCCAAGACCGACTCAGACGTAGGACGCATGATGATAGACCCTGTGCACATCACTGTACGGTCAGACGCTAAGCTCCCAAAGCTCCCACAGTATCGGATATCGCCCGAGGGCGAGAAGGCATTGGTAGGAATCATTCAGTCCTTAGTCGATGCAGGAGTGGTAGAGGAAGTAGTCAGTAATATCTGTAACAGCCCTATCCTACCCATTGTCAAGAAGCAAGGCGAGGGAGATGAGAAGGCTTATCGCTTCATCATTGACCTCCGCGAAGTAAACAAAGTAGTCGTACCTCAGTACCCAGTAGTCTCTGACATCACCACCATCTTGACCCTGATCCCTCCACTGCCACTGTTTTCACCGTCATAGATCTCAAAAATGCTTTCTTTTCTATCCCCATCCATCCAGACAGCCGATACCTCTTCGGCTTCACCCTAAAAGCCCGTTCATATAGATTCTGTAGAGCACCCCAGGGCTACACTGAGAGCCCCAGCATCTACAGCCAGGCTCTCAAGAGACAGCTGGACGCAGTCCAGCTCCCGGACGGAGTGGTGTTAATCCAGTATGTCGACGACATTCTCCTGGCTGCCGACACTACGCCACTTGCCACCACAGCCACCATCCAACTCCTGCACTTCCTCGCGGAGAATGGTCACAAGGTCTCCAAGAAGAAGCTGCAGTTCTGCCAACCACAGGTGACATACTTAGGCCACCTCCTGTCCAAGGACGGGAGAAAGCTCACACCCGATCGGATCCGGACCATCCTAGAGACCCCCGTTCCCAAGACTCAAAAGCAGGTTCGCTCCTTAGTAGGCCTCACGTCCTTCTGTCGGCAGTGGTTGCCAAACCTTAGTCTCATAGTCAGACCTCTACTCTCTCTGTTAGCGAAAGACGTTCCCTTCCCACTCCCTTGGACCCCTGAATGCCAATCCTCCTTTCAAGAACTACGAGATGCCCTCTGCTCAGCCCCTGTTCTAGGAACCCCTGACTACACCAAGCCCTTCTCCCACTTCACCCACGAGAGGGAGGGGTGCGCTTTGTCTGTCCTAACGCAACCCATAGGTCCCAAACAACGCCCTTGTGCCTACTTCTCTGCCACTCTTGACCCTGTAGCCAGAGCTCTGCCCGCCTGCCTTCGAGCGGTAGCTGCCGCTGCCGTCTCTATCCGACAAAGTGAGGGGATCGTACTTTCGAATTCCCTCACTGTGCTGGTCCCCCATGCTGTTGACACACTCCTGAACCAGACCAAGACCCAGCACCTGACTAGCGCACGACTGACTGGTTATGAGTTAACTCTGCTTACACCCCACATCACGTTGAAACGATGTACCACTCTGAACCCTGCCACTCTGTTGCCCCTCCCCGATGACGACCCCAATGTGTCCCCTATGCATGACTGTGTGACCCTCACGGACGAGCAAACTAGAAGTAGAGCTGACCTCCGTGACACTGCCATCCCAGACCCTGATGGAGAGCTATGGGTAGACGGCTCGTGCATTAAACTCCCCGACGGCACGACCTCGGCTGCCTATGCAGTCACCACAGCCCGGACGGTAGTTGAGACGGCCCGCATCACCCAACGGTCCGCACAAGCGGCAGAACTAATTGCCCTCACACGTGCATGCGTCCTAGCAACAGGCAAAGTCGCAAACATCTACACCGACAGCCAGTATGCCTTCGGGGTGGTTCATCATTTTGGGCTCTTATGGAAGGAAAGGGGATTCCTGACTTCGCATGGCACACCCATCCTTCACGGAGATCTAGTCTCTGCCTTGACCGAAGCAGTCCTCCTCCCGAACGACTTGCAGTCATCAAATGCCAGGCACACAAGAAAGTGACAGACATCATTGGACAAGGAAATGCACTAGCCGACATCACTGCTCGAACCACAGCTGAGAATAGGACGACGACACGCATGTACGTGACTAGGTCACAGACGGAAAATGGAAGGACGCTAGAGAGCACATTAGAGACATACAAATGGCCTGCTCCCCCAAGAACTGACTGAATGGGCACGGGTGGGACTGAAAGATGATGAAGGCTGCTGGTTGACAAAAGACACGAACAAATGGCTGCTACCCAATTCCTACTTGATCCCCATACTGACTATGGCACACTCCCCAGCACACATAGGATCTGCCCCCATGATTGAACTCATCACCCGAGTCTGGCACAACTCTGCTAGACGCCTAGTTCAACAATGCTTAATCTGCTTGCAACACAACCCAGGGAAAGGAACTGTTGTCCCTCGGGGTGGGTTCGGGGTCCCCGACCATCCCTTTGAAGTCCTACAGATGGATTACATTCAGCTAGACCGTTGCCTGGGTTTGAAGTACGTCCTTGTTGTCGTGTGCGCCTTCAGCAAATGGGTGGAGGCCTATCCCACACGTGACAACACTGCCATGACCACTGCCAAAGTCCTGTTAAAAGAGTTTTTCCCCCGATATGGATTTGTCGGATTTTATGGAGTGACAACGGCCCCCACTTCATAGCTGAAGTCATCCAACTTATCTTAAAGGGATTGGGTGTAAAACAGAAATTTCACGCAGTCTTCCACCCCCAATCTGCAGGCCTGGTCGAGCGACACAACGCCACACTCAAGCTAAAAATCTCTAAGATTGTTGCCTCCACCGGACTGAAGTGGCCTGATGCCCTCCCATTGGCATTGCTATCAATGCGCTCCACCCCCACTAAGCACCACTTGACCCCTTACGAAGTAGTATTCGGGCGGCCAATGAATATTTGGGCCGCGCCTAGGCCAACTTCGATCCATGACGTCCCAGACGTCCTAATGTCTGACTATCTGTGCACCCTCACTAAAACCTTAACTGTCATCCATCAACAGGTGCTACAAGCCATCCCAGACGCTTCCAGGGGCCCAGGACACGACATTCACCCAGGGAATCACGTCTTGATCCGCAACTTCCAGCGTGCCAAAAGCTTGGAACCTCGGTGGACGGACCCCTGGCAAGTCCTGATCACTACACGGACGGCCCTTCGAGTGGAAGGCAAGCGTCACTGGGTGCATGCGCACCATTGTAAACGCGCCCCCCCAACTCTGACGACGGAAGAAGACATCGCGACTCAGGAAGAGCTCCTGACAAAAGACAAACCATCGTTGAGCTGTCACACTGACACAGAAACGCTCGAACTGGCAGAGTTTCCCGATCCCACCATACCGTCCAGGGAAGGGTACAACCTACGTAAAAGGGAGGAGCTTCGGCAAAGCAGACCACTGACTGGGTAAAATCTCAGAACGGTAGCCTAACACACTCAAGGTTGCCCAAGAGAAGTCAGAGAAAGTCGGTGGTTCTGCCCGCTACCGAGCACTCTGAAGATGATGGAAGCGCCCGACTCCCCAATGATGGAAGCAACTGGATATCCGAAGAGGACCTACCGAAACCCAAAGACTAACAAACTGCACAGCTCAAAGACTATAGCCATTTTCATTACCCTTCTCTTTGCCTCCTCCTCATGACAACCTTCTGGATCATCGAAGAAAGCACACCCGCTCACAAAACATTGCTCCCCACTGAACTGCCGATAACTACCAAGGAACACTTCCTGATTGCCCTTTCTCCACCGCTCCGAGAGAGACGCAGGGAGTTCTGGAATAACTCTTTGTGCAACTGCTGCACCAACACAACCTTGCCGCTAATGCCACTAATTGCTGGATCTGCGGGCTGCTGCCCCATGCAGCCGGACACTCCATCCCGTTCATTCCTTCGCCCTTTTCCATCCACGGCTCCTGTCTTGCCTGGCTGATTCTTCTGCAAGAAAGCTTTAAAGACAATGCCACATCAGAAAGAACTGTTTCGCATTTCTACCACGAGGCATGGCTGAATAAGACTGGGCGAACCGCTACTCCTTTTTACCCTCTGACCTCTGGTACCTCTATTCACATGGACATCCCTGCCAAAGAACGAGTGGAAATGCAAGTTTTCCATAACCCAGCCAAACCCACTTTCTCCTACCTCCGGAAACGAACAGCCACCACTCTGACAGTGGCCTTGTCTGTTGTCAACGTCTCGGGCCTTGTGTGCATCGAAGGCCTGGGGACGCAACTGGTGGGCCGCAGCGCCTGCGTCATCACCAGAACACTGGATTCATCCGACCCTCCCTCCTTTGTTGCTTCTCCAAATATGTACTTTGTTTGTGGCACCAAAGCATACACCTGGCTCCCCAAAGGTTGGGGGGGCACATGCTACATTGCCTTCATCCTCCCACCTACGTATGTGGCCCCAGCAAGCCATCACCGGCAAAAGCGTGCAAGGGACATCGACCAGGCCGACTCAACAGGAGCACAGTTCTTGGATGCCGCGAAAGGACTTGTGCCATTCTGGGGTCCGATGACGAACAGCCGCGCCATCCGACACTTGACCCAGGCAGTTGAAACCACCATGAACATCACAGCTGGCATCTTGACCAATAACACCGCAGAGCTTCAGGCAGTCCGCCTGGTGGCTCTGCAGAACCGCCTTGTTCTAGACGTGGTTCTGGCAGACCGAGGAGGAGCCTGCCGCATCATTGGGTCCAGCTGTTGCACCTACGTGCCAGACAATTCACCTTCTGTTTACAAAGCCATCGAACACCTCCATAGACTGTCCTCTGAAGTACACCAGGAGCAAGAAGGATGGTCGCTTGGGAGCTGGTTCTGGGACTTACTGAAAGCCTGGGGGTGGAGGTTGTTCACATTCATTCTGATTCCGATTGTGGTGCTATGCGGGTGTTGCTTAAGTATCCAATGTCTGCCTCCTCTGTGTTCATTATTTTCAAATTGCATTTGCCCAAAGACTTTGGACTTACAGGCTGAACACATGAAAACTTTGTATGAGACAGAAATACGTGGCATTATGGGGATCGACCCGAATTAACAAGTTGGCGAGAAATGTTAAAAGGGAGGACTGTGGAAAATTAATTTGTATCGATAAACATTGTCTGCGCCATCTTGCCCTTTTTCCCAATGCCACACTTTCGTCGTCCGCGGCGGCCATTTTAGCTACCTTGATCAGACCCACTCTCTGCACACCGCTAATCCCCAGCGCGGCTCCACACCCTCGCAAGCCCCCCCGCACTGGTCACCCTCTCTCTCTCTCTCTCATGCACGGGCCATTAACCCCCTCCAACTGCGCTGCACTTCCCTGGGAATCTCACCCCGGGCCTGCCCGACACCTCCCTTTCCTCCTATACACTATCACACCCTCTGACACCCCTCTTCCTCCGTATCCGATTGTCCAGGCCGGTCCCAGGCTATCA
Organism: Calotriton arnoldi; assembly: GCA_963921515.1. Classification (NCBI taxonomy): domain Eukaryota; kingdom Metazoa; phylum Chordata; class Amphibia; order Caudata; family Salamandridae; genus Calotriton; species Calotriton arnoldi. Next base: position 770,752 of record CAWUFW010002254.1, on the reverse strand, counting down.
CCTAGCCCTGCGGATACAGTTTATGGCCCCGACTGTAAGGAATCGCCCCTCTTCAAAGGAGTTACAGTAGATCAAGGCCCCCACCCCATGAGATCCGTCACACCACATGCATTCCGGGAACCGGCGGAATGCCCTGCTGATCCTGCCGTCTGATGGCGATTCTGTATGGTGAATGGGGAGGGGATTCTCACTGTAAGGGTGCGTGGGAACGGGTCTGAAGCGAAAGATCCCAGGGATGTCTTTCATACTTCAAAGTATCTTTACTGTAATAAAGAATGTCTTCCTGCCATAAATGCGTGTATAAGAGGCCAGGCCTCAGAGATGCAGTAGAGCACCTCGTGAAGATTCCCTGTTGGTCTGATCTGACGTGTTCTCCTCCGGAGAGAATAAACCTTTGTTTCCTGCCTTCCAGTCTCCAGCGCCTGCCTCTTCATTGATTCATATTTTGGGGAATAGAGGCGACATCGCCGGGCAATACTTAAGGTTATTCCATTCGTCGATTGCCTTCCTGTTTTACAGAGTGACTTCTTCATTAATGAGCCCCTGTGTTTTCAGCAGACTAGACTATTGTAGCGGTGTTCTGGTCGGTGTCTCTGACTACTTTTACACTCCATTGGATTAGGACATCAAGTTTGTAAGCTTTATTCTATTCAATCTCCCAGAACGGATCTCCTACATCTACATATCACCATCAGATAGGATGCCTCAACACCAGGAAAAGAGTGCTACAAAAACATCTGACACTTGTTATAAGTTTATACACAATTGTTCCCCACCAAACAATCTTCGATCTGCCAAGCATAACTTTTTTTCTACATCTACACCAACTTTTGCCCATATCGAATTTTCATGCCTCCTAGGTCAATTACATTGGAATACACTACTACCTGTGATTTAGGCTCCGCTCACATTACAAGAATTCAAAATGTCACTATAAAATGTACTTTTATAACAAGGGATGATAGTTGGATAACTAACCATTTTGATATATCTCTCTACATAATAGACCAATCAGCATGCCCCTACCTACATAATGTCTTTAGCTGAGTCCTAGTCTCTCAGCACATTATGTAGTTCCCTGACACCTACAACCAGTAATTGGTTTGTGTACCATGAGCAATCTGTTTTACCCACCATACCTTTGTAATAATTTCACGCTCTCATATAATATAACATTGACATTTTTCTGATAGAATTATGTACCTTTTACAAAAGAGTAAATAAATAAATACAAAAAGACCAAGTCAGCACGTGAGTTGATGCCCACACCTTGCTCCCTTAATGTAGGTTCTTTTATGAATTGGAACCTGGATGCAAGGAAAAATTCACTCGCCCACTTGCGGGAACAAAATGTGCCTAGGCTAGCAGATGTACGTTTGCATTTCTATTAAACTGGCACATTATCTTTTTTTATTCAGGTGTAACTAGCCATCTAAATAATGCTAAGAAAAGTAATTGAATTCCTGTCAAGGGAGAAAAGATTAACATTACATTGCATGATAGGATAATGGTGCAACAAATTGGCCCGTTTGTGGTGTCTGGAAATTTAACTAACTGTAATAAGCCATTGCTGAACTATTGATAAAGGTTTAAAAATAAAGCAGAGCTGTTTCACTTTCGTCATGCAATTGAAATACTTTCAAACCTGATTTAAAATGTTTATTTTCATACTAATGGTCAGTCAGTGATGGTCTTCAAAACGTTTTACTATTAAGAATGAAGAGGTTGTCCTGCAGAATGAAAGAAAATTAAATAGTGTAAACTGGTCCACCTAATCCAAAAAGGAAAACAGATAGCCCTTATGCACAGCATTTTCTTCAGAATTCAGGGGCCACCTCAAAAACTAAGTAAGCTTCCTTTGTGAGCATCTACACGCCTCAAATCCAATGGTATGCTGGACTCGGAATTGCTAAGTCCCTAATTACTGTTTCCAGTTGGTATTAATGTTCCGCATAGGGAAACACCTGCTGGACCTAGGATTACTGGACTCTTTTTTGTAAGTTTATTTTCAATTGTGGCCATATTTCTGAGCATACATTTCTCTTACTTTCAACACGTGGAATCGTTGTGTGGAAATACAGAGAGTACAGGTGAAAGCCAGTGAACTCAAAACTAGGTGGGCAGCATCTCTCAGGGTGAAATTAATTCTGCCCCACTTTGAATCAGCATAGCTGTGTCGTGTTTTCCCTAAATGTTTTTTTTTGCTTCCTTTTTGTTGCTACAGGAGGATCATTACAACAGGGTATATAGCCATTCAACTGCATATATTCTGACTGTATTTGCACAATTAGCATTCTCTCCAGCAGACACCAAATTTGAACACTGTTTATGTCGCTATGCTAAATGCAATGGGCATATAGGGGATGACAAACATATATCACTGCCTATATCTTAATCCGTCAAACCACAAAGGGGGTCATTACAATGCCAGTCGGACCGCAACCGACTGGCCGTCGGTTGCGGTCCGACCGACATCTGCCCCTGCGGTCCGACCGCCACATTAAGATGCGGCGGTCGGAGGCACCAGGCGGAGCGACCGACCGCTGCTGTTCCGCTGGTCTCGAGCCTGTTGGCCCAGCGGTCGGAATGTATTCCCTACAATAAGGATGTGCCTGCTCAGGCATTGCCGTAGGGATTACAATGTATCTTTCCGTCTGCCTGTCTCATAGAAAAGCAGATGGAAAGGGACTTTGGACGCCCCTAGCAGGGCCACTGTACCCCCTGGACCTTCGCTATGGGGTTTGGTGCCCCCCTAAACATCCGTGCATCGTGTGGCAGACACCACATGGTGCATGCCACATGGTGCAGGGATGTTTAAAAAGTGCATATTTCCTATTGTGGCTTGTGCTGCGGCCCGCAGCACAAGCCACAATAGAAAGGATACACTTTCCGACTGCCGTGAAGGTGATCGCATCATTATTAGGGAAGCGGGACCTCCGATTCCTTGTCAGGCGGTTCGCTTCTGAAACGATGCAGGTCGGAAGCTCGTCCGACCAGCATCGTAATGATGCCCAAAGTTCTTCATATACGCCATAGCACACACGTTGTCCCACCATTTCCTCAAGCAAACAAGACTGCTGTAACTTACAAGTAAACCCAAATTATAAATTGACCTGCTGAGTTGCAGTACTTTATTATCAGAAAGCACGAACCTTGCAATTCAGATTCGATGGGAGCGATGCACTTTCACTGCTCACCACAACCACTATTGATAACACATAGAATGAGGTGTGGGACAAGTAATAGAAGCAGGGAAAGAGGAAGGGAACAAGAGAGAAAACAGAGACACTGGGTAATACTTCTCAGCCTCATAAGTCTGCTGGACACTGATGTTGGCAGGTTTAAATAGATATCTAAAAATAAATAATGACAGCAATATACTTTGAAGCTGTCTCTGAATGACCAACGCTCAGCATTATTCATGTAAAGCTGACTCTCCTGAAAACGGAAATGCTTCAAGAGATAAGTAGTCACATAAACCCATAACCTTTCCTCCCTAGACGTACGTTATTTACCTTCATCTTCATGTACATGCACCTTCTGATATATATGTGCTTTACGTTCTGATTTGTTTATATCTCAACTGAAAAATAATTTGTTAATTCTCTGTAATTCCTAATCTTCAACACTTGTGTCACTTCCCTACTACCGCTAGTACCTTAAATGCTTATCATATATAGCTACCATAACCACATCCTTCATTCACAAAAGAATTCAAATCCACTAATTAATGTAATATTTCCAAAGTATTTGACCACTAAATTATAATAGCTTAAAGTTAATTTTTAACTGACTCGATATTCCAAAATACTTCTCTGAAAAACCCAGAATGTATTTCAATGATCCTTAAGTAAACAATACTTCATACAAAAAACTAGAATCACAAATCCATGTAGCAAGATCCTGGCTGCAGCAACTTAAAAGCTTAATTTCCAAGAAAGGATACAGTGACACATAGAATGAGATAACTGGAGAGTTCTGGAAGTTGTGGTTTGTTGTTGGGTGGCATCAGGTAGAACAAACTTCATGAGTGTGTATGCAGCCTTCCTCATGGTTATTGTAGATTCTTGTGTGCACTACAAGCATTTCTATCCAAGATCAGCAGTGAGCTCAGATAACATCAGGGCATAATACCCTCATGCTCATTCCACGAATGAGAGTAAGCCCTTTCTCCTTGCAATTAAATATTCATGAGATTATTGACTAATTGCACTTCATATCCTTGCATCGACTTTTTACCATGTCCATATTCTTTTCCTTTATATTTGGGTGAGCGAAGATCCCATGTGTTTCTTAAAGTTATAGTTTAGAGTTAGACTAACAGTGTATTTGACACATATCTAAATACGGATCAAAGTGACTTAATTTCAGTGACCAATCAAGTGCCGCTACATAATGATGCAGTGAATATTGAGGGCCTCATTTACTATATTTTGACACTGCAACGCAGCAAGCCTTCCTGCTGCACTGCCATGCATCAAAATAAAAGGGCAGGAATGTGCAGTATCTACAAGATTCAGCGCATTAATGTCTTTCTCTCCTGCGCCGGCACACAAACAGCAGCCGCGCGCAAACGCAGACATATTTGCGTCAGGTTGCAAGGGTGCCTGCGGTGCGGGGAAGATTGTTTTTGAGTAGGAAGGGACACCTTCCTGCACAAAAACAATAATTGATGGCATTTTCTTCTTTCTATGAATGCTGCAGAATGCAGCGCACATAGAAAGAGGAAAAATGATGAGAAATAACAGTATTTCTCCTCGTTGTGCCACTCCTATGCCTCCCCTGGGTACGCATAGGATTCTGACGCATCCACAGCTTTATAAAACATTGTAAACCTGGGAATGTGTCAGGTTCCATGGATGTTGCCTGGGAACACGTAACCACAGAAGAGAGAAAGGGAGGAAACAAACACCTCTACCGTTCTCCAAACCGAATCACAAACCACAAAGTAGTAGGGTGCCAGTACCACACAAAAGGGGCTCAGGACCATAAGTCCGATCGTGTACCTCCTAGTCAGAGATGCGTGGGGGCCATTCAGAGCGGGAAGGCCATCCTTAATAAAAGAGGATGCCTCACACACATAGGGGCCGATTCCGATCCTGGTCGGAAACCTTACCGACCGACACGGACCGGGACTGAATTCCGATCGACGCGTACACGCGCCGTACGACCTGCGAAGTACGATGCGATTTGTACACAATACAAACGACTCGCACGGAGCACAATCAGTACGACCTAAACGTACAGAAAACAGTGACTCGCTCGGAAATGGACCGGAAACCCTTCTGACCGACACGTACTGGGAATAGTTCTGACCGACACGAACACGCGCCGTACGACCGGCGAAGTACGATGCAATGCGTGTGAAATTAAACCGACTCGCACGGAGCTCAATACGTAAAACCGAAACGTACGGAACATAGTGAATAGCAATGAAAAGAGCCCGTCGCGACCGACGCGTACGTGAACGCTGCAACATAGCTTAATGTGAGTGTGACAGATTCGGATCACCCCGCAATCGATGCTGTAAGCGTCCGTTCCGGTCAACTGAACATCTCCGTCATGCTCAAAATAAATCAATAAAAACAGACAGAAAAAGGGCAAACAAGCATTGACAAAACCAAAAAAAAATTCAAACAAAGACACACCCACAACTCCACCTATATAAAGGGCCAAAATCCATAACATGATCCTTTGCAAATTCAACAGAGCTGCCAGCAGGGAACACAACACACTGCACTGACAGACACACTCACAACTCACACACCACACAACCTTTACACCATTAGCACCTCTCTAACACCACACTCACAAACACCCAGCTGAACTCACAACCACTTGCCCTCACTTCCACCCTCACACACACATCAATCTCCACCACCACCCATCACCATGCCCCCAAAGAAGAATCCAAAGTTCACAGATAGTGAGTTGGAAATTATGATAGATGAAATTCTCAGAGTAGAGCCACAGTTATTTGGCACATTGGTCCAACAGACCCCCATGTCACAGAAAACAAAGATGTGGGAGAGGATTGTCAACAAGGTGAACGCACAAGCACCTCGCCTGCGCACAATGGACGACATCAGGAACAGGTACTACGATGTGCGAAGGAGGGTCAAGAAGCTGATTTCCAGAGACCCTGCCCTGAGCCAGCAGACCGGCAGTGGCCCTCCTGCAAAACCTACGCACTTCACTTCCTGGGAGGAGAAGGTGCATGCCATCCTTCCACCGGAGGGTGTACATGGAATATCAGGAGTACCGGAGCCTGGTGAGTACCTAACCAACTTGTCAGTATCGTGAGCCAATACACACCCACAGTCATCACTGTCAAGGGGACAGTGAAACCAATCACTGTTAGCAAAGCCACATCAACCGAAAGCCAATTATCCTGTGATGTGTATGCCAGTCAGACAAACACAATACCTGCAATCTCAGAGTAATATGGAACCACGTTAAAACATGTACAGACTTACTAACAAATACAGCAAGGCATTGGCCCAAAACACCAACAAACACTGTCACCCATTTTGCCAGCACTGTCACACTACCTCACAGGGAAGCTGATGCACAGGAAGGAAGGTTGGGTATGCTGGGAAGGTGGGTGGAGCCAAAAGCATGATGGGAGTTGTAGTCACAGCCAATAGTCCTCATCCCACATGGCCCATCAAGCCCCCCTCCAACCATGCACATCTCACAGGGAGTGGAAAAGTACTGGCAAGATGGCTGACACTGGGCTCGGCTGTGGGGAGCACAACACCCTGTTGGGACTTGGGCTCCAACAAACAACAGGACACCACTGACTGACATCCTGAAAGTTAACTGTCACTCCCTGCAATTGAAGCATGCTTCATGGTGGCCCATCTGGTCTGGGGGGGAGGAGGACTGCCAGTTCTGACTACAGCTCTGACTACATTTACCAGCAGGCCCTGTCACACACACACACCCTCACACAAACTACACACAACTCACCTGGGATAATGCACTCCCTCAGAGCCAAAAAAAACACCCTACAAAGATGCCTCACACTGGGCTCTGCTGTGTGAAGCACAAGGCACTGTTGGGACTTGTGTTCAAAAAAACACCAGGACACCACTGTCAGCCATCTTGCCAGCACCTTCACACTACCTCACAGGGAAGCTGATTCACAGGAAGGAAGGTTAGGTATGCTGGGAAGGTGGTTGGAGCCAAAAGCATGATGGGAGTAGTAGTCACAGCCAATAGTCCTCATCCCACATGGCCCCACAAGCCCCCCTCCAACCATGCACATCTCACAGGGAGTGGAAAAGTACTGGCAAGATGGCTGACACTGGGCTCTGCTGTGGGGAGCACAAGGCCCTGTTGGGACTTGGGCTCCAACAAACAACAGGACACCACTGCCTGACATCCTGAAAGTTTACTGTGACTCCCTGCAATTGAAGCATGCTTCATGGTGGCCCATCTGGTCTGGGGGGAGGAGGACTGCCAGCTCTGACTACATTTACCAGCAGGCCCTGTCACACACACACACCCTCACACAAACTACACACAACTCACCTGGGATGATGCACTCCCTCAGAGCCTACAAAGATGCCTCACACTGGGTTCTGCTGTGTGAAGCACAAGCCACTGTTGGGACTTGTGTTCAAAGAAACACCAGGACACCACTGTCAGCCATCTTGAAGCACCTTCACACTACCTCACAGGGAAGCTGATTCACAGGAAGGAAGGTTGGGTATGTTGGGAAGGTGGGTGGACCCAAAAGCATGATGGGAGTTGTAGTCACAGCCAATAGTCCTCATCCCACATGGCCCATCAAGCCCACCCTGAACCATACTCACTGAACAGGGAGTGGAAAAGCGCTGACAAGATGGCTGACACATGGGCTGGATGTATGAATTGGCTGCAAGTCACACCTAGGCACTGGCCCCCTCACACACGTTCACACTCACAGCCATCCCAACTGTAGTTTCCCACTCACTGTCTGGGGATGCAGTGTCCCAGGGGTGCCCCCTGGCCTGGCTGGGAAGGTGTGTGGGTTCCTTCACAATTGGGGAGATGCACACATACCACATATCAAAACACACACACAAAGCCACATAAACATCATTTACAAGGGATAGCTGGCAGTGAATGGAATGGCCACAGCAAGATAGCCGACACTGTTGCACGGTGTCATTTACACAAGGCGCTGTTGCGAGCTGCATTTAACTACTACATCATGCAGCGTTGTCACCATCCTTGACACAACACTCCCCTCACTGTCATTGACACCTGCAACACAAGGAGTAACCAGGACTGGGTTGGAGTAGGCATACAACTTACAGCAGCATAACTCAAACACACAAACCTCTGGCCCTCACTGTCATGAGCATGGAAAATCAATAGAGCTGCCTTCGTTAACTCCCCTGTCCATCGCGGACATTGACAAGATAAATGATGTTATCACGTACACAGCTCAGCAGCAACATTATTTGCTACGGTAACACCATCACATGTGTGCAATTACATGTACACTAAGAACACATACAACAAAATAGTTTCTCCCAAGAGATCCCAGACATACCGGACTGTGACCATGTCCCATAGACACACAAATGTGACTCACAAATACATGCATAAATGCCAGCACACATGCCCCAATCTTGCAACACATCGTAAGAGGAAGTGTATGTATGTCATTGTTAAGCCACGAATGTTGATAAGAACAACACACCTCTGTCAGGCACGGGAGTGCACTTGAGTTGCAATGGCCATGTAAGTCAATGAATCAATACATGAGCTGTTCATGCACACAGCTCTACGTGCACATAAAAACGCATCAGGTTTTCATGACAATGTTCTTAACCAACATAGGCCTCTGACTGACAATTGAGGACAATGCAATGTACATACACTCATCATGAAGCACAGTAGCAACTTTAATGTGTGTGATCCGTTGATGTGTGCTGAACCACAACATACATTGTGTGTCCCTTCCACCCACAGGGGCAGCTGGGGAAACTGCAGGTACAGAAGAAGAATCCCAGTCCCAGACTCTGGTTGACCCTGAGCTCTCCGGTGTGGATGTCTCTCAGTCCTCTTCGGACGACGACGAACGATCTGGCCCCTCCTGTGTGGATCAGCGTGCAGCACCAGCAGCTGTTACATCAGCACCCCCTGCCATCACTCCTGCTACAGCTGCAGACACCCAGATGACCACCACCAACACGGACAGACCAGGTCAACATGACACAGACGTCACAGCAACACAGGGCACCCTGGAGGTGGGGGACAACACCACCAGTGCCAAAACAGAAGGAGGCCGAGTGTTGTCTGTGCCTGCAACTGCAGGTTCTGCTCGTGTGGCTAGGGGTGGTGGGAGGGGGGGCAGGTTGAGGCTACTGCCTGAACATGGTGCTGCACCGCAAACTGATCCACAGTTGGGACGCATCATACAAGCGTATCAGGAATGCACCGGAGACTTTGGCCAGGTAGTGGGGATCCTCAGGGACATTAAACAGCAGGCTGACCATCATGCCAGATTGGACTCCCACATGTCCTGGGTGGAGACACACATGTCCCGCATGGAGTCCAAAATGGACAAATTGGATTAACTCACGGCAGTGCACAGGGACATACTCACATGCCTCTGCCAGATTGCAACCAACATGTCCACACCTCCCTGTGTGCCCACTACATCTGTTGCCACAACATCTGCAACTGCCACAGGGAGGGATGAGGACTCTGGTGGAGAGTCCATGGAACCGCCCCAGCCTGCACCTGAGGGTCCCCTAAAAAGAAGAAGAGGGGTCGTCCGAAGAAGGACAAGTGAGAGGCAGATGGCCATGCACATCCCCCAGGAAGTGAACACCTGCTCCTGATATCCTCCATTGTGTGCAAACCGTTCACCTTGTTGACTGTCACTGAGCTCTCCCACATGTGATGGAGGGTCTAAGTTGGAATAATGTATCAAATGACTGTGGACTTCACTCAGGAAATTTCATCTACCAACACTACCAACTCCTCTGTGAACTTTGGATTTCTATCGCACTGTACAGCACTTTCAATTACGTATACTATTCTCACACATGCATGTAAATAAATTCATAATCACACAATACTTGCCTCTGTTGTTAATTAAACTGGGTTTGTCACATAGAGATGATGACCTGCTAAACAAAGACTGTGCAGGGAAACTACTACAGCAATGTGAACACAGTTATGTGAGTCATGGTGATGTGACACATATGAGAGATACAAACTACTAGGTCAACACAACACAAATTTACCATGGCCATCATACTCATTGCCTCCAACATTGTGAACTGAAAATACACAGAAATGCACACACACAACGCTCATTCTGAGGCAGTGGCAATCAGGCCACAGATACAGTATGCTAAGGAATGTCAGATGTGTGGATACAGACGATGCACATCCCAAAGTGGTGCACACCTTTATTACACAAACACAACAAGTGAACTAAACAACAGATGCAAGGTATCCTCACATGACAGTGAGCACAAAGTAACCAAGAGGTCCAGAAATGCCAGTACTGGGGTGTGTGGTGCTGCATCCGGGTTCCATGAAAGGTTGCACTCTGTAACAGGATTGTGTGTTTTGGAGGTCACATGTCACCAGACAACAGCCAAAGGACCCTGTGAAGGACAGACATACAACAGTATTGAAATTACTAAATGACTGCATACATCTCCAATAGACATTACATACACAATTCTCAAGAGTTGTGAAAACAACCTATGAATCATGTCAACACTGTTTGGGAGAACATACTAATTCAAAGGACACATTAATGCAACGATCATGTCAAGTAGGCCTGGGCAAAGCACTACGCTACGCTCGCGAAGTTTGCGTACTTTGCGCAACTTCGCACTACGCGATTTGCACGTAGCACAGTGCGAACACGCGTAGCGCAGCGAAGCGTAGTGCAGCGGTCATTTTTTGCTTGCTCGCGGTCCTCAACGTCAAGTTGGCGACCGCGAGCAAGCAAAATGACATCCCGGCGAGACTTTTTCCTCGTTCGCGATCAGCAACATCAAGTTGCCGATCGCGAGCGAGGAAAATAAACCTCCCGGCAAGGATCTCAATGCGGGGAGGTCAGGTTTCTCATTGCGAGTGGTCGCGTATGCTCGCGACCGCTCGCAATGAGTAACTACCAGTCCGCGTTGAGAAAACTGCTGCTCGAGTAAAAATCTACTCGAGCAGCAGAAAACGACTGCTCGCACTGTGCAAGATGCCGTTCTCTCGCATTGCACAGTGCGAACAGCAAACTACGCAGTTCGCGTAGTGCTACGCGTAGCTCGCGTAGTGCGAACTGCACTTTGCGTAGCTACGCGTAGCGCGACTACGCGAACTACGCCCAGGGTTAATGTCAAGTAGCATGCAGCCACACGTATGCAGCGACATTGCACTACATACACACATATCAGGCAAAGCAAAAGCGTAGACAACTCATCACTGTATACTCACAATTATGAGAAAAAGTTGTTGATGAGCTGAGTCCGGACATCCCCCTCACCCTCATCATCACTGGCAACATGACCCAGGCCTGGATCCTCCCCTGCTGGCGGCTGATGGTCGTCATCATCTTCGATGAGAGGCAACTCCTCCCTCACTGCCATGTTGTGTAGCATGCAACACACAATAAATATCTTGCACACCTTTTCAGGTGCATATTGGAGGGCCCCTCCTGTCCGGTCCAGGCAGCAGAATCTGCTTTTCAGGAGTCCAAATGTCCGCTCTATCACTCGACTGGTCCGCCCATGTGCTTCATTGAAACGTAGCTCCGCTGGTGTGACTGGGTTTCTGAGAGGTGTCAGCAACCACGGCATGTTGGGGTATCCAGAGTCACCTACATACAAACAAACAAACATGTCATGGGTCAGAAAAGAGCGTTAAATTCCAAGATACTAAAAACACACAAGGTAAACAGCAAGTACACACCGAAAAGCCAGGCACGCTGGTTCTGCAGCTGTGACATCATCTGTGGGATCCTGCTATTCCTCATGATGTAGGCTTCATGTGCGGAACCGGGGAAACGGGCACAGACATGTGATATTGTCATGTCCGGAAGACATACCACCAGGGCATTAATGGAGTGGAAATGTTTTCTGTTTCTGTATGTCTGCTCATGTGTTTGTGGTGGTACCAAAGCCACATGTGTACCATCAATGGAGCCTATAACATTTGGCATCCTTCCCAGTGCATAGAAGTCACTCTTTAGGCCAGGCAATTGTTGTGGAGTTGGGAATTTGATGTATCTGTTCAGATGACACAACATTGCCTCCAAAACATCACGTAGCACACGGCTAAACATGGTCTGTGACATCCCACCAGAACTAGCCACAGTGTATTGGAAGGTTCCCGTGGCAAAGAAATGTAGGGCTGCCATCACCTTCACCTTGGGGGTCAGCACAGTAGGATACACCCGTTCAGGTTGTAAATGTGGGGCCAACTGCTCCGCCAAATCCTCAATCAGTGGTCTGGTGAAGCAGTAACGTCGGATGCAGTCACGTTCAGCCATGGTTGTAAGGTCTGGGAAGGGTCTGTGGACATTTGGTCTCCTGCAGTACATAGGGAATCAAAGTAAGATTGTCAGTTCCCCTACATATGTGGCAATGACCATGCTAAATTCCACATGCTACATCATATCAAGACACAATTAAGTCAGGTGTGTGCTGTTCAGCATGGACACATATGCCAGCTATGTGCCCCTCACCTAACATTTCAGCTCCACATGGTTACACAACAAGTGCTATGCTATGCTGCCAACAATCTATGGGGTCTGTCACAGTACATCTGAACAAATGTCACATACCAAACACACACCTCAGTGACTAGTGAGGATAGATGTGTTGTCAAAATGACAGGTGTTTGTAAGTTACACACACAGGGATCATGTATTGCCACATGGACACAGTCATCATGTAACGTCTGATGTACACATACCAACACACCCATTAAACACCCATGATGTGCTAACAGGCTTGTTTGCAGGGCATACATGGATGTCTGTGACACACAGACACAACAGCAACTCACATGCCCAAATCAGATGGATGTTGAAAAGGATTTACATCTACCACATACAATTAGATACATGTGCATAGCACAATACGCAAATACTCTGGAGCAACCCCAAAGGGTAGCTCAGGAACACCCTGTAACACACAGTACATTTTATCTGCAATTTAGGGTGTATGTAACATGTCATTAGACAATGTGCCCCTGTAACTGTGCCAGGCGACGGATGTTGATCAGCAAAGTTCTCACTCACAGTAGTGATGTGCATCACACACAATGCTTTTTGTCACCATGTAACATGGCACATCCTGGTAGTGTGTGCCACAATGTGCCTCTTCAAATATGACATGTGTAGACATGTACCCACACATGTCATGAAGCCTGAAATGTGATTACGTGTACTGTGTGACAGGCTGTCAGTGTGTTGTAGAGCACCTGAGTCCATGCCAAAATATTTTGGTTGGCATCCTTTGGCTATTGACTGTAATGGTGACAGACGCGGGTGTGAATTCAACAGACGCGTCGGACACTTAGGGACCGATCAGTACGCACCCATTGGCTATTGACTGCAATGGTGACATACGCGGGTGAGAATTCAAAAGACGCGTCGGACACTTAGGGACCGATCCGTACGCACCCATTGGCTATTGACTGCAATGGTGACATACGCGGATGAGAATTCAAAAGACGCGTCGGACACTTAGGGACCGATCCGTACGCACACATTGGACATTGACTGTAATGGTGACATACGCAGGTGTGAATTCAACAGACGCGTCGGACACTTAGGGACCGATCCGTACACACGCATTGGCCATTGACTGTAATGGTGACATACGCGGGTGTGAATTCAACAGATGCGTCGGACACTTAGGGACCGATCAGTACGCACCCATTGGCTATTGACTGCAATGGTGACATACGCGGGTGAGAATTCAAAAGACGCGTCGGACACTTAGGGACCGATCCGTATGCACCCATTGGATATTGACTGCAATGGTGACATACGCGGGTGAGAATTCAAATGACGCGGACACTTACGAACCGATCCGTACGCACCCATTGGCTATTGACTGTCATGGAGATGGACGCGGTTTTGCTACGTGTACGAATCACGTGCAGACAGATTCCGTTGTCTCACTACAACAATGTTTCAAAGTCAATGGTGTCATGATGCGGAATATTTGAACGACGCGGAAGGCGTGTACGATGCGTTTAATGTCATGGATGGCGCAATTTCGGATAATGCGAACGACTCTGACCTATCTCTTTGGCCGCATCGAACTGATTCTGCCTCTGCAGCACAGATATAAGGCTGTCAGTTCCCCAGAGACTTCACTTGCCTGCACTACATGCTACAGGATTACATCTCACACTACCACTGCTGCTGTCTCTGCATCCTCTGTGTTCTGCAATGGCACGTACTGTGGAGAGAGCCCCAGCATTCACAGAGGAGGAGAACCAGGCCTTGCTGGACAGCCTCCTTCCACAGTACTGCAAGCTGTATGGGAAACCAGGGGAGCAGGTGAGTGTTGAGTTCACTGCCTTTTCAATTGTACATGTTACCTGACTGGCACTACTAGCATTGTGATCACCAAGGGCAAGCATGTCCACCAAGTAATTATAAGTCTCAGAGTGTGTAGATGCATGTACTGTACAGGTACAGTGATGAAAATGTGTATTTTTGCATGGTTGGGTTTTCCAGGCACTGTTCCATGTTGTTAATGCAGGCTTGCACACAGGACAACTGCCCATGACCATAGTTGCACTACCTGTATACATCATATGCACTGCTAATTACAACATGTATGTCCAACTGTGTGATGGAGAAACATGGGGCATGTTTAGTAATGGTGTTTCACTTTGTCATCCTTACAGGTTGATGCCCATCAGAAACATGAGATTTGGCAGACCATCGTCCGGGCAGTAAGATCGGTGGGGGTCTTCAAACGCGGTATCCGTCACTGCCAGAAGAGGTGGCAGGACCTTCGTGGCTGGACCCGGAGGATAGCCAGAGTCCAGCTGAAGCTGTCGCCTCCTCGCAGGAGGGGCAGACGACGGACCCTTACCCCCACACGCTCAGGATACTGGCGGTGGTCTTCCCTGACCTGGATGGGCAGTTGAAGGCCAGACAGCAGCAAGGAGGGGGTAAGTCCATGCCTTTTTGGTGTATTGTGTATAACCTGCAGTTTGCACTCCTTCAGCCTTGTTACACTCTCACAGTTCGTCTGTCTCCTGAGACAAGAACCATGTGGCTAAATTTGGTGAGGCCCCATTCTCATCTGATGCCCAGGTGTGTCCCTTCCCCTCTTTGACATGTGTCACTTGGGTTGTGTGTATTTGCTGTCGTCCAAGGGTAATGTTGAGAACCACATCTGCAACAGGTGCATTGATTTGAGCATCATGAGTGAGGCTATTGTGTGACATGTGTCAGCACATTGACTGATATATGACCTGTGCTCTGTGTGGGGTCAACATATATGCACACATTGCTGGTGTGGGTCAGCATAGAAGTCTGAGGTATTGACTACACACCCATGCAGCAGGCATGACCAATGTTGAGGCCTCAGACAAATGATGTGTATGAGTATAACAAATGCATAATCACCTGCCTAGTGCTCCTGGTAATCCCATGTATCACATGGACCATGGACAGGTATGCCTACTCCGGTCATCTGAGACACTCTGGCCTCCTAATCTTGGGTGTCAGCCAACAGTTTGCCCATTGTGAAATTAGTGATCATGTGTCTGACTGTGTCATTGTGGACTGACATAGCTTTTTGTATTTAAAAAGTGGGCAATATGTTTGTCATGGACAGACATCTAACATGTGGCTATTGGATCTGCACACAGGACTAAACATATGTGTGTCGACACTTGACTGTGCGTAATGGTGGATTCAACATATATGTGTAAGCAGCCTTACTATGTTCTTGTGAGCCTGTAATGTGTTCATGTATACAGATTTGTTGACTCACAAACTGTAATGTGTCATTATGATAACGTGGGATTATCAGATTCTCTCAAATGTGTGTAGCATGTGGTGGACATGTATACTTGACCACTACAGAAGTTGCATTCACAGTGAAAACATGAGTGTGACACAGTGCTGACTGTGGAGTCGTCATGCACTACCCCTGTGACAGGAGTCAGTACTGAATGATTGGCCAGACAGGCCTGTGGCCTTGTGTTTCACACAAAAATCTGGAGCATGCAGTATTGTAACTTGTCTGTTGTCCTGCAGCCACACCGTTCTAGCATTGCGTTTCAAGACATGAGCCCATCATGGTGTCTGGTAATGGAAGTATGTTCATCATATCAACAATGACTTTGACCATCACAATTGCTGTCCCAATTGCAGAGTCATAAGCCTGAGATGAGACATGTGTGTAATGACACATGACAGTAACGATCATTGCAGATCAGACAACTGGGTATTCAGGGAATGCCTGCCCATGTGATAAGTGACATCATACATACTATGTACTGATGGGTCCATTGCCAGCATATGTACGAGAAGCATGGTTGACTGGCAGACTGACAATTGCCAGGTTCACATATGTTTTGTCAATTTAGCTGTGGCTTTTAAATGATGCCAGGGCTTGCTCTGTGATGTGTTGCAATTTAAGTCATGTGTCCAGTAAATACAGGTGACTGATGTGATTCTGTTTCTCCTCCTTGTTCACAGCATCATCAGCAGATACTGGAGGGGACAGCTCCACGGACCGAGAGGAGGCACAGAGCCAGACTGGTTCTGCTGTGGAGGAGTCGGAGGGACCCAGTGGCACGGAGGGTGAGGGGAACCACACTGAGGGCCAGTCAGCAGCAAGTACCTCAGCTGAAGAACACTCCAGCTCCAGTGAGGACTCCCTTGTGGAGGTGAGTATTACAAGACCACAGACCACAGCTAGCGAGTCTGTCCCTGCCACCACCACCATCTCCACCCTCCCAGCTGCTCCCATCCCAGATGTCCGTGGAGCCTCCCGTGTTAGGGAGCATGTCTCCTTTGGCCCAGGCACCGCACCCCCTGCCTCTGTGGAGTCTGTGGACTTGCTAAAGCAGATCCATGTGGGGCACACATCCATGCTGAGTGTCCTCCATGCGCACACCAGTCTTTTGACGCAATTGGTGTCATACATGGAGGGCATGTCATCAGACATGTCTGCCCTCCAGCGGACCAACCAGTCCATGGCCTCCTCACTGACGGCAGCAGTGTCCCTCCTCCAACAGTCCCTCACCCCTCCTACCTCTGCCCCATCCACAATCCCAACTACCCTACCTGTCCAAAGCACTCTCACACAGGCACATGCACGCACCCCAACAGACCCAAGCAGCACACAGCAATGTCAGTCAAAGCACAAACGAACACGCACGCACACTCAGGGGACTGACAGCACACCCACAGAGGATAGGGTGAGAAAGCACACACACACATCCACTACCACTTCGCAGTCCTCAGATACCTCTCCCTCCAAAACCCCTTCCCTCGACTCTCCTGCAACCCCCACTTCCAAGAAGGTCTTCCTCTGTGACCTTGGCCTCTTCCCCACAGATCCATCCAAACCAACTCACAAGGGGAAGAGGAAGTCACCACGCAGAGAGAGGAGATCCCCCACCACACGCACATCCTCCCCCATGAGCAGGAACACTGCGGCCCCCACCCATACATCCCCAGGACCAAAAAAAACAGAACCCCACCACAATCCCACACTTCCACCACACAGTCTCCGTCCTCCCGACCCCAGGCCACCCCTCCCAAAGTTCCAACACCACACCCTGTCCCAGGTTCCACAACACACCATTACACCATCCCCAGGATAGTTAGGCCCACCCCCCTACCACAAGCACTTCCACTCCCACAACACCACACCCTCAGCCAGTTCCTGCAACTGCAGTGGAGACCGTGTCCCCCCAAACTGTCCTGGCCACTGCAGTGGATCCCCCGCCCACTCCATCGGACATGCTCACGGCAGTTTAGACCGTGTACCCCCAATGTGTCCTGGCCCCTGCAGTGGAGCCCCTGCCAACTCCATCGGACATGGTCACTGCAGTGGAGACCCCACACACTCAATCCGACACATCCACTGCACTTGCTTCAACACCCCTCCCCTGCCCCATTCTGGTATCCCCTGATCCTGTCCCTGCGGTGCCTGGCCTGCCCCTATGGATGCCCCTCCAAGGGGAGATGTCCCCTAGTTGTAGCAGTGCAGGCAAGCTAATTGTGACAACTTGTCATGTGTCATCCATGACGGACAATTGCAATGGACTGGCCATTGGCCTTTCGTTATTCAGGACTTGAATTTATTGTTTTTTACCTGCTGAATAAAGCTTATTTCTGTTATTTCCGTGAATTGCATTTCAAGTACATAATGTTGCTGTTGAGTGTACTGCAGTTGCTGTTGTGAAATTGTTTGTTGACAATAGGTGATATGGTGATGTGATGGACTGCATGTGGTCCATGGTATATGTGTCCTATTACAGTATGTCTCCAAATCATCATTGGCTGTAAATTCAGGTAGTAATGATCCCAATACTTTTGCACAGGGAGTGTAACATCCTTTGCAGCACTTCACATCGTTGGCTTCCACTGTTGCACATATGTTGGGCTGACATTTGTGCACATTGCACTTTTTTCTGACTAGGCTAAGCCTGGGCGTAGTTCGCGTAGTCGCGCTACGCGAAGCTACGCGAAGACGTCGGGGCGCTACGCGAGCTACGCGTAGCTTCGCGAGCACGCGTAGCTGCTTGTCGCGCCCGTTCGCGATGCGTTTTCTTGCTCGGGAACGCATTGTGGTTGCTCGGGACGCTGTTTGCGTGCTCGGGGCGCGAACTTACCCATGCGGTCGCCTATGGGCGCGGCCATTTTGTTTTTCACTTGTCCCGCCCGTTCGCGATCCCTTATTTCCTGTTCCGGGTCGCGTATAGCGTGCTCGCGCTGCGCATTCCTTGTTCGGGGAACGCGTTGTACGTGTTCGCGACGTTTTTGCGTGCTCGGGGACAAATATCGCGCGAACTTACCCACGCGGTCGCGATGGGCGCGGCCATCTTGTTTTACCACTCTATGCTATGGTTCTGGGCCTGCCTTTCTATCCTCCCTCAATCTTTGCAATCCTTAGTTTTTTACAATGTTTTTCAATTTTTCTTTATTTCTTATCTATCTCACTCTCTGCTTAAGTCTATATTTTGCATTTGTTTCTACTTTTTACTGTTTTTTTTTACTTTTCGACTGTTTTATATAACTTTCTTCTTTAAGCTCCTACTTCTTCCCCTAACTTTATTTTTCCCTTCTAACTTTTCTTTTTCACCTCCTCCCACCCCAGAACCATGGCGAAGGGTAGCAGCAGCGGCTCAAAGGGCAAGGCGCGTGCGCCCAATCGCCGCCTGCCTTGCGGCAGACTGCGCCCTGCAGGGGTGCAAGCCCGCCAGCTGTTTAATGAGGCGGAGGTGGCCGCCCTTGTTTTTTTTATTCAGCGCCACCTCCTCTTGACCTTGGCAGCAGGCCAGGCTCCGGGTACCCGACCCAGGAGCGTCACCGCCGGTGGGCGAAGGTGCGTCGGGCAGTGTTTCGCTCCGAGGTCCGGCGCACCCATAACCAGCTGGCCCACCGGTGGTCAGACATCCTTGACCGGGAGCTGGACCTGTTGGACCTGCTAGGTGTCGAGGTCGTGCGGCTTGGTGAGTAGCCAATATATATATAGTAGTATAAGTATTGTGATTTGTGTATATATTTTTTACAAATAACAAGAATACTGCTGCTTACATTGCAGGTAAATTACGTTTCAAAATCTTCTGTGATTGTAGGACACAGGTGCTGGGCGGTACTCTTACTTTTTTGTAACTTTGCGCTCGCTTGTCATTATGTAAGAGTTTACTTTAGAGAACTTCAGTTAGGTAATGCTATTGCTAGAGAGACTGTAGTCCTTCCTTTGTCCTCCTGTCAAATAGTGGTGGATGCATTTGATACTAGGTTTAGTTACTATTAGTTGATCATTTTTGAGCGGTCTGCGTGACGCATCCTCTGTCACTGAGTGCTGCTTACCCCAGTCCTTAGAACCTTTTGTAGTTTGTTTAGTGAGTGGTACTGGTAAGCTTAGCTTAGCAGTGTCAGTCAGCTGCAGAACATCAGACGCAACCAACCAACAATTTGGTGTATGCATTATGCACTTTATGCATGTGTCCTCCTTCTCATCTATGCATTTTTGATGTCAATAAAAAATGGAAATGCAGGCTTAATGAACAATTGGCCCGCCTGGAATAGGTGGGCTAGGTCAGGTGGTACTTAGGCTTAGTTAGTGTTCTGGATTTTATTTGAATCAATCAGAATGGAACACTGAATTAGTGTTCCCAAATAAGTAGACTGTCCGTGAATCCCGCAAGGCAGTAGTCGATCGGATTAGATAGGTCAATTTTATTGCAATTTTTGTTTCCTAAAACGTTTTTTGAGCGTTTTTTTAGATAATTTATTTGTTTCACAGCAATCATTAATGTTTGTGTCTTTCTTTTCTTTATTATATCTTACATAATCACTGATGTGCAGCACCCAGGGGCAAGAAGACGGGGTCAGATTCAGGCGGGACAACCACCAGAGGACCGCTCCTCTACCGAGGGCCCTGCTGCTGGTCCCAGTAAGTCCTCCAGTGGTTAATATTAACAATTATATTGCCCTAACTTTTACTGCACCTTATTTTTTCAGAACTATTAATTCTGGCTCCACTCCATAATTCTATTTTTTACAAAAGATTCTTTGATCTTGACTTGACTATCTGTTTCTAAATTCTGGTTATCCCTGCCTCTAAGTTCTAACTGCCTCTGCTATGAATGTCTGTACTCTGTACTACTAATATTAGTCTGTCGCTAAGCTTGCCCAGTTTGCATTGCCACTCTTTATTGTACGGTTTTGTATACAACTCAGATTGACCAATACTAATAGCTCTAGCCACTGAGTCCAGTCCTTTCGGTTGTCCTCTTCTAGGCTTCTTAATCTTGAGGCTTTGACAATTACCACAAACAAAATGCCCAACCAGATATTTGACTATTTTTGATAGGATATAGTACATACTACTTGGATTATGCACAGCCCCATGCAGAACTATGCACAATGAAATAGGATGTTGGTGATGCGAGTTTGGAACTTGGACGTTCCTCACACCTCAGTCAGAAGTGAACCCACAATCCCCTGAACGACTAGCTATAGTGTCTCATTAGGTCCCCGAACCCCCACCCGAAGATACCCAATGATTATGATTACACAACCCAGAACATAACACCCTTTCGCTCACTCACTCGTGTAAGTCCACCACCACCACCACACAAAATACCACAGAGTCTATGTGTAAGTTCAAAAGGTTTATTTTTCAACTAACAAGCTCTGTATGTATGTTCTATAAAATTCAGTGTACTCCAGCCAGCTCCAACAGCAAAATGCATAAGATTAAAACAATAAACAGTGTTGCACTTGCAACAAGTGCATGATCATTGATGATATATAAGACAAAAGATCTGTGCGAATTCTGGGCGACTCCTCACCGTAGAACGTAGAATTACTGGTTACATGCATCATTCATAAGCTCTGCAAATCTCTGGTTCGTAGAAGGGAATCCTCTGCCTGAGAAAAATGGTGCGTGTTATTATAGTATAATACAAGCATTTCTCAGTCCTGCCCAAAAAGTGTAACATGTTACCTATGGCTAAGCAATACGGACTAACCGAACTCCATAACAAAGTGGCTTGTTTTTCGACCTCTTGTACGCAACGCTCAGACAGTAGCTGTATGTGCTCATGTGGGCTCAAAAGGCGTCTTACTGTTACTGCGCAACAAGCTGCGAGGTAACATGCGCAAAAGACATGAAGCGGAAAATGGTTGCATGGCTCAGGCTAACTTTGCAAAGAGTAGAGTATAGTATAATAATGACCCTAGGGACCATAACACTACTAGTGTCTACTGACTGTACTCTAGTACCCGATTTGGACTATTGAATGTGATTTATAATAATATGTATGTATTAACTTTCTTTTCAATCTTGCTAATGAAAAAGAATAAATAGGGGAGGTGTACAGGCATCTAAAAATGTGTCATGTTTTTATCTAGGCGGACTAGCAACCACCAGTGATGGCGGGGCCACCGGCGATTCGAGCCTTCCGGAGGGGGCAGGAGAAGATGCGGCACCTGCAGGAGCTACAGGGGGAGCCAGCAGCGGTGGCGGGCGGTGGTAAGTTATATTCATGACTTATTGACATTGCACTAGCTGGAAGGGTGTGTGGACTTCACTCACTGTACTGTTGTTGAGACTTATTATTAGGTATGAAGTTGTAGTGAACATTATACAACGGTTAAAGAAGACACCCTTTACTTAGCATGAGCAATGCAGTAGCAATAGCATTACCAGCGTGACTTGATTAACCAATGGCCTCTTATATCTGACTCCAACTCAGCCGTGACAGTTTTATGGAGGAGACTAAAAGTCAGATCAGATGACCTTGATGGATGTGTTGAACAAAAAGGGAAAGAAGGGTTGAAGGAGGAAGGGCGGGCGAGATTTAATATGATGACTGGCAGAGAAGGATACGTTGGAAGCATGGATAGGTGGCTGATAGGAATCAGATGCATGTGTTGTTGAAGGATGGGTGGAAGAAGGTGAAAGAAGAATGGATGCCTGCCTGGGTGACACAGTATGGGTGGATACTGTGGATAGCAAGAATCATCAGCGGTGTTTGGGTGAAACTCAAAG
The DNA here is from genome assembly GCA_963921515.1 of Calotriton arnoldi. Classification (NCBI taxonomy): domain Eukaryota; kingdom Metazoa; phylum Chordata; class Amphibia; order Caudata; family Salamandridae; genus Calotriton; species Calotriton arnoldi. Next base: position 748,019 of record CAWUFW010002254.1, on the reverse strand, counting down.
CCAAGGCAAGCAACGGAGTGAGTGGACGCATGCGTTGTTGTTGGTGAAACAAAGTAAGGTTGGTGGAGAGATTAAGAAGAATGATTGACATTTACTTAGAATGGATGGATGCCTGTATGTATTCATCATAGACAGCATAGGTGGAGACTGTCACGGGATGCACAGTTTTAGGGAATGTAAAAGAAACCGCGCCAGAGTAGCAAAGCCGATGTGGGGAGGGGCAGGGTGGGGGTAGTAGTAAACAATGTATTACGCGGGCAAATACAGGTAACTTTACTGTAAACATACAAATAAATAAAGCGAATTTCATTGTGCGCACTGCACCGCCAAATGCGATGCAGTGTGCGCAACAAAATTAGTTTCATTTGTTTATAAGTTTACTTACCTGTAATTGGCCGTAATCCATAGTTTACTACCCCCATCCTGCCCCTACCCACGTCACCGCCCGGCCGAACTCCCCGAGTCCCACCACCGACCGCTACTGACCTTATGTCGTTGTCCCATATAAAAGCAACGATCATTGGATCAGATATATAATCTGCCTTTTTGTAGTAGCCAAGGCACTGTGAAATAATTGAGCAATTGCCCTCCATGTAACAGAGAGAGTATGGCCAGTGCCACCCGTAATAGAAAAATACGAGCTTCCCCACCTGCAAACAGTAGTAAATCCAACTAACGTGAGTCTGCGTCATGACTCGTATGTTTGTCTTGGGTGCAAGCATAGATGACCGAGCTGGCAATGCCGGCTACAACCAGGTTATGTCATTTCGCTAAACTAGAGAAAAGAAGAACACTGGTGTACTGTGTACTGGTAGGAGTCCATAGTGCTAGAATAATGCCTGAAACTCCCACAAATGTTAGAGGCCGAGGAAGTGGGAGGATAGATAGATTATTACCACAAATGTTATGTACTGTGCTTCTTGCTAGTGCTACTGTGCCATTATGTGTTGAATTAATTTTGTGTTACTGTTTAGCTAAGAGTACTGGTTACATCAATATTTTTTTTCTTTCTTGATATAGATGGTACTCCTTCCCAAGACAAACCATCGTGGAAGGAGTTGGCAGCCAGGGCCCGGCGCCGGAAACAGGAGGCCATATGCCAGGAGTACCGGCGGCTGGTGGCTCAGGCGGAGGAGGAGGAGGCGGCAGCAGCAGCTGCAGCCTCGTCCGATGCCCCGGGCCCCAGCCAGGCACAACTCCAGCGGTACGGCGCCGCGGTCTGGTAGCCGCCCGCCACCGCCGCAATTCACTAGCAGCCAGCACTGCTGTCCCCACCCTGGATGCCACTGCAGGGCATTTCGCAAGAAGATTCTCCTCCGGATGGCACGTCTAGAGGAGCAAATGGAGGAGCGGGTCAAAATCATGGTGGACAAACACATCAAAGCCCGCAGAATGTAACATCGAGGACCCTGTTGATTTGCCCCTTTTTATTCCTTGTTTTGGTGGGTGGGAATTGGGCGTTGGGGTTTCGGGACATTCTTTGGACTTTTTTCGTTTTGGACATTTGTTGGGGTTAGGGAGAAGGGTGGGTCAGGTGTGGGATAGTTTATTTTTGTTAGGGTAATAAATTATATTTATACTTAAACATACAATGTTAATGTTTTGTGGGGGTTACTGTTTTACGAATTAACGTCACATTGGTTTCCTTGCTGCTGCACGGCCGCAGCCAGTGTTTGATTTAAATAATCTGCCGACGATGATGTAACACAAACAGATAGATGCGGTACCCCTCACTGAGTTATTTGTCCTACTAGTACTGTCAGTCTCTCCTCCTAGTCCATTTATACCTCCCACCAAACTTATCTTACCTGTGATTGATGATTACGTTCGGCACAGCGATGGCTGCATGGTTTCCAGAGAGAATGTAGAAGATGCCATGGTTGTGGTGGTAGTAGTAGAGTAGACACTGGCAGTAGCATTTGCTAAAAAATTAAAAAGAGACAGTCACTTTCCTGAGAGCGACTGTGGGAGGAGTAGTAGAACGAAGTAAAATACAGTACAGAAGAAGACTGCCAAACAAACAATATTGCAGTTGCAACTGCTAAAGTCAAATTAAACATAATGGTGGCGGGGACAGCCTAGTACAAGAAGTTACAAACTGTAGTTGTGTCGATTGAGTCACTTAACTTAACACAATCGTAATTCGTAACCTTTACTGCTGTGTGGTAGGAGTTTGATGATTAATCCAATCAATGACGGCAATTAATTATGATGTACTACTATTAGCCGGTGACAGCTTGCACATAGACTGAGCATGGGTGGGCAAGCAGAAGAAGCTCCTCGCCCTGTCTTGCAATTGAATTAGTGTTGCTTTCACCACATCTGCCCCAGCAAGCGTGTGATCAATTGGTGTACATTTTATGTAGTCACATCACACCTCAATATAAATCACAGCCCGGGGGAAGAGGGTTAGGGTTTGATGAATGGATAGGAAGGGGGGTTTGGAGAAAGGTTTGAGAATGAAAAACAGTACGCATGGACAACAAAAGCAAAGAGCAATCTTGGCAGACGACCATGATCTTATACAAAAAATCTATAAAGGGAGAAAAGGGAAATGCATGCATGATGATGAAGATAACTTGATGGTTAATGAGTAGTACTTAATAACTCCTACTAGACAATTAGACAGTACAGGGCAGCAGTATATTCTATGCAATTTGCCTTGCCTGTAATATGCCCTCAGAGACCCAAATTCCATGTTGTACGTAACTTACTTGTAAAGATAGCAAAGACAATTAAAAGAAAACACAGTTGTAGGGATCAATTAGCAAACAAACACACAACACACAGTCCTAATGATTGAAGAGAAAAAGGATTCAAATTAATTAAAAGATGAATGATGAATGATACTAAAGTTACTGTATTATCATGCTCAAATTGTGGAGTGGAATCTCGTCCTTCCTCTTGGTCCTATCTTCCATGGACGCTCCGCACATCAATCTTGGTGGCCTTCCTGATGCCGATTGGTAAGGTAAATGTGAGTTGTGTCTCCCAGTATAGCAAGCACAGGGTAAAGGCCGGCCTGTAACGTCTAGATGGAAAAACAAAAGGGGTATTGAGAAATCAATGAATAAAAAAACATCAATTACGGTGGAGTCCAAGAAGAGAAGAGAGAACACTTTCAGAGTGAGGCGGCTTGGATATATCGTGTAGATTCTGTTTACAGCATTAAGCTACAACAACAACAGGACAGAACAGGCCCACCACAGCACCAGCCCGTGACCCAACCTCCATTTACCTTAATTTTTGACATAGCCAGACAAAAGGCATACACAGCAACTTAGCATTTTCCTAATTAAGTGACAAAATCAATGCGCCGCTGTGAGTCATCACTACACTCGACTACACACCACTACATGGACATGTAGGTCTGCTGTGTTTACTTTCTTGTTGAATTGTTGTGTTTATGTTTACCTTATGCCACTTCATGAAATGCAGTTATTCCTTGAATCATCTCCGATCCAACTGAATGACTGCGTGCAAAGATAGTATGGTCATCATCATGGTGTGGTACGTGTTGTCCAACTACAACTCAGTCTGTAGTGACTCCGATTAAGTCCATATTCCATATTAAAAAATTGCAACAGATATTGGCCTGCACCTGCAGTAGTAGGAGTACAATTTGGTTACTAAACAACAAGAAGGGAAACATTGACTGTCACTGACTTGAGTCACTTTGTAGATTAACTAGTAGAGTAGAGTTCGACTTCATGCACAACATCAACAACAAACAACAGCAATCGCTCAGAGTCTGCAAGCATCCAATGCATTCCATCATTACCTGTCTTGCTCTTCTCTTTGGCTGTCAGATCATCAGATGCCTAGTTCTGACAATTGTTATTTTTTTTTACGGGGCAGTGGCCTCATCATTACTCCAGTCCACATTCATTTTGAGTGTTAGTCGCTGTTTCGGTTTTCGTCTTATTCTTCTGTGGCACTTTGTCACAGTTTAAGTTGCTTCCCATGGTCAGCACTGTGATGATGGGCCGCGGCCTGGGTAGCGCTCATTGATGGTCATTTGAGTTTGCACAAATGTCAGCAAGTTTCTTCGAAGAGTCTCTTGTCTTTCTCTGCCAAGTACCTTCTGTCCTGACAGTGAGGACCTTTGGATGCCTGCTGAGGCTGTAGCCTTCGGACCCTGATGAGTTTCGGCTCGAAAACAAAACGGAGGATAGCTATAGTCACGTTTCACTTCTTATGGAGGCGGGACTGGTAAAGGCAACATTTCTTGTACTAATGTCTGGCTTGATGGAAATGTACTTGTGCGAGACAGGAAGATGAAGCAGGACTTTGAAGAGTGGACAGTTAAATGCACAGACATCCAACTCCAATAGGGAAATAAAAAGAGAAGACGGTGGTGATGGATTTGTTGTGATTTGAACCAGAAAGACAGATACACAGACACATAAAGGAAGGAAGAAAGTAACAATTTGAAAGCCTAGTTGTCAGGGAAGAGGAGCTCGTCCTCAAACTCTGGTGGTTCGGACAGACGTAGGTCCTGTAACGCACTATTTACGTCATCCAAGTCGCTCTCCTCTTCCTGCTGTGATTCACGTATTTTGTAATCCGGTGGTATAAAGTGCTGATTCATTTTGATCATGGTTAACCTCTCCATGCTTTGGGCCGAGAGACTGGTCCTTTTCAAAGTTACAATGGCACCAGCAGCACTGAAAACACGCTCAGAAGAGACACTTGCGACAGGGGAAGCCAGATACTTTATCGCCAGCCTGCTGAGCACTGTCCATTGGCTTCTTTTCCCATACCAATACACCAATGGGTTTCGATCCATGAAGACCTCTGTTGGGTCATCCAGATAGGCCTGGACCATCCGCTCAATGTTCAGGGGTGCTCCGATGTGCTCGGCCTGTTTTGCCTTTGCATCAGCACTGGACTTACCATACCCCTGCTGTAGAAACCAATCAGTTGCACATTGTGTGGTGGATGATCCTGTTCTTGATGTTATTGTTGGTGTAGGTGACTGCTGGGAGGCAAATGCACTGCCCTCAGGCTCCGAAGTAGAACTTGACTCTGGATGCCCTGTAGTACTGGTTATGGCCTGGGGTGGGGGGCCTGTAATTAACAGCCGTTCTCTTTCAAAAATAGTGGCTTCCTTAGCTATCAAAGTTTTGTAGTTGGCAACATCCACTTCCGAAAAGGAATTACTGCCTTGCTGTTCAGAAATACTTTGTACCGTGGATCCAAAATTGTGGCACTAATGTAATGTGGTTGTGACAAAATTTTATTTTTAATCCTTGTATTTTCCGATAAGCGAGCGGCTAAGGTCTCCGCCAAATGATATGCGTCTTGTTTGTCATCCACACCTGCGTACGTTTCAGACACATCCTTCAGCTGTTGCTCTAGCATGTGCAACAATGGGATAGCTTGGCCCATAGTACAGTCCTCCCTGCTGACTTCACGTGTGAAGATCTCAAAAGGAAGTAGCATCTCAGTCAGGCATTTAATGAGGTCCCATTGAGCCATCTCAATGGTCATGCCTTTCACAGTAGGTTCCCCTAATCTTTGCATGACATAAGCATTGAGTGGTATGTACAGTTCAAACAGACGATCAAGCATGTAATAAGTTGAGTTCCAACGTGTTGGCACCTCCTGGATGAGCGCTTTGACTGGCATTTTATGCTCACGTTGAATGACCCTCAGCTGCTTCCGGGCTTTAAAAGAATGGTTGAAATGTGTGCATATTCTTCTGCAGGTGACCAGTAAGTTGCTGACTTTGGATTCATTTTTCAAAAAGTCTTGAACAACAATGTTAATGCAGTGTGCCAAACACGGGACCCTGAAATAGCCACCATTGCGCATGGCCAAAACTACATTACTGCCGTTGTCCGTGGCAACAAAACCAATTGTAAGCCCTCTTGGGCGTAGCCACTCAAAGACCTTGGTGTTAAACTCTTCCAAAATGTTTGCAGCAGTATGAGATTTCTCCATGGCAAACATGGCTACAGTTGCATGTTTGCGAGTGGCATGAAAAATCTCTGCAGTATCAACACCAGCAGATACCTGTTCTCTAACCCCGCAAAACAGATCCAGTGTGCAGTGATGCACATGTAATCTGTGGCTTGGCAACTGGTCCACATGTCTGTAGTCAGGTGGATACTGTGAACAGCACTCTGCTTCAAGGCCTTTCCTAGCAATTCCAGCACGTCGTGATGTAGTGCTGGAACTGCAACTCTGGCAAAATAGTAGCGGCTGGGAACATGCCATTTTGGGCAGATGGTTGACACAAATTCCACAAAACCCACCCCTTCAACAAAAGAAAAAGGGAGAAGGTCCAGTGCTAACATTTTAGCCAGCTTCGCATTGTACAAACGTGCTATTGGGTGGTTGCGTTCGTACTGCCCCTCACCCCCAAACATGCTGATAATGGTAGGCTGCATGGTTTTCCTTTCTCTTAGGCTCAACGCACTTTTTGGTAGTGCGGACCTGGTACTTCTTGGTGTCTCCGGCTGACTCTTACTCTTGTGCCACTGAGATGTTGCTGAAGATGTGTGCAATGTTAAGACTGCACTGCTGGGTTCAGGGACACCTTGTGTACCACTACCAGAGAGAATGTCTCCCTGTCCTTCCTCTTCCACCGTGATCGGATCTTCTTCTTCTACTCCTTTATCCCCACCAACACCAATGGTTGCAGTTTTTTTCTGGCGCGAAGGTGGTCCTCCCAGCTGATCAAGTGGTGTTTTTTCAGATGGGTCATTTGGCCTCCGGTACCATAGTTTGTACCAAGCTTACCACGACTAACAGAGGTATTACAAATGGAGCATATAGCAATGTTCTCCTCCTTTTCGCTAACCGTAAAGAAGTCCCAAACTGGGGAGCTTAACTTTGGCCTCCTGCTGGAGGTGCCACTTCCAATGCTGGATGATCTGTAGGGTGTGTGTTGAATTTGACTCTGTGCTGCTGTACCACTACCTACTCCTACAGAGGTGGTGGTTGTGCTGGATGTAGGTCGCTGCCGGGCCTTTGCTAATGCAAATATGGAAGCTGTAGGTCGTGTTGGTGTTACCTGTGGAGGTATGCGTGCTACATCCCTCGCAGCGATTTTGGATAGGGTAAGAATGTTGGTCTCCATCTCCTCGGGGCCGGGAGTGATGTTCGTGATGACTGGCTCGTCGTCATCATCATCATCATCTTGCTGTTCTACATCGACCTCCATAAGTGTAAGGCTTTCCGGAACCTTCCTTTTCCCTAGCTTAGTCTTGGAACGTGGCTCCCTCTCAGACTCAGTTTGTGGCTTCCAAGTGGCATCTAGATCATCAGAAGGGGGCTTGGCGAAGAACTTGATGGACTACCCCTCCTTTTCCTTGCTGGGGATTTGGAAGACAATGGATCTTCTGAATGAGTGGCTTCTTCTTCTACCTCTGCATGAGGCTCAATTTCCTGAACTGCCCCTACTTCAGGAGGAACAACAACTACTATTGCGGGCGGTGGTTGCGGCTGTTGTTGTTGACCACTTATCTGCTGTGTTTCCTCCTGCGTTGATTGGGTACTACTTTGAGATAGCGATAAGTTTATCTCCGGCTCAGCATCACTGCTTTCCACCATTAGGCTGGCTACCTCTTCCACACTCATGTGCTTGGGCCTGGGTTGGTGGGTTGGGTCCACTGATGCGGAGGTGCTGCCCCCAGCTTGCCCCCCGGACACCGCTGCTGCAGGCACAATTTTTTTTTTCCCCAAAAAGGTATTGGCCGGCACACCAGACTTCAGTGTCACTTGCTTCTTCTGTTCCTTCTTCTTCTCAATAGCAACTTTCTTGGTACTGGAGGACCTGGTACCTGCTTTCTTTGGGCCCATCTTCTTCAGATGTCAGCAGCACTCAGTTGCAGAGATGTCTGGTCAGGTCAAATGTCACGTTGTGTTGTGTGTACAACAGCAGGATGTCTGTCTGGAAGTGCAACAGGCAATGATGAGAGACACACCTCCTCCTCAGTCTTTGTGCACCTAAAAGCAAAAAAGCCAGAACATCAGTCAAACATAGCACAAATCAAACAAATAGAATATAGAACTTAGTGTGTGGTGGCCTCAATTATTAAATTTCAGAAACTCTGTGAACAACAACACACAGTCTAGCCATTTATGAGACGTTGACAAGAAGGCCAGGGCTTTCCTGGCTACTGTGTAGTGCTAGTGTACACTCTGGAAGAATAAGAATAGTAAAGAACAAAAACTAAAATATACTGCAGCATGTTTGGCCTAAATTTGTGCATCACGTGGGATGTATTATATAGAAGCATCAGGGAGCTGCAGCTGGCAATGGGGATGGATTTGAAAGCAGTAAGACAAGAGGAACAATGGAAAGACACGCAGGCCTATGTGGCAAAAACAGCACACTAATAACTACCACAACAAAATGGCCCCCAGAAACATGGTGACTCACAGGCACAAGGCACGGCAAACAATGAACTCAAGCAGGCCTATATATGGGCAGACAAAGGATGCCTTATAAAACACACACAGCTTTAATGCAAAAACTAAAATCCACATGGCTAAAAACACTTTGGAAAGTTAGACAACCACTACAACAACACAATTATAATTACACAGTACACACGCAAAAAAGGCATTTATTTAACACACCCAAAAAGTGAAATAGTCAGACCCTCCAAAAATACCCACATTTCGCAATTCAATTGAATCAATTCAATGCCATCCATGGCCTAAATGATGTCAAAATTCCACAGACTACACAGAAACAGTTTTATGCACCCATGGTGACTACCTCTGGGCCTACTGGCATACTGGGCCGCAAGCTTAGAGGCCTATGGCAAAAGCACAGTGGCTGGTTTAACAAAATGGCCACCGCCCACATGGCCAGGCCACCCAAAATAACAAAAAAGTGAAGACAAAGGACAGGACCAGGCAGTTGGAGACTCTGGGCAACTTGCTACCTCTTGGAAAAAATTGTAAAACAAAAAAAAATGACTCCTTGCTCACCAAACTACATTTAAATGACAACCTGAGGAGTTTTTGTGCAAAATGAACTAAATCAACATTTTCGAGAAGGTTTTATGATGCTCGAGAGATATTGTTCGCCAGATTGTAAATTCTGCGTGTTCGGCATCGCGATCGTCACAAAAGTCGTTATCGCGCGCGAAAACGTACATTGAGCGCGCAAAGAAGATAAAAGTGTAAGTCCGCGTTGTTGCGCAGTGCGGACTTGCCCAAAGTCCGCGAGCTGAACGCCCAGGGTTACCTACTGGCTGAAAAGGCCTATTTATTTAACAAACACCCAAAAAATAAAATACCACCCCAAAACCCACATTTTGCAAATCAATCCAATGCCATCCATGGCCTAAATTATGTTACAATTCAACAGACAACACAGAAACAGTTTTTATGCACCCATGAGGATGACTACCTCCGGGCCTACTGGCACACTAGGCCGCGAGCTTGGAGGCCTATGGCAAAAGCACAGTGGCTGTTCACACAAAATGGCCGCCAACACATGGCCAGGCCACCCAGAACAACAAGAAAAGGAACACAAGACAGACAATGCAGGCCTATGGCAAAAGCACAATGCCTGGCTTTACAAAATGGCCGCCACCCACATGGCCAGGCCACCCAAAATAACAAAAAAGTGAAGACAAAGGACAGGACCAGGCAGTTGGAGACTCTGGGCAACTTGCTACCTCTTGGAAAAAATTGTAAAACAAAAAAAATGACTCCTTGCTCACCAAACTACATCTAAATGACAACCTGAGGAGTTTTTGTGCAAAATGAACTAAATCAACATTTTCGAGAAGGTTTTATGATGCTCGAGAGATATTGTTCGCCAGATTGTAAATTCTGCGTGTTCGGCATCGCGATCGTCACAAAAAGTCGTTATCGCGCGCGCGAAACGTACATTGAGCGTGCGAAGAAGATAAAAGTGTAAGTCCGCGTTGTCGCGCAGTGCGGACTTGCCCAAAGTCCGCGAGCTGAACGCCCAGGGTTACCTACTGGCTGAAAAGGCCTATTTATTTAACAAACACCTAAAAAAAATAAAGTACCACCCCAAAACCCACATTTTGCAAATCAATCCAATGCCATCCATGGCCTAAATTATGTTACAATTCAACAGACAACACAGAAACAGTTTTTATGCACCCATGAGGATGACTACCTCCGGGCCTACTGGCACACTAGGCCGCAAGCTTGGAGGCCTATGGCAAAAGCACAGTGGCTGTTCACACAAAATGGCCGCCAACACATGGCCAGGCCGCCCAGAACAACAAGAAAAGGAACACAAGACAGACAATGCAGGCCTATGGCAAAAGCACAATGTCTGGCTTTACAAAATGGCCACCACCCACATGCCCAGGCCACCCAAAATAACAAAAAAGTGAAGACAAAGGACAGGACCAGGCAATTGGCGACTCTGGGCAACTTGCTACCTCTTGGAAAAAATTGTAAAACAAAAAAAAATGACTCCTTGCTCACCAAACTACATCTAAATGACAACCTGAGGAGTTTTTGTGCAAAATGAACTAAATCAACATTTTCGAGAAGGTTTTATGATGCTCGAGAGATATTGTTCGCCAGATTGTAAATTCTGTGTGTTCGGCATCGCGATCGTCACAAAAAGTCGTTATCGCGCGCGCAAAACGTACATTGAGCGCGCGAAGAAGATAAAAAGTGTAAGTCCGCGTTGTCGCGCAGTGCGGACTTGCCCAAAGTCTGCGAGCTGAACGCCCAGGGTTACCTACTGGCTGAAAAGGCCTATTTATTTAACAAACACCCAAAAAAATAAAATACGCCCCAAAAACCACTTTTACCAATTCAAAACAATGCCATCCATGGATGCCCGGCCTACATGATGTTTAAACTTTAAATTCAACAGACACCACAGAAACATGCACCCATGGGTACCTCTGGCTCTAGTCCGGGCCTACTAGCTGAAATTCCAATCAAAGAAAAACAACTAGGCCCCTGCCGAAACTACAGGCCACAACAATACATTTTAAAAACTATGGAAATCCCCCAAAAAAATGTAGGTACAAACAAGCCCCAATCAAACAAACAAGTACACCAATTCTCCAACTTACTTGTAAAATCTCAAATCCAAGAGTCCTCAAATCCAATCCAATGATATGATGCAGCAGACAGACACAAAAAGTGATCCTTCCAGCTCCAAATCCAAATGAAAGTGAACAGCACATGGACAAAACACTGGGAGGAGCCTGCTGGACAGGAACAGGAAGTTTGAGAATCAGGGGCACTTCCTTCCTCTTGGAAAAAAAGAAAAAGGACTCCTTGCTCACCAAACTACATCTCTAAATGACAACCTGAGGAGTTTTTGTGCAAAATGAACTAATTCATCATTTTCGAGAAGGTTTTATGATGCTCGAGATATATTCTTCGCCAGATTGTAGTTTCTTCGTGTTCGGGATCGCGATCTTACCAACACTGCCGCCGGAAGTCAGATCGCGCGTCCGAATGACGTGTTCGCGTTCGCACACTCTCGCGGGATCGTGCGGCCGGATTCCAAATCTCGTGGCGCCCGCGAACGGATAGGAAGTCGCGTCGGCGAACGCAGAATCACGGTAGGTCGTTACCGCGCGCGAGAACGTATATTGAGCGCGCGAAGAAGAAAAACAGCTACGCTACGCCGCAAATTGCGTAGTGCACGGTAACTTCGCGTTCTACGCGAATCGCGAGTTACCGTAACTCGCAAATTCCACGAGCGTAGCGTAGTTCACCGCCCGGGTTAGACCAGGCCCATCTCCACTGGACATGCATATTGACGCATGGATGATGAACAAGTCATCTGTGCCATCAGTGCAACTTGCTAAACATGTGTTTTGAGTATGTGCAGATGACTTAAGGGACACTCCGGTACACAGGCTGATGTGACCAGAGCTTTCAGTGTGTTGAAATTGTTGGCTCAATGTCCAAGTTTTATTCTGACATGACACAGCCCTGCAAAGCGAACGTTTTACACAGCTGTCCTTCCACTTGGTTGGAGTCACCTCATTGCAGTGTGTTATTCCGTGACGTTGCCTGAGCCCATGGTGTGTGTTCTGTGTGCCTGAATCTGTGTGCTCCTATCCCTTTTTCTACCAAGCCTGTGTTCCCTGCAGATGTTCCTGTTTGTGATGCTTGCTGTGTTGTCCTGTGCCTTTTCTACATCTTTGACCTTGGGTTTCTGGGATGTGGGTGCATGGGAAACTACTAGTCATTAGGGTGTCATCCCTGGGTGTGGTTGATGTAAGGGCCTGCACTGTGGACAAAGGCACATGTGACATATTAATGATTCCCCAAGTCACATTTGTGTTTCCAACATCAGCTTGTTTTCACTATGTGGTATCTTTCTGTGACATTGTCACTTGTATGTGTGTGTGACTGCTTCCACTCATCAGTTCCTAGCCTTCAATGTTGGATGATGGTTCTCCTAGGGTTTTCATTAGTCTGGGACTGTGATAGACATCCCAATGTGTCTGATACATTTCACGTCATGCACATGTACCTCATACTATGCAGTGTGACAGACATTGACAAGGTTTGGTGACTGGTCATGTGTAATGTGTTTGTACACCTTAGATCCCCCCCACCACCCCTGGGATTGTCATAGGTGCATGTGCTATGTCACCAGTCAATGTGGGCTAAGCTTATGCACATAGGTGCGGATCAAGGTGTGTGGTATTGATACAGGCCAAATGTGAGTTGAGTAATGGCTAGGCCCCTCCCTACATTGTGGCCTTACATTACAGTCCATGCCCAGTGAGTTGTGTTTGTGTATGTGTGATGGAAGTTGATCTGTCAAGACACATGACACAGTGGGCACAGGTGAATATGCAGTATGGGCAACATCCAAAATTTGTCATCACATAGGGGTCATCATAGAGGGTACTGTCACCACAATGTTGGGCCCTTGAGTGTACTGCTGGAGTGGGTCTGGTTCTTGATGTGTTGGTGGCTGTCCCGCCCAGCTTGTTGCACGTGTCTGTTGTGAGCCCGCTCATCTGACAATTCCCTATTGCCCACAAAGAGGAACCCAATTAATGAGATACTTCTTGATTGTACTGACAACGCATATGTCTCATTGGAGTTCAGCCACCCATCATGTGTGTTGTTGTAGCCTGGGGACACTTAGACACACACACACATGTTGTGTTTGTTCTGCAGTGTGTGGCTGGCTGGTTGTGTTAGTGCATCTGCACCCATGTATTGACATTGGTTTTGTGGGGCATTGAGTGGATTTTGGTTAGAGGTTTTTTATCTACTGGCTCTGGGACTCCTACATCGTCAGTCTGCACATTCATCATGTTTACTGTTTCCCATTGCTGCCACAGTATGGGATGTGATCACCTAATTGCTGCTGTCTCCGTAGGATTCCTTTGTATGTGTGTCTGTTAGTGAACATATGTGTTTATGCATCATGATGGTCACTTCTTACATTGTCCAATTGTACATTGGAGGCATTGTCAGCCCCCATGGGCGATGCTTGTCTGCAAATAGCTGAGGGTATTTTTGTAGGCACAACAACGTTTTCCTCAACAGATCTATGTTTGTGTGGCACACAACCACTACTTAGTCACTACATTGCTTGTGGTTTTCGAACCAGGAATCATACCCGATTGTTTGCACATGCTGGTATTTAGAACCTCACACTCACCTTTTGGTCACTGCAGGGAGGGGGGGGTTAAACCCCATTTCCACATTCTTCATGAAAATGCTGGGGGTTTGAGCCCCACACTCACCTTTTGGTCACTGCAGTGAGGGGGGGTTAAACCCCATTTCTACATTCTTCCTGACATTGCTGGGGGTTTGCTGGGGGTTTGAACCCCACACTCACCTTTTGATCACTGCAGTGAGGGGGGGGGGCTAAACCCCATTTCCACATTCTTCCTGACAATGCTGGGAGTTTGAACCCCACAATAACCTTTTGGTCACAACTGTGATGGGAGTTAAAGTAAGTTTTCCCTTTCAGTGTCACTGTGGTAGGCAGTTTACACACAAATTACAATCTGGCCATGATAGTAGTGGGTGAGTGTTCGGCCATCCACCCCCCTATGTGCTGGACAATGCTGGGAGTGATAGCCATCCACCCCCTATGGGTTGAGACTGCTGGGAGTGATAGCCATCCACCCCCCTATAGGTTGAGACTGCTGGTAGTGATAGCCATCCACCCCCTATGGGCTGGACAATGCTGGTGGTGATAGCCATCCACCCCCTATGGGTTGAACAATGCTGGTAGTGTTAGCCATCCACCTCCCTATGTGCTGGACAATGCTGGCAGTGATAGCCATCCACCCCCCTATAGGTTGAGACTGCTGGTAGTGATAGCCATCCACCCCCTATGGGCTGGACAATGCTGGTGGTGATAGCCATCCACCCCCCTATAGGTTGAGACTGCTGGTAGTGATAGCCATCCACCCCCCTATAGGTTGAGACTGCTGGTAGTGATGTCCATCCACCCCCCTATGGGCTGGACAATTCTGGCAGTGATAGCCATCCACCTTCCTATAGGTTGAGACTGCTGGTAGTGATAGCCATCCACCCACCTATGGGCTGGACAATGCTGGTAGTTATAGCTATCCGCCCCCATGGGTGTCGAACTTACTGTCTGCGGAGTACGCGTCGATTCCTGTTGTTGATTCGGTCATAGACGTACAGTACAGGGATGACATGCACGATCGGATACATGGTTGGTTCGTCTCGTAGGCGTTGATCGTAGGTTTGTGTCATAGGCGTAGAGCGTTGGTTTGTCTCGTAGCCGTAGATCGTGTTGTGGCACGAATCGGAGCTGAAATACTGCTGTTCTGGATGCTATGACGTGCTGGAAGTGGCGGCCTGTTCGGCACGTGGGAAGTACGCATCATACTTGGCTGCCCGGAAACTGCTGTGAAAATGGTTCCGGACGACTCCATTCGGCGTTTACGGGGATCCGGCTCGTACGGAAAATATGGCTGGATTCGGAGCGTACGTGTCGTTCGGAATTTGGACACATTTACGCATCGTACTTCATCGTTCGGACGGAGCGACTCCCGGAACAGCAAGGTAATGCTACGGACAGCTCTCGGAGGGCTGTCCGAGCGAGATCGGAATCGGCCCCTTAGTAGTGCCATGCTTCATTATCAGCATCCTTTCCTCGCCCCGGTAAGATGGTACCACCGAGGCGGCCTCGACCTCCGCGAAGACTTGGCGAAAGGAGGGAGTCATTTCACAAAACTACTGGACAATACCGGGATCCATATTAAAAACAAACCTTTATGACTGGTAACACAGAGTACGATGACTCATGCCCACCTTATATGTGCCAGCATGTTTCTGCCCTCACAATTTAGCCTAAAAGGTCTGGGGCATTCATCAGGCATAAAGGATCCCTACAGTGCAATCCTATGGGTCAGAAGGACCGTATGTGTGTGTATAAAACTGAAAGACCTACTAAGTGTCTCAGATGACTCCTACCTGAGATAGAACCTCCAGGATTCCGTAGATGACCTATTCAAACGAGACAAAGCAAAAAAGGCTGCAGATGTATACATTTAGTTTCAAACAAGAGACAGAATAACACGCTCCCACCTCCACAGTTAAACATCCCGTGGTGCACTAACCCCTCTAAAAAGTGTCACCCCACGCGTGAGTCTCATGAAAGTGATATCATCTCTCAACTAAGGATCCTACAATTAGGGGGTCCCCATCTAAGTGATAGGAGCAGCTGGCTCCATATGCGCAATACAGGGGTTGTCAATCCCCTCTGCTATATATCGGATTAACTCTTACCTGAAAAGTGTTGAAAAGATTATATCCTATACACATGCACGGCAAAACTCACAATTTCAGAGTACAGGCCTACATCTTACCCTAGGCTTTAGGGGAAGCCAGTAAGCTGGACAGAGAGAGGGTGGTATCCTTCATAGTCACCCTCTTCAGAAATCCATATCAAGCATTAAATATAGGATCAAAACAAGGAAAGGAAAAGAAAGGAGAACATATAAACATTCATATTAGTTATGCCATGTGTGTGTATACATCCAATAGGCACATGACGTAATCAATTAGCTCACCGCGTCCCCATCTCGAAGAACGACCGGTCAGGTATCTAAACAATCTATTGTAGCTATGTTGGTTTTATTAGCAGCTCCATAACACTTACAAAGTGGCTGGAAAACCCCAATTATATTGCGGTAGCACTGATAATGTTGTCATATGGTTTGTCTGTGTTAGGAATCAAAAACACCATTCATAACCTCGTGGCACATGGGTGCGGGCTACCATAGCATGCCGACATCCACACAAGAAAGTGTCAAGCTTTGTTCTTAGTGCCTTCATATCCCCATCATGTGTGGGAGAGCTATCCCACCTCGCATAGACGTCTCATAAATGGGCTCGTGAGTCATGAGCCACCCACGTGATCAGTTATTCATCGATTCACGCCCGAAAACAACGGTCCGACCACACCACACAATATTACATCCAACCACGCTATAGGGTAGATATGAGACGAGATAGATGATTTTATTATTCATTTTGACTCCCTGCAAAGAGCCCTACTCATTTAGGGTTCACCGTCATCCACATACAAACCCCCCCAGTGCGCCTTACTTCATCAGAAGTGACACCTCTTGTGTCAACTTGATAGACACCGCTTCCTGCCGCTGGCAATCGGGCTATGGCGGCGGCATGACTATAATGTTGTCGGATCATGACGTGCGGATACGCGCGTCCGGGCATGCGCCGTCGGAAGGCATCACCACATCGGAGCGCGTGTGTCCCTATGGACCTGGGAGATGTAGTCATAAGGCTGAGTGTGTCAAGGGAAAACACAAAGTCCTGAGGTGTCTGGGGGATGTAGTCACCAGGCTAGTTATGAGTAGAACAAATCAAACATGTCAATAAAGTTGTATTTGCAATCACAAGCCATTACTGTTTTTTTGCTTAGATATATTTTTTTTCTGTGCACGATCAGTTCTTTTTTACTTTTTTTCTCTTCTTTATTTCTTTTTAACTTTTGTACATCCTGGGACTACCCATGCAAGTATTATGCGGGGGAAGTCATCAGGCCTCATATAGTAGGTGGAATACAGCAGCTGGGTCCTTCTCCATATTACTCATCTTACATGTGATAGCCAAACACATAAAAACTCACGTGGATGGTTGATCACTTGTAGGAAGGCCCATGTAAATGGACCTAAAGACACCCATATATTAATCAGATAGGTTTTTGAAAAGCTCATTTTGGGCCCGATTCCGATGTCGTGAGTAAGGCCTCTGAATCGGATTTGGCTTTCCCAGATCCGATTCGTAGCCCTTGTTTACGACCAAATTGTACACAGGTCCGAACGGCCAAGTACGATGCAAAGATTGCGTACGCGCCTACCGAATCGTTTCCGGGACCCGTACGTGTCTGTACGACTCGGTCGTAGCCAAATCGTGCCGCGCTATGGAGCCGTATTCTGACCGAGCGAGTACGATGCACTATTCGGACAGCCGCTTCACCTCGGTCTCAGCGAGACGAAACGTCTGTCGGAAGCGTACTTTGGGGAGCGTAGCAGGCCCCCCTTCACCCGGTGCCCTCCGAATCTGTCACGGGGGTGTGGCCATAGGTCCCCCCGATCCAGGCATGCACAGTGTGGTGGGCACCATGGGGTGCCACCACAGGGTGTACGCTTTTCCCCACCCACCCCTTTTCTGCTATGGGAGCATGTGTACGTGTCTGTACACGGGCTCCCATAGAGTTCAATGGGAGTCCGAGCGAACCGAGTCCGTAAGCATACAGCAGCATCGTACTCGCTCGTTCGGACTCCCGGAGCACGTCTCGCTTGGAAAGCACTCTGGATCCGAACATACGGAGGGCTTTCCTAGCAAGATCGGAATCTGGCCCTTTGTGTTTTTATTGCTATTTTGTCTTATTTCTGTGAGCCCAAAGTACTGTATTACTAGTGACTCACCCTGCCAGACATTTATCCAGGCCCTAAGGAACGTACAAAGAAATAATAAATAAATGTGGGCTCTCAATTGTATACGCCTGTTTTCTTATATGTGGAGCACTAGTCCCATAGTTACTGGGTTCACTTATCTTGTTGGATGGTTGCATACAGAGTAAGAAGGTTAAGCAAACATGGAGAGCCTCCATGCAATCTTTTTCTTCAGCTGGGAACCCACTGCTGGGGAAGAAGGCTATGGGCACATGCATTTCGTATCTAGCTGACAGGCTGCACTAAGGAATATCATCATTAAGTCCTATCCGATCAGTCCATAATCTATATACCCATCTCTGCTCAAAAAATAGAAGTGCTCTTGTCATATCTTTGTGATTCTCTGTAAGACTCTCAAGGAATGACCACTCAATTTGATCCAAGCTGTGATTTTTTTCAGTAAAATGTATAAATGGATTTTGTTGCATTATTTTTTCTAAATAATAGTTTATAATTATTGTGAATGTATATATAAATTATATTAAAAGTTAAAAAAAATGTTTATTGTAAATATAAAAATAAGTATTTCAACTATACAAAATTGGGGAACATTTTTAAATATATCAAAAATAAATATAATAATGTAAAATATTCGTAAATTAACTATTATAACAATTTTTATATTTGATATCTTAATTCATTTTTTATAATCAAAAATATTTCTAAGGATTTTTTTAAATGTAGAAAATTATAATGTCATCATAAATACATTGTTGGAAAAATGTTAAAATTCTATATTTACATGTATTTTAAAAGTTTTTTGAAATGTCTCATTAAATTATGATAATAGAATAAATATTTATTATTTATGATATATACATTTATGTTTCTGTGTGTATGTTTATGTTATGGGCATATTTTTAAAAAAATGTAAAAATACAGTTTTAATAGTGAAATATTTAATATGTTTATTATTGTAATAAATTCTGTTGTAGGGAATATATTTTCCAAAATGTATTACTTTTAATATAAAACAATATTTTGAATATTTTTTTTTTGTAAATTGGATTCATTTGTTTTCTTTATTTTAGTTTTATGACTTTTGCTTGGAGCGTGATTTTTTTAATGTCATGTTAATATAAATATATTAATTATCAATAGTGATAAACATTATTTTATATGTTAATGTTTAATTATAAATATATAGATTTTTAGTTTGCGTTATTGTGCTTTTCAAGCATTTTTTTCTTTATAGGTCAATATTATGTGTAAATATGTAGTATTAATTGTGTATATACAATTGTTAATGTCCAGAACTTCGCATAAAATGTTTTGGATTGTAGTGGAAATAGTAAATGTCACCTCTAGTGTCAAACACCTTCCTCCAAATTAGTTTAGATTGGAGTGGGAATAGTATTCTTTGCATAACATATTTTCGATTGTAGTGGAAATAGTAAATGTCACCCCTTTAGTGCCCATCACCTTCCCCAAATTGGTATAGATTGGCCTGGGAAGAGTAAATATCACCCTGTTAGTGTTCAACACATTCCCCAAATTGTTTTAGATTGGAGTGGGAACGGTAAATGTCACCCCTGTAGTGTCCAACACCTTCCCCAAATTGTTTTAGATTGGAGTGGGAATCGTAAATGTCACCCCTTTAGTGTCCAATGCTTTATTTACAATGGTTTAATTTGGAGTGTGATTATTTAATTTAATAATTTTACTGTGAAATACTTGTTAAATTGTATTTCTGTGTAGTAGGAGTAGTTTATGTCAATTAATTAGTACTGTAGGTGCTTAGAAAGATAATTTAATAGTAACTAATTGTATATTTGTGATAAATAAGATTATTAATTACATATTGTCATTAAATAAAGACATAACACATTTTTCAATTTTTATATATATTTTCTAAGTTTATTTAATGTATATTTTAACATTTTTAGACATATTTCTATTTAAAAACATTTAGATATTGATAAAGAATTTTTTAATTACATTTATATTATTAAATAAATAATGTAAATCATATTTAAATAGCATTGTATGTTGTACATTTTCCTGTTTTTTTCCTATTTTTTAACAGGTCTTCAATTGTTTCATATACATTTTTTCAACATCCTTTAAACAAAAGTTTTGTCAGTATGTAATAAATATTTGCATATTTTTTACACTATTGTTTATTTTAGCCTTTCCCAATGTTTTAACATTATTTACAGCATTTTTGACATGTTTTACATGTTTAATAATTTCTTACATTTTTGAGTACATGTATTCAACATTTTTTACTAATTTTCCCATTCATTTCTATGTGGGTATAGTTTTCTTTTTAGGTTCATTTAGCAGCCATTTTTTTAACGCTACCTTCTATTTTGTCGTCTATTTGTGTAGTCTATTTTCCGGGATCCAGGTCACGGTAAGGTGATGCTGTTTATCAGAACAGGTACATCCATTTTAAAGGTTTTGGGGGTAGGGACTAATGTGAGTGAGAATTCTAGAGGTTAATTATAGTGTTGTTTGTGGGTTTTTGTACATTTTGGGTCAGATTATGATGTTGGTCGGAGTTGCCTCTGACCGACATCATGGCGATATTGGGATCGGCTGTTCCGACCACCTAATTATGATGCGACCGCACGTGGTGCGGTCGCATACTCACATTTCACTGTGGGAGCATGTGCTTCGGCCGTAAACTGGCCTTAGCACAAGCTCCCATAGGGAAATGAGAGGCTGTGTTCATCCCTGAACTGTGTGGCAGGCAACTCAAGGTTCCTGCCACACGGTTCAGAGATCAACAGGGGGGCACCATAGGTGACCCTCGGCCCCCAACCGGAGGTGGTAAAGAGAAGGGGTCCTGCTAGGGGCCCCCAAACTCGCTTTCTCACAAGCTTTCCATGTCAGAAAGCCCGGCATGGAAAGCCTGTCGGAAACTGAGCATCGTAATCCCAATGGCATAAACGCCACCTATTGGAATTACAGGCTGGCCTCCGACTGGCTGACAGGCTCCTTGAGCAGGTCGGAATTCAGCTGGAACGACCGGCTGGTTTCAAATCTGACCACATACATTGTAATTAGGCGGTAAGAATTGAAACCGACGATCTTGGTAAGAAAGCCTACGACCTCAGGTCGGAGGCTTTCTGACCGAGATCGTAATAGGCTCCTTAGTTATATTAATTGTAGTGTTTTTCACAAGTGTGTAGGTTTCGGTTTTCGCTCACTGTTACAGTAATGTATCTATATGTTGTGTTGTATTGTGTTATGTTACTTGCTTTACAATGATCAAGTGTACTGTATATGCACTTTTGGGAATGTAATGTTTTTGTAGGTGGGTTCTCTGTTTTACTTTGCAGGTTTCTCTCTATGAATGTGTCCTATGGGCATTTGGATTTACCCATTTTTTTAAAAAGGAAACCGCTTTTGGTTTATCAGCATCATCATATACTTTATCCAGTATTTTTTCAACCATAAAAGTACAAAACAGATATACAAGCGCAATACAAAAGATAAAAAATGAAATAAAAACAGATAAAAAGACTCTAACAACGAGTCTCAATGCAGGTTACAATTTCGGACCTGTAAAGGGATATATAAAATCGTGAAATAAAAAATACCACTTCTTAATTTGAGAAATAAGCTAACTAGGGCCCATATCTACAGGTATGTCTGAGATCTTTAAATTCCATGGAACAAACTTGCCATAAGTCAAGAGATAGAAAAGCACTTAATAGGAATAAAAACTGTATATGTAAAATTGCAAGTTAGGAACAGTATCATAATAGGAAAAGGCCATGGACAGATGTTGTTGATAACTCGTTAGGAATCAAGGCTCCAAGTATTTCAAGTTTAAAAAAAAAAAAAAGGCTCAGGCCATCCCTTTGCATCTAATGCACAAACTCCAATAAAGACATTTGGACACTATACAGACACTTTTTTGCTTAGACTCTGTGCGCAGGAGCTGTAGGGCCTCCTGATGCTGTCTGCAGCCAAGTTGTTTGCATAGTGGGATAATCCAGGTTTTTCTGGGCTGAGCATAAGAGGGGCAGAAAAAAATATAATGTGCCAGTGATTCCTCAGTCTGCTGACATGTTGAACATATGGTGCTCATATAACAGCGGAGGTTTCAGTTTGCTTGAAGTGATAGTAATGGTAAGGTGCCATATCGAAATGTAAGATATATTTTCCTAGTAGGGCTTATATAATCCATAAAAGACTGAAAAGCCATATTAATCTTAAAGTCTAGTAAATTACCTACAAGAGACCCATCTGGGACATTCCTTGTTTCAGAAACATGCATATACTCACAAAATGACTTCTTGAGAGAAGCCCTAAAAAGTTATTTCATAGTAGAAGGGGAGGAACAAAATTTACCTAGACTAAGGGGCTCATTACGATGTCGGGCGGAAAGCCTCCGCCTGACACCGTCTTGGAATCGGGACCGACCGACTCATGGTCGGCGGTTCCGCCCGCCCGATTACAATGCGACCGAACACTGTTCGGTCGGATTCCCATTGTTCCCTATGGGAGCTAGTGTTCCGCCCAACAACAGGCCGTAACACAGGTTCCTATGGGGAAATGGGGTGTGTGTGGAAAACCGTGCACCCTGTCATGGGTACCCCATTGTGCCTACCACACAGTGCAGGGTTTTACAGGGGGGGTCCCTTAGGTACTCCCTTGGCCCCCATCCGAAGGCTGCAGGATAAAGGGGGCCCCCAAAGTCACTTTCCGACAGCCTTTTCGTGTCAGAATGGCCAGCATGGAAAGGCTGGTGGAAACCGACATCATAAGCCCAAGGATGGAAACACTGTCCATAGGGGTGTACAATGCGGTCCCGACCGACACGGATACTCCGAGAGCCGGTAGGAACCGATTTGGAATGATCGCACAGTTTATGTTCTGACCGCAAACATCGTAATCGGCCAGTTGGAATGTAAACCGACCGAGTAGGTCGGAAGGGTTCTGACGCGATCAAGGAAATTCTGACTGTCGGGAGGAGGCTTCCGTCCGACATCGGAATCGGCTCCCAAGTTGGGATAAAAAGTTTTTGACATTGGAGAGTCACTTGATTTTCCTCGATGTATCATAAGAGTCTATGTCCTGAAGGGAACTATTATAGTCATCCAGGTCTGATGGGTACTTAAGCCTTTGCCAGAACAGTAGTGGTCTGAGTTGGGCCTTATGGGTCATGGGTTCTAGGCCCAGGTCTCGTCTTAGTGGAATCAATAGAATGCTTTTTTGGGAGATTGATTAGGGCTCTTATGATCATATTCTCAGCTACCCCCAATGGGGCCAGATTTGTGTTGCCCCATACTTCAGCCCTGTACAGTGTGCTACCTCCGGCCATATGTCTTTACACCTTTAGGGCGTGTAATATGTGACTGACTCGCAAGGCCCTATAAAGTCTTAAGATGGCAGCAGAATGCTGGGTAAGATTCAGGCTACTCCTCTCGACCGGGGGCAGTCAAGACATCAATCGAGTTAGCTTGATCCCCAGGTAGACAAACTCCGTGACCCTATCCAGCGGTCTGCCTTCCAAAGTTATTAAACCCCTAAAAGACTTATGCGGGCTGATGACCATAAACTTTGTTTTGGAGTGGTTGATCATCAACCCTTGCTCGTTGCAAAAGGCCACAAACTTTTGTCCACTAGAAGTTGGAGGCAACTCGGTGTCTTTGATGTCAAAAGAGTGTCATAACAAAAAATAAAAGGGGAATCTTGCCAACAGCCAATCGGGGGCATCATTTTGGATATCCTTTAAATGAAGCACCACATCATTTATGTATAATGAGAATAGGGTTGGGGCAAGGACATACCCTTGATGGACTCTTTTTGAATAAGCATTTTTCAGTGAGCTCCCTCCCTGTCCCCACCTAACTTGGGCATATGTGTCCTCATTTATTCAAACCACAACATCCAGGAGGTCGAGTGGAACCCCTTTGTTCCTAAGAACCTCCACAGCTTTCCTTGCGGGACAAGGTCAAATGCAGACTTTAGGTCTACAAAGGTCATGTATAGGTGCGCTCTTTGGAGGAGGAGTGTCTTCCAGTAAATAAATAAAAACCTGGTCAATTGAATTGACCCCCTTTTCGAAGCCACATCTGCAAGGGGGAGAGTGCCTGGTGGTCCTCAATCCGACCTTCCAAGTTCCATAGGATTCGCCTCTCAAAGACCTTTTGGACAACATCAATAAGGCTGATCAGCCTGTAGTTTTAAGGGGAGTCCCAGGTGCCCTTTTTATGGATGGGGACAATTTCTGCTGCCTTCCAGCTAAAGGGAATACTAGCCCCTTGGAGAATGCATTTGGATAACATATTAAAATACAAAGCCCAGCCATCAATGTCTGCAAGAAAGAGATCACCTGGGACACCATCAGGACCTGTCACTTTACCTAATGCTAGGCTTTTATTGCAGTAATGGTCTCACTCCGATCAAACTTAAGGAGCCCAGGTGGAGATAGATTGTCCACCATTGTCTCGAATGCTCTATCAACATCCGACCCCTGTCTATAAACGTTCAGAAAGTGGGCATGCCATACCTTGAAAGAGATGCAGTCGACCAAAAGCTTAGCTGGTCGTTGATTACCATTGGCTACTAGTTTCCAAAATGTCCTGTTATCGTTATGAGCGGCAGGTTCATATACATTTTCCCATGTATGTGTCTCCCAGTCCGAACGTGCTCTTGTTTGGATCGGCTTGTACTCTTTCCTTTTAGCCAGTATCAAGTTAGAATCACCACAGGCAAGAGCTCGATGGAGCTCATCTTTCTTGACATAACAGGCTTTGTAATACGACGTGAGCTCCACCATGGGGGGCCAAGCAGGGCAATGACAGCGGATAAAGTACTCCCCAAGCATCTTAAAGAGGTCCCCATTGATTTTACAATGTTTAAGTGCCACGATTCAACCCTAGTCTGAGCTGAGATTGAATTTTCTAATTCTGAGACAGCATCTCCTAGGGCTTTGGTCATGTGGTCTCTGATGCATATGTTTGGGCTGTATAACCCAACCATGCATGCCTAATCCACGCATGCCTTAACCCTGCGGTCTTCACAACAACTGTGTCTTTACCACGCATGCCTTTACCACGCAAGCCTTTACAACGAATTTCATTGTAAAGGCATGATTGGTAAAGTATATGTGTGGTAAAGATCCCACCCCAGCCCCCCCTGCCCTGAGCCCTAAAATTCGGCCCTCCTGCTTTTTAATCTACCCGTCCCAGCCCTATTAACTACCCCAACCGTGAGCCCTAAAGCCCTGCCCCCTAGCCCAAAAAAACTACCCCAGCACCCCATGCTAATCCCTAAAAACTGCCCCAGCCCTGAAAACTGCCCCTTCCCCCTCATACCCTAAGCCATAAAATTCTGTCCCTGCCCTAAAAACTACCCCAAACCCAGAAACCCTGCCCTGAGCCCTAAAACTGCCCCCAGCCTTGAAAACTGCCCCTTCTCCCGACCCCAGCCCAACTTACCAAGCCAAGTTCCGGTCCTTCTTCATGCCACGATCCTTCCGGTTCCCCTCGCCGTCCATCCGCGCCGACAGCTAGAACACCGACTGCCTTCATCATGCATATGCGTGGTTAAGGCATATGTGTGGTTAAGGCAAGTGGTGTTCCGTTTGCGGGGAAACAGCACGCATGCTTAAGCCCACGTTGTAAAGGCCAATTCCCATATGTTTGCTGCTACTTTGTCCCATTTAATTCTATGCTTATCATTACAGGGCACAATGTTTGTGCTTAAGGTTACTGGAACATTCACCATGAAGTTAAACAGATCTTTCAGAAACAATTGAGGGCATTATGATCACTGTCATCCCTACCTAGGGGCATATTTACAAGCCCCAATCGCCACAGGAACGTCACTTTTTGTGATGTTCCTGTGGTGATAATTCCTTCACCTTATTTACAAGGTAGCGTTAAGCCACTTAACGTGGCTTAACTCCGCCTTGTAAATAAGGCCCCCTCTCATGCTACACTTAGGGCCCGATTCCGATCTCGCTCGGAAAGCCCTCCGTACGACTCGGATCCAGAGGGCTTTCCAAGCGAGACGTGCTCCGGGAGTCCGAACGAGCAAGTACGATGCAGCCATATGCAAGTCAAGTCAAGTCAAATTAAGCTTTATTCGATTTATAAATAAATCATAAAAGCACAGCTTAATAATATACACATTCCAATATGTTACATAGCAAAAATTAGAACAGCCAAATTCCAAATAGAAATGGTTATCAGGCATATAAAAAAAGCATGACTTTATAAGGAATAATACATCAATCTTTAAAATATTTCATTACATAAAATTTATAAAAACCCCTCTCTTGGCTACATCAGCATAGATCACTATCACATAGAGTTCCTAAACCTAATCACATTTTTTTAAGAATAGAGCAATGGATTCCATGATCATTTCGTTGTCCAGAATTTGTAATTTTATGTATCCTGCACGACATTGTCTTACACCTAAAAATTTTAAAATAGGAATTATAAACCTTTTTCTTGGGACTGAGTAAAATTTACAAAATAGGACCGTATGCAGAGTTGATTGGCGCGATGTGTCATCACATGGGCACAGGACCAGATCTCTTGACCAATCATTAGTAGTTGGATGGCTGACAAGCCTGTGCAAAATGCCCAAGCGAAAGCGGGTCAAGAGCACTCGATCAAAACATCCCTGAACATGAACTAAATATGGCTGAATGCCTGGGCATGTTAACATCAGCTGATTATCCATTACAGTTGTTGTTCCGCTTTCTTTAGACCATCTCTTATCTTGTAAATAGACCAGACAATCTACTTTCAGTACCTTTTTAGAGATTAAGGCCATGCTCTCTGGTCTCTCATAATATTCAGGGTGGCCAATTTCATTTGTGAAAAGTTTAATATAACGGAGCCACGGGATGAGAGAGACCTTATCCAATTTTAAGCAATCCTTAATAATTTCACGGTTAAAGCTGGTCTCATCGGAAACCCAGACCTTGTGCCAGAGCAAGATAGGGTTAATTTTAATCATATCCGAGATAAAAGGCAGACCAAGCTCGGAATGACAAACAAAGTTAGCAGTTGAGCTTGGAACAGCTAGCAAGTATCGTAGGAAAGCATTCTCACTCAATTGTAATGGCTGCACATCCGTAATCCCCTATATACCCGCCCCATACAGAGCTATGGATAAACACTTGGACTTATATATTTTTAGTAATTCTGGTACTGGTCTGCAGCCCAATTTTCTAGAGAAGTTGATCACAGCACCTATCGCTCTTGAAAACACCAATTTCATTGCCTGTACGGCAGTGGACCACATCCCAGTGCGATCAAAATTGATCCTCAAATATGAGAACTTATTAGTACATTCAATTTTGTCTTTTTTAATAAAAATATCGCGACATTTGGTGGTCTTCTTTCCGCATTTCATTATAAAAGTCTTACTAGTGTTCACACTTAGATCTCTGTTATACATAAAAGTAACGAAATTAGTTACTGTTCTTTGTAGTTCTAATTGTGTTAGTGCCATTAAAACCGCAACAGATATGTTGTTAATGATTGGATAATCCTGGCGATGATCTATCAGATACTGGCCAAGACCTTTAATATATAAGCTAAAAAGAAAAGGAGCAAGCACGCATCCTTGTCTTACTCCTTTTCTTATCGGGAATTTAGCTGAACATTCACCTCGTTTACCGAACCGCACCCTTGCCCCTGCATCTCTATATAGTTCTCTCGTAAAGAGTATTAATGTATAATCGACTCCCATCCCTTCCAATGTGCTCCATAACTTTTCATGTTTCACACAGTCAAACGCAGAGCTAAGGTCTACGAATGACAAGAAAAGCTTCCCCTCCTTTGCCTGCGTATATTTACTTATTATCAGGCTTAAGTTTAGGCCCTGCTCAATGGTCCCAAGACCTTGCCGAAACCCGTATTGCAGGTCTGAGAGGATGTTAGTCTCGTCAGCCCATGTATGTAATTTATTTAAAATAACCCGCCGTACCACTTTGAGAAGAGAATCCAGTAGGGATATCGGGCGATAGCATGTAGGTTCGTTTCTATCCCCCTTTTTAAAAATCAGAATCACGATTGCATCGAACCATGAGGCAAGAAACCTTGGCGGCAACATCTAGCCAGGACATTAGTTAGTAATGGAGCCCATAACTGCATATTACTTTTGTACATATCCACAGGCACTCTATCCGGCCCTGGAGCTTTACCACCTGCGCTCTCATTAATGGCCTGGGTTATTTTCTCAACAGAGAAGCATATATCTAAGGGAAATACAGTATGCTGTGCTATCCTAGATGAATCTAGCGCTTTCAGGTCTTGTTCAGTTTGGGATGGATTATCGTCATCATACAACGTGGTGAAATGTTGGATCCATTTTTCCTCGCTTATTGCAATTTCTACGGATGGAATGCCGCTTGATGCAAGAAATGGAGCCTTAACTGCTTTCCAAAAGCTAATATTATCTCTCTGGAGGCACGCATCGTGCAACGCTTGCCATGCCTCAGCCCTTAATTGATTCTTTCGAGTTTTTAACGCACTCCTATAGAGAGTTCGGGCCTGTCTTACATCCTCACGATTTTTATCTTTCTTACGTAGCACTTTTTTTAGGTGAGTATGCGCCCTACTGCATACCCGATCAAACCAGCCCTGCACCTTGGGTTTTCTCTGTTTTTGTTTTACTGTTAGTAAATTCTGAATCTCCCCCGTAATTTTATTAAAAGCGTTTAGGACAGCCTCATTCCCCTCAGTGGTGCTAAGACATACTTCAAAGTCCTCTTTGCAGGTCTTTACTAGTTGTTCAGTAAAATTATTTGGATCTACTTTAGACCAACTAAGGGAATACCCATTATGGCTAGTGAGTTCAATTTTAAAATCGTATTGTGATCTTGAAACCTTCTTACCCATAACAGGGCTCACCAAATCAAATTCAATGCTTTATGGTTAGTGATCACTCATAGCAATGGAATGGGTTTCAAATCTATGAACCTTACTGGAATGTCTATTTGAGACTAGGATAAAATCAATGGTGGAATTGCAACCTCTGCCATTAAATGTGGGTCTATGTGGTACAGATGGTATACACAAATCATTAGTAAAGCCCAGATCAAATTCATAGGCAGTTGTATTCAACAGGTCCCCCATCTGTGTATGAGAAAAGTGAGCCTGTTCATCATCTTTCCCTTGGTCTAGTCCACAGATACCCTTTCCGCTTTGCTGGCACAGGAGATGATTAAAATCCCCTCCCCATATTATGCACATATCAATAGACAGATCATCCTGCAATTTGTTCAAATCCCTTTGCAAATTCATTATTGTACCAATTGTCTGCCCTTTGGGAATATTATTATAGAAATTTAGTATTACAACACAATACCTTTTCTCCACATACAGTACTAATATCTGATAATAAGCTGTTTCAATTTTTAGATTTAGCTTATTCACACCCACTGTATTTGAAACATAAATATATAGGCCGCCCTTATTGCGTCTGTGGCTCGTACTAGCCGCTGGTGTGTGAAAGGTTCGATATCCTTCCATGTGTTTTTCCTCCACCATCCATGTTTCTTGTAGGCACAGTATAGAACATCCTTCAACAAAAGTCAGCCACAAAGGGTCAGATATTTTCAGGGACAGCCCTGCAACATTCCAGAATAGTATTTGGGATGCAGTTAATTCGTGTAATCCGGCCTTAGTTATAGCCCCCTCAGGTTCCATACTTATATTGGTACTTAGGATATCCAGTCCCATTGTATCTGTTGTTATTATTGTGGGACTCCTCTGGGCAAAGCCGTCGGTACTATTGTTTGTTTCAGGTCCCCTAGAATTAATTACTGGAATAAACAGGGGGCACCCTGCCCCTCTACCCTCCTGAGTGCCTGTTTTGCCTACTACACTCAGTCAATCTATATCCTCGAGTGTAGGTAGGATATCGAACCGGTTATGAACCGGGACGTTATAGTGGTTCATAACATTTGAACGTGGGCCCCCGAACTGGGTTTTGTGCTGTTTGTCGTTTAGTGGCTGATAGAAGAATCCTAATGTTAGGACATTAATTCCCCTATATGCAATATGTGGATTCCCTATCCTGGAAAGAATAGCATGCACTAAACGTGGGTCACTAAAAGTCAATACGACACAATCACCCTGCAAAATTTTATGATCTCTTCCCACCCAAGTGACCCGTCTGGCCATTTTAAATTTGGCAAAAAGTACATCCGTTAGACCAGTTTTACCACCTAGCCAGCAAAGAGATTTATTGCGCAGGGCCTCCCATGTTTCAGATGCTGTTATAGGCAAACCTGGGACATTAGCTAGGATTACTGTATACGGAGTTGCGACAGGAGGTAGTTCGAGGTAGGCATTAGTTACAGTTGCTGATGGATCTACGGACCTAGCCATGGCCCCCTCAGCCCTGTGCCCTTTCAATCCCTTATCTCCTAGGTGTCCGTTATCCTCGTGTGTTGCCTGTAACATAGTAGTGGATGGTATGGCTGTAGATGTATCGAAAAGTGCTCTATCAGTCACAGAGATTCGAGCAGAAGATTCTTGGTGAACATTTTGGTTAGGGGGATTCCCCTCATGCAGTTTTGATACTGTTGTGGGATAAGGCCTAGTGTTAGATTGTACGTTTGTGATACCATGGGTAGCCCTATTGCCATCTCTCAATCAACCTTCAATAGCCCCCATTCTTTCTGTTAGTTTAGTCATAACCGCAATAACATAATTATGCAGATCATCTATTTTACTCATTATTTTAGCAATTTCAGTGGTCTGGCCCACGATTAGCGTGTTCATTGAGTCTGCCCCAGAGGCTACAGACCTCCTACCTTCGCCCTTCTTGCCCTGTTTGCCTGCATTCTTCCTTTTCTTAGTCAGAGCCGGCTTGTTCAAGTTTTTTGTACACATTGAGATTCCATTTCCCTCCTGGGCCTCAGGGTTTCTAGGGCGTTTAAATGGTGGTTGTGAATCACAGTCTTGGTCGCTAACATATATATGGCCAGAGGTCTCTTGGATGGATCGATTCTGGGGAGTCTGGGATACTGGTCTATCTCTTGCACCATTGGGGGGAGCAATAGATGGGTTAACTGTGCAATCAGTTCTAGCCAGCGTACCCACCCTACCTTGCGTCAGAGTCTCCTCCACCGAGTGCATTTGTGCCTCAATAGCCCCCATAGCCCCTGTGAGATAGTTCATCAGTGATTTCTGCCCTCCCGCACCTAGTACGGCCGTGGGGGTAATGCCTGCTTTTCTTTTACCCATTTCTGACCACTATCCTCCAGAGGCGGGGTCACGATGCTTAGTAATAGTCACGATGTTGAGTGAATAGAATAAATACCTCACTTATTAGGGGGGTAGCCCTGCCTGGCCTTGGTCGGTCTAGGACGGGCGCAGACGGGCCCACCCTTGGCCGGGGCACGGGCGCGCGCGTCCCGCGCTGCGGGAGCCCGCGTCCACCTCTGAAGCGCCTCCAGGCGCTTGAAGATGACGTGGGCAGCCGAGCGCCGCAGCAACCAGGCAGGCTAGGTGTTGTAGTCCTTTGAAGACCCCAGAGAGCGCTGGCAGCAGGACCGGAGACAGCAGGTGAAGCGCGAGGCTTGTGTGGTTAGAAAAGCGGGACCCGCGCTGCAGGAGCCCGTGGCTGCCTCTGAAGCGCCTCCTGGCGCTTGAAGATGACGTGGGCAGCCAAGCGCTGCAGCAACCAGGCAGGCTAGGTGTTGTAGTCCTTTGAAGACCCCTGAGAGCGCTGGCAGCAGGACCGGAGACAGCAGGTGAAGCGCGAGGCTTGTGCGGTTAGAAAAGCGGGACCCGTGCTGCAGGACCCCGCGGCCGCCTCTGAAGTGCCTCCTGGCGCTTGAAGATGACGTGGGCAGCCGAGCGCCGCAGTAACCAGGCAGGCTAGGTGTTGTAGTCCTTTGAAGACCCCTGAGAGCGCTGGCAGCAGGACCGGAGACAGCAGGTGAAGCGCGAGGCTTGTGCGGTTAGAAAAGCGGCAGCCGTATGCTTACGGACTCGGTTCGCTCAGCCTCCCATTGAACTCTATGGGAGCCTGTGTACAGACGCGTACACAGGCTCCCATAGCAGAAAAGGGGTGGGTGGGGAAAAGCGTACACCATGTGGTGGGCACCGCCACACTGTGCATGCTTGGATCGGGGGGACCCATGGGCACCCCCCGTGACAGATTCGGGGGGCCCCGGGTGAAGGGAGGCCTGGTACGTCCCCCCGAAGTACGCTTCTGACAGCCGTTTCGTCTCGCTGAGACCAACGCGAAGCAGCTGTCCGAAACATGCATCGTACTCGCTCGGTCGGAATTCGGCTCCATTGTGCGGCATGATTCGTCTACAAAGGAGACGTACGGAGCGGTTCGGGTCCGGAAACGATTCGGTCAGCGCTTACGTGATCTTCGCATCGTACTTGGTCGTTCGGACTTGTGTGTGATTCGGTCGTGAACAAGGGTTACGAATCGTATCCGGTAAAGCCAAATCCGATTCGGAGGCCTTCCGAGCGAGATTGGGATCGGGTCCTTAGTGTGAAAGGGGCGTGCAATAGGTGTTGCGATGGGCGTTCCACCACAACACCCATTGATTTTTACGCAGCCCCCTATTTTCAAGGGTGGCGTGAATAGGAGGCAGCACCAAAATTAAGACCAGGGAAAACCTGGTCTTAACATGGTGAAAAGGGGAGAAATGCTTAATTTCTCCTCGTTTTTGCTGTTTCTAGGTGTGCTGCATTGTGAAGCACACAGAGAAACAGCAAACGCTATGAATGATTGTTCATGTTCAGGAAAATGTCCCTTCCTGCACATAAACAATCATTTAAAAAATGACGATTTGCAACTTCTATCTGTGCTGCACAATGCAGCGCACATAGAATTTACAATTCGCCATTCTGGATTGTTTATATGCAGGGAGGGACACCTTCCTGCACATAAACAATCATTCCCCCCAATGCAGACACCCTTGCACTATGGTGCAAGGGTGCCTGCACTGACGCTAGGCAGCTAGATTTAGCACCGGCACTATTTGTTGTTCGCATTCTTGTGAATATGGCGCATCCCTGTGTTTTCAGAATGGCAGAGCGTGGCGTTAGCAAAGTTTGCTTAACATCACCATTCGCCACTCCCTTGTGAATATGCCCCCTAGCAACCTCAGATCGACTAATTCGCCCCAGAGGTGAAAAGATTTTAACAAATAGTTAATTTTACTTGATATGAACTTGGCGATTTAAGGTATGGGTGGCATGGAGATCTGAAACTGTGCGACCATTACAGGCCCTCAGACCACATTATTGGGTAAATGACTTGAGCTGGTAAGCAGCACTTGTCCAGCGTTTCACTGAATTAGCATTAAGTGTAGGAATTCCCCATGCATCATCTTCCTCAGTAAAAGGGGACCCACACCCCCGATCTATCGATTTTTATGTTGTATTAAAGTCACCAGCAATGATGAGAGAGTCATGTGGGTCAAGGGTGGCCCTATGCAGGCTAAGAACACATATTACCTGAGTCTCCCCCCCAAGATACCCAAATGTAGACGTATATATAATAGGTACGAGCATCCGCCCTGGAGATGAATATTACCAAGCTGTCATGTAAAATAAAAGGCAGCACAGATATTGTAACATCAAGGGACAGTTTAACCCAGATAAGGAGGCTGCCAGGCAGGTGGCCCCTCCCTACAGAGAGATGTGTTATGTTATTTAGCCTGATCTGTGCAATGGGTATATAACCAGGTCTCCTGCAAGAGACAAAGGTCAACTTCATCAGTGAAGTTCCCTCAGTTCAGATCAGCTAGTTTGGACTTAGTCCCCTCTGCTATATTCTAGGAGAGGATGTTAATAAGGAGGTCGATTCTAGAAAGAGCCTCAATGTTTGGAGCCCGGTATATAGTTTCACTGTTAGGGCACATTCTCTCCCATTCGGATAAGGGATCCCTATCACTATTTTTAGTAGTCTGGGCCTAAGTATCCAGTCAATCTACCATACAGGTGCCCAGGACATCTGCCTGGTTACAAGGTGTCTCCTCTCGTTCAGCTAGTCAATCACAAAAGGGCGGAGATATCTCATCCCGTTTAGTTGGTAAGTCACAGAAGGATGGAAGTTTCAGTTTGAATTCGATCAGTGAGTTAGATGATAAATCTTTGCCATGCCTAAATTCATTCATCTTTCAACAAGGGACTTCACCTTCATCTCCCGGCTGACATAATCAAAACACCCTTCAGACTCGGAGTGGTCAGGAAAGAGTTTTGCATGCAAGATGTCCGATCAAATAACAGAACGGCAGTCATAGACTGACCGTATGTGGTGTATACATTTATTTATTAGGGACTCTTCGTCTTCAAACACTTTCTTTGGTAGAGTGGGGACCTTTACCATATATAACAGAGGTGACATGTTTAAAGGCTAAGGCATTACTGGTTTATATTTAGGCCCAACTTGACTCCCTCCTTTAGATCAGAAACATAGTGGGGCCTAGTATACAGAATTTTATGTGAGAGAGACAATGGGCGCAAATGCGTGCTGGCTATCAGGCGCTAAGGTCCACTGGTAGATAGGTCTTTGGGGGGGAGGAATAGGATAAGATACACGCTGTTTCATGACACTATAATTTTTCTCACCATTTGTTTATGAATTAGTGAGGTATAAGCAATGACTAGCAGCCCCTTGGGTGATGTTAGTAGTATGGGTGGCTTGACAAGAGCTCTGAGCTCCCCAATTTCTGTCATCAGTAGGGTGATCTTGGATCTCTGTTCAACCATTTCTGCCTGGAGATTTTGCAACATGTAAGCCACATCAGCAAAGCCCAATTACTGCCTTAAATCATCTACCGTTACAACCACATTCAAGGGGGATATGTGCTGGGTAGGTGGAGGAAGAATCCCATCTAATTTTGGAGAGCCCACTTAAAAACTCAAGGCAGGGATGGGACTTGCAAGGGGCAAAAATCTGTTTGAACATGTTATCAGGGGAGAAAGTGGCACAGGCACAGATACATTGTCAATAGTTGCAGATTTCGGTCAAGTGGTAATTGGATCACTCTCGCACACTTCGGCCCTTGTTGAAGCATGAGCAGAGACAGGACTTGAGCTTGATTGAGCCTGTGAGAGCTGAGTTGCACTAGCCTTCCATTTCTTTAGAAAAATAGACAGTACTTTCTTCAGGGCTTGCCTAAGCTGAGGGTTACTGGAGTCACCTCCTCCCAAAAGATTTTGAACTCTTTTATAAGGTTGTCTACATCCTTAAGGGTTAAGTTATCAGTCAGGTCATCAGAGCAAGGGCTCGTAGCAGACTTATGGCTTTTTACCCCTTTTCCCTGGCGAGTGTCAGTTGCTTTGCACTTCCCCATTGTGGCCAACAGTGACCGCTCTGCTGAGAGATAACCTCGTACAGAGTTCACAGAAATGCTGCAGAGAGTGTAAGGCTTCACAGATATGGACCAAAGACACAAGAAAGGACAAAGATCTGCTCTTGTAAATAGTCGCAAGGCCAACGCCAATTTAAGGCAGTACCAGAAGCTCAAAAAAACAAGGTAGTAGAGGCAAAGTTGATCCAGGGTGCTTACAATGAACATTAAACAAAACGTCTTACCCGGGGCAGTCAAGTCGTCACAGCAAATACCCAAGGAGGGTGGCCCTGCCCTGTCTCCTTCTGGTGCTGACGGGTGCAGGACGGGCCCACCCTTGTCCCGGGCTTCGCTATGGGGCTGCAGCGCGCCTTAAGTAGCGATGTTGGAATCAGCCACATTGGTTTTAGAAAGGGGGATTGTGGGACATGCAGTCCACGGAGGGAGCATCCACGTCAGCACTCCCCTGGTGGTACCTGTGTCCTTATTCACAGCAGGGCAATGCTGATCTCCTCGGGATGACAACAGTAGCGAGCAGGTAAAGTTTCACCCCAATAGCAGGTGTCAGACCAACAGGTGCACATAAAAGTGTAGGTACTCACTGCCCCAGAGTACATACCTGTTTCCTACTAAGAGGAGCATGTACACTACCTTTCAAATCAAATAAGTGGAGGTACTGAGTGCTTGCCCATTTTAAGCACTGGCCCTTGCACTTACTGAGATACACCTGATGGGACAACTACAGAAATCCTCATGAGTGCACAGCCATACACAGGGTATCCTTTTACGCAGAGATACCTCCCGAACGAGATTGCAGGAAATCAGGAGGTTCTGCACACTCTTTTGGTTTATAATAAACCAAATTTTTAACTTTGAGTTCCTTTTTTCAGGTGTCCAGGAGTGTTTCTTTGTCTATGATTCCTAGATACTTTGGAATGGATCTCTATTAGATTGATTTTATTTTTGAATTTTTTTAGGCTTTTTGTAAAATATTTTGCCCTGTTGGGTGGATTATACTTTTTGACTACGTGGATACAAAGGATGAACTTCAGCAACAGAAGAGTAAGTCATATTTATTTTATTTGTTTTGAGTGGGATATTTTATATTTTATTCCTTGTGTAACTATTATGTGATTGCTATTTGGAAATGTGTATTTTATGTAGGCCTGGGCGGAAAACTACGCTACGCTCGCGTAGTTTGCGAAGTTTGCGCTACTTCGCACTACGCGAATTGCACGTAGCACAGTGCAAACACGCGTAGCGTAGCGTAGTGCAGCGGTCATTTTTTGCTTGCTCGTGGTCCTCAACGTCAAGTTGGCGACCGCGAGCAAGCAAAATGACTATCCCGGCGAGACTTTTTCCTCGTTCGCGATCAGCAACATCAAGTTGCCGATCGCGAGCGTGGAAAATAAACCTCCCGGCGAGATTCTCAACGCGGGAGGTCAGGTTTCTCATTGCGAGTGGTCGCGTATGCTCGCGACCGCTCGCGATGAGAAACTACCAGTCCGCGTTGAGAAAGCTGCCGCTCGAGTAAAAATCTACTCGAGCGGCAGTAAAAGACAGCTCGCACTGTGCAAGATGCCGTTTTCATTGATTGCACAGTGCGGACAAGCATCCGGCACTGTGCAATCATTGCGAACACGCACTACGCAGTTCGCGTAGTGCGAGCTGCACTTTGCGTAGCTTCGCGAAGCGTTACTTCGCGAACTACGCCCAGGGTTAATTTTATGTGTTGTAATAATTTACTTAACTGATTGAGTTTGTTCTTTGAGCTTTTCGGTTGGTGAGGTTTAATTTTTTATTTAAATAATTGATATATTATTTTATTATATCTGTCTTATTTAAGATTGGAGTTTTACTGATGTGATAAAATATGTTTATTATTTATATAAAAATGATTTGTCGTTGGTTAAAATTATGTTACAGCTTTTTGTAACTTTTGTAGGGTACTATGTATTTTATAATATGCTTTTGGCTAGTATTGCTAAGTAATCTACTCCTTTGCTGTTTATGAAGAGTTTGACTTTAAATTGTAGTTTGTCGAACATTGTTTTGGGATGTTTTGTTAAGTTTAGGTGTAATATTGCTCTATTCTTAATTTTTGGTAGCTTTGCTCTTTTTGTAATTCTTCTATAAATGTATAGTGTGTAGGTTGTGTTCTGCCTAGTGTGGATTTGAAGACATTGTGCCATTCTTCCACTGCATTGTTTGTTTTGGCTTCCTGTGCCAAGGTGCTGTCATAGACATTCCACCATGGTATTTGGAATTTGGGTTGGCATCTGTGTCCGGAGCTATGTAGTCTGTCAACCCAAGCATCTTTGAAATAATCCATTAGTGTGCTTAGTTTGTGTTAATTATTTTGGTAGAAAGGGATTTTTATTAGTAAATTGTGGTGATTAGCTACCTCAGTGACAGGGTCATAGGCTAGTGCTATTTTTTGTTATTTCAAAGACAAATTTTCTGTTTGTGACATATTCTACACTTAGTGCATATTGTTGGATGTGTCTCCATATGCTTTGATTGAAATGGTAGTGACAGCCTTGTATGGCTGTGTGGAGGTAAGTTCTTTAAATGGTTTGAATCATGGCTTGTTCAAAGTCTATGATTTTTATGTGGGTAGTAGTAATTTGTTTTATGTTTAATGTGGTTTAAGAATTCTTAGTAAGTGCCACTTTGTTTAGTTGGTAGTAGGGAATATATAAAAGAGATATTTATGTTTTGATATTCACCATGTAAGGTGTATATCTGAGTGAAAGGTTTGGGACCTATTTTGAAGGTCCCATCCATCATCCAGGTTTGGCAATGACTTAGGGCCTGATTTAGATCTTGGTGGTCTTACCACCGTCCTGCCATGGCGGCGGTCCCAAGTACTCTGTCAAGTCGACAGTCTTCCGCCTGCTGCATTTAGATGTATGCACGCTGACTCGCTGTCTGCATCAACGGAGTGTTTCCTGCCGTGGTCGCAACTTGCTGCTGCCGACGCAGCGGACTCTAATTTTGGCAAATAGTACTCCGTCGCCATAAGGGCAGCATGTTCCTGCAGAGCAAATTTAGATCTCACAGTTGTGCTGGTGGTCTCCTAGCGGCGGCTCCCTAACAGAGGGAGTCCATCACAGTATGCGCTCAACAATGCACCATCACTGTGGCCATTGGATGGATGCTAGTAGAACACACCTGATGTCAATTGGCCAAATGGAAACACCTGCATGCCACACTATAAAACACACCCCATTTCAGACCATGATCCTTTGCCATTCCAGCTCCACCACAACATTTACTTCCAGAACTTTTGTCAGTCAAGTGAGGGTTTTTTTGCTTTTCCCATTTTCTTGTCCCTTTCTCTTACTTCATTTATTTCCTTGTTAATTTATTCAAGTTCATCATATTTCTTTGCACAATGCGAGGCTCCAAAAATCCACGTTTTACTGAAGGAGAATTGTGAGTCATGGTGGATGAAATCATAAGAGTAGAGCAGCGATTGTTTGCGGTCCAAGTCCAAAATACACCCCTAACACAGAAAAGGCAAATGTGGGCCAGAATATTCGACAGAGTGAATGCTGTAGCTAACAACCTGCACACACAGGGGGAAATTTGGAACAGGTGGAATGACCTGCAGGGGAGGGTGAGTTCCCTGGCCTCCATTCAGCACATGGAGCCACAAAAGGACTGGTGGTGGTTCTTCCAAGCCCCTCCTTATAACTCATGCCCTGGGAGGAGAAGATCATGCAGATCCTACATCCTGAAGGCTTGACAGGAATACCTAGTGGAGTGGAGTCTAGTAAGTTACACTTTACAAAGTCCCACTAAACCTCAATTTCCTGTTTGTTCTCAACTCAGCCGTTGCCAATGTGCCCTGCACATATTTTCCTAACATGCAAACCTCAAAGTATCAGTATAAGATAATTTGGATACTTTGTGTGAATGTATTGTGTTGCATCTAAGATTACAGGTGTCAATCTCCATTACATGACACATGATGGTATGTTGCCTATAAGTGTTAGAACACCCAAAAAAAAACATTAGCCTTATGTGTGTCATTGTGTAAGTGTGTGTCCCATTTCAACTGCATATTTTCCACAGGTATGTTCCGCTAACCATTTTGCAAGTGTTGAGAAGTTGTCTTTGAAATGACTACAACTAGCATGATGCCCTGTTTCTGTTTTGTTAAATGAATATTGCTATGTTATATTGCTTATTCTCTCTTGTGTAACATATTTCTACATATGGTAAAGTGTCTAGTACTGTTCCCTATTAAATGCTGTCTTCTGAAAATGGTTTGTGTTGTTTTCTGAACGTTGTCCTGTTCTTCTCAACAATTTGAATTGATCTCATGACTATCACAAATCGAACTGTGTTGACACAAAAACTGTAAGGTATGAAACAATACTGAATATAAGTGGTACTTGCAAAAATTAGCTCTGCACTCTTCACATGATGACTAATACTGAACATCCATTCAAGTTGTCTAATTATCTGTTTTGAAGTCAGCTAGGCCTTGCAATTGTCAATTATACATTTCACATCTCTACTGAGTTGGGTTGAATGGTTGGGAGATGTGAGCTATACTTCATAATCACTTCATAAACATTTCAGGACATCTTATTACCTGCTTATTTGAAGTTGTACTGTTTGAAATTGCAAAAGGTTAGGGTAATAAGTTTAATACCAATGAAAGCTATTATCGTAATAATGTCTACCTTTTTTTCTTCTAGTTATCTCCATTGTTTGTCTCAAAAGATCTGGATGCAAAATACACACTTTTACTAATAACAATGTTTTTAATATCTCAATAGGTCCAACTGCCAGAGCACTTGTTCAGGAATCAGCCACTGAATAGACCTCCACTCCAGCCCAGGTTAAAGCCTCAAGTGAGGACAACACTCCTGGTAATCTGGATGACGATGAAGAGCCTGGTCCATCTAGTCAGCCAGCACCAGATGGCTCCAGTGAGTCTCACTGGGCCCACACAGACACCTCCCACCCCAGCTGTCACACCTACTCCAGCCGAAACCGCCATTTCCTCTGTTCTTATCACTGTAAAACTGATCGTGTGCCCCCCAGTCCTGGGTAATGTTGAGACCACAGCACCACCAGCTCCAGCTCACCCAGGACTCAGTTGGATGGGACACTGTGCCAAGGGCACAGGGTAGTGGGGTAGGAGTCAATAGAGGGCTTTTGTGGGCCCGCATAGTGATGCCACTGGGGTCACTCTCACCCAGGACACCATCGACCAAGTCTTGAGAGCCTATCACTAGGCCCAAGACTTGATGGGCCTCCCATCACCAAGCTCTGGTACATTTAGCAGTTGCAGAGGAAGCTCAATTATCAGGTGGAGGCTCACAACTCCAATATGGGTTCCATGACTGTGGTGCGGCAGGACATTCACATCCATATGTGCAGGGCTTTCCCAGCACCATCTACCCCTTCCTGCGGTCCTACAATATCTGGCCCATCTACATCTGCCACAGCCACAGAAAGGGAGTCCATGCCATCGGTAAAACCACCTGCAGCCATCCCAGGGCCTGCAACTGTGGATCACCCCATCCCCCGCAGGAGGGGCCATCCACGCATATTACCAAGAGGCGAGGATGGCAAGACCTTTGCCACCAACATCAAGAAACCCTGACAATACTTTCCTCCAGTGTGTGAATGCCATTCACTCTGTGCCCTAATTCTGGACACATTTGCCTTTCTGATGCCAGTCGTATTTTGGACATTGGACTTCAAACATTTTTTGCTCTCAAAATATGGTTTCATTCACATGACTGACTTCTTCACTTTTTGGTTTGTTTTTTCATTTTCACCCTCTTAAATTTCGGCACATTTTGTTCAACTAATTCTCAACTGTAAAATTCATAGACTGGTGTTGTATATCTCAACTCTATCAATGCATTTGTTTTCTTCCATCATGACTTTACAATGACAAAAATGAAACGAATGTTTAAACATAGATATTTTCCTGGTAGGCAATGTTTTAACAAGTTCCCAACCATGACTCCTAAAAACATATACCAGTAAATCATCTACTGCTGTTTAATCCATGTGACCAATAATTGTCTGTCACATTTTCACTACCATAACAATCCATACATGTCACTAATACTCAGTGCCAGTTTTCACATTTCCTGTTCCAGATCTTGCCAAAATGGAAGAAAGGGAAATATCCAAAACAATAGCACTGAATAGGCAAATTATCATTGACTCATGTCATCAGCTGGAGACTGATCTTGTTGCTCACATAAGGAATCCCACATCAATAACACCAATAGACAAAAACATGCCACTACTACATTTTGTAGACACAGGATCAATGCAATCCAGTGTTCCTGTATCTGGTGACATGTCAGAACCAAGTTTTAGTGGTATGCAACAAGAAGTATGCCCTACAATGATGCAACACATAAACAGCCACATACACTTTACACACAATTAGGATTTTGCCTCTGTGAAGGGAGATTAGCATTATTTGGCTCCACTATCGTAAGTGGTTTGAGCTAATGATGGCAAACGCATTTCCTTAGTTCCAACACACAACAGTGAACAAGTTCAATGTAATCTTCACATCTTCCATTTAGTTACAGTGCAAGTTGCCTTGCTAAAACTATTGTACACATAAAGTCTGTGTCTATTTTTCCCAGGATCAACCTAGGTTCCCTTTGTACTATGAAAGAGCATCATATGCTTGTGAATGTCACAACTCTGAAATGTCCAAATGAAGATGACATGATGAAGGAACCTAAAACAGATCCAAACAAAAAGATTACCAATCAAACATAACATAATTGACACACTATAAACTCAATGTTTGGAGAACACAGTTTCACAGGTAATCAGAGATAAAAAAAGGTTTTACTGAACACAGTAGTACATGTGCCAAGACTTAGCTCAACAAACACCTTTGGCCTGAAATTCCCTGAACTTGCCCTTCCTTCTAAATGACCACCACATACTTCTCTCATCATTATCTCAATAGTTGGTGTAACAGTGAAACTTACAACATGTAAAGATATACTTACAATCATGAGAAGAAGTCGTCAATGACATCTTGACGTAAGTCAACCCCTTTCTCTTCACCACTATCATCTTCATTTGGCATTTCAGGATCCTCACCTGGTGGCTCTTCATGGTCTCCATCCTCTGCGATGTAAGGGATGCTCCATTGCAGGGTGATGTTCTGGAACATGCTGCAGGCCACAGTGATTTGGCACACCTTATTGAGAGTAGAGGAGGAGGGCTCCACCAGTTTTGTACAGACAACAAAATCTTTCCTTTATGAGCCCAAAAGCCCGCTCCACTGGCCGCTGTGCTCTTCCATGGGCCTCATTGAAGCAGACTTCCCTGGCGTTGTTGGATTCCTCAGTGGTGCCAACAACTATGGTCGGTTGGGACAGGCTGAGTCTCATAGATGGAAGACACAAAAAATGCACAAAAATGGAACACAATTTCAGATTATTAAACTAGAAATTGCACAAACAATATTATGAAAGATTGTCCTGACCAACAAGCCAGGCCCTCTCAGGTCCAAGTTGTGGCATTTGCAGGGGAATGGAGCTATTCCATAGAACAACACGCACAGACACTTGTGATGTTCAAATCTGGTAAGCAGACAACTTGCACGTTGATTGAATGGAATTGTTTCTGATTCTGGTAGACCTGTTCTCTGGTGTGTGGTGGCACTAAAGCAATATGTATGTCATCAAACGCTCCACCAACATGTGGTAGGCAACCTTAATCATAAAAGTCCAGCTTCACATTGGGTAAATCCTGCTGCCATGGAAACTGGATGGAGCTGTTGATGTGTCTCATCTTTGAAGAAAGATCTTTGTAGTACACCACTGAAAGTTGCTTGTGACACTCCACCAGATACTGCCACAGTGTATTGGCCACAAAATGAAGTACTGCCATGAGTTTGACTATTGGTGTGTTGATGTGGGATTTCTGTTGTAAGGCTGAAGATCGGGCTCCAGCTGATGACATACATCCAGTATAGTTTGCCTATTCAACTTGAACTTCTTGATTATATCCCTCTCTTCCATGTTGTCTCCTCACTCTTTCATAATGTGTTCATAAGCCTGCATTGGAAAAACATTTTAACATATTTCACATTATCCACAGCAACATATTTGATAAGTAACACTGAAGTCATAGGTGCATATTCTCAAGGAATTATCGGCGAGTTATCGGCACTTTAGCGCAGCAAAAGTGGCAAAAGAATTATCGCCCCATTCTCAAGCTGGTGCAAACTGCCGATATCGCCAGTTTTCCAGCGATAGCATCCGCAAAAAACATCGCCACGGATGAGAGCGACAACTAACACTAATGATATACAGAGTAGGCGTTCCCGTGCAAAAACACACGAAAACACCACTTCGCGATATTCTCAACGACCAGCCAGATCTGCGATGCGATCCAAAAACAGGCGATAAGGCGCGTTAGCAGCAGGGATTTAACACCTGCCTTTTACTGGTGTAAAGCGATACAAAAGGGGATGATGGACGGAACGCTTGAGCCAATCAAACACTCACCTCCAGTCAACTGATCTGGGTTTAATCCATCATCATTCTTTAGCTCACTCCACCACCCCAGTTCAGACATGGCCATATGCAAATCAGTCTGACCCTGTGCACATACTGGTGTAAAGCAGGACGACTACCTGCAGTATGAAAGGGAGCCCAGCCCAGAGCTACATCTGAAGACCAACACATGGCATGGAGACACTGATCATGCAGCTCGGAGAACCAAGAGGTCCACAACACCCACCGCCACCACCCCCATGCCCCCCCGGACCACCCCCCGGACTACCACCGAGGCAGCGTAGGACAAGACAGCGGACCATCCGAAAACGGCATGGCCCCTCAGCCACACAATTGCAGAATGTGGGGAGAGGTGGGTACCAAGTATCTGTCAAGGAGGCAACTCACCCATGATGGACTGCCATATTGTATTTTTTGTTGCCAATGACACAGTGGAGGTGACGTACAGTTGTTGATGGTGTTCTATCACCTCCGTGATCAGGATCCTGTTTTCCTGCGGACTGAACCGCATCTTCCTCTTTTTCTTCTCCTTGCCCTTCCCTGACCCCGAGGTCCCAGGCTGGTCCTCCGTGGGGCTTGTGGGGTTCTGGTTGTCCTCTGTGCTTGCTCCGGCTACCTCCATGGTGCTTCGCAGTTGTTTGTGTTTTGTTTGTGTTGCCGCTTCTATTGTGCTTTTTGCAGCCTGACTTGTGGGACTTGCAGGCCTGGCGCTGCTTCTCGCTGTTTTTTTTATCGCAGTTGGGCCCATTGCAACTTTTTTCACGTTCAGGTTTGGATTTTCATCACCGTCCCAGTAGTGTTATCGCGGACATTTGAGGCGTTATCGGGGTACTATCGCATGTTACCGCGGTGTTGTGAATGCCACGTTATCACGGGGTT
Source organism: Calotriton arnoldi (assembly GCA_963921515.1). Lineage (NCBI taxonomy): Eukaryota > Metazoa > Chordata > Amphibia > Caudata > Salamandridae > Calotriton > Calotriton arnoldi. Next base: position 703,434 of record CAWUFW010002254.1, on the reverse strand, counting down.
ATTTTCCCGCGATAGACGGCAATATGAAAACTTGCATTAACCTATTTTGGCGATGTTTATCGCACATTCTTGAGAATATCCCTCATAGAGTTTTACAAAATATATATGCTTTAATACAAATGTTATAAAATATTAGCTTTTTGTCCTTTATCCATTCCAAACGGCATTTGTAGCCTAAAATAATTCATAAAAGTAAATGTGTAAATAATACATTTCAAATGCATTATTTACACATTATTTATTTATTTTTCCTCCAAAAATACACAACACTGCGCTAATATTGCGTTTCAGCACAGTCACGCACTACACATACATTTTTATTTTAAAAAAATGAGTGTTCATTGAAGTGTGACTATATAAACAAACTAGCCCCCATTTTCAGTGGTGGTGACACAAAAAACACTATTTTGAACTTATAACATGGCAGGTGCCTGACCTCGCTGATCGGACATTTGGAATGTATGCGACAGTTGGGAAAAAAGCTCACTTGCCTTCTAACACTGCTGCTATCAAGACCTCCTCCACTTTTGCTGCTGTTTGTCACCTCTGGAAGCAACCATGCAAGGTCAAGCAGGTGAGAGGGCCCCAGCCTTCATGCCAGAGGAGCTGGAGTTGCTGGCAAAAGAGGTCCTTTTCCTGTATGCCAGCTCTATGACTCACCAGAGGAGCAGGTACATTTTTGAAATGCATATGTGAATCTGTCTAACTGGCTTATTTCCATTTACACAGGCTACAATGTCCCTTTGAGTTCCTGAGTGAAGTGTAGTGATTGAGGTCAGGTGTCATATATTGTTGTCCTTACATAGGACAATGATGTTAGGGATTTGTAAGTACTCTATAATGTCAAATAAACAACACCATTTATATGTGTAGTGTGTTTAAAGTCCTAGATTCTATTTGGTATGTATGTATATGTTTAATGTACTTGTGATACATTGACAACTCACATCATGGAAAATAGAATACACATTATGTACTCTTTACAACTGGACATAAATATGTATTTTGTACAAACTAAATGAAAATTATGTTAGCTATGTGTGTAGTCCCACAAATCCCTTAACCAAGGCCAGGGCTCACCAAACTGTTGCTTGTGAGCTACCAGTAGTTCCCAGACCCCTTCAGAGTAACACACAGCCTTGAGGTCACTTTTTGGATGGGCACATGGTTACTCTTTTTATGTAAAAGTTAAGGAAATGTGGTGTTCATGTGACATCATGATCATCAGGCTGCAGATAGCAAGGCCTGACAATGTGCAGTGCTCAGTCAGAATCATGGGCCAGGCTGGGGCTGAGTCACAGGGTCAAACAACTGCAGCACTGAGGTACAGCTGTCAAAAATATATATCCTTTGCAGCTCAAATTTTGAGGTGTGCTTAGAATATGCTCCTGAATGCTTTCAAATGGACATTAGTTGAAAGGGAGAGTTTCCTAACTTCTTGAGCTAACACTTCATTTCATTTCATTCTCATTTCAAAGTATGTCATTTCCAAACTGCAGGCCCCTTACTCACAGTAGACACTATTCACTGTGCCATACGTATTTATGTTTAGCCTTCATTAGTTCACAATCTTTTGCACTGATCAGAAGTAGGTCACATTACAGAATATGTAGGAGCCCCCTGGGCTAGATGATGTCACAGGCTTGGATTTGTGAGTTAAGACCATGACAATGGATGAGGATAGGCAACAGGTCACTACAAAAGTGCGTATGGGGATATTAGTTTAGGTCAGCATGTGACAATGCACATGTTGTATGCTAACCTATGAGTTATGCTAGAGATAGATGTAGGCACATTTTGTGACATCAATACAGACAAACAAAAAGTCACAATACTTTTGTTTTTTCTTTCATTTCTTGTATCCATACAGGTCAACGCCCATCAGAAGCGGGATATATGGAAGGCTATTGCCAGGAAGGTACAGACCCTGGAGGTCTACAAGTGGCGCAGAGCCATTGCCGAAAGAGGCGGGAGGACCTACGATGCTGGACCCGAAAGTCAGCTGAAGTCCAACTAGGGCAGTCCTCCCAACATGGGAGACAGGCGGGCCACACCCTGACCCCCCTAGTGGCCCACATTCTTGTAGTGGTCTATCCAGAGTTTGATGTGCAGTTGAGGGCCCAACAGCAACAACAAGAGGGTACGTTCTTATCAGAGTTTCACAATGTTACAAAGTGTGATTCGTATCCAATGCACAAGAAGAGCTCTTGAAGGTGTAAGTTTTGTACAATGTGTATGATGATGTGCTTTGTCGATTAATTTGTTGGAAAGGATCCCACCTGATTCCTGTTCACAACCAATGGACTGTTCTGAGCAGACACATGGCTGCCTAAACTCCTCATATACATTATGTTTTTTCATGTCATGAGGGACAGTTGTAGTAAACAGGCCAATGGTGTTTATTGTGTCAGGTGTGGTGCTCCGTCACTAATGTGGACAATGTAATGGTAGCCCTATTACATGTGACATAGCATACTAGGCACTTACAGTGGATGTACCAAACGCCACATTGGTACGTTCGGATTCTACACAAACAAGAGTGAGCATGTGATCCAAAATGACTAGTGACATCAGTATTAATGGCTACATTTTGGAATCAAAACATATGCAAATTGTGTTTTACATCAGAAATACTGTTTAATACATGTTCAAAGTGACAGATTAGCATGATGCCTCACTCCGTCACAAATATGTGTATGTAAGCCAGTCTGTTTTTTGGCAAATGATTGTGATAGGCATACAATTTTTGTGGAAATACAGACAGGAATGTACACACATTGGGGACAGAGTAACATAGACCCTAAACCATTTCTCAATGTCCTTTGTCATGTCCAGATGATGAAGCCATGATGGAGCTAAATGGCAAGTGGAAAGTTCTATCACATATATGTTGAGGTATCCCATCAGGAAAACTCAAAATCAGCCCAAACTCATGACTCATTGGGCAACTGTTGAAATGCATCAAGGTGTAATATGTTGCATATTGTGATTTAGATGTGAGTGTTTGAAGTAAGTGTTATATAGGAATTAGTGTATGTTAAAAATACTGTGATACTCTAAAGTAATTTTGGACTACAGTGAAAGCCAGCATATTTAGTGAAATAATTTCACTAAGACACAACACACTTCAAATAACTATAGGTATTTAGTAGGGAAATGTGAAAAATGTTTTTGCCCTGTACTGAAGTGTATTAGCAATGTTTCAAGGGCCATGTATTAACTTATGCTGTAAAAGTCATTTGTCAATCCCTGCAAATCTTTGTTTTCTGACTCTTCAACATCCTAGGTATCTGCCTAGCATGTGATACATTGCGAAGCTACTTCAGTACAGAATTCATTGATAAATTTTGACAATTGACATATACTTTACTGACTTGGAGTAAGTGAGAAATGCCCAAACAAAGGTAACCTGCTTTCAGTTTATGCTAATATTGGTACAAAATTGCAGTATTTCTTGACACAATGTATTCATATTTTACTTTTTGAAAACGAACAGTATGCAGATTTTAGGGCCTTGTGAACATACTGTACAAAGGTATTTTTGGTTGATATCCTTTTTGTTGACATCAGTTCAATATTCTAAATTACAAAGGTCAATCTTTGAGATGTGTGAAACAGTTCCTGGGGATACATAATGATGGATAAGAGAAAGGATCATACATAATATAGGAGCTATCATGGGGAATGACATAACTGTGACCAAATGTTTTCTGAAAATGTTGTGTACATGCATGAGCTTATGCTAATGTTGAAGCAAAGATTAAGAGCCTTGAAGCAGGTGAAATCTGAAAACTTGGAAGCTGATTTGCCAGCAAAGGTCATGATCAGTTCTGTTTAGAAAGAGTCAATAATACATTTGTATATGTCATTTCAGCAGCATCCGAGGCAGGTAAAGGAGAAGGTGCCAACATCGACGGGAAAGCAGTGGCCCATAGGGAGTGCAAAGAGGATGCCAACTCCTCAACATCTTCTTCAGAGGCGCCCTCCAGTGAGCACTCCTTAGTGGTGGCGGACCTGACAGAAGTCTACCAACTGCATCTTCGTCCACCACCCCAGTACCATCTCCACCCACCCTGTTGCTCCCCACCCAGTTGCCCACACCCTACCTCCTAAAAGGAGTGGTGTCTCCTCCACACCAGGCACCTTCCCCCTCCCCCATCGCCCCAGCTGTGCTGAGTGAGGAGGCTATTGACCTCCTCCAGAACATCTTTGTAGGTCAGACTGCACTACTGAATACCATCCAGGGGCTTGGCTGCCATATGGGACAAATGGTAGCCCACCTAGAAGGCATTCACAGTTCTATGTCTAGCCTACAGAGGTCTTTTCAAAATCTGGCCTCCTCACTGACCGCAGTTGCCCAACCATCCCAACCTTGTGGCCCAGCTCCCATCCCTTCCCCATCCCAATTCCCTATTACCAGACTTGTCCCAAGCACACTTGCACATTTTCACACACCCACTCAAACAAACACAAGCACACACCCACACAAAATCACAAACACAACATAAAATGCAGATGCACATCCATACATGCAGACACCACACCCATATTTACCACCCCCACCACCAGCACATCTGTAGACACCACAGACACCACCACACTGACATTAACCACCCCCAAGCATATCCATAGATACCACAGACACCACCACCCCCACATTCACCACCACCCCTCAAGCACATCCACAGACACTTCAGACACTGTCACACCCACATTCACCACCACCCCAAGCACACTCACACATTTGCACACACCCACTCAAACAGACACAAGCAGCACACCCACACAGAAACACAAACAACACAAAAAATGCAGGCACACATCCAAACATGCAGACACCACACCCGTATTTACCATCACCAGCACATCCACAGATACCACAGGCACCACCACACCCACATTCTCCACTCCCCCTAAGTACATCCACATACACCACAAACACACCCACATGCACCACCACATCCACTGGTATCACAGCCAGCACATCCACAGCACACCCATCCACAGACACACCTACCTTACTGTAAACACCCAAAAAACACAGACACACACAATCAAGCACACAACAGACACAACCAAATGTGCACAACATACACCAGACCCACAGGCACCTGCACACTCAATAGACACATGCACATCAGAAATTGCCACTCCCTCTATGTCCCAAACCACACTCCCTCCAAAACAGCCTACCAAGTTTCCCATTGAAGATATCCATTTTACCCTTGCCCTAACCCCTTCCATACCTCAACCCACCCCTAGCAAATGCCAAGCTACCCCTTCCACACCCCAACCCACCCTTTCCACATCCAACCCACCCATACCAAATGCCAATCTACCCATTCCACACCCCAACCTACCCCTGCCACATCCCAAACCACCTCTGCCAAACGCAAATCCACCCCTTCCGCTTTCCAACACACCACTACCAAATGCAAGAACACCCCTCCCAAACCCTCCCCTGAAACCCAAGGGCACCCTCCCAAACCCAACCACCCCCTCCATGTAAGATCTGTGAGATGCCTGCTCTGCCCACTAGATGCCCCTTCGTGAGGAGGTCCCTTTTGGGAGATCATTAGGAGGCAAGCTTTGTGCCACAGCACAATGCTGAATCATTTTAGACATTGTGGATTGCCATTTGGTTTGCACATTATTTTGAGAGCTGAATCCCATTGTGTTTAATAAATACATTATTTTGAGTTCACCAAATTAGTCCTGACATTAGTTTTCCTTAGCTATTGTTTGATTCCTAGCAATGTTTCAGAGTAAAATGTGAAGTACTTATTTTTCTTTACCATGATGGCAGGTAATGCAACTGGCGTTTTAAATGTCTACTTTGTTAAGTGCGTACACTAGTTAACATAATATGTGATGGTCAATTGAATGTAGGTGCAGGCATTCCTCTTAATAATGGCCACTTGCACCAACTAATTAATGTGACAAATTTTATTTGAATGTGTTACTACATGTGTGCTTGTTTTACCTTGATGATTGATCAGTATGAAAAAGTTTGAGTCTATTGAAATTTGATCCAGTACAGTAATTGCACTAGCAAGGGGAAATGTTACATGAATGGATATGTTGAAAGATTCTAATTTGGGACTGGCATAGATTTTACCGGATATTAATAAGGTAAAGGTTACACCTTGTCTAGAGCAATTTCTACATCATGTTTCATTGCACTTATACCTATAATGTGTGTTGCATATTTTTTTGTCAATGTGTGAAATTTAAAAATGTCTTTAAGTACACCTTTAGGGTGATCTTTTGATTTTTATTTGGATATCCTTTTTTGTGCATGTGTCCAGTTTTTTTTAAGGTAGCTTGCACCAAATTATACATACAATGTGATGATACATGTGTTTCTTTAAATTTCTTAAATGTCAACATTACCAACATATGCATTGCACATTGATATGCTATTGCTTGTAAGAGAGATTTATAAATGCACGAGTTCTGTGCATATTTTAACAGACAAGATAATAGGTAACAGGTAGAAGTGGAGCTTACCGTCCATGGGTCCACAACAGTGTTGGCTTTGCATGTCATATAGTGACAGCGGCAGGACTTGGACGATTGGATACATGGCAGAACAAGAAGTGTGAAGGTGAGAAAAGGTGAGTTTCTACCTTCCATCCCACCAACTGAAGTGTGGAGAGTTTACCGCCACAGTCACCTCAGCGGGAAGGCGCATTGTGATTGGCCCGGTGGGGAAACTGGCGGTACTCCCTCCGACAGCAGCTTTAGCCTATGCCACCATTGACAAGGTTGAGATTTCCTGGCAGTGATGGCGGGACAGCAGCAGTTTTTTGTCTATGGAACTGCTAACATCTAAAAAGGGAGGGCGGTCCACCAAGCCAGCAGGCGGGAAGACTACCGTAGGACTCGAACCTCCAAGATCTAAAACAGACCCTTAGTTTTAGTAAGTTATGTACTGTAGAAAATATTAGGATTTGTCTATCAGTGTTTAGGTTGTCATATAATAGGAAAGGTTTCTCCTTATGTATAATTTTTGAGCGTTCAGGTATTTCTATATCTTGGTATCTTCTAGGGGCAGGAGCAGTATTACTGGTGGCTTTTTTAGTTCGTGCAATTAAACGTTTTAAAGTGGGCATAGGTCGTATTTGGCCTGTGATGTGTTAATGGACTTTAGCGAGTATATCTTTTAGGTTTTTGGTTGTGGGTTCGTAGGAGCTAGTGCTTGCCTCTCTTATATCCTCCCTTAGTTCTATTTCTGTCAGTTTGGGTGATGGTTCCATTAATTACAACATCAACTATTTTAGTAGCCCTCTCTTAGCAAACTATTAGAAGAATAATTAGTACATTTCCAATTCACATTTTCCATTGATATACTTTTTCAATTGCCCATGTGACTTAGGGCCTGATTTAGATCTTGGAGGATGAGATACCAAACCGCCAAGATCTAAATCAGGCTCTTAGTAATTGCTTTCCTTTCTGGGATGTTATGTATCTTGCTCTTTCTGTCATTCTGTCTAAAAGTAGTGTAATAGTATAACCATTTACTTATTAGTTATAAAATGTTTATCAGTGTGTTATTCACACATAAAATTATGCAACTACTTTTATTATTTATAGTTGCATGTATGTTTTTCTTAGATGTTTCACACTTTTTTCACAGCTTTGCCGTTCGGGGTGTTGTAATGTGGAGCAGGTGCTTTCTTTTCTGTTGGAAGAAAAAACTGCGTCAGTTTCATTTTAAATGTTTATTTTTTGGTAGTTTGTAGTGATTGCAGTCATTAATTTTTATTTTTATTGCTTTTGAGGTGAGTTTCCATTTTATATTAATTTATATATACTTATTTTCATATGTCTATTTTCTGGTTTGTGATTGGTGTTGTTTTTTGGCAGACTAGCACTTTTCAAAGTTGTAGTACTTTCTTTTAGTAAGTACATGCAAAGAGATAAAAGTTGGAGAGTGCTTTGTTAATTATTTGCTATCTTACAACTTTAATTTTAATTGCAAGTAAGTTTTAGTCTAAATATAAGTTTTACTTACTTTGCAAGGTAATTGTCGAGGTGGATATATTTCTTTTTTAAGGGTCTGGTTAGAGTTTCTAGCAGTGTTTCCTCTTCTTGCAGCTTTAGTTGTTTTTGAAGTATTCAATTGATGCAATTTGTGTGCCTTTTATATTGTTAATTTAATTGTTTGTGGTATTTTTATTGGTTAAGTTAATTTATAGTTTGATTTTATTGGCTAGTTTAGTTTAATGTCAACTTTGTTTTATCAGTTATGTCCTTCTATGGTAATTGCTAATTTAGGCTTTATTTATAGTATTTAATATGTATTTCGAAAGTTTGATTATTATTTTATTTATATATATTTTTTAATATTTAAATTGTTGTATAAATTTTGTAGTTTATCTAAATATTTTTTTGCTTAAATTATTATGTGTTTAGTTATATATTTTATTGGGGTGAATTATAATTATTTTGGTGATGAAATATAATTTATTTATTCGAACATGTTTGTATATTGTTTAATGTGTATGGCCATTATTTATTTAATGTCAAAAGTATTTTTTATGTTTATTAACAATAATGTCATTATTTTGGAGATATTATTGCATTCAATATTGTGTAAGGTGACATTTTGGACATATACTATGTTTATTTAAAGGTAACAATATTTTTGTTTCCAATATTTGTGTTTTTTAGATAAGTAAAAATCGATATTTTTAACAACGATATTTGCGTTCTCGTTTTATTAGTTAGGTAAAGGAAGGCAATATTTTTGTTAACAATATTTATCTACTGATATTTTTGTGTTTCGATATTGTGTGCATTGATATTATGTTAGTGATACTGCCATGACATCAGAAATGGCATCCCTTTGTACATGGCTAAAATAATAAACCACTAATGTAGACAGCATCGAGCAAGGAAATTGTCATAATGAATGTAGAAGAAATGCAAAAGAAGTCCCTGCTCCCAGTTTCTCATGGTTGTGTGACAGAATATAAACCACAAAATTATTGTAGTGCAAACATATTGTGGGTCTGCAAACCCTTGTCAACAGATTGAATGAATTCATGAGTGAGTTGGGTCTGAAGACTAATATCGTCAAATCACAGGTCATGATGGTGGGGAAAGTTTATTGCAAAATGAGACCTTTTTTCATCAATAATGAAAAATTATCTCAGGTTTCAAATTTTTGCTATTTCGGTATCCCATTTGACCAAAAGGTCTCTTGGGCCCATCTCTTAGAGGTCAAGAAAAGGAGCTTCGATAGAACGCTTGAAGCCCTATTCAGGTTCTCCAGGAAAGTTGGTTGCACACCAACCAAGTCCCTTATTAACATCTATACTGCCTGATGCTGTGCTGTGATTCTGCACGGAGCTGGGGTGTGGGGTTTTTGTAACTCATCTCTCTTACATACCACGGAAAATGTATTCCTCAGAAGATTATTGTCTGCCCCCCCCCCCCAGCTTGCCTTCTATCATATGCCATCGGAAACTGGGGCTAACCCCCATGGCGGATCAAATACAAAGTGCCCCAATTATGTTATGGCGCTCGATCTGTGTAGATGAAGAACCGGCCCTCAACCGAGAAATAATTCAAGATTGTTTAAACTGTGACCATGCCCTCAATATACCATGGCTCAGTTATGTTAAGACCCAGTTGGCTCGCATGGGGAGGCAGGATATTTTTACAAACCCTTCTCTCATTACCTCTGTTACAAAACTCCAATCAAAAAGAGATTTTTAAATTTTTTTAAGTACATACAGAGAATATGTGGAGCGCAGTCAAAAGCAGGTAGTCTACTATTTACCTCTGGTTACCATCGAAGGATTTGAGCCATATCTTTTGTATCCTTTTAGCCATTTAATTTTTTTTATCTCACTAGATTCAGATTTGTCATCGCTCATTTACTGGTATCATATCCTAGCCATACATATCACAATGCCCATTTAGACCCTTGCCCCTGTGACTGTAATTCAAGCCAGAACATGTTGCATTTTTTCTTTTTTTGTGAGTTATACAATAAACCAAGCAGGGAATTCATTTTACCACTCCTGAGGGTTTTGACCATCAGAAAATGTAGGCCAGCTTTGTTCTATCTCCGACTACTTCAATCAGAATATATTTGTGAAATGATATATAGATTTATTTCTGCTGCTATTCGCTTAAGGAGGTTAGTTGGAAAATAGTTGCCCTTCTTTCTTCAAGATCTTGGGGCCGATTCCGATCTCGGCCGGTAGGGCACCGAATCGGATTCGGCTTTACCGGATCCGATTCGGTGGCCTCTTTTCCGACCGATTCGTGCATGCGTCTGGGCGAGCGAGTACGATGCGAGCGTACGGGAAATCGCCGACCGACTCGTTCGCGGGTCCGAACCGCTCTGACCGACTCGCACGGACACGACTCGCACCGCGCAATGGAGACATTTCCCGACCGAGCCAGTACAATGCGCGCCTCGAACAGTCCGACTGACTCGCGCCGTCCGGCTCCAAAGAGCAGTCGGAGCCGGACTTCGGTGGTCCGTGTCGGACCCCCCTGCACGCGTAGCCGCGCGAGTCGCACACAGGGGGGACCCATGGGTCCCCCCTACACGTGCATGTACGGCGCGACCCACATCGACGCAAACCCGTTGTAGGGGGCGCCCTTGTTCGCCTCGTGCCCATTGAGTCAATGGGAGCCCGTGTACGCATTGTACGACCGGCTCCCATTGACTTCAATGGGAGTCCGACCGAATCGAGTCCGATAGCATACGTACGCATCGTACTCGTTCGGTCGGGCTGCTAGAGTCCGATTCGGTCGGAAATCTCTCCGGGTCCGGCTCGGTCGGAGAGATTTCCTGCCCGAATCGGAATCGGCCCCCTTGTGTTGTCTTTTTCCCTCTGGGTACGTTTAAAACGATTACCTGCAATTTGTGGAGGTTTTTATATTTTCAATTTGTTTTCTGGTACTGTCAAAAAAGCACTGTGCACTTTAATAATGATTGTTTACAAGATAGTATCTCTTGGCTGAAACCCAAATTTTATTTGAAAGTAAATGAAAACAGGATAATGGATTCTATTTTATGGAAAGCTGCCCGCCACATTGAAAGGCCACTATGCACTTTCTTGAATGTCTATGTGCTTTGTTTAAATATTTCTGTTAATTAGGAAATTTTTTGTATTAACAAAAGGCATTATGCACTTTTAAGTACGACCGTCTTACCTCTGGGGTCAAAAAAGCACTATGCACTTTAATAATGACCGTTTACAAAATAGTATGTTTTGGCTGAAACCCAAATTTTATTGAAAGTAAATGAAAATAGGATAATGGATTTCATTTGATTGAAACTTGCCTGTCATTCTGAAAAGTTACCATGCACTTTTTTAAATGTTAACATGCTTTGTTTAAGCATTTTTGTTAATCAGGAAAGTATTGCATTAACAAAAGGCATTATGCACTTTTAGGAATGATTGTCTTACCTGTGGGGTCTGGCGCTGTGCTTGAAAAAGAAAAATTGCCCAGTTGAGGGTGAAAACTGATAATTAACATTTCTGACCTTACCTGGATGGTTATGACGTGTTCTCTTTCATGAATCTTATGTGCGTTAAGCTGCTCTCTGCTAGTTTTATGCTTTTCATATATTTTATGGGGTTTTTATGTCTGTGACTTTTATGGTTTACCAAAAAACGAATAAAGTTTTATGATGATGATGACAAACATAGTATCAAAATATTGACAACAAAAATATTTATAATGTAAAGTACAAAAATATCGATTTCCAAAATATCCTGACCCAAATTATTGCCATCACATTGTTATTTATATGTAATTCATCCTAATTACATTATTGTAATGTACAAAACAATATTCTTTAAAAAAAGCAACATATTTAAAAAATGTATATAACATAACAACATGTAAACATTTATTTACCAAATTATATTAAAACACAAAAAACTTTAAGATATTTATCAATTAAATAAAACATTATATAATAAATCATAAAAAATAATACCATTATTATTCACACAAACATACATATTAAATAAAAAATATAGCAGAAAATATAGCATTGTTAAATTATGTTAACAAGTAAATATCAATGTAAACTTGTACACTTACTAATAATTTAAAAAATAAAACCTGATGTGAACTTTATTAAACCAATATATGTAAAAAATATATACATTTTAAAAATACTAGCAAATCACAATAAAAACATGGCAATAGAAAAAAAGCCTAATAATTTAAAAATATTAACTTTTAAGTTAAATATGATCAACATGTCTCAAAAAAATTCCAAAATGAAGTAACATGTGTTAACTTAAATCTAACCCTGGGCGTAGTTCGCGTAGTAGCGCTACGCGTAGCTACGCGAGTGCACTTCGCACTACGCGAGCTACGCGTAGCTACGCGAACTGCATAGTGCACTGTGCAAAATGCTGTTCGCACTGATTGCACAGTGCCGGATGCTTGTCCGCACTGTGCAATGAGTGCAAACCGCATCTTGCACAGTGCAAGCGGTCGTTTTCTGCCGCTCGAGTAGATTTCTACTTGAGCGGCAGCTTTCTCAATGCGGACTGGTAGTTTCTCATCGCGAGCGGTCGCGAGCATACGCGACCACTCGCAATGAGAAACCTGACCTCCCCGCGTTGAGAATCTCGCTGGGATGTTTATTTTCCACGCTCACGATCGGCAACTTGATGTTGCTGATCGCGAACGAGGAAAAAGTCTCGCCGGGATGTCATTTTGCTTGCTCGCGGTCGCCAACTTGACGTTGAGGACCGCGAGCAAGCAAAAAATGACCGCTACGCGTGTTTGCACTGTGCTATGTGCAATTCGCGTAGTGCGAAGTAGCGCAAACTTCGCAAACTACGAGAGCGTAGCGTAGTACTTCGCCCAGGGTTAATTAAATCATTACAAAAAGAAACAAAAAATATAATTTTAACTACAATTCAGGCATGAGGATGATACGTTTTTGACATGTATTTTCCTACCACATTGTGGGTCACAAATGCATATTGAGAGTTAGTTTTAATCTAGATGTGTTCATTTATGTGCTTGTAAAATGAACATAATTCCCCGAACTCGCCTTACAAGAACTCATGCTTTGAGCTACCATTCTAGGTCATGATTAATTACTCTGTTGGCTTCCTGGAGGCTCAGCACTCCCAGTGAAAGCTCAATCCATTCTGAAAGATTATCCTTCTCCTGGGAGAGGAAAGAACGGAGGTGAAATCTCCATTATGTAATTAACTACATTTTCTTTACAAGCACTGGCAGGATATTCACATTGGTGAAGGGGAAAACAGGGAGACCTCTTGCTCCAGTCACTCACAACTGGGGGGTTTCTTCAAGCTTGAGGTGCAGGAGCCATACCTGGGTGGGCAGAGCCTGACTCAAAATGAGAGGTCAGTCCTAATGTCCCTTCAAACTGCCTTTTTCTTTCAAAAATGTTGTGCAGGAGGTCTGAACATCCAGTGGGCAGTTCCAGTCACCATCTAAGGGGGGAGGAATGGTAAGATGTCTTTGGATTGGGTATGGACCCCCACCTTCTAGAACTCTCTACCTCTATGAGGAAATGTTTTTTTGCACGTTTACTCATGTTTTTTACCCCCACTTTGTAACTATTAGGCACTGGTGTAATGACTCTGTAGTGCACTGGGCCTGCCGGTCCAGGCCTCAGTACATGTGCTCTAACCCTTAAAAGTGTATGTTTCATTGGCTTACCTGAAATTGGCATAAGTTCACATACTTATAGGTCCCTAGTATATGGTACCAAGGGTACCCAGGTTCGCTAAGTAAAGTGTCCCTTATGGACAGCAGCACTTATTGTGTCAGCACAAGTGTGGCAAAGCATGATTCCCAGTCTGCCATTGTAGGCTGGCAGAGCAGTTTTTAAACTGCCTACTCAACTTTGCTATTTAAACCAACTGCACAGCCCAAACCTTTCTTTTTAATATTTATAAGTCAGGACTAAGACAGGACTACCAAGCCCTAAAGGCAGAGTGCATTATATTAAAAACATGGACATATGTTTTCTTAACTTTACATGTCCTGACAGTAAAAACCCTGCCTTGTCGTTTTTAGTGTGGAAGGACTAGTAGCTCCATTGGTGTGAGTATGGAGTTCCACACTGACAACTCAGTGCTAACTTCCAGATGGGACCACAAAATATGGTACTTCAAGGTATGAAACAAATCAATCCATTAAACCTTGCTGCTCAAGTCGAATTTGATGTAACTTTTACACAAATGACAACTTTAGAAAGTTGCCACTTTGTTGCCAAAAGCTTCCAGTAGCAGATTACAGATGCACACAAGTTGCTACCCTTGAGACAGCCTTCTTCTCCCCTGGTGAGAGGTGTGAACAGCTCTCAGGAAGGGAAAGAAAGGTTTGCAGAGGGAAGAGGAGTGACCTCTTCCTAGCAGGATGGCCAGAGTAGATGTAAGCCCAAAAGGCGAGCTTCAAAGGGGGAGCTGCCTTTGAAGGGTAAATGGTAGTCACACATGTAGAGACTGCTCTTTTGTTTTAGAAGACGGGCTGGCATCTCGGGTAGAAAGTGAGAAACATGTAGCCCCCCGGTAGCCACACCTCTGGGTTGGACTAGGGAACTTCACACATCAAGAGAAGGGTTCTGCCATGTTGGGAGTGGGCAGAATAGTGCATTCTGGGCTAGCTAGATACCAAACTTTGCAAGAAGTCATCATCAGGCAGGAGGGGATCTGGTATCACATTGGCTAGTTAGTCCCCAAGTCCCCTTAGGCTTTTAGGGGGCATAAAAGTGGCACCTCAGCACCCAGACCTCAGGTTATATATGAACTGGTGAGAGGACTCAAGAAGGACTTCCCTACTGTTCCTTGGACTCAGCAAAGAGAGGCTGCAACAAAGGCTGGACTGCACCTGCGGCTCCATGGGTTAGCAAAGAAAGGACTGTGCCTGTGGTGTCCCACTCGAGGAAAAGTCAACCCTGAGGCTCAAACAGAGAAAGTAACTCCAAGAGTCCATTGGCTGACTCCCTGTTACAGCCAGAGCACTATAAAGATGAGATATCTGCTCCTCTGAGAGCCCAGCACTAAGAATCCTGACTGTCACTGGAAGCCAAGGTGCAGCCTGGAAGACAAAGTCCCGACCCTCACATGTTGCACCTGAGTCTGCTGGACCCTGGACAGTTGTTGGTGTACTGTTTGGTCATCCAGCACAGAAGTTACAGCTAGTTAAAGGCAACTGTCAGTTTCACTGTAACAGGAGACCAGTAGAACAGTGGCAACAGTTTTGTGCTGGACTTCACCCGCACGGGCTAACACATTGGCTCCTGAGGCCAAAGTCACTCCTCCAAGTTCGTGGACCAAGTGGTGGCCTCAGGAAGACTGACCACACAGGCACAGAATAGTCTGCATACCTGAGCATCTTCAGCATCCTGAATCCTTTGCATCAAGGCCACACCATTGACTTCAATGGTGGTACATCCATAGAACCTAGACCTGTATTGGAGAGTACATAAACTTAAAGGTAACTGTTCGATTGCACCTGACTGGTCCCTGTGACTGGCTACTTATCGGAGTTGGATAGCACAAGAGTGGCCTCACAGCAGTTTTCAAGTTACCTGTTGTGACTAACTCTAAATTGCAAGTTACAGTAGATTTAAATAATTTATTGCATTGAGTAAAAATCTGTGATTTATTGTTTCTTTTGAAATTCATATCTCTGGAGTCCTCCGGTGGATTTTTGTCATTGAGGTTTCTATTTAATGATAAAAATACATCATATTTTTATAAACTGGAGTTGGATTTGTATTGCATTGCGTTTTCATCTCACTCAAATGTTTAGGTAATTTTTAATGCCTTACACTTTTTCCTTTGATAAAGCCTGACTTCTCTGAGCCACAGCTACCCAGGACTGAGCTAAGGTTTTAAAAATGAACCTGACTGGACCTGATATGGAATAGTGACATTTCTACATGGTGAGGTTGCACAACCACACCATAAAATAAACCATTTTCCTCACAACCTCCATGTGGAAACCCTTACCCTGGGTGGAGCCATTGAAAAAAGATGAGAAACAGAAGAAGAAGGAAAGACCTGCACTGTGGCTGAACCCATGTCTGGAGTGGAAGAAGTGTCTGGACTTGTACTTCTGGGAAACTTGTTGGACTCTATCTCCAAAGCTAATGTCAATAGCTCCCTGCCTCCTCTTCAGGGACAGTAGACTGTAGACTTATTGGGGCTCCTGAAGGAAAGGGCTCCCTTTGAACGCCTGTTGACGGGTTCCAGTTGTTTGTACTCTAGACTAGGGTAACCTAGGCTCCTGATGGACACAGAGGTGCAGCAGGAGCCTTTGGGAGGATAGAAAATGTGCATATTTGCTGTTGTGGTTCCACAGGAAGGCAGGGGCAGCACTAAAAGTGTGGTGATGGTCCAGTGGGCTATTGGGAGCAATGTAGACTCCCCACTGACCCATAAGGGTTCCTCTAATGTTTTCAAACAAGCACTGGCAAAGCCAATGGGGTAACTTGCATTTTCACTTATAAGGCTGAAATATTGGCTTTGCCTGTTTTAAGGAGTGATGCATTAAAGATCAATCAGAATAACATGATGTGTAATTTAATGATGCTGCCATCAACTGTGACTTCAAAGCAGACAATGAGTTTAAAATCATGGACTTTGCAATCGGCTACATTTTTACTTAGAACACTGTGTTGATGCATTTAACCCTTTAAATAATGAGGGCTCATACTAGCACAACTTAACCATTTGAGTAACCCTGGGCGAAGTACTACGCTACGCTTGCATAGTTTGCGAAGTTTGCGCTACTTCGCACTACGCGAATTGCACGTAGCACAGTGCAAACACGCGTAGGGTAGCGGTCATTTTTTGCTTGCTCGCGGTCCTCAACGTCAAGTTGGCGACCGCGAGCAAGCAAAATGACATCCCGGCGAGACTTTTTCCTCGTTCGCGATCAGCAACATCAAGTTGCCGATCGCGAGCGTGGAAAATAAACCTCCCGGCGAGATTCTCAACGCGGGGAGGTCAGGTTTCTCATTGCGAGTGGTCACGTATGCTCGCGACCGCTCGCGATGAGAAACTACCAGTCCGCGTTGAGAAAGCTGCCGCTCGAGTAGAAATCTACTCGAGCGGTAGAAAACGACCGCTTGCACTGTGCAAGATGCGGTTTGCACTGATTGCACAGTGCGGACAAGCATCCGGCACTGTGCAATCAGTGCGAACAGCATTTTGCACAGTGCACTACGCAGTTCGCATAGCTACGCGTAGCTCGCGTAGTGCGAAGTGCACTTCGCGTAGCTACGCGTAGCGCTACTACGCGAACTACGCCCAGGGTTACATGAGTCCCTTTGCTTTCAACCCTTTCTAACCTTTTCCTACACAAGATGGTCAATGTAAGGATACCACATATTTGTGGATTTGAAGTTATTTTTACAACTTCTAGCACAAACATTTTCAAAAATGTCTATTTTTAAAAATGTTGTAAAAAATGTGCGTATTCTGTGAATTGTATAAATTAAACATTTTATAGGTAGGTAAGCTTGTAGTGGCAACAGAGAACATTTTCTACCCCACTGTAGTTTTTTTGAAAGTTTTTCCAACAGTTGTATACTCTATAAACTTACTTTCACAAATGTGTTCATAATCAAATTTTAAAAGCTGAGATTACCGTCTCTACATATTTGTGGACAGAATGAGCCTACAATCCACTACTTCCTTGCAAATGCAAGGACAGATCACGACAAACGTGCACTTTTGCCCCTAAGAATGTAGAGACAAAATGGGCCCACAATGCACTTCCATACCCAGAGATGTGGAAACAGATTGTAAAGGCGGTAGAAAATAAATTCATGCGTAGGCTTCTTGCTGTTCCCCCTAGTACCCCAGCATTTGTTGTGCATGAGGAGCTTAGCATGGGCTATATCTCTGATTTTATAGCTGTACCTCCCCTGTTGCGTTGGTTGAGAATTTGGTCCTGTCCGTCCATTACTTTGAACGAACTTGTTGTAGGAGACTGGATTGCACTTGAGGGGGCCTTATGTATCCCCTGGTTAAAATACATTATGGAGCAAACAAGGTGGCTAGGTTGCTCTGACTTGTATACTAACCCCAGTCCATTAGGTCTAGGGGCCATTAAGAGAATTAAACATCTGTTTTTGGATAAGCTGCAGGGGATAGTGGAGGAAAAGGAATTGGCCAAGTCCACGGTGAGGAAGTATGTCCTACTGAGCCTGAGTCCTCAGTTGCAGCCTTATCTATCCTTTGTCACTAACGTGCACCATCGCTTCGTGCTAACCAGATTCAGATTGAATCTGGTACACTGGTTATTAGCCTTTCCCAAAGGCTACACGAAGCCAGGTGCCTTAAAGCCATGTCCTTGCAATAATTTCTCTGAACAGGACCCCCTACATTTGACCTTTTTCTGTGAATTTTATGACTCCCTGCGTAAACATTTTATCCTCCCATTGTTTAGACCTGGCCAATTTGTATAAGTAAGGCCTGCATTAGTATACTTGCAAACACTTTCCTTTCCTATGGTCTGCTTTGGGGTTGCAAGCTTTTTTACAGGGGCTTTAACCCCTTCGCTGCTAGGCCTTTTCCCCCCCTGTGTTAAGCCTTTTTTTGGCTATTTGGGGTAGTTCGCGCTTAGGCCCCTGTAACTTTTTGACCACATAAGGTATCCACGCCAAATATGCGTCCTTTTCTTCCAACATCATGGGGATTATAAAGGCACCCAGGGTTTGTGGATTCCCCAGGAGGGGACCCAGAAATTAGCCAAAATACAGCCAAATTTTGTTTTTTGGGGGAAAAATGGGAAACAAGGGCTACAGAAGAAAGCATCTGGTTTTTTCCCTGCAAATGGTATCAACAAAGGGGTTGTGGTGCTAAAATCACCATCTTCCCAGCTTTCAGGGACAAGTAGACTTTTGTCAGAAAACCAACATTTGTTACACAGTTTTGGCATTTTTCTGAGACATAGCCTATTTTTGCTATTTTCTGTGCTTTCAACCTCTTTCCAGTTAATGGTAAAAATGGGTATGAAAGCAATAATGGATCCTGGAAAGCTATACATTTTAGAAACATAGACAACATTATGAATTCAGCAAGGGGTCATTTGTGTAGATCCTTCAAGGTTTCTTTATAGAAACTAACAGTTGAATATAGGAAAAATTGAAAATTAGTTGAAAAAAACAGCCATTTGTGTCAACGTTTTCACCTGTAACTTCTTCTAATTATGACAGCTGTTTGAAAGCAATATACAGTTACATCCGCTGGATCTTTCTGGTTGTGGGGATATATAGGACTTGTAGGTTCACCAAGAACCCGACGAACCCAGAGCCAATAACTGAGCAGCGTCTTGCAATGTTTTTTTAATGTACCGGGTATATAGCAATTAATTTGCGAAAATATATACATGGAAAAATCGGTATGAAAGACACCAATGTATTTCTGAAATTGGAACAAAATGTAGAGTTTAGAAACAGTAGATATTTGCACATTTCTGAAATTGTGAGTACCCATACTAGCATGAGAATTATAGGTCATTTTTCAAAATGACTTCTTTTTACACATTGTCTTTCATTTGGAAGGCAGAAATGCATCGGAAGTCAATAGGTAATAACAGTTGCTCTACAATTCTGTGTTACCCTAAGTCTCCCGATAAAAATGGTACCTCACTTGTGTGGGTAGGCCTAGTGCCCGCAACAGGAAACGGCTCAAAACCCAACGTGGACACACTTTATTTTTACAGTGAAAACTGACCCTTTTTATGTAAAGTGCCTAACTGTAGATTTTGAACCCTAGCACCTAGGGAAACCTAGCAAACCTAAACATTTTTGAAAACTAGATACCCAGGGGAATCCAGGATGGGGTGACTTGACTGGCTCTCACCAGGTTCTATTATCCACAATCCCTTGCAAACCTAAAAATGTGTCCAAAAAAACACATTTTCCTCACATTTCTGTGGTGGAAAGTTCTGGAATCTGCGTGGATCCACAAAATTCCACGCACTCCGCATTTCCCAAAGTCTTTCGAGAAAAATGGTGCCTCACTTGTGTGGGTAGGCCTAGGGCCCGCGACAGGAAACGGCCCAAAACGCAACGTGGACACACCACATTTTCGCAGTGAAAACGGACCCTGTTTTTGTAAAGTGCCTAGCTCTAGATTTTGAACCCTAACTCTGCCAGCACCTAGGGAAACCTAGCAAACCTATACATTTTTGGAAACTAGACATACAGGGGAATCCAGGATGGGGTGACTTGACTGGCTCTCACCAGGTTCTGTTACCCAGAATCCCTTGCAAACCTAAAAATTTGTAAACAAAAAAACACATTTTCCTCACATTTCTGTGGTGGAAAGTTCTGGAATCTGCGTGGATCCACAAAATTCCACCCACCCCGCGTTCCCCAAAGTCTTACGAGAAAAATGGTACCTCACTTGTGTGGGTAGGCCTAGTGCCTGCGACAGGAAATGGCCCAAAACGCAACATGGACACACCACATTTTCCAGGAAGGTATGGCTTGCGTGGATCCCCCAACGTTTCTCTACCCAGAATCCCCTGCAAACCTCAAATTTTGATGAAAAAAATAACTTTTTTCTCAAATTTCTCCCGATAAAAATGATACCTCACTCGCGTGGGTGGGTCAAGTACCCGCGATAGGCAAGGGCCCAAAACGTATTGAGGAGACATCAAAATGACCTATCACAAAACAACCTGGTTTTGCAAGGGGAGTCACGTGGGTTTTTGACCCTGTGCTCGGTGGCCTTCTTGGGAAACCAACCAAACCCACACATTTCTGAAAACTAGATACCCGGGGCAGTCCAGCGAGGTATGGCTTGCGTGGGTCTCCAACATTTTCCTACCCAGAATGCCCTGCAAACCTCAAATTTAGCTGAAAAAATCACTTTTTTCTCAAATTTCTGAGTGGGAAAGTTCTGGAATCTACGTGGATCCACAAATTTCCTACCACCCAGCATTCCCCCAGGTCTCCTGATAAAAATGATACCTCACTCGCGTGTGTGGGTCAAGTACCCGCGACAGGCAAGGGCCCAAAACGTATTGAGGAGACATCAAAATGACCTATCACAAAACAACCTGGTTTTGCAAGGGGGGTCACCTGGGTTTTTGGCCCCGGGCTCGGCGGTCATCTTGGAAAACTACTAAACCCACACATTTCTGAAAACTAGACACCCGGGGGAGTCCAGCGAGGTATGGCTTGCGTGGATCCCCCAACGTTTTCCCTCCCAGAATGCCATGCACACCTCAAATTTAGCTGAAAAAACCCACATTTTCCACATATTTTTGGGTGGAATCACCGTGCCGGCACAAATGTCCTACCCCACAGCGTTCCCCTCAGTCTCCCGAGTAAAATGATACCTCATTTGTGTGGGTGGGGCAAGGGCCCGTGACTGGGAAGAGCCCAAAACATAGGGAATAAGGGTATAGCACCAAGAATTCTAAGCGCTACATTTTTTTAAAAATACGTTTTTAGCCAATTCTGCATTGGACACCAACACAAGTGAGGCATCATTTTACTCGGGACACTAAGGCGAACGCTGTGGGGTAGGACTTTGTGCCGCCATGGTGATTCCACACAAAAATATGTGGAAAATGTGTTTACTTCCCTAGTAGATCCCTCCTGGGGTGATCCCCAAGCAGGGATCCACTAGGGAAGGATACCATTGGAAAGGGGAGATTCTCCCCTTTCCAACGATACCTCTCCCATCTTTTTCGGTGCTCGGGGGGCTGAGATAGCCCCACAAGCACCGAAACTTAGAAACTGAAACTAAGTTTCAGTTTTGTTTTCGTTGCAATGACGATGGCGCGCCATGCGCGCAATCGTAATTACAACGAAAATCAAAAATAGGCCTGGGGAGGTTGGGGAAGCTCTTCCCCACCTCTCCAGACAAAAATAAATAAATGGGAAATCCCTCCGCTGTCTGCAGCAGAGGGATTTTCTGAGCATGTGCTCATGACGGAATGGTTCCGTCATGAGCACACTGGAACTTGTGCTCATGACGGAACCATTCCGTCATGAGCATGGAAGGGGTTAAGACTTAAGAAGAGGTTGTTTATGTAGTAGGTAGTCTGAAGTTGTCTAATGCTCCCTGAGATATATGTCTTATTTGTGTCCCAAATATGTTGTGACTATACAGACTGTTTAACAAGCTAATGTCTCACCACTTTTTGCACTTTATCTGTCGCACTTTATTGCCGGAGTGGCATCTGGTGTCTGTTTTTAATGATGAGTTTTTTATCTGTTGTAGATGTAGTCTCAGTCAAATTTATCCTGGATCTTTTTTAAGGTATTGTACTTTTAAATGTTGTTCTATACTTTTATGGCTTTTAGTTGCTGAATAAAGTTTCTTTGACTTGACTTGATTGTGAACACAACACTCTTCTGTCCCCGAACATGGTGGGACAGAGTGTTCCCAGAACACAATTTTGACCCAACAGATTTTGGCACATATTGGTTCCATAACCCATTTCTTTTCTAGCGGCTTTGGTTACAGATTGTTGCCTCAACGCAATTCTGTCGCAGCAGATGGTGGAACAGCAGGTGCTGGAAAAGAATTGACCTACAGTATACATCTGACCCCACACATACTGGAACAGATTGAGGCTATAAAACCCTTCTGCCCACAGAGATGTTGGCCCAGATCTGGCCTTTCACCACACAGATTGTGGTCCCAAAAGACTTCTGACCACACACATGTGAAGACAGATTGTGCCCAAAACTACTTTCTGTCCCCATCTATGCTTGGACAGATTGTGACCACATAGAACTACAGCACCACAATTGCTCGAGAAGATTGTGACACTTAAACTTATGCAAAAAAAAGAACAAAGAGACTGGAAGAGACAGAGAAAGAATATGCGACAGAAAAAGCAAGGCAGACAGAGACAGGGAAACAGAAAAAGAGAGAAAGAGAAAGAGGAGAAAAACTGTGAAAGACGAAGAGAGACAGTTAAATAGAGAGACAAAGCAAGACAGGGATGGCTGAGAAAGGGAGGAAGACAGAGGACACCCAGGGAAAGAGAGAGAAATAAAGGTCAGGCAGAGGGAGGATGAACAACAGGTAAAGGTGGTAGAAGAGAGAAAGACAAAGAGGTGAGACAATGAAAGACTGGAAAACAGGAAGAATGAAAAAGTCATGAAATTATAAAGTCAGGGAAAGAGAAAGACTTGTAAAGACAGGTGATTCAGAGTGAGAGCGAAAGACAGAGGTAGATGTGAAAGAGAGACTTAAAAAAAACAGTGAGGCAGAGAAAGAAGGAAAGACCAAGGAAAACATGGAGGGATTGAAAATCAGAGAGGGAAAAAGACAATTAAAGATGGGACAAAGAAGAAGAGAGAAAGACTGGAAAAACAATGAAAAACAGGAAGATGGAGTCAAAGAACGACAGAGAAAGATTGAGATATACAGAGACACAAGGCGAGGCAGGGAAAGGGAAGGAGAAACACAGAAAGACATAGAGAAAGAGAGAGAACAAAGAGAAGTAGGGAGCGAAATACAGAGATACACAGAGAGACAGAACAAGGCTGCCAGAGAGAAATAGACAGGGAGAGACACAGTGAGAGAAACAGAGAAAGAGACTACATTGTTCAACATCTTACCCAGGTACATCTGGATTGCGCAATGTGGAATGTTTCAATGTAAATTCAATGCACACTCAATGCTTCCCCTTTGAGCATGCCTAAGAGCCACCATGTTTCCACATTTTATTTGCAACAACATTAGAAACTATACCTTGGTGGCTGCTGCTTAATTGGCATTTGAAGTTCTAAGGAAAGGTAATTATGGTCATGTTTGGATGTGGAGTAAGGATAAGGACGTGTCCTATCGCTACTCTGATTTGTATCAGTACTGATGTCTGGACTGGACCATTTCTAGACGATCTGAATCATTTATGAATGTTTGTTCATGGAACATCTAAAGAAGGGGGAAGAATTATTTTAGGGTTATGGATGAACAAGAGTACATATACAATTTGGGTGCTTTTCTATCATTTTCTGTTGGGAAGGTGGCATAGGAGAAATGGTGTGCCTCAAGAGTGGAAATAGATCTACAGCTTGTTTTTACATTTTTTATTTGAATCTTTTAGTGCAGCTAACATTTCATACAAGCATATTGCAGTATCGTACAACTGCAAAATCTAAGCAAAATAATAAGCAAGAAAAGGTATTGGCAATCTATTTACAAATTATCTGGTTAGCAGGTTTAAGTGAATCTGGCACTTACATTTTAAGACCTTCTCATATTCGTGGGAGCCTGTTTTGTGGAGCTAAATGATGTATACAGAAAAATGATCAGCAACGTAGAAAAAAGTTTTAGGATGTGCCATATAGTCAAGGGCAGTGGAAACAAAATGGCTTCCTTATATCTAGTAGGTACAAAAGGGTACATACATAAGATCTCCAGAATGCCACAGCAGATGGACCGGTTCATTTATAGGTCAGAACACCTCATAGTTGCACTGGGATTCTGTTAAGGCAGCAAAGTCATGGTTATAGAGAGAGGAAGAAGAAGTTAGAACCACCAAGTACTTCTAGCTGTTTTGAAGCCGGAACTATGATGCACCATCAACGCCACCTTCGAAACTGGGATTTCCCCCAATGACTGGAAATGCGCAGAAGTCGGGCTCCTACTCAAGAAGCCCTCAGCAGACCCTACGGACCTCAAGAACTACCGACCCATCTCCCTCCTCCCCTTCGCTGCCAAAGTCACCAAAAAGGCCGTCAACGCCCAACTAACGAAATTCATTGAAAAGAACGCCATCCTCGACCCCTCCCAATCTGGGTTCAGCAGCAACCACAGCACTGAGACCACTCTACTCACCGCTACAGACGACATCCGCACTCTCCTCGACCAAGGACACACACCGGCCCTGATCCTACTCGACCTCTCTGCAGCCTTCGACACCATCTCCCACCGCACACTCACCGCCAGACTCCACAAACCCAGCATACGGGAACCACCCTCGACTGGCTCAGCTCCTTCCTCACCAGCAGAGCCCAAAGAATCAGACTTCCACCCTTCATCTCCGAACCCACAGAGATCAACTGCAGAGCACCTCAAGGATCATCGCTCAGCCCCACGCTCTTCAACATCTACATGGCCCCCCTCGCCGCCATCGTCAGACACCACAGACTCAGCATAGTATCCTATGCCGACGACACCCAGCTCATCCTCTCCCTCACCAAGGACCCCATCACCACCAGACCAGGAAGGAATGAAGGACGTCGCATCCTGGATGAGCAGCAGCTGCTTGAAGATCAACTCGGAGAAGACAGAGGTCCTCGTCCTCGGACCCTCTTCCTCAGCATGGGACAATACCTGGTGGGCCACTGCCCTCAGTAGCCCCCCCCACCACGACGGACCACGCCCTGAACCTCGGTATCATACTCGACTCCTCCCTCTCCATGACCCGAAAGGTCAACGCCGTCTCCTCCACCTGCTTCAACACCCTCCGCATACTCGGGAAGACCTTCAAATGGATCCCCCCGAATCAAGGAACACCGTCACCCATGCACATGAGCAGCCTGGACTACGGAAACGCTCTCTACGCAAGGATCAACAAGTCTCTGCGCCGCAAACTCCAGACCATACAGAACACCGAAGTCATACTCGTCCTCGGCATCCCTCGACACAAACACATCACCCCACACCTGCCAAACCTCCACTGGCTCCCCGCCGAGAAGAGAGTAACCTTCAAGATACTCACCCATGCCTACAAATGACTCCACAACACAGGACCCCAATATATCAACGATAGAATCTCCTTCCACGTGCCCAAGAGAAACCTCTGATCCGCCGACCTCGCCCTTGCCGAACCCCCGCACATCCGCAGAGCCAGAACGGGTGGAAGAACCTTCTCCTACATCGCAGACAAGACCTGGAACGAGCTCCCAATCGACATCAGAGGCGCCCCCACCCTGCACATCTTCAGGAAGACCCTCAAGACCTGGCTCTTCGACTGACCGGAGCTGCTCCCCCCCCCCAGCACCTTGAGACCCGCACGGGTGAGTAGCGCACTTAAAATCCCCTGATTGATTGATTGACTGTTTGAAATATGTTTGCGTTTTGAGGTGCCATAAACACAGGAAAAACGACGCAGCATGTTTGCATCACTCAGGTTCATTTTCATTTCAGCCACATATATGCAGTATAGACTGACTTAAGACTATAAGGCCAGGTTGCCTCTGCACTTGGCACAGAACCATGGTATAGGATTGGAATTGCAAGCGCTGATCTTTTGAGAATGCAATGTTTTTGAAACCACCCACATGTACCAGTCTGCATCATTTGCCTCTTTGAATTTGCCTGTGGACACAATACATCAATTGATATGAGAAGCATTCTTAGAATATACCCTTCTTTCCTTTGAAGGGAAATCATACAGATGTCCACATTCCTGGCACCCAATTATATTGCATTCTTTTTTTTACCTTGATCCTTTCTTTGGCTGAGCAAGGTGGTGCAGGTAATTGCAGAAAAAGCAACAATCATGGACTTTTGTGTTGCTGGTCTACAAAGATCAGATCTCGACAACAGGATGTGGGAGCACACCGCTGACCTCTCAGGCAAGGTTCGCCCCTAGCATTCTGGTAAATGCAGTCTCTTGTAGCTCGCTCCGATATTTTCGAGTATTTCACCAAGGTTGGCGCAGATAGTGCTGATCTCTAGACACGTGTTTCTGGTTTATTAACCGTCATCAGTAGAGAATACAGTCTTGTATTTTGGGGTTTGCTGAGTAGGCTGCCGAACATTATATCAGGTCCGGTACCTCTCACTGGCGCGCAGGTGCTTCATCCACGAGCTCGTCAGCTCAATGACTCACGGGAGTACTTTAAATAGACAACAGGATGTGGGAGCACACCGCTGACCTCTCAGGCAAGGTTCGCCCCTAGCATTCTGGTAAATGCAGTCTCTTGTAGCTCGCTCCGATATTTTCGAGTGTTTCACCAAGGTTGGCGCAGATAGTGCTGATCTCTAGACACGTGTTTCTGGTTTATTAACCATCATCAGTAGAGAATACAGTCTTGTATTTTGGGGTTTGCTGAGTAGGCTGCCAGATCAGCACTATCTGCGCCAACTCTGGCGAAACACTCTGAATACTAGAGCAAAGCAAGCAACATGAGACTGCATTTACCAGAATGCCAGGGGCGAACCTTGCTGGGGGGTGAAGCGGTGTGCTCCCACCCCTCTTCCTGTTTAAAAGTACTCCCGTGAGTCATTGAGCTGACGAGCTCGTGGAAGAAGCACCCGCGCGCCAATGAGAGGTTTTTGACCTGATGCAATGTTTGGCAGCCTACTCAGCAAACCCCAAATTTGAAGCCTGTAATCTCTACTGATGACGGTTAAAGAACCAGAAACACGTGTCTAGAGATCAGCACTATCTGCGCCAACTCTGGCGAAACACTCTGAATACTATAGCAAAGCAAGCAACATGAGACTGCATTTACCAGAATGCCAGGGGCGAACCTTGTTGGGGGGTGAAGCGGTGTGCTCCCACCCCTGTTCCTGTTTAAAAGTACTCCCATGAGTCATTGAGCTGACAAGCTCGTGGAAGAAGCACCCGCGAGCCAGTGAGAGGTTCTTGACCTGATGCAATGTTTGGCAGCCTACTCAGCAAACCCCAAATTTGAAGCCTGTAATCTCTACTGATGACGGTTAAAGAACCAGAAACACGTGTCTAGAGATCAGCACTATCTGCGCCAACTCTGGCGAAACACTCTGAATACTATAGCAAAGCAACAACATGAGACTGCATATACCAGAATGCCAGGGGCGAACCTTGATGGGGGGTGAAGCGGTGTGCTCCCACCCCTGTTCCTGTTTAAAAGTACTCCCGTGAGTCATTGAGCTGACGAGCTCGTGGAAGAAGCACCCGCGCGCCAGTGAGAGGTTCTTGACCTGATGCAATGTTTGGCAGCCTACTCAGCAAACCCCAAATTTGAAGCCTGTAATCTCTACTGATGACGGTTAAAGAACCAGAAACACGTGTCTAGAGATCAGCACTATCTGCGCCAACTCTGGCGAAACACTCTGAATACTAGAGCAAAGCAAGCAACATGAGACTGCATTTACCAGAATGCCAGGGGCGAACCTTGCTGGGGGGTGAAGCGGTGTGCTCCCACCCCTGTTCCTGTTTAAAAGTACTCCCGTGCGTCATTGAGCTGACGAGCTCGTGGAAGAAGCACCCGCGCGCCAGTGAGAGGTTCTTGACCTGATGCAATGTTTGGCAGCCTACTCAGCAAACCCCAAATTTGAAGCCTGTAATCTCTACTGATGACGGTTAAAGAACCAGAAACACGTGTCCAGAGATCAGCACTATCTGCGCCAACTCTGGCGAAACACTCTGAATTCTAGAGCAAAGCAAGCAACATGAGACTGCATTTACCAGAATGCAAGGGGCGAACCTTGCTGGGGGGTGAAGCGGTGTGCTCCCACCCCTGTTCCTGTTTAAAAGTACTCCCGGGCGTCATTGAGCTGACGAGCTCGTGGAAGAAGCACCCGCGCGCCAGTGAGAGGTTCTTGACCTGATGCAATGTTTGGCAGCCTACTCAGCAAACCCCAAATTTGAAGCCTGTAATCTCTACTGATGACGGTTAAAGAACCAGAAACACGTGTCCAGAGATCAGCACTATCTGCGCCAACTCTGGCGAAACACTCTGAATTCTAGAGCAAAGCAAGCAACATGAGACTGCATTTACCAGAATGCCAGGGGCGAACCTTGCTGGGGGGTGAAGCGGTGTGCTCCCACCCCTGTTCCTGTTTAAAAGTACTCCCGTGAGTCATTGAGCTGACGAGCTCGTGGAAGAAGCACCCGCGCGCCAGTGAGAGGTTCTTGACCTGATGCAATGTTTGGCAGCCTACTCAGCAAACCCCAAATTTGAAGCCTGTAATCTCTATTGATGACGGTTAAAGAACCAGAAACACGTGTCTAGAGATCAGCACTATCTGCGCCAACTCTGGCAAAACACTCTGAATACTATAGCAAAGCAAGCAACATGAGACTGCATTTACCAGAATGCCAGGGGCGAACCTTGCTGGGGGGTGAAGCGGTGTGCTCCCACCCCTGTTCCTATTTAAAAGTACTCCCGTGAGTCATTGAGCTGACGAGCTCGTGGAAGAAGCACCCGCGCGCCAGTGAGAGGGTCTAGACCTGATGCAATGTTTGGCAGCCTACTCAGCAAACCCCAAATTTGAAGCCTGTAATCTCTACTGATGACGGTTAAAGACCCAGAAACACGTGTCTAGAGATCAGCACTATCTGCGCCAACTCTGGCAAAACACTCTGAATACTATAGCAAAGCAAGCAACATGATACTGCATTTACCAGAATGCCAGGGGCGAACCTTGCTGGGGGGTGAAGCGGTGTGCTCCCACCCCTGTTCCTGTTTAAAAGTACTCCCGTGAGTCATTGAGCTGACGAGCTCGTGGAAGAAGCACCCGCGCGCCAGTGAGAGGTTCTTGACCTGATGCAATGTTTGGCAGCCTACTCAGCAAACCCCAAATTTGAAGCCTGTAATCTCTACTGATGACGGTTAAAGAACCAGAAACACGTGTCTAGAGATCAGCACTATCTGCGCCAACTCTGGCGAAACACTCTGAATACTATAGCAAAGCAAGCAACATGAGACTGCATTTACCAGAATGCCAGGGGCGAATCTTGCTGGGGGTGAAGCGGTGTGCTCCCACCCCTGTTCCTGTTTAAAAGTACTCACATGAGTCATTGAGCTGACGAGCTCGTGGAAGAAGCACCCGTGCGCCAGTGAGAGGTTCTTGACCTGATGCAATGTTTGGCAGCCTACTCAGCAAACCCCAAATTTGAAGCCTGTAATCTCTACTGATGACGGTTAAAGAACCAGAAACACGTGTCTAGAGATCAGCACTATCTGCGCCAACTCTGGCGAAACACTCTGAATACTATAGCAAAGCAAGCAACATGAGACTGCATTTACCAGAATGCCAGGGGCGAACCTTGCTGGGGGTGAAGCGGTGTGCTCCCACCCCTGTTCCTGTTTAAAAGTACTCCTGTGAGTCATTGAGCTGACGAGCTCGTGGAAGAAGCACCCGCGCGCCAGTGAGAGGTTCTTGACCTGATGCAATGTTTGGCAGCCTACTCAGCAAACCCCAAATTTGAAGCCTGTACTCTCTACTGATGACGGTTAAAATACCAGAAACACGTGTCTAGAGATCAGCACTATCATCGCCTTCTCTGGCGAAGCACTCTGAATACTATAGCAAAGCAAGCAACCTGAGACTGCATTTACCAGAATGCCAGGGGGGAACCTTGCTGGGAGGGTGAAGCGGTGTGCTCCAACCCCTGTTCCTGTTTAAAAGTACTCCCATGAGTCATTGAGCTGACGAGCTCGTGGAAGAAGCACCCGCGCGCCAGTGAGAGGTTCTTGACCTGATGCAATGTTTGGCAGCCTACTCAGCAAACCACAAATTTGAAGCCTGTAATCTCTACTGATGACGGTTAAAGAACCAGAAACACGTGTCTAGAGATCAGCACTATCTGCGCCAACTCTGGCGAAACACTCTGAATACTAGAGCAAAGCAAGCAACATGAGACTGCATTTACCAGAATGCCAGGGGCGAACCTTGCTGGGGGGTGAAGCGGTGTGCTCCCACCCCTGTTCCTGTTTAAAAGTACTCCCGTGCGTCATTGAGCTGACGAGCTCGTGGAAGAAGCACCCGCGCGCCAGTGAGAGGTTCTTGACCTGATGCAATGTTTGGCAGCCTACTCAGCAAACCCCAAATTTGAAGCCTGTAATCTCTACTGATGACGGTTAAAGAACCAGAAACACGTGTCCAGAGATCAGCACTATCTGCGCCAACTCTGGCGAAACACTCTGAATTCTAGAGCAAAGCAAGCAACATGAGACTGCATTTACCAGAATGCCAGGGGCGAACCTTGCTGGGGGGTGAAGCGGTGTGCTCCCACCCCTGTTCCTATTTAAAAGTACTCCCGTGAGTCATTGAGCTGACGAGCTCGTGGAAGAAGCACCCGCGCGCCAGTGAGAGGGTCTAGACCTGATGCAATGTTTGGCAGCCTACTCAGCAAACCCCAAATTTGAAGCCTGTAATCTCTACTGATGACGGTTAAAGACCCAGAAACACGTGTCTAGAGATCAGCACTATCTGCGCCAACTCTGGCAAAACACTCTGAATACAATAGCAAAGCAAGCAACATGATACTGCATTTACCAGAATGCCAGGGGCGAACCTTGCTGGGGGTGAAGCGGTGTGCTCCCACCCCTGTTCCTGTTTAAAAGTACTCCCGTGAGTCATTGAGCTGACGAGCTCGTGGAAGAAGCACCCGCGCGCCAGTGAGAGGTTCTTGACCTGATGCAATGTTTGGCAGCCTACTCAGCAAACCCCAAATTTGAAGCCTGTAATCTCTACTGATGACGGTTAAAGAACCAGAAACACGTGTCTAGAGATCAGCACTATCTGCGCCAACTCTGGCGAAACACTCTGAATACTATAGCAAAGCAAGCAACATGAGACTGCATTTACCAGAATGCCAGGGGCGAATCTTGCTGGGGGGTGAAGCGGTGTGCTCCCACCCCTGTTCCTGTTTAAAAGTACTCACATGAGTCATTGAGCTGACGAGCTCGTGGAAGAAGCACCCGTGCACCAGTGAGAGGTTCTTGACCTGATGCAATGTTTGGCAGCCTACTCAGCAAACCCCAAATTTGAAGCCTGTAATCTCTACTGATGACGGTTAAAGAACCAGAAACACGTGTCTAGAGATCAGCACTATCTGCGCCAACTCTGGCGAAACACTCTGAATACTATAGCAAAGCAAGCAACATGAGACTGCATTTACCAGAATGCCAGGGGCGAACCTTGCTGGGGGTGAAGCGGTGTGCTCCCACCCCTGTTCCTGTTTAAAAGTACTCCTGTGAGTCATTGAGCTGACGAGCTCGTGGAAGAAGCACCCGCGCGCCAGTGAGAGGTTCTTGACCTGATGCAATGTTTGGCAGCCTACTCAGCAAACCCCAAATTTGAAGCCTGTACTCTCTACTGATGACGGTTAAAGAACCAGAAACACGTGTCTAGAGATCAGCACTATCTGCGCCAACTCTGGCGAAACACTCTGAATACTATAGCAAAGCAAGCAACATGAGACTGCATTTACCAGAATGCCAGGGGCGAACCTTGCTGGGGGGTGAAGCGGTGTGCTCCAACCCCTGTTCCTGTTTAAAAGTACTCCCATGAGTCATTGAGCTGACGAGCTCGTGGAAGAAGCACCCGCGCGCCAGTGAGAGGTTCTTGACCTGATGCAATGTTTGGCAGCCTACTCAGCAAACCACAAATTTGAAGCCTGTAATCTCTACTGATGACGGTTAAAGAACCAGAAACACGTGTCTAGAGATCAGCACTATCTGCGCCAACTCTGGCGAAACACTCTGAATACTATAGCAAAGCAAGCAACATGAGACTGCATTTACCAGAATGCCAGGGGCGAACCTTGCTGGGGGGTGAAGCGGTGTGCTCCCACCCCTGTTCCTGTTTAAAAGATCAGATCTCATTTTAACAATAAATCTTGATGGCTAAACATTGCGTTATGCTCTTATTTTTTATTGAACCTTGCAAGAAACTACTTCACTAGAAACTGAACTGGTTGTATTTCCAAAACAAACGCAGACTTTGAACTACAGGTCCAGAATCAGTGACAAATGTTGGTACAGAACTGCTCCTGTGAAATGATAGACCTTGAAGCTGAAGCACTTCAGTCTCTGGGAAGTGAGATTTTAAAAGCAACCGAGCAGCATGAATACTGCTCAGTGTTTACTAGTTTTGTGAGTCAATGTTGCTCCTTTGGTTGAACTTTAGAGAAAATGGTCTCTCTATCCAGATAATTGCTGGCAGATTTTAGCATCCCCTGCGCCAGAAATGTAACCCTTTTTTGAGAGGGACTTTGGAAAAGAGAAAGTCATTTTGACATGCCTCTTGGTCTATCTTTCTATCTCGAAAACATTTTATTATGTTTTAGCAACCATAAAAAAAAGAAGTAGGGTATAAATATAAATGGGAAGAAAGAGAGTGATTTAGCTATAATCAGAGTACGTTTTGAAATGCATCATATGAAAAGTAATTAACAGGGTCCAATAGTAGCACTCTGAAAAGGAACTAGAGGGGGGAAGGCAATGGAGTGATTGAACATAAGTTCAGGTCTTATATTCGAGGGTTAAGTATTGTTGTAGAATGCAATCATAAACAAACACTAAACCAGAGGGATACAGCAAGTGTGGCGTACGTATTTTGTGAATATTACATATATATGTGTGTTACAGTCCAGAGGTTAAATTGTTTAATATAACAATAGGAAAACATCAATTAATAATGAATGTTCTTTTTCTGTCCCTGACACATCCAAAGAATCAAGGGGCATATTAGCAAGCCCATTATCGCCGTTTTAGCGGCAGTTTCCTGCCGCTAAAACGGCGATAATTTTAACGTGGGTCTTGCTAATATGCCCCGTATTCTTATATTCATCCAGATATCCTGCGAGGCAGCGTGTTGCCTCTGGGTTTTTGCTGTGAGAAGTGTTTAAGTGCCTGGGGCTCCACGGGGACTGCCACAGCCCCAGGCCAAGGTGTAGGTCTACGAGGTCGAGACTTGAAATCTCTCAAGGGATTATGGTCACATCAGACAAATAATGAGTCATGAGTAGGAGTGCAGAGAAAAGTCAATTTGAGTTCAGATGCTATGAGAGCATGAGGTGAAAGTGTAATTTTATCCCGGAGATGTAATAGTCTCCAGCGTTTGTGTCAGGCATGGTCCTGCACCAGGTCTCGCAATGTACTTCCGTCATGGTCATGCTGTACGTCTGGTCTACACGGTCTGTATAAAACTGTGGCTAATGTCACATTCCAGTCTCCGCCAATGATCACCCGAGAGGTGCCAAAGGATGTGAGTAGTCTGCTGATTCAGGAAAGGAAACCCATCTTAGTATCCAATGAGGCATAGATGGAGCTCACTGTTATATGAGCGACCCCAAGCTTTCTGGATGAATAGTCTACCCCTTTCTGACTCCGTGGTAGAGGTGGGATGCTTGCATGGATGACGTAGCCCACCCAGTCTCGCTGGAGTCTGTCACATTCCACAGAAAAAAGATGGGTCCCCTGGAGGAGGGCTATGTTGAGTTTTTTTGGGCCAGAACGGTAAGGATTTTCTTCCGTTTGACAAAGTGCTTCAGGCTTTTGGCGTTGAGGGACCCCGCTTTGAGGGATTTCTGTGGCAGAGACTGTGTCATTGTGCGGGGTGGCTTTGCTGTTATACTAAATGTCGAACCAAGGGGAAGGATACCCCTGGAGACCAGGGGCACCAGAAATGAGCGGTTCTGGTGGGATCAGATCAGTGAGGGGTTGCCAGGCAGGAAAGAGGGGGGTGAGTGAATGTACATCTGGTGGGGAAGGAGGAGAAAAGAAGGACCAGCTAACAGGGCCACCAAGTTGGAGCTGGGAATTTTACGCTGGGGGGATTTGTATTAGGGCCATTCAGAGGACTTCAATAGACTTACGGTCTGAGCCTGTAGGTGTGGTTCAAGAGAGGGGGGGCCGGTACTTGAAGGCGGGGGTCCACCCGCCGACACAAGATAGAGTGTGGTTATCCGGCCAAGAGGTAAAATGCCAATTCTGGAGAGGTTAGATGTAATGGGAGTGAAAGGAGTCGGCCTGGGGTATTGTATGTGTGAGGGCCACAATTGCAAGTAGGCATATATTGACAGTCTGGACTTTCTCCTTCCTCCCCCTGTACCCCCAACAACAAACCACGCTTCACCCAACAATCCCGGAATATCCAGTACAAATAGGGGGGAGAGAGAAGGGTGAGAGCACATTTATATAATCACACAGTTATACATTATGAAGCGGACGCAGGAAGGTTGGTTTTCAACAGGATTTGAAGAGTGACCTTGATTTGTCTCTAGGCTGGGAAGTGTCCCAGACCGTGGTCTGGACAGTTGGGAACACTTTTGCATGACTGAGTCCCATCGCTGTAGTTCGTCTTGTGTAGGTGTGTCTGCTTAAGTTGGGCCACGGTGGCCTGTTGATGGGTGAACATAATTGTCCTTGACCTGAGCGGTGGTGTCATCTAGCACATCCTAAAATGATTCCAGCTCCCTCAGGTCATGGCATTCTGACTTGGAAGGTAATAGTAGCTGGCTCTAGCAGGCTATATTTGATGTCCTTTTTGAGGCGGGGAGCCAGAAATTGCTTCCACTTGATGTTGGTAGGCGCCGACTACTCCGCAGTCAGTGATGATTCTAATAAATAAATCACATTGTGACAATGCAGTACATATGTCCAGTGAAGTGAGAAGAACAAATTCTGCTGTCTTGAATAAATTGGAATTTATTTCTGTAAGTGTCAGGAAAATCACTATTGGTTGTACTGACTTGTGCTTCTGATAGCTCTGGAACACTTATTATTTCTTCTACCACTAACCCTGATGCATACTTGATGAGCTTATGAGCAACTGTAGTTGATGGCTACACTGGTTTCGCAAATTTCGGTGTGGAAAATGAATTTTCAATATAATTTGCAAGCTTTTTCTTTTTCTTGTATTTAGTTAATCTCTTAAACCACCACACCGTTGACTACAGATGCATGCCTTGGGAGAATAGTTTTCAGCTTCTGGTTTTCACTTTCGGCTCAGTTACTAGCATAGATTCCCAAAACAGCCAGTGAGAGATTTTGAGCTTAGGGCACAGCTGGAAAAAACTATTCCAGTTTTGCATAAAGTTCTTACTGAAACATGGAATTATATTTGGCAGTTGGAAAATAGTGTTTATTCCTCCTTTAAACAGTGTACCATTTTCTTAACCATTTGCAAAAGTGCACATTTCTGTGCTGTGGTTACAAAAAGTTTATTGATCTCCTTTCTGAACATGAGAATAACCTGAAAGCTACAAAGAACAATATTTGTCAGGACTTGAAGCCGTCCTCTGTCTCATCTTTTATCTTGTTAGTCAGAGTACATCTTCATCAAAGCTTCAGGAAAAACACTTTGTAGTTGCTTGTGAAGTTTTCAAACTGGAACTCATGTTCCACTGAAAGACATTGATATTTGGATTTGTTCTCCAAGATCCAGAGGGCCTCATTTATGAGGACCCCTGCAGCACCGGAACGTCACCTTTTGGACGTACCAGTTCGCAATGTGCCCCGGCATATTTACAAGGCCACATAAAGCCATTTCACGTGGCTTTTCATGGCCTTGTAAATATGTGCTCCTTTCACACACAACAGTGCGTGAAAGGGGCGTTCCATGAGTGTTGCTGTGAGTGTTCCCACGCAACACCCATGGAATCTGAAGCATTCCCAGATTTACGAGAAATTGTAAACCTGGGAATGCGTCAGAATCTAACGCCACCCCAGGGGTGGTGTTAGGGAGGCACAAAGAAGAGACATGTTTTCTCCTCGTTGTTTCCTTTTTCACTGTGTGCTGCAGAATGCAGCACACATAGAAAGAGGAAATCGCCTGAATTGATTGATTGTGTGGTGGAAGATGTCCCTTCCTGCAAAAAATCAATCAGCCCCGCAACGCAGACACCCTTGCACCATGGTGCAAGGGTGCCTGCGTTGGCGCACGGCAGCCCATTGTGCGGCGGCGCTAGGGAAAAGGACCGAAATGCACCATATTTTATAGATACAGCGCATTCCTGCCCTTTTTTTTTACGTAGGGCAGTGCAGCAAGATTCCTTGTGGCGCTGCCCTTTGTCAAAACCCCATAAATGAGGCCCAGAATCTTTAAATCAGCTGCAATTTTAGCTTGCTCCATGTATAAAAAGGAGCCTCACCCTATGCAGATGCTTAGGGGCATATTTACAAGGAATTAGCGCTGCCACAGTGTAATTTTCTTTGACACAGCTGCGGTGCAATCAGTGCTCCACACTGCTCCATATTTAGAAACTGATGCATTGGGCCCAATTATACCTGCACCAGGAATATTGTATGCAGGGTAGGTGTTCCCATGTTAAAAGCCATATAGAACTGATGCTTTGAAATTTACAACTTTTCACTGCACCACTCTACAACTTGACTGCGTCAAAACCCATACGCCTTCTCAAACCAGGCGTAAGGATTGATGCAGGGCTTTTAAAATGGGACTCGCCTCTGTGTTTTGACTCACTGCTGGAGTTGTGTCAGTCTTAGGACCAACTCCAGCAATGCGTCACTTTAGCGCAAAAAGATGTGTCAGAATTTTTGACAGATCCGTGAATCCTTGCGCCATGGAGCAATGTATTGTAAATGAAGCACATCCATGGCGTTGTTAGGGCATTTGCAGCAGGCACAAGAAATCTGACGCATCGATGCCAATGCGTCAGTTCTGGCAAATATGCCCATAGTCTGGAGATTTCTTGGCACCTCAAGGAGAGCGCTGCACTACACTACACCCATTGGCTTGTGGATGGGTCTAGAATATCATCCTTGGATGTTTTCTCTGCATAGGACTCTGTGAGAAGGGAGAAGAGCCTAGTCCACAACTTCAGCTTTGGGGTAGGAGCTTCCTA
This sequence comes from Calotriton arnoldi, assembly GCA_963921515.1. Lineage (NCBI taxonomy): Eukaryota > Metazoa > Chordata > Amphibia > Caudata > Salamandridae > Calotriton > Calotriton arnoldi. Next base: position 665,934 of record CAWUFW010002254.1, on the reverse strand, counting down.
GTGCTATTTATTTATTCTGCACACTGAGGAAAAGATATTGAGAGTGATTTTAGACGTTGCTTTCCTGTGATCTCAGAAAGATGTTTCTTAAAACCTCTAAGGACTGTTTGATTATGATTATAAACAGAAAACGGAAGAAACATTTATTCTCTTAATGGAAATAATATCTTTTTCTAGACCTCAGAAAAAGTAAAGCCTTTCAGATTTGAATGGGATCCATGGTGAAGTGACACAAACAGTATGAAGGACACCTTCCCTTCTACTGTTTTGGTGCAGGTGATAAACATTTAAGTTTATAAGACAAAGAGAGAGAAATAAGTAAATTGTAAAGTTCTTGTTAAGGTATGTCACACTGAAAGATTGTAGTGAGTGATTGCCTTGGTCAATGCACATACTGCTGGGTGTCACTCGAAATTAACATTGCTAAAACTTTATGTTTGACAGCACCAGAAGTAAACATTCTCCCTCCCATTTATCCTCTTCTGAGAAGGTCAAGGGAAATGCAGGATACAGAAGGTATTAATACAATTAAAGAATCTCATATTGAGAATACTGCTAGAAGTGAGCCAGATTATCTTTATAACAGTCTTGCTTTATCATTTCAAGTCTCCATTCTAGTCACCCTTTCCCCCACCCTTACCTTTATCTGGCCACTCTAGAACAATGTTGTGTGACGCAGACGCACTCTCTCCTCAGGAAGAGGCCAGACTTGACAAAAATTGAGAGTGGAAAGCGTTGTTGCAATCAGACAAATGTAAGAGGTTGTTTGTCCACAATGTTTTGAAATACATAATTATTGTATTTATGATGTATTTATGATGTCTTTGGTCTTATCCCTCACAAAAGCAAAATCAACAGTTTGGCTATGTTCCATTCCATTAGAAATTATAATTAGTGATATAAGGTAATCCCTGTTGTTTACTTTATAAGTAGCATCAAGGTGAACTACTTATGGAAATTTGTCAGACAATGCTTTCTTTCATTAGGTTTATAGTAATAGTATCCGAAGGCCATCTGAGTTATTCAAATACAGTGAACACCTGCAATCATAATGTTCCAAAAGCTGCTTTATTGCATCTATTAAATAATCCTAACCATTAAGGTTAAATTCATTGTTTGTATCATGGTTTCAAATTTTGAATATTCTTCAAGATAATGGTGCTTCCTTTTTATTCCTCAATGAATGGCACATGTTGTCAATTTTTGGCTGCAGTGCCATCTTCCGCACAATGTGTTCTGCTTCCATCCTTCTTAGACATGAATCTGAACATAGAAGGCCACTACTGCTGGATTCAGTGTATGGTTGTCCAATAACAAGCTTTGGTTTTGACCAATCTTGCTGATCTTGCATTGTACCCAACTATTAGTACGGCTGAGCAATCAGTTGCAAGAAATCTATGGCTAAAATATTAAATTTCACAATGCTATATACACTACAAATAACACCACAATATGTGGAAAATATAGCAAGTTGCAACCGAATGAAAATACATCTTGGGAATAAATCTACTGTCATATTTAGCTAACTATATAAGAAACATTTCTCATGTCCCTTGAGGGAACCGGTAATTATTGGGCAGTATTTATTGTGCATGCTTTCACCTATGGCCCTGGGTACTGCTGCCCCCAAAACGTGATACATATGTTATTCCATTTCTAAACTTAACTCTTGCAGGTAACTGAGTTATGTAAATCAAGGCTTACTGTAGTATTTGGTAGGAAGTTTATTCCTCAGGTAATGTAGACTCAAGCAAAAGCAAAGCCTTCATTGAACACTAAGCATGTTATATGTTTAAAAAAAGAGATTAACGGCCTGATTTAGAATTCAGTGGTAACTCAGTATTGGCAACTTAAAATATGGATTTAGAAGAATTGCCGCTAACCAGTGTTTGTGTTAGTTAGCAGCAATTTTCTCAACACTGGCTATCACAGAAAACTATTGCCCTGTTATCGACGTATTTACAATACTTCGCTACATGGTGATAGTATCAGGTAGCCGCGGCGAAAACTGCTGCTAACACTAGCGTCAAGGCAATAACAAATTTGCCGTTAGCAAGAGAAAAGTGACAAAAGGCCAACTAGCGGCAAGAAAATTCACGTTAGTCAGCCCAACGTCACTTTTCAGCCTCTAGAGGCAAAAAAAGCCTATGAATACACCTCTAATGAAAAAAATTAAATAAAAACAATGGCATGCTGAATGGAGCAGCCAAAGCCAAGTTCAGCACAGATCAACAACCCCACCAAAACCCCCAACAGCCAGGATGACCAGCCAGAGTCCCAGGGGAAGAGGAAATGCAAAATCAGGGCCTCATTTATGAAAAGACTTGCATCGCTGGGGAAAAACAGTGATGCAGCACTTTGCATATCGCCATCCTTGCGACACCATGGCAGCCAATGCCTGGAAGCGAGAACAGTCTCCGGGGCCTGGAGGCCTCGCTGGGCCTGCGTCTGAGACCCAGAGTGGGAGGCGACGGTGCTGTGGAATCGCGGCGGCCTGACGGTGGAGGCGCGCCGAGTCGGGCCCAAGTCTGTGGGCTCTGGTGGTAGACATTGAGGCATCAGCGATCGCCCTTACCTGGTGGCGAAGTCTGGCAGGTCGCATGGAGACACGTTGCTGACCTGTGTGAGAAGACCGCCTGGCGCCAGATGCTGTGAAGAGTGAGGCCCCTGAGCTATGCTGAACTTGTGTGGCGGGAGCGCTGCAACTTCCCGCCTAAGGGGGCCCTGTTGCATCACCTGCATCGGGAGGTTCCCCAGTAGTCTTGGCGACGACTGCTGTACCCAGGCTTGTGAAATCCCGCTTGGCTGAGGCTCCTGCTGACTGAGTCACAGATTCGAAGAGAGCGCGGTGGAGTGAGCCCCGGTGTCGATGCCGAGGTGAGGAGAAGGTGGGATGCGGAGCAGAGGAGGCCCGGGTGTCATGTCAGGCCCAGGCCTAGTGCCTATGGGTGGCGCACACCGTGCCCTGAGCAATCCCTGTGCTGCGGCTGACCTACATCACCGAGGGCACCGCACAAGACTGTTGGGGAACTCCACTAACTGTCTCTAGTCGCTGATATCGGCCGTTGGTGGCTGCGGGTGCCAAGGGCACGGTGGTCATTTCAGGCCCAGGCCCTTGGGTGCGCAGCTTGATCTCCCTTCACTCACTGGGGCACTGGGGAACATGGAATCCGGTCGCCACTGTTAGATGGGAGGATGCAACCGTGTGGTGCTGCCTTTCCTCACTCCCTGGTAGTGAGCTCTTGGGTGTACGGGGGATTTCCATTGGTGCTGCCCAAACAAAGACTCATGGCTAGCATACACCTGACTGGAGGAGAGGAGCTGGCTAGCCACACTGTACTGCACCGCATGTCATACATAGTGCCTGGGCGCCTGGCGCAGCGAAGGCCTGCCTGCAGATGGGGGCAGTGTCGACATTTGGTCGTTCCTCCGTGTCAGTGAACCAAGTGGCTGGTAATTACTGGCTGCCGGGTCGGGTGACAGTGGACAGCCTGGACTCCAAACTAGACTCTGTACTTGCAGTGGGCACCTTCCTCGAACAAACGGGTACTTCCTTTGAGGGCCACATAGACAAAATCACAGTCGACTTCATCCAGGAGCACGCAGATCATTACAAGCTGACTTACGAGGTACATGACATTGAGCGAGAACTGGCCAAAGTCCCCCTTGTACCCTGAGTACAGCATTGGAGGTGTAGCAGCTAATGGCACATGTGAAATCACTGTCAAGAACAGTGGAGGATGTGGAGGGCCGCTCCCAGTGTAACAATGTGAGGGTGTTGGGCATGCATGAGGGAGCAGAAGGGGCTGATGCAGTGGCATATACTGAGACATGGTTGCGTGACCTACTGCCAGCAGGTGCACTCTCCCCATTCTTTCTTGTGGAGCAGGTCCATCGAGTGTCGGTGAGCCGCCTGCTGCTGGGGACAGCCCCTAGACCCTTTCTCCTCTGCCTCCTACAGGGATCATGACGCTGTCCTGAGGGAGCTACGCAAGCTGGGAGAGGTGAAAATGGAGAACACCACTGTAATTTACTTCCCTGACTATGCCATGGGGGTGCAGAGGCAGAGGGGCTCATCTCTAGTGGTTAAGCGATGCCTCGTAGAGTTGGGTATCAAATACTCCCTCCTCTACCCGTAAAGGCTGAGCGTGATCTCAGTTGTTGACACGCAAATCATTGATGTCGCCGAATAGGTCTGCACCTGGCTACAATGTACTGGTCACCAGGTGCTGCGGACAGGGTGTAAAGGATCTACGCAACAAGCTGTCATTCATGGAGCCAGTTGTACTGGGAGGTGTAGGAGGAGCAGGCATCCCCGCCACAACTACAAGCCAGCCCCAATCTGCAGCAGGTTATACAAGCGAGGTGGAAGGCTCTGCATGCGGCAGCAACGATGTGCAATCGCACTCAGAGACAGGATCCCGACACTTCCCTTAACGCTCCCCCAGCAACGTGGGCTCTACAGTGACATGGTCATCCGGAGCAGAGTCCATGCAGCCCATGGATATGACTACTCAGACATCAGATACCTAATTTAATGTTGACTGGTTGTGCGTCTCTACTTCTTCCATGGTTACAGACAGCTCCAGAAAGTCTCTGGTTTTCTGCAGTTCCTGGTTTCCAGCTTCCTTTTGCTGAAGTTCCAGTGTACAGAGGTCGGCACTTAGAGGGGATCAGGTCCAGTTGTCACCCAAAGGGAACAGAGCAGTTGTTCAGGTGAGCAATGCATGTCAGGGGTGGTGGTGGTGGTCTCCTTGATGCTTCGAGCTGCAATGTCAGGAGGTCCATGGCATCGTCGACCTTGCCAAGGATGAATTGTAGGAGTTCTTCTATTATTCAAGGGCCTCATTTATGAGGCCCTAGCAGCACTCTTGCAACTCTGTGACATCACGTGTTTGACGTTCCAGCTGCGCAATGTGCCACAGCATGTTTACAAGGACACGCAAAGGCACTTTACGTGGCTTTTCATGGACTTGTAAAAATGTGCCCCTTTCACGCATTAAACAGTGTGAAAGGGGCGTTCATGGTTGTTCCTGTGGGAGTAGCCACGCCAAACCAATGGAATGTGAAGCATTCCCAGGTTTACGAGAATCCGTGAACCTTCGGGGTGCATCAGAATGTAATACCACCCCAAGGGTGACGTTTGGGAGGCTCTACGAGGATAAATGTTTTCATTTCTCCTCTTTTTTCACTTTTTCAGGACGTGCAGCATTCTGCAGCACCTGGATTGATAGATGTTGTGCAGGTAGGTGTCCCTTCCTGCACAACATCAATCAACTCTGGAACACAGTCACCCTTGCACCATGGAATAAGGGTGCCTTCATTGGCGCATGGCAGTCATTGTGCGTCAACATAGGTGGAAAATACAGGGGGGCTTATTAATGAGCCCCTTCGAACAGTTTAACGCCACTGGTGCGTCATTTTCTTGACGTACTTGCAGCGTCAGCATTCCAGATGTATCTGTCATTGATTGAGACATGGAGCGCCGTACAGTAAATATGGCGCAGTCATGGTGTCGCACGGAGGGTGCAGTCAAAAGTGTCCAATCACTGTTTTATCGCAGTGATGCAACACTTTTCATGAATGGGGTCCAGGAATGCGCCCTATCTTAACGATAGGACACATTCCTGACCTTTTGTTCTGGCGCAGGGCAGTGCAGCAATATTCCTTGCAGTGCTGCCCAGCACCCAGGCATCTTATATGTGGGCCCAAGTGTTTGCACCAATTTTAAGACCAGCTATTTTCTGGCCTTAAAAGAATTGCCTCTAATTGGACTTAGCTGCAGTTTTGAGGGGTTATCTGCGTACTGGGATTTCCTTGTAAATGTCACAAAGTGTGTTTAGCAGCAGTTTTGTCACGGGAACGCCTACCTTGCATCTCATTTTCGTTAAGTCCTGCTAACAGAAGTGGCGATCTTGAAAATTCACGTTTATGCTGGAAAATTGCAGATAACTGCAGTTAGCGGCAACTTGTAAATAAGGTGATAAAAAAAGCTGCTGTAATGTCAAAAAATTGACGCTACGGTGAGTTAAGTTCTTGTAAATATGCCACTTAGTTTCTTTCACAATATAATACCTGTGATGGATGCAATTCAGCCAATTGAATGAATGAATGAATGATGGAATGTATAGAGCGCCTGAATCGCACCCGATGAGGTATCTCCACGCTAAAGGTGCGGGTATGCAAGGCCTGAGAGATCAGTTACTGAAGAGTTCTGTTTTCAGGAGTTTCCTGAAGTGGAGGAGATCTGGACACTTACGCAGATGTACAGGGAGTGAATTCCAGTACCATGGGGCGAGGTATGAGAAAGCTTTGCCCCCAGCGCGGAGTTTTCTGTAATGTGGGATCACAAGAAGAGCTTTTTCCCTATGTTTCCACTATATTTTTAGAGTTTTCTCTATAAACTGGGTGGTTTGGAGTTACCTCCAAACTTGAAATCAGGCACAAGGACTTACACTGGATTGTAAAAGTATATGGCAATTAAAACTGAGAAGAACGAAAGAAACCCAGAAGCAGTAGCATCATCAACAGTTGGATTTCGAGGGTTATACCAGTAATTAAATGTAATTAAAAAACTATTAACTGGAAAAAACTCAAAGACACAGGTCATTGGCAATATGATATAGGTTTAATCACAATAATGGTCAGGAGACAGTCAACCCCTAGAAGCTGAAGACTGACTCAGCTTGCAGCTCCCAGGCCGCTTTCTTTATACAAAATCAACAATGACTCAGACATCTTATTTTTGTAATACAGGACAAGTTACTGGTGTATTTCCATATGCCTCATGCACACTGTCTTTGTGTGCTCTTCTTTCCCTTAATTGGCCCTGCTATCCTCGACATCTGCTCACTTAGAGGTCATCAGTTCTTTTACCTCTGCAGGTGTGTTCTTGTCCCTTAGTAGCTCTCGGAGTTATCTTATTTTGCCTCCTGCACTGTTAGTTCATTGTCCTTGGGTGCATGGCTGTGCTAGAGGTGGGAGTGGGCCTACATGCTTGTGTGCTGTGACCTGCAATTCTCAAAAGACTCTGTTAGGTTTGTATATTGGTAGAACAAAACAACAGTCCCTTGCACAGCCTAACAGTGTGTATAGTATATCAATAACAGTGTAAGAAAAAATGCTTGATCCTTTGCTGAAACAGTCACTTCAGTTTAATCTCGAAACCCTTAGCCAACACGTGTTTCATCGCGCTTTATGGTTGTGCGCAGCACTTCTTCAGGGCTAAGAAACAGACAAGTGTACAAGAATTGGAAATAATAGGTATCCAGTGGTTATCCACGTGTTGGGGAGGAGGGTGGCTCTCCCTACCCTTATAGCACTGCAATCCTAATTAATCACTAGTATATACTTGCTGCGTACTGCCCAGGAGCGCCATTACCCTATAGAACCACCCACTGAATAGTTACAAATAAGGTTTGTATACTGGTTTCATGTGCTGTTTTTCCACTAAACCCCCATACTACTCTGTTTTGGTGTGCAGAACAGTTTGTACTGTACCTTTAAGTAGATTTTTACAGTGCTCTCTGCTGACAGCAGTGGTGGTTTTTTTTTTCTGTTTGAAATTTCCTTGCATTTTATATCTTCCTTAACATTCCCCCCTCTAGTTGAGATTTCAACTACTTCTTCTAACTCCTGGTCCTTACTAGATGTGCTTGTGGTTTAGCTGTGAACATCCATCCCTCCCAGCTTAGCGCTAACTCTTTTACAGCATGCTATTATTAATTGAAATACACAATACATCAGAAGTAATACCGTAATAGTTGGCAATAGTAGAGTCAAAGAAATTATCCAAGCACCGTGGGGCAGGGGGGTTTACAGGTGACCCTCTCTTCCTCCCTCTTTTCCCATTTATATCTGTTGGGGAGCTTGTATTGATGAGTCATCTGTGAGGTGGAGTCATTGTTTCCTTCCAGCCATTTTAAGAGCCATTAGTGTGGTTAATGCCACTGTGAATGGACCTTCCAACTTTAGATTTTCCACTTGTGAACATAGTTGCAAATGTAGACTTGTTGGCCATTCATCACGGGGTGAACCTGCTGGTCATCGATGGGTGACTTTCTCCGTGATACCTGTTTAGGGAAAAACTTAGCAGCTTTTCTTAGCTCAGACAAATATGCCCCTGTTTTATTTCCTAGTACATCTGCTGTACTGTGTGCATCTGTGGTGCTTCATCTACAGAGGCATTTTGGCACCTGTATCTAAAGAGGCAGAGAAATGTGCACATAAATATATATTCTTTGTTTATGCTTGCCCTCCTGCTGGGTAAGAACCACAAGAGAAAATCTTTTAGATTCATGAACAAAAGAGGTGAAAATTGTTAGTATAGTCAGGTAGACCCCAAATGGAAGATTCACACAGAGCTTGACAAAATGCAAGAAAACTGGTTAAATAATCTGATGTCCACAGTAGTGACTCAGGTGTGTCCCTGTTGGTTTGAGCCAACAATGCTTTTGCTAATAAAAGAAATTTATGACCTCGAAAACTTGTTTTCATGTGCTCTAAATCCAATCGTCTGCGCCCTTTCAACAAGAGGTCACCATATACAAATCTTAATTTGTAGCATTCAGAACATTACTATATGCATTCATCATCTTTACAGCTGCTTTTTTCATGCCTTTCCTTTTAGTCATGTTCATGGGATTTCTTATGGGCCCACGTGAAATGTCATGTAACCATTGTGTGAAGGGAACTAATTCTGTATTATTTACCTCAATTTCATTATTTCCTGCTTCACCCTGTGTTAAAAGCATCTCAGTTATGTCCAAGAAACAACACACAATCAGAAAGAGTAGCCATGTCAGTACTGTTGTAATCAATAACTTTTCCTGCAATGTCCTTTATAACCGTATCTTAGTGGGCAGGATGGCGACTGTTCCAGGTCTAGGCGGCACTAGGATGGGTGGATCAATGAACCCATTTTTACCTTTCCTCACCACTACTAATCCGATGGGTCCTATAGAGGATACCTCACCATTGGTTGGACAACCACAACAGTCTTTGTACAGTTTGCAACAAACTCCTCTATTCTAGTTGTATCAAAGTTACATTCAGTTATCCTTTTTAAAAACTCCTCTATCACAGTTGTATCAAGGTCCAGCTCAAAGTCAAGCTCAGGATAGTGATCTATATCCTACATTGCCTTTCCATGCTCCCCAATAATTCTTCCTCTGTCTGTGTGTCTTGGGGCGTTAATTCTCCTAGCCATCAATCCTGAAGGGGTGCTGTTACAATTCTATCATGGGGATGATAATTGGCATTGTCACCCGTGGGATCTACTCCCTTCATGCTGATATATGTTGTCTGGAGACCTAAAGGTGATGTACAGCCAATATGTAGGTGATTGAGAATTTCTCCCATTAATGGGCTATTAGATGGTGCTGGTATTGGTGCTTTGCTGGGGTCAGTGCCATTAGAGAAGGCGAAAATCTGATAGTTATAAAGATGGATCGCTAATTAAGAGATCTGCTGTGATTGATCACTTGCTGATTGTTGAGACATTTGCCTAGCTCAGCCAATCTTTACAGTTACTTTGTCTAGATCAAAAACAATGGTACCTTCACCAGAACTGAGTATATCACAAAGATCTTTATAAAAAGTTCCTCTTCAGTAATCTCAACTTGAATGGATGCTTAATTTCCTCGAGGAGCTCTGATACTTGTGCCAATATCTCTATTATGTTGGTGTCTAAAAGTGATACTGCTTAGACGATAATATTCTCTTTAGATGTGATGCATATATCTGGTCCTGATGGTTGGTGCATTTAATGGCCATCTGTGTGGTGAACAGAAATTGCTCTGGCCCCTACCACCTGAAATAAGACACATCCAAAAGTACTTTGTGTAGCATCATCAGAATTTGTTTATTTTGGCACAATTGTTTTGGCACCTTGCTGTTATCGTTTACAATTTAACTGATATGACAGTCACTGCTTAACTTTTCTGAGGAACACTTAAAATTGGATAGGGATGTAACTCTGGGTAAGGCATCCAAATATTTACTCAATTAATGGATCTTCCGGCTCCTGGAGCCAAAGGTTCAAGTCCTTCTGTGTATTTTTTCTTTCTTTGCAACCCTTCTGGTGAAATTTATACTGTGCTGTTCTTTGGCAGGGCAACATTCTGCTTGACATTAATCCTTACTTGGTCATATACATTTTGCCTACGTTGTTTTAATGTTTGGTCCATACTCTGTCATCTATCATAGATAGTATATGTGGTGGCACAGTCAGTAATTCTAATCGGAAGCTGCACATATAATCAAATAATTCTAACCTATCATTTTCTTCCAAATACACTCCATCAGGTAAACATGTGATTGTAGCTCTTATCTGTTTTTACAAATCTAGTCCTAACAAATGGTATGCACATTTGTCTATCATTAGAAATGAGTGTTTACTTGTTATTGGGCACATAGTATGCTTAGGAGCAGAGAGCATGGGGATGGACACCAAAACATTAGTGTACCCCACACATTGTTTGCTATTTCCCGAGAATGGAACATGTGCAATTGGCTTGTGCTAAGAGAGGAATTTGCAATTCCTGTATCAAGACGGAATTTAACAGATGTCACTACAACCATAATGTTATATCCTCTTGAGTGTCATTGAATGCAATCCAGCCTAGCTGTCTCCTAGCTGCTCAGCCAGAGTGAGAGATGGTATCGGAATGTTGGTGTGACTGTGATGAATGGAATACCTGGGTGCCTGTGTGGATGAGTGGTGACAGTTGGAGATGGGCTGAGCAGCAGGGAGGTTGCTCCTAGTGGGGCTGGTATAAGAGCTGGTAACTGGGCTGAAGAGATGTCTGGCAACATGAACAAGGACCTATGTATTGACTTACATGGAATTAATAAAGAAGTCAATGAAACTCTACCTGGCTTCTTGTGTCAACTGATGTAAGGGTACAACATTATTTTGGCAGCGAGCGGGCTTGGACTCAAGCGTCTTTAAGGATGGTACAGAAACCAAGAGAAACTAAAAGAGACTACAGAAACCAAGAGACTGCAAGAAACCTGAGAACCAAGACAGATGAAATCAACCGTAACAAAGTTAAGAGCGTCTTGTTTGGAGCAACAGGCAAGCCAGCCCCACCAGTGTCCTTGTCAACGGACGGCCCAACCATCATTGCCCAGCCTGTACATGCTCCATAGAAATAACTACATGTATGGACTGTTATGATAGTGGATGTTTGTATTAAGACTCACCAGTTCCACATCCTATTGTGAATGCCACTAGGATGCTTCTATTGTGTAATGGATTGGTGGCTGCACAGATGTGATTTATGGACTGACTCAGTGAATGGACTTCACAGGTACCACACAGGAATGGTGTGGTTCAACAAGTTGTTCAGTAAGTCACAGTGAATGGACTTCACAGGCGCTACTAAAGAACGATGTGGCTCTACTCATTTTGGTGAAAAGTTAGTTTGTCTTACTGCACAAGCTCTCTTCTCTGCGAGCGTTTTATTGCCAGTAAGGAATTTGGAGCCTAGCTGTGGTTCAAGAGCAAGGTGTGGAACAGTTGTGCAGAGTTCATTACCAGGTACAAGCAGCTGTGTAGTGTGTGAAATTGACTTTTGGTTGTTTTTCTTTTATCCAACTACAAGTGTCTTCACTGACAGTTTAACCGTTGCGGGGCAGTTTAAAACGAGGCGCGTGTCATGTACAGCGCGCGCAGCCTTACCTGCATCCATGGATCCCCAGTGACGTTCCTCGATGTTCGCTGTGTTTTGCTGCTTCTGGACGCCGCATGCACAGACGCGCCGTGAGCCATCCGGCTCACCGTCAAGTACGTGCCGCCATCTTGTGTTTGGAGGCACTTTTAAAATTTTGATCCACTACGCGTTCTACTTTGTGTGGTTGTTTACTGCCAACCCCGATGCTTTCTACAGCAGCAATAAAGTTTTATCAGAACCAGATGAAGTCCGAGATAACGTGGTGTATTCATGGCCAAAACCAGATGGAGTCTGCTGTCAACGCGGTTCTTATATTGCTTAAGGTTCTTCTCTTATGTCTGTTGCAATTGAGGGTCATCCTACGAATACCAAGGACAATTGGTCAAACCCACGGAGGCCAGTGGACACTGCCTTGTATTCCAGTGGTGAGTGGCAGTTTGTTCTTTGTTTTTCCTTTCGGCTGCCATCTGGTGTTAGACTCTACATTGAGTTTGTTGCCGTTCTCCAAGGAGTTCTTTTCACACTTGTCCTCGGAGTGAAGTTTGTCTACACGATCCCGGTGACAGGCACACCATGGACTATGTCTGCCTGTGTGCATATTGGTATTAAAAGTGTACACTTGATGAAATTTATTTATACTGTTTTACCAAGAATGTTTTTTTGGGGTCAACATGTTTAATATGAGGCAGGTTACATTTTTTTGCTCTACTGTGATTGTATGAGGAGTTGTCAATGGCCAGAGTTTTCACTTTTGCACTAATGTGTCAAGCTTACTTTTTATATGAAAATGTTTTGATTATCAATCTTGGCTAAGAATACGTACATTTTGTAAAATTGTGGTGACAGTTTGGTTATTAACATAGGTCAGTGAAAACGTACAGTTAGTCATCTTTTACGCAACATGGGTTTTTACTGTTGCTTCAAAGGTTCCCTTACGCAAGGATGTTAATTGCCTTGTGGTTCTCGGGTGAAAAGTCACTCACCGGCGAGTGTTTCTAGTTAAAAATATTAGTAGATGTATTCCTTTACTCTTTGCATGATTTAGAGTTTTAAGTTTCGTGATGCCACAGTTTACGTTTCCCTACAGATGGGTGGTCTATTTATCTTAGTGGGTGGTAGTCACAGTTTTATCCCTTACATGAGGGATGGGTTTGGGTAATAGTCCCATCACAGTTTTATCCCTTACATGAGGGATGGGTTTGGATAATAGTCCCATCACAGTTTTATCCCTTACATGAGGGATGGGTTTGTGTAATAGTCCCATTTTTACATCTTACAGTCAGTGACCTCTACATGGGTGTAGGTTTATGGGTGAGTTCCCATATACACAGTTTTTGATGTTACCCTTACACAAGGTTGGGTTATGGGTTCTGACTCCATATACATGTTGTGCGGTACAAAGGTACATCCCTACATAGGGTGTGTGGTTATGGGTGCTAGCCCCATTTTCACTTTGTGTGTATGTCGCGTTACGCTGCACGTCTTGTCATGTTGTGTGTAAGTCGCCCTGTGCCTCACGTTTTGTGTCTTGTGTGTAAGTCGCCCTGCGCCTCATGTGTTGTTCTGTGTAAGTCGCCCTGCATCTCAGATGTTGTGGTGTGTAAATCGCCCTGCGCCTCACTGGGTGTACCCTCTGTGTTGTTTACTTTGTGGTATACGTGTATTTGTCGTGTTGTTTTCCCCCTTGTTGCTTGTTGTTGGCCTCGGGTGTTTGTCCTGGGGTGTGGTCCACCCTCCTTTACATTTTTCGAATTTGTTTATTAGGTAGGATGGGGATATTGCTTGTTTCTGACTTTATCTTACTTGTCAATATTTTTCCTTCCTTCAGTTTACGCTGTGTTTCAACTCTTGTGAAGTGGTATTTAGCTTTCCTTCCCTGAGTTAGAACCTTTTCTTCTTTTGTAAATTTATTGTTCATAGTTATTCTCATGTTTTCAGACACTTTCATTTTTCTTTTAAAAGGAAGGGGATAATGTTATATCCTCTTAAGTGTCATTAAATGCAATCCAGCCTAGCTGTCTCCTAGCTGCTCAGCCAGAGTGAGAGATGGTATCGGAATGTTGGTGTGACTGTGATGAATGGAATGCCTGGGTGCCTGTGTGGATAAGTGGTGACAGTTGGAGATGGGCTAAGCAGCAGGGAGGCTGCTCCTAGTGGGGCTGGTGTAAGAGCTGGTAACTAAGGGCTGAAGAGATGTCTGGCAACATGAACAAGGACCTACGTATTGACTTACATGGAACTAATAAAGAAGTCAATGAAACTCTACCTGGCTTCTTGTGTCAACTGATGTAAGGGTACAACACATTCCTTGTCCTCATAGACCCGCGTGGTCTACTGAGATAATGGTCGGTTGTGCTAGTGCTCTCAGGCAGCCCTATAAATTACTATGTTGGACATATCCTGTCATGTCAAATATTTGATAATCATAGTCTGCAAAGATCTTTGGGTGGGCGATACTTGGGAGATTGGAAGCTTGGGTGGTAGAGAGAGCCTTTTTCACTGAGGCCCAATACTGGGTCAGTACGGGTTTAGGCACTTCTGAACCCTCTCTAAACTTGGCCCTTATCCTAGGCAAATATGTCAAGGCCAGGAGAAACTTGTCCCTTATCCTAGGAAAATATATCAAGACCAGGAGAGGAGCCATGCGTATGACTTTTATGGACCTCTCCTCAGCCTTTGATTTAGTAGATAGATATAAATTAAGGGACATTATGGAGTGATCAGGAATTGATTCCCCCCTACTAACAGTCCTGAAAAGGCTGCTCCAAGATGCCACAATGAGGGTTTGCTATACCGAGGATGGTGATCAGACGCCCCCCATTCAAGACACTAGGGGGGTTAGACAAGGGTGTATATTGGCCCCCTTCTTAGTTTTATTTTATGTCAACGCATTCAGTGCCTTTTTAGAGTCACTAATCACCGATATCCCTAAAATTGGCGAGTGATTGATCCCCATACTGCTTTATGTGGATTACGCAGTGCTTTTATGTCGCACCGCATATGGTCTGCAAATACTGCTGGATGACTTCTACACTTTTATGAAGGACTTGAAGCTCAAGGTTAATCACAATAAATCATACATCCTGACTAGTAGTCCTCAAAACACCCTCTCCCAAAAATTCACAGCGGGAGGAATACCTATTATGAAAATACTAAACTTTCGTTATTTGGGCATTATATTCTCTGCTAACTTGAGTTGGGACAGATTGATAACCCAAAAGTCTCAACAAATGGAAGCGGCTTGTGAAATCGTTTTTAGGTTTGCCAATAAATTGGGCCATTAATCTCCAAAAGAAATGGTGATGCTTCATAAAAGTAAGTGTCAGACAGTGGCGACATAAGGAGCAGGTGCATTGGAGTTAACTTCCGGGAAGCCCCTCCAGATGGTGGAGAACAAATTTTTGTCCAGACTTTTAGGACTCCCAAGATTTACCCGAGTCTTATTACCCATAATGAAGTGGGGTTAGGATTCCTTGAAGACCTGGTGGGGCTGGCTCCAATCTTGTTATGGGTAAAACTATGGTCCGCTCCAGATTTGAAGTTCACGTGTGACATTGTTGAAGTCTACCTGAAGCAAAGTAATGTGTAGTCTATTCCATGGTTAAATTATGTCAAAAAGTTGCTTCAAGATCTCAGGCTGATAAATTTATGGGCAAATTTAGCTGACATTAACTCCCTCTCCAAGGCTCAGATTAACTGTTCTTGGAACACAGAGAAAGGATAAGGCTGGAGAAAGCAATTAGTATGGTAACAATCCAGCATTATACTTTGCTTGCCACATGCAATGGCATGGAACCCTTTCTCTCGTGGGTCAAAGCCCCTGAACATAGATTTGACCTCTTGCTGCTGTTGTGACTTAACATGATCCATCATTTAGGGGCTTTCCCCATTACTGAATCTTGGTTTGCTTCATTACCAAGCTGCTCCTGCAATGGCTTTTCCTGCCAAACTACAAAGCACTTAATATTATGCTGCCCTTGTTTGCTTTTTACAAATCAAGATTCTTATGTCCCATTCTTAGAGGGAAATATTTAAAGTTGCATCAAGATGGTTTGATTTTCCATCAGCGCCTCGAGTCCCCGATGATATGTATTGGTGGTTTAAATTTTATCACTCAGGCTTTGATGTTTAGGAAAAGATACATATTATGAATTTCAATTTTTGATTGATATGCTTTAAACCTATTTTTATTCCAAATTTGACTTATGTTCTTAATGGTTTCTATTGAACTCTGATGTTTTCATATTGTTTTTCTCATGTTCTTTTATGGTTGAATATTCGTCTGAATAAAGATGTAATGATTGATTGACCACCATAGTCAACTTGCATCATCTGTGTCTGAGGTATTCTGGTGTTAAAAATAGTTCTGTGACTCTTGTTTGGCTAACTGGTGAATATTCTGCCTCTGTTCATCCGCTTTATTTAGGCCTCCTCTGTTATGTAGGTTGGAAGTAGCATTGTAGCTCGTGTTTTGTCCGGGGGAAGGAACTGACCATGGCTTCTGTTGTCCATTCCTCCCTCTGTCTCTTTGACCTCCAGACTCCTTACCTTTGACAGGTGGGTATGCCTGTTGCCTTAGTACCCTTGTTTTAGCTCTATGCATTCCTCAATTCTTTTTATATGATCCTATCTTTCTGTCGATTCCTTATTTCCCTGAGGATCCACTCATCTCGTACTACTGCCGTACTTTTCCCATGAATGCAATGCATCCCATTTCAACAGCCTATTTTTCTTCCCCTTCAACTCACTTACTCTCATACATTCTTTTAAGTAATCCAGTTTCTTTTTTCTCTTATGTCTCACCAATGGGGAATTGCTGTGTTAGATCTTTGACTATGAGGTGGACCTGGTCCTGCAAGTACAGCCCTGTGTCACAAAACCTTTTTTTCTCCTCATAACATACCATATTGGTAAGCCTATAGGTGGTGTTTGGCTGAGACTGGTCTAGAGTCCTAGACTCTCTACAATATTTATATATATATAAGGAAAATATCTTATTTTACTTTTATATTTATGTTGAAATGTGATTGAAATCTAAAAAATGCCATACTTTTATACTGCAATTTACCTTACAATTTTTTTCAGTTCCCTTTATCTCTAATGGATATGTCTTCATGATGCATTCAAGAGGGGTTCCATTTTTCTATTGGTCTCAAATCTTCTCCACGTACCGACCCGAGTGTCTGGCAGTGGTCAGAGTAAAGTCTATCAACACCAGTCTATCAACTGTCTCCTTCCAAAACGTCAGACTCCACTAGTTGCCCAGACTTGGTCAAGTCCGTGAAGGTTATCCCTCCAGTGTAAGACTGGGTAATACTTCAACCTAGGTCTGCCAGTGTCCAACACTAGGTAATTCACAATGTATACTATGTCCTTAATCTTCCGGTCTAACCCGGGTAATACGTCATTCCATATTAATATAGGGAGTATCCATGCTTGTGTGCTGTGAGCTGCAATTCTCAAAATACTATTACGTTTGTTTACTGGTTTCATGTGCTGTTGTTCCACTAAACCCCCATTGTGCTCTGTTTTCTTGTGCAGAACAGTTTGTGCTGTACTTTTAAGTAGAGTTTTACAGTGCTCTCTGCTAACAGCAGTGGTGGTGTTTTTTTGTCTATTTGAAGTTTCCTTGCATGTTATATCATCCTTAACAAACCATTTTGCAGTATTGCAAATGTTAGCCTTCCATGAGAGTAATGTAAACAGCATATTAAATGTCGTTAGTGTATAAAATTGCACAATTAGGTAAAGACTCTAAAATTCACATCAATTTGGAAATTAAATGTCAACACATATGACAGAGGTGACCACCTGGTAAATTTAACAACTCATTTTCTCATTTAAACTTAACATAAGCAAAAGGATTTTTTTTTTTTTAAGATGCATTTGACTTTCACACTTTTTTCTGGTTTATGAAAAATGTTGACTTATTCACCCTTCACATTGTATTGGTTTACATGGGAAAGTGTAAATAAGCATTAAAATGTGATCAGCATACTCAGGCACATGCATCAAGGTAGGATTTTGCGAGTCCTTAATTGTGAATATTAAGGAATCGCAATTAAGGACTCGCAAAAGCCTATGCATGTAGGAATCGCTATAAAAATAGCGATTCCTACACATTCCTTATTTGCGACTCACAAATTGCGAGTCGCAAATAAGGAATGGCTTCCCATTCATTCCTATGGGCCTGAAGGCCCATAGGAATGAATGGGAAATTGCATGCGCAATTTGCGAGTACCAATTGGTACTCGCAAATTGCGCATGTACTTCAGGGTGCAAGGGTGTCAAAAGGACACCCTGTTGCACCCCTGAAATTGATCTGTGCACAAATGTTGCGCACACACATGTCCCAAGGACATGTGTCTGTGTAACTCTACAACTTTGAAAAATGCACTTTAGTGCAATTTTCAAAGTTTTTGCAAATTACCATCAAGTTCAACTTCATGGTAATTTATGCTCCTAGTAGCGAAATCGCTACTTCAAAGTGGTTCTTGCATTGCATTTAAGGAATCGCAAAATGCGATTCCTTAAATGCTATCGCAATTTGAGAACTCGCAATTAATTGCGAATTCTCAAATTGCGAGTGCCTTGAACCTTGATGCATCGCAAATGCCATTTTTGCGGACGCAAACGGCCGATTTTTGCGAATCGCACCGTTTGCGCTCGCAAAAATGGTTGATGCATGTGCCTGACTGTGTTTCTTTTTGCGGGTTTACGTTTAACTGGACCTAGTCAGATACACAGCACCCGGTGAGGGAAGCTTTTTTCCATTGCAGTTTCCCAACACATGACTGTACGGATTGAAAAATCTTTACTGGGCAACAAGAAGAAACCTTTGTTACAATTAGAAGCTTGCATTATTCCCTGCCATCAGGCTGCGAATCTCTAGTAGTTTAAAACAGTAATAAACATTGCTAAACTGCCCATGTATCTGGACACCACATCTCTTGGAGGACTTTTGTGTGTCCTCCCCCCTTACATCCCCTCTATGTATCCCTGCCTCTATGCCGGCCTTCCATGTGCTCCCTAGCCAGTGGAGTCACAATGTCCTGCCCTGACCTGCCCCTAATGTACCGCTGTGTGCCCATCTGAAGCAGTGAAAAAATATGTGTTCCTTGTAGCCCTTCCGGGTGTCACCCTGCCTCACACCCCCTGCCCCAATGTTTAAGTACAACCTCTCTTGCTACCCATCTGTGAAACTCTGTACATTTATGTGCCCCCAACCAGTCATCTCCTTTGTCTCCACTTCTGTTCACTCTCTCCCTCTGACTATACTGCCTTTCAGCTCCTCTACTTCACCTTCCTCTTTCACTGAAACGCACACACATGCAACATAAGCTGCATAAACTTTTCCAGTGTTGCTGTCAATATTTTCATTTCAATAAATCTGCAGCACACCCTGGTTTATTATTATTTTTAAACTCATCATATTCCTCAGTTTCGGCGTGCATACACTCCATGTGCACTCCGCTCCTTTAGTGCACGAGTATTACAATTGAGAAATTGTGACACGTAGTTTACATGTCAAGGAGTTGCACAGCCCAATGCACATTTGTGAAAAATTAACCACGTACTCAGTATTAAACAAAAGTTCATCCAATTTATTTCAATATTCTGTTCATGTTTTGTCCGTCACGTCATAGAAAATGAAGTTCCAATTTTCACGCATTTTAATCACTCTCGGATTGCCCATCCGGGTCTATCCACAGGCACGTAAGGAAACTCCATTGATCCATTACATTGCTTCACCCAATGCATTTCGGTCTTTATCTCAACCTTCTTCAGGGGTATCTACAATTATTAAAAAATGCATATGTCAACCCCATATCATTTTGTGTAACTGTAATTAAACACCCAAACACATTATACCTACTTCCCAAATCATAATCCAACATATTTCTAAACAAATAACCACTCCTTACCACCAACCCATTCCCTTACGTTCAACCTCAATATCCTCCACATACTTTACGTTCGATGTCTCTACAATCCCTCTCCAGATCTAATAATCCATAACATTGTCATGCAACTGTTCGGTAATACTGCATATCTTACTCTCCCCAACACCCCAGTTTGTACCTGTAATCAATATGCTGTTGTTTCGAACCGTAAAACCGCCTTGTGCAGAACGCCATGTTGAAATCCCTCGCTCTCCCAACCTTTCTGTTTTTAAATCAAACGTTTCTCTCTCACCTGTGCTCACTCCCATCACGTGACTCTCTCTCTCCACCCTCCGAAAATAAACAGTGTTGTGATCCCCAGTGTCCCCTAATCACCACTGAATCAGAAAAACAGTATCATGTTTACAAAAATAAAACTCCCCTCAATAAATGACATTCATTTAAAAAAATGTCCGTAATGATATGGTTAGACGTGTTCTTTTAATGGCATTCCTTGAAGTTAGCTTTTTCCAGACAGTCCATGACGTGACCATATTACTCTTCTTTTTCATCTTGTCAATGGGGTGCTGACAGGGTCGGAACGGTAGTAATATAAATCATTTCAATAAATCTGCAGCACACCCTGGTTTATTATTATTTTTAAACTCATCATATTCCTCAGTTTTTTGGGGAAGTAGGTATAATGTGTTTGGGTGTTTAATTACAGTTACACATAAATGATATGGGGTTGACATATGCATTTTTTAATAATTGTAGATACCCCTGAAGAAGGTCGAGATAAAGACAGAAATGCATTGGGTGAAGCAATGTAATGGATCAATGGAGTTTCCTTACGTGCCTGTGGATAGGCCCGGATGTTCAATCCGAGAGTGATTAAAATGCGTGAAAATTGGAACTTCATTTTCTATGACGTGACGGACAAAACATGAACAGAATATTGAAATAAATTGGATGAACTTTTGTTTAATACTGAGTACGTGGTTAATTTTTCACAAATGTGCATTGGGCTGTGCAACTCCTTGACATGTAAACTACGTGTCACAATTTCTCAATTGTAATACTGCGTGCACTACAGGAGCGGAGTGCACATGGAGTGTATGCACGCCGAAACTGAGGAATATGATGAGTTTAAAAATAATAATAAACCAGGGTGTGCTGCAGATTTATTGAAATGATTTATATTACTACCGTTCCGACCCTGTCAGCACCCCATTGACAAGATGAAAAAGAAGAGTAATATGGTCACGTCATGGACTGTCTGGAAAAAGCTATCTTCAAGGAATGCCTTTAAAAGAACACGTCTAACCATATCATTACGGACATTTTTTAAATGAATGTCATTTATTGAGGGGAGTTTTATTTTTGTAAACATGATACTGTTTTTCTGATTCAGTGGTGATTAGGGGCACTGGGGATCACAACACTGTTTATTTTCGGAGGGTGGAGAGAGAGAGTCACGTGATGGGAGTGAGCACAGGTGAGAGAGAAACGTTTGATTTAAAAACAGAAAGGTTGGGAGAGCGAGGGATTTCAACATGGCGTTTTGCACAAGGCGGTTTTACGGTTCGAAACAACAGCATATTGATTACAGGTACAAACTGGGGTGTTGGGGAGAGTAAGATATGCAGTATTACCGAACAGTTGCATGACAATGTTATGGATTATTAGATCTGGAGAGGGATTGTAGAGACATTGAACGTAAAGTATGTGGAGGATATTGAGGTTGAACGTAAGGGAATGGGTTGGTGGTAAGGAGTGGTTATTTGTTTAGAAATATGTTGGATTATGATTTGGGGAAGTAGGTATAATGTGTTTGGGTGTTTAATTACAGTTACACATAAATGATATGGGGTTGACATATGCATTTTTTAATAATTGTGGATACCCCTGAAGAAGGTCGAGATAAAGACCGAAATGTATTGGGTGAAGCAATGTAATGGATCAATGGAGTTACCTTACGTGCCTGTGGTTTGGCCCGGATGGGCAATCCGAGAGTGATTAAAATGCGTGAAAATTGGAACTTCATTTTCTATGACGTGACGGACAAAACATGAACAGAATATTGAAATGAATTGGATGAACTTTTGTTTAATACTGAGTACGTGGTTAATTTTTTACAAATGTGCATTGGGCTGTGCAACTCCTTGACATGTAAACTACGTGTCACAATTTCTCAGCTGTCAATATTTTGACAGCTGTGAACTTCCTTCACGCACTGTCCCATGTGGCCATCGCTCTACTTGCTCTGTAGAAAGAGCTAGGATTCGATGAACATATAGGGGCTTATTTACAAGCCCCTTGCACCGCCGTTGCATCACTTTTAATTTGGGAAAAAGTGACACACCAGCGGCGCAAGGGGCTTGTAAATAAGCCCCATAGCCTGACACAATATCAGGCTTTTTGATATTTTCACATTGCTCTCAACTTCAACTTTAGAGCTCTCAATCATGCCACTTCATGAACATCCATCTACTCTCTGAACTCATCTAGACTTCTAGAGGTGACTTAGTTTGCAGGATGTGCTATACAGTACTCGCATGCTGCATGAAAAGCAAACTACAGAAACACATCTGGGGAAATTATAATTTACATGTAAATGATCGTCCCTCTGTATGCTCTGCAGAAAGGTCAAGGATTGAATGAGCAGGTAGACTGAACACTTTTATGTCAGTGACAGGAATTGTGAGTAACTAACTAAGTTGTTCGCCTCAACTCTAGAGCTCTCAATCAATACCCATAGAGACCCTGAACTCACCCCAACACCTAAAAGCAACCCAGTTTACAGTATGTGCTATAAAAGGCATGTCTTTTGCATGAGAAATTTAAATTAGAGAAACACATCTGGAGAAATGCTGCACTCTGCAGACAGGCCAGGGATTGGATGTTCATGTAGTCCGAACCCTTTATGACAGTGACAGGTATTGTGAGAGACTCACACTTCTTTCCATTAATATGAAATAGGCATCATGGAAGACATGGCTGATGGTACCCAGAAGATTGTGGTACCAGATATTGGGAAGTATAGATTTACTATTCCTAACTCCACATCTAAGTACCTTGAAGATATATGTACTTCATAGGTAAATATATGTGGAGTTAGGTTAAGAAAATCTAGACCTACTTACCTATCGATATTTTTTTCCATATTTTGTCCTCGGTATTGTGTCCCATCAATATTCTGGGGTCAATATTCAGGTGCACAACGTTGTGGCTGTCTTACATGTCCTTGGACTCCCACTTCTCAGCAGTAAAAGCTCTGCACTGAAAGTGTCGAAGAAGATGTTTTAGTGGCGTATCTTTGGACAAAACCTGCAATATGTATGTTTAATTGGAAAAAGAACCATTGGTTTCTCTTTCCATAATCTCTGTCCATGCTAAAACAGCTTATACCATGCTGGAGAAATTAGAGGCTAGATTTCACGCTGCTGGGTTTGATTGTCAGAAGAATGTAAGCAGCACAGCCATATATTCATAGGACAGGCAGAGATTGATATGCACAAACTGAAGGTAGGAGAAGGAGGAAGTGTGCAAAGGAGAAGGTTTGTGTAAGCGTTACCTTAGAACACCAGAGATAGCAGGAGGTAGCCATGCCCAGAGTGGCAGCTCCTGACGGGCCAAATGTATCAATTATTTGCATCACAAAACTGAAACAAACCGGCGCCAAGTGTTGACACTTTCCAACGCTTTGTTCTACCTCGCGTCAAAAGGTTCTATGGGGGGTAAAGCAGGTGGGAAAGTAATGGGTCTGAACACAAGCTTTGGCCAATGCATTAGGTTTAGCCTATGTGATTTTTATTAACTCTTTTTTATGGAAAAATGTGACATGGATCAGATCTGAAGACCTGTAAGAGTAATACTGAAAAAAATGAGAATTTGCCTCTGCAAAAGTGCAAGTGCTCAGTACAAAATTGAAATGTGGTCCATTTTCATGTGATTAAAAATATCATAGCAGGCTATCAGCCTTGTAGGACTGCAGTACACCGAAGCAAGCAAGATTAAGTTCTTGAAGGGAACATCACTTCATAAAATGCACAATGCATAGCCAGAAAAAGGAAACACAGCATGTAAACCAATGATTAAAACATAATGAGTTACCAGCAAGATAACTAAACACCGGTCCCAGATATATGAGTTAACCAAAGCGGCAGAGTAGCTATTAGTGCAGTGCAGGCAGCTAGCAACAAGAAACACCAGACACCTGAAGGACCTACCACTGCTGCCCACAGTTATGGGTTACCCCTAGCTTCAGGGTCAAAGATTATCATAGAAGAAAATGAGGAGAGGAGCGCGGTTCTATCCTTCACTGACATAAGCAGTATCACCGTATATCTGCACCTCACCTTTGTCTAAACAGTCATATGGAGGATGCTGAGGTACAGGTTTTTGGAATTAATAAATACGCCGGAGTTCCCCTTTGTTTAATTCCTGAATCAATTTTGGTGGGAGCAAGATTTTATGTAAACACAACACCCCCATGCGCAAATACATTCCCTGAGCATAACTGGTGGTTAAGTAGAAAGATTAATGGGTAAAGCATGTACTTAAAATTCAGAGAAATCCCTCTGCAGCACGGAAGAGAAAGAAAGCTGAAGATTGCATTCACCCCGAGATTATTCATATTCATAGCTGTTTAAATAAAAGTCCGCCGGCACTGTGATGAATGGGAGATGCATGGCGAGTACTAATTTAGGTAGTGGGGTGTGTTGTTTTCAGTGTTTTAAAGACAATACAACTATATGTGTGAAAAGCAGTTCAATTTTAATGATGATGTAAAAAGTAATGCAATCATGCCTTTCAAATATGCAAATCCCATTTTCATGTACACGATCTGTCACTGACTCTCGGGAGCCCCCATTAATGTATAACACTCCGTTGCTACCCAGATATGTTACAACTAAATAAATCCCTAAGCATACATACATGATACATGGTGATCTCTATGTACTAATGTAATGGAATGGGATCTGAGAAGTTGAATTTGTCCATAATCACACAGCTGGGATGGTGGCAGTGGACAGATGAAACAATATTGGCAGTGGTCGAGCACAGTGCCTCTTGATAACTTGTCTGGCAGTGCTGCTCAGCGCGTTTGTGATGCAAACTCAAGCACAAAGCTGGACATCTGAGAGTTGTAAGTAAACAAGTTCAGAGCATTCCCTCCCTATCTGGTGCAGTGTATGCTAGTATCTTCACAAACACAGGACTGTTCACAGCTTTAGGCGGCACGGTTGCCAGGCTTTTAAACTTTGAAGTGTTAATTGGTCCCAGTGAAGTCACCATGCTAAAAACCTACAGCTTTCTGTAATAGATCTGTGGGAGAAATAGCCCTCAACATCAAATCAGTACCGACTGAGGCCCTTGAGATAAGAGCGCACAGTGAGGAGCAGCGCATCACACATGAAAGGTCCGATGTCGTATTCTAAGCCCAGAGGCTCAAGGTGTTTGTGCTTCTCGGAGGAGCAGGCAGAGGAGTCACCGGGAGGTAGTGGGAATATCCAAACACAGTGCTACCACTTACCCGTGTTTAGCAGAGTAGATCACATCAACGGCAGAAAAGTTTGACGTACAGTAATGAAAAGTACCGGACTTCAAGTTTTTCATTCTAGTACTCATCGACCTAGCTCCCATAGTCAACTATAGCGTGAACCACCATGCAGAGAACACATATGAATAAAGTAAAACAGTACCGTCTGGTAAACGGTTTCGCCAAGAAAAGACGTCACATAAAAGTCATGCCCGCAAAATGTCATGCCATTTGTAAAGACCTGAAGCCCGTTTCCAGCTACGCCTGCACCAAACCTTGGCAGCAGACACCCATATCGCAATTGAACCCGACTAAAAATGTGTTTAATGTGTTTAATCACTCAGCCGAAGAGCGCAAGTGTAAACAAAAAGCGGCATCTCAGTGCACATGTACCTACTATATAGCCAATCAGCTGTAAACTGAGGGAAACAAGAATTTCAGCCCTGTTTTGAAGTCAGAGGTCCGGGCGACTTAAAATGTGTTTAATCATTGATGCAGGACCCTGCGAACGAGAGCAGTTATGGGCGTCTGATGTTAAGTGAAAGGAAAGGGTGGGGAGCAAAGACAAAACATAAAAAACCATTAAAAAAAACCATAAAAAAAGGTTTCACAAAAGCGGGTGTAAACAGTACTTGGACCCTGGGACACTGAAACACGAGGAACAACAGGAAATAGTATGCTACAGCCAAAAGAAACGAAGGAAGAGTAAGTGGCAAGCACAGGAACCAATGACAAGCAAGAGGGCAGGATGTAAGCTCCTTTTCAGATTTATATTAAATACAATAGATGCGCTGTGCAGGCAAAACCTAAAAAAAAAAAAAAAAAAAAAGGTAAAAGCTGGCGAGGGAGGGGGACGGGCAAACAACGCAGGAACATTTAAAGCAAGTATACTAATGGGGGGGCAAATCAGTTAGCGGGATCGGGATTGACTCTCACCTGTACCCACTCTGCCACATCGATAAAAGCTGGGACACTCATGGCGCAGATGTGCAGGCAATGACACAACACACATTTGGGAATCCTGCTTAGGCATTAGAGTTTTCCTTCATCCTATTGACTGTGTATGTATCACTTGCCAAATATATGATATTTTTATTCGTAATGTACTGTTACTTAATATTTGCAGTGTACACTGCTACCACCCTTGTAGACTTGATGCATTCAGACTTGTGTGATTTGTTGGAGACATGCAGGTGAGTTTAGAAGAGCATGTCTATGGGGTTTGCTGTCATGCATTAGCTTCTAAACTGTGCTGTAAAACATGCATTTAAACTGTCCTTAAGCATGCATAGGTTTGAATACTGTGAAAGACATTAGCACATTCATGCTTATCTTCCTACCATGTGGTAACTTGTCTAAAGTCACACAATTTAAGCAGGGAAGGTGCGATGTATTCTGGTTTCACATTTCACAAATCAGCCAGTAAATGAGTATCTATATGTCTTTCCTTAGGTTAAGACTTTGTTTTCACCTCTGTATGTTTTTCTGTAGTTTTTAAAGCACTTTACATGAACACCATTTACATTTACACAAAGTTACATTTATTGTTTATAGACATGGGGAGATTAAATGATATGCCAAGAATCACAGGATGTTGAGACGACTTCGAGACTCAAACCTGGTTCCCCATTTCCAGAGTCAGTATCTCAGGAGGTAACATGAAGGGAGGGATGCAAAAGCCACATGAAAGCTCAGCTCATTATGGACTCGAGGTTCCATCAGGACCTCAAGCTGAATCAGAGCCAGGCATTAGGCTCGCTTCTGGCTCAAACGTTCAGTGGCTCGCTCAACTCTACTTGCCAGGTATGATGGAATCCCAGCACAGTAGTGTGTCCAGTACTGTTGGGAGTAGTGCAGGGTGTTGGACCCAGGTCAATGAACAAAGCAATACAGGGAGGGATGACGCAGCAGGGATTTAAATTGCCTAGATGGCTTAATGCAGGGCGTTTGGGCAGTGATAGGATTGATCAGTACAGGGTGTCCGTCAGAGATGGGAACAATGTAGGAACTTACAGAGCAATATAGGCATTGTGTCTTTGCAATGAGTCATGGACCTAGTTTAGAGATGTATGAAGCATTGCCATGAGTACTGATAAATTGGTCGGGGCATAATCATGCAGTAGGTAGAGATTCTGGAACACTACAGGCAGTGCAATACGCCATCGCGAGAAAACTGCTGCTTCTTACCATTTACAGAGAGAAGAAACTGAATCTGCTGTCAATAAGTATTTAACACACTAGCCTTCATACAACAGGAAGTGATGTAAATACTTTTGTTATCTGTAGGTACGGAAACTGAAAGGAAATAACATCACATGATTGACATCTGCTGCAGCTTCATTGCCAAATAGAAATCGGTATCTGATATTTTGTTGTAAATGCAGTGGCCATCTTAACGGTGCATGACAGTGAATTTACCTAACAGTAATTCCTCCACCGGTTGCAATTGAATGAAAAGCACACCTTAAGTTGTATCAAAATAATATGACTTTGGGTGCATGACCAAAAATTAACTACTGCTGACAGCAGACAAAAATCACCATGTTAGGCCGGTGTGTCCTCCACTTGCCTCTCTTTGAACAACTGGCTTCATTGGAAACAAAGCAGGCAATGACAGTCCATGATCCTAGCACCGCTGAGTGACACGGCACCAGCATGGATCACTACACATAATGTGATCAACCTAAAATACAGCGTGGGCCTGAGCGTATCGGATTAATTACATGGTAAGCCCATGTTTGCACACAGCCACTTGATGACAGCAGTTCTCCAGTATTTGCAGCCCTATCTTACAGTTGTCATATTGTATTCTTAAACACAATTGACTCTGCAAAAAAGGGATCATTGTGGGTAACATATGGAGTGCAGGCATGAAATGAAAACAGCGTGCAGCCATGGGGATATAATGAAAACAAGCACAACGCGAGCGCTTTGCAGTCAAAACATTAAAAAAAGTTCCACAAAAAGCGCATGAACACAGTACTTGGGCTATAGGACACCGATAAGAGACACACACGAGAAACAACAAGAAATATTATGCTACAGCAATAGAACTAGAGGAAAAGTAAGTGCCAAGCACACGAACCAATGAAAAGGAAGGGTGTGATGCAAGCCCCTTTCAAGATTTATATTAAATACAACGGATTTCACAAGCACAGCACATGAACTGTACAGGTGAAACCTAAAACGAAAGGAAAGTGGGAGTGAGACTAAGGAGTTTATAAAAAAGGAGTAAAGCAGGAGGCGGATAAGGGTTTGTAAATTAAAAAAACGGGTTTAGAACTAAATGGAAGAAAGCCGAAGTGGGAGTAAGAAGTTTGTAATAAGAAGCTGGAGGTGGCGTAATGGGTTTGAACAAGGGAGCAAAAAAGAGTGGGAGTTAGAGGTTTGAAAAAGGGGAGTAAAGCTGGAGGGGAAATAAGGGGTTTGAAAAGGGAGTAAAATGGGAGTTAGGGGGTTGAAAAAAAGGGGTGTAAAACTGAAGGGAAAGTAAGGGGTTTGAAAAACCTGGAGTAAAGTGAGAAGGGAATATCACAAGGGGCATAGAAGGCAGGGGAGATCGTCTTGACAAATAAAAGGGTGTTAGGGACAAATGCCTACCACCCCTGAAAAGCCACAAAAAGAAAATCAAACATGAAGAAACCTTAAAGAAATAAACGTTTCTTCAAGAATGTCTTTCAGCAGATTAGTTTAATCAACCACAAGAATGCCATTCTTAAAGAAAAATTAATCAACAATGTTTTGACAAAATACACTTGTCTCAAACATTTTCTTTATGTTTTTCCCATCAAAATCAAATAAAAATCCTTGCACTATGGTGTAAGGGTGTGTGAGTTGGCCAAAGACAGCCTAAATTGTACTGGTGCTGAAGGAGACAAAAATGTGCCATATCTTAGTAGATATGAGCTGTTCCACCCTCTCCCTTTTGTACTATGCAGTAACTTTGGTTGCTGAGCTGCGTTGTCTGATTTCTTTGTAAATTTACCCCAACGTCATGGTATCCTCAAGTCTATGTTGTTTATCATGCACTCCAGCAACTGAAACTGAAATTGGTAAAGCTGGAAAGTGCTGGCAGGAGGAATCAAGTGGAATTAAAATGTATCATTGGTGACAATCTTCAAGAATCATAGTTTAGAGAGAGCGAAGGGGGTGAAGAGAGAGTATAAGAAAGAAAGAAAATATGAGGGAGCACAATACAGAGAGATAGAAACAGAGAGAGCGAGGAAGAGCACGCATGGGGGTGGGAGGAATGATGCAAATTACCTATATTCCCCTGTCAAATAATTGTGAAAGTTTCAATAAAACAGTTAAATATATACATTTAATGCATTGGTTTCAAGGCAGGTTTGCTTCAAATACTGAAACCTTTCTTTGTAGGTTATATAGGAGAAATAGAAATTAAAAATGTGTGTGCTCCAAGGATGCTTCAGATAGGCTTGGCTCTGTCTCCCCGAAATATCAGCATGATTGGTTGAAAAAACTAGCTCGCTGCTGGAATGATAACCAATGCATCTTGGAAAAATGACTCATGCTGCTGCAGCAACACCAGAAAAGACAGCCCCCGCCTCACCACTCCTGAAGTGACGGCTCTGCCTCAAATGGGCTGTGCTCTTGGCAGTTCACATTTTGGTCGCATCTTCTTTGCCACTGGAAGAGTGTGCGTAGCTGGGTGTGATGAAAGGAGTGTGTTCACATACAGACCACAAAGAAATTCGGACTGTGGCACCCTCCAAGTGTGATGCACCGGCTCAATTATGAAAGGCCAGCAAAGACCTGCCGGGAGCTTGCCACTGAAGCGGGGAGGAACCACAAGCCCACAGTGCTTAGCGGCCGGCGAGCTGCCACCAACACCACCGACACCGTTCCTGCGCGCCCTGAGGTGCCATAAAGCTGCAACGGGCTTCCTGCAGCGCGGGAGCCCATCAAAGACCTGCCGGGAGCTTGCCACCGGAGCGGGGAGGAACCACAAGCCCCACAGTGCTAGGCGACCGGCGAGCCGCCACCAACACCACCGACCCCATTCCTGCGCGCCCTGAGGCGCCATAAAGCTGCAACGGGCTTCCCGCAGCGCGGGAGCCCATCAAAGACCTGCCAAGAGCTTGCCATCGGAGCGGGGAGGAACCACAAGCCCCACAGTGCTTAGCGGCCGGCGAGCCGCCACCGACACCACCGACGCCATTCCTGCGCGCCCTGAGGCGCCATAAAGCTGCAACGGGCTTCCCGCAGCGTGGGACACGCGCGGGCATGCCCGGACCGAGGGCGG
Organism: Calotriton arnoldi; assembly: GCA_963921515.1. Lineage (NCBI taxonomy): Eukaryota > Metazoa > Chordata > Amphibia > Caudata > Salamandridae > Calotriton > Calotriton arnoldi. The sequence goes on along the minus strand of CAWUFW010002254.1, from coordinate 635,568 downwards.
GCCCGTCTGCGCCCGTCCGAGACTGGGGGAGTCTGGGATGGGCCACCTCCCTTGGCTTCTGTTTCAAAGCAGCGTGGCGCCGTTGGTAAGAACCTGTATTCTTTTTAGTGACCTGATTCGGTTTTGATCCCTTTCTAATATTAGCTCAATAGGAAATGATCTCCTGTCTTCGTGCTTGACTCAAAACTTTTATTGTAGGAAGTTGACGCTGGAAACAAATTATTGTTGTTCCTGGGCTTAATGCAAAGCCTTGCTATTCCAGGTAAAGGATAAGACAAGGACTTAAATATTGGAGGCCAACGCGCTTTCTAAGTGTTGAACTGTTAAAACTGTGCTGTCTCCATCAATCGAACTCTGAAGCAAATAATTAATTATAGAAGGCTTGTATATTGATGTACCTTCTACTTATAGTCTCAGCTACCAGTGTTTCATAATTGTTGTTAACTGTCTTTAGTTTATTCAAAACCTTGCCCCAAATTACGCTTTTAACACACTAACACCAATAGGTCTAATATTTAGAGACTTGGAGCACTAATATTAGCTTTGAAGATAATGGGGAAAAGGAAGGCAACAGAGGCTGTGGCAGGAAGGAAGAAGATAGCAAAGACTAATAAATTAGCCAAATCGGCAGCAGAAAACTGCACTTTAGCATCCATTGACGATTTAATTGAGGAGTTGGAAACTTTGTTAGCTAGTGAGAAGGAGCTCAAAACTAAGGGCACAAAAAAAAATCTCCTCTTACTATAGCAAGCAGGTTAAAGTGATCACTGCAAAATCGTGCTGCCCCACAATTATTGTTCATCAAACGCATAGCACGACAGCTCCTCACTCCCAAAGTACATCTCCAAAAAATGTGACGACTAATTACTCTAGAATAGCTTCCCCTAGGTTGGACATCATAGCCAGGAATCAAAGAAGCCCTACAAACAGGGAGATCATAACTATAGACTGCTCTAACAGATACTCATTGCTAGCAGCCAGCCAAGAAGAAGCCCAGGATGGGCAAATAAATGACATTGAATGTAACATCCGGTTGCCAGTTATTAGTAGGGAAGCAGAGACTCAAACAGAACCAACAGATACTCATGTATTTATGATGGAACTTTGCTTAAAATTAAATGTAGTACAAGACGAGGTTTTGGCACTCAAAAGGATGATTGGGGAATTAGCAATGCAATCATCTATAACACCAATAGAAGGGAGTATTGGACAACAGGGAACACCTTAGGGGGAAATCACATCATACTCGCGTAGATATGCCCAAACTAGGTTACCACCCAGAGTAGCACTCAAACACCCTTTAAATGAACCAGTAAGTCAGAACAAACATGCGGCCACCACAACTCATTATCCACCTAGGCCCGATAAGTATATGCTAACACAAATGGCAATCCTGGTCTGCCTCCTCCCCCTAATTGTGAGAGATTTAAAGGTACATCCTTTGATGTCTATTCTGCAATTAGGCCAAATCTTGTATGCCAAGGAAAACTAGGGCCAAATTCAAGAACTGGGTGGGAGGGCAGAGGCTATCAGCACCCGCAGGAATTCCACTCAACATCTCATTATTTGGAAGCCGAATACCTATAATGTCTTTTTGACAAACGTCCCCAGATTAAAGCAGGGAACCAGAGAACATGAGGACTCACTCATAAATAAAGTGACACACTGGATTAGAACTAAACGACAGTGCCTTTCTATAGTAAGATCTGACATAATAAAAGCTGAGCGGATCCAGCAAGAATCGGGGAACTTGGATGACCTAAAACTAATTTTCTATCCAAAATCCATCGCAGATAATCTGATAGCTATGAACCTGCGAACACACTCTCTCTTTGATTCTATAATCAGCTTCAGTCAGAGTAAATCTAGCATAGGCAGGTGCAATATTGTTCCACAAGTCACGGAGGGGTCAAACAATTTAGATGCCATAGATTGACTGAAAGAGCAGGGCATAATGAATGCAACATCTGGTGGTACATCCAGCCTAACAGATAGGAACCACTGCGCAACAGAATCTGGCGATCAAGCTATCTATGACGCCCACTTAGAGAGAACATATCCACAAGAAACTGGGGTAACAAACGTCCATGAGACAGAGGGGCATGGCTGCATAACTATGCTTGACCAACCTTTTAATATGCGCACATACCTAAACCCTGAATGTATGAAGATGGTCTCCTGGAATATAGCTGGGCTCACGCAAAAACTTATTGAGCCAGATTGGCAGGATTATATCGGCAATTTTGACCTATGCCTTTTTCAGGAGACCTGGGCAAGAGAGCCATTACACAAACTAGGGTACAGAACATTTAGTATAGAAGCCCTACAATAAAAAAGAGGGAGACCGTCAGGTGGGCTTTTAATTTGGATAAAAATTGACATAAATGCAATTATAGAAACTGTGTCCACTGGCTCAAAAGATATTTTGGGGTTAAAATTAATGTTCCCAAATAAGTCCCAGATGCATCTCTTTAACATATACATAAGACCAAGGGAGCGCTCGAAAGAATCATTGCTAATACAACAACTTGAAGAGGTTCTTGAACTTATTGAACCAAATGGGGTCATTATAGTTGGAGGCGACTTTAATTGTTGCTACGAACCTATGACTGGACTAGATACCATCTTTGAGGAAGAAGATTTAGCAAGGGGGATCCCGCTCCTTATGGTAAAAAATACGGTGGGGTGCTCCATTTCAGCCATGCAACTATTCCATCTCACTATTGAGAAAGGTCTAAGGGCATGTAACGGTCGGTTCCCCTCAGACCTTGAATGCTCGAACACCGTCTCGAGAGGAAATTCCTCATCTCGAATAGATTATGTAAGGATAAGTACAGAACATTGGGCATATGTACAGGATTTTAAGGTTGACAAAAGAGGGGAGAGTGACCATTTCCCATTGTGTTTAGATTTAGTTGGGAAATGTTTTTTTATCCATCCAACTCTTTCTACTGATCTGGGGGAAGAGACTATGCCGCCCTTGGTAAGCAAAAACCGGTGGGCAATCAAGTGGTCCGCTATAATGGACCAAGTTGAACTCCTCACCAATATATACAATGTTTTTAGTGAACTATTAACTTCATACATAAGGCCTGATTCACAGAACTAACTTACGTCAAAAACGTAAAGTTAGTACTTTTTGGTATTCACAGAATACACTTACTCATTTTGGTATTCACAGAATGAACTTACTTATTTCGGTATTCACAGAAGTTAGTAGTCCTAACTTTAGGACTCCTAAATGCCTTCTGTGAATACCGAAAGTCTTAAAGTTAGGATTTTTCTCAGTTTAGAAGTAGTAAAGTTGTCCAGCGAAGTGCAGACCGTCGAAGTACTTGGTTTCTGTAGCAGAGTTTAGTCCAGGTAAAATCTAAAGTCCTGTAGTCAGGGTTCCTGCTTTATACCCAAGGAAGGGGTGGGACAAACTCTGGGGACCCACCTAGGGGAGGGTCAGGACAGAGGGGTGGCTACACCCATGTCCTTTGTCCAGTTTCGCGCCAGAGCAGGAGCAAATGGCTCCTGCAACCGTTTTGAGCTGGACTATGCACAGGGACACCAAATGTGCCCCCAGTGCAGACTTTCTGGCACTCTCAGAGTGCACCCACCCAGCCCCAATACACTAAAACCTGTCTGGGAGGTGGTCACACCTCCCTGTGACAGGAAACCTATTGTCAGGCCTTCCCCTGCTCGAGCTCGGCTCAGCAGCAGGAGAGCAGACTCATGTCTGTGGCTGGCAGCATCCATGTTGTGATGCCCAGGTCGAGAAAGCTGGTACCGGGTAGACCGGTGACCCACAGTAGTGGTTCCACAAGGGAGGAATCATACCTCCCACACCAGTTGCTGGTATGATTCCAAGGTGTTTGACACCAAACACGACATATTTCTAAGCAGCCGTTTTAAAGTTAGCATTGACCGCGAGGTTATAATGCACTTAAATATATATGGTTGGCTGCATCACAGACAACCCCGGAGAATGGATTCCGAAGGCTGCAGAGGGGCTCTGCTCATGCAGGGGCACCCTCTCACATAAAACCCAGCACCCTGCCTTCAGGATTGATAAGGCCTGCCATAGGGGTGACTGATAGGTTTATATGTGCAGTGATTTAGAATAGATATAGTGAACCTATATCTAAGTAAGGGGTGCATGCACCACCTTACACAGGCTGCAGTAGCAGACCTGTGGTGCCATTTTGAATGGTCTCTCAGGGGTGGCACAATACATGCTGCAGCCCCTGGGAGGCCTCTGGGGTACCTATGCCCTTGGTACATAGTGTACCATATACTAGGGACTTATAAGGGTACCCCAGAATCCAATCTGGAGTGTACCTAAAATACATGCAATCAATTTAGGGAGAAAGCAGATAAACTGGGGTCCTGATTAGCAGGATCCCAGTCAGACTAGTCAAAAACCAGCAAAACACCAGGAAAAAAAGTGGGGGTAACCATGCAGTCAGATTCCACCTTCCTACAATGCCCATGTTACTTTTCCCTGGTTGGCCCATATTCGTAAGTGGCTCCTTGATTTTGGTTTGAGTAGATTCTGGATAAACCAGAGGCTGTTGACGCCCGGATCAAAGTGTGAGATCAAGAACATTTTTGGGAATTTCATTTGGCACAAAGTCACTTTAAATAGTACATCAGGAAGGTTTACAACACAATTTTTAATGTTTAAAATGACTCCTTGTTTCGAGTCTTTCCTGGATGAAATCGAACCCCAACTCGCAAAAACATTATATCTGAAATTTAGATATGAAATACTTCAGATAAATGCTTTTACATCTAAATGGGCAACGCCTCAGGTTGGGGACAAGGTCGTCAAGTGCCAGTTATGCCAACTAGGAGCAAAGGAGGATATTGCACACGTTTTATTATTTTGCCCAGCGTATGCAAATGCCAGAAGAAAATGGATAAAACCACTAGGTAGAAGCTTGAATGTTAGAAAATACAATGAGATGTTGCGAATATTAAAAACTGATAGCTCTAAACTCATTGTATTCGGTGTTAGCAGATTTTTCCTGGCCACTAGTTATATAAGGAAAAAAAGGGCAAAAATTGTAAAAGATTTTAAACTTTAAATTTTAGATTTGGCCCTGACTTTCTTGTACTAGGGTATTCAATATAAAGTATGAGTGTCTGGACCGAATTTTACTCAAGTAGAGGAGTTTTATTAAGAATGTATTATATCGTTATCAATGAATTATTTTAGCATTGCTTTTTAATAATTGGGTATCCTTAAAGAAGTTTACATTAGTTTGTACTTGCACTTTACATGCACCTTCTACAAATATCACAAACGGATATATAACGTTCAGTAACAAGATGAATTGAAGACCTCAGTCTATATAATTATTATGTATTTTACACATGATGAGGATATTGCTTAATGTAAATAATAGTGGGAATAATGTACTGTATGCGTTTTGAAAAATGTTTTAAAATATTTAAAAACGTGCTTTGATGATTCTATGAATCGAATAAAGATTTTTTTTAACTGAACTGAAAGGCCAGCAATCAGAAGCATCACACCACATACGTTGCCAAGCACTGCTAGAAGGGCGTACTGATGATGCATGGATTGGAACTAGCATGTGGTCAGCACAGGCTCTCCTAGACCGAGATGGAGATCTAACCAAAGTCTCACTGTTTATAAACTGTTCTGTATTCATATAATATGCCACATATGAACATGTGCATTGATACTCCCCCATTTCAACAGAAAGAGTTTTGTTTTATTTTCATGTGCATAGACAGGTATAGGTATCCTAAAGGTTAGGATATGCAGATGTGCAAACCTTTAAAACTGCCTCAGATCTAGGGGACCTAGTCCACATTCAGGAGGTTTTTTGGGAGATATGGACATTCATTAGTGTGCATTCCTATTATTTTGTGAGGCCCTTTAGAGGGTGTTCCCATTATTTTTCCATCTGACATTTTATATTTTTTTGTAATTTTTTGTGTAATGTTTGTGTGTGCATTCAAGTATTTTTCCTTTTCCAAGGAAAAGCTACTGACTCTATTTTTCTTTTTCTTTTTGTGTTGATGAGATGTGAGATCTCTTTCTCCACAGCACCTCCCCGGGTAAATCTTGGAATCCTCTGCCTTGCTAATCTGAGGGTCTAGTGCTAAAAGGAGTACTTGATCCCCAGTTTAAGGGTTCACAGTATGGGGGCCCCAGGACAGTAGAAGCTGAAATACTACAGCTGTCACAGATGGGGCCAGTAACTTCTGACTGCTCTGGAATCTTCTGACCTGAAATTCTCACTATTGCAATCGCCAAAAGTATCCAAATTCTGCCAGGATCCTCCAACACCTAGAACCTCTGACACATTTACCAAGAAAATAGAATTCCCATAATTTGTTCACTTAATCATGCAATTTTACATCTACCCAACTAGACGAAGAATCATTATTCAAAATGTTTTCTACATACACTGTTTTTTCACCTGCTGACCACTTAAAGCTGCTAAAGTGAGATCTTCCTTCTGGGTAAAGATAAGTTTTTGAAAAATGTACCAGACACTCCATCTGTTTAATTTTTCCTCATATGAATTATAGGTAACATGTGGATGTCAACAGCTTTTTTATTGGTCGTCTGTAAAGGTCCATAATTCTCTAAAAGGTATCTGTAGTGGTCTGGTCAAGGTTTCAAGCTATCTCCGTTTCAGCTGATAGCTCATCTAGAAGAGGGTCTAAAAGGACTGTTTTCTTGGGCTATACGCCCAGTAACTCTTTACAGGCTGATGAAAACGCCTTTTAAAGGGGCTTGTTATGTACCCCCCTCTGCATCGTCTACCATCTTATATAAGGAAGTAGGGCTGAGTCATTTGGAAGATATACTGACATCCAACCCCATTTCTCTGTGGCGCGCTATATGGGCCAAACACGAGACCGAATTCACAAAGGCAATCATAAGGGACTGCTTAACACTAGATTATGTCCTCAAAATCCCCGTGGCTGTCCTCCATTGACAGCACTCTTAGGTCGGTGTTTGGTTTTCCTGGGCTTCCAGACCCGGTTAGGATCATAACGCTTGAGTAATCGGCAATGAAGTTTGCTTTACTTGATGCAAGGGCAAGAAAGAGAGTCCCCGTTGATGAGACAAAACACACGGTGGTGACATATATTTCCTATGCTCTGCCCGCGGGCTTCCAACCCTACTCGGTCTGGGTGACAAATACACAACATTGCTTTGTCCTGAACAGACTGCGGCTGAGTACTGTATAGCACCTTGTTTTCTTTCCTAATATTAATCAGTGGGATATAATGACTGTCCTGTGCGACAGAATCTCCAACCAGAACATTTTGCACTTTATGATTTTCTGCCAGTTTTATCAGGACATAAGGAAGCACTTCAAAAAACCAATTTTCATTCAGTGGCGGCTGAGTACGTGGGAACCTAGGCATGTTCTCCACAGGGCTGTGCAACAAAGCCCCATGGAGAACATGCTAAGTGTGCGTGATTGTTTGACCGGCCCAAGAGGGCCGGCCAAACAATCATGCGCACTTTGGGAGTGCTAAAACCACTCCTCACTGTGCTCAGCCCCGCCTTGCCCTGGCTCCAATTCCTTGCAGAAAAACAAAATGTTAATAACGGCTTATTATCATTTTATTTTTATTTTTTACACAGCTCAAATAGCTTTGGGAGACACTCCTCCGCCTTAGCGGAGGAGGCGCCCCTGTTTGCATTGCATATGAACTTAGGGACACAAAGCTACTATGTGCCTTCTGTGCACTGTGTAGTCCACTGGCGTATGTTTCAATGTTGCATCATCTATCTGTAAAGCTATTCGTGCTAGGAAAAGAATGTTTCATTAATTTCTGGCACTGTATTGCTAGTTCATAACTGAACCTTCAAATGCATATTTTAATGTTTTACCTTGTCTTATGATGCTTTGTATTTTATTGTATAGAACGTGCTTTTATGGCCTATAGTGATAGTGCCTAATAAAGATCTTTTTGGCTTGACCTCTGTTTTCTCCCACTCACTGTGCGGGTGAAGGAAGTGACCCGATTTGGGCCACCCGGGTCACTCACGATCACCTCTCAGCCTTCCATACAAATGAAGAGTCGGTCAGACAGTAGAGAATACAAACCAAGTTATTTATTAGTATTCGCTCGAGCGGAGTCCAGTCTGACCAGCCTCCATAGACAGCTGCCGAGGGACTGACCCACGTTCACAAGGTAAAGTCAGATATACATTTCCAACACCCCTAAGACCCGCCCAAACTGGAATTTTACAGCCTGGGCACAGATGAACAAAGGAGGTACAGAAGGATGAGCTACCATCCTGAGACCGGGTACACACTATCTAAGCTTCAAGGTTATCTCAGCCCGTGCCAGTCTCTCTGAGAGTGGGAGCAGGGCTACCTACGAGGAAAGGCATGCAAATACAGAACAAGCTATTCATTAGTGCAACAAAGCTCAACCTTAAATAAAAGAAACAATCAAAGCTGCCGTTTCTGCTGAGGCAGACAGTATGAGACAGAAGCTTCATTTCGATCATGACACAAAATGGCGGCTTAATACAAAATGGTGCCGCAAGTGCTAACTTAACTCGCACAATGCTAGAAGGAGTCAGCAGAACATATTTTCTCAGTCCAACACGGGTATGGTTACAATTCCCCACTTTCTCATGTCCTGCCACATAAATCTTGTAACACCCACTTCCCCCCTCCAACTTGTTTGCTTACTTTAACTCCATAGATTGTCCCGTTTCAGAAAGAAACTTTAAGACCCAGCGGTGCAGACTTTTGTTTTGATGTGGCCCTCTAGCGATTGTTCAAAAAGTTTTCGAAGCAAATAGTTGAAGAAAAACAGGCAATGTGTTATTTTCCGAAAAAATAAATCAGCACCCCTAACCTAAAAACATATTTTAAATATTGTAAGCATTTATTTTTAAAAGACGTAATTTTTAGAGGATGTAAACACATAGTTTGAGTCGGTTTTCCATGGTTACTAAGTGCTCTCGGACAATAATGCTTGTAGGCTCACATTATGCTGAGGGGTTTTCAGGTCTTTGCATAAGTACACGAAAGTGTAGGCCTATGGTATGATGGACAGCAGTAGTTCACTCTGACCTTAAATGGTCAGTGGGGAATGAAAATGTGCATTCTTAGACACAGCAGTAGACCTTACACTTCCTTCTCCCTAAAAGCCTTCTTAAAGCAGCTATGCCTCACCTGTCAATCATGGACTGGTGTTTATGAATGCTTTAGCCGCATGTACCAAACACATTTTAAAATTGCATCGCCTTTAGAAAAGTGCAGTGAAATATTAGTTTTGGATGATTATTTGTTGCATGGCGGGAACCCACAGATCCATATTTGACATCAACAAATACATTTTAAAAGCCTGCCTCCATCAGAACACCGATTTGCACACTAGGCAGAATGCATGTCTCTTATGATTCTCCACTTGTTTAATGCAGATTTTCTCAAAATGGAAAATGTACGCACTGTTTGCAAGTTTTGCGGGCTTTTTCACCTTGTAATCCTAGTAACTGTTTAGACGTGTGTTCTAAACATGCGCAAAGTTTAGGGGTGATTTAAAATATATTTTAATCCTTAAACCAGCGGTTCTTAATCTTTTGCCTTCTGTGGAGTCCCACTGATTCAATGGAAGCAATTTCTTAAATGTAATCCTCAAAATAATACACAAAATAAAGAAACAAGTATGCATTAAACAAGTACTATGACATATTTTGTTTAGTTTACAAACATAAAAATATACAAAAACTGCAATTTTAATTTTAATGGGAAAGTTGGAGCTTTTCAACCTTTGGTTCATTTGAAAAAGTAGAAGTGATATGCTGGACTGTAGCATACAACGTTTGGTGTCTTTTTGCTCTTAATGCATGCTGTCTTTTTGTCGAGCATACAATTGAGGCCACCAATTGTCCTTACTAGAATCTGTTTGATGCATGTGTGCTGCTCCCACGGATCAAGCTAAGGATACCAACTTAATTTTATTCTCCAATTTCAAATTTCTTTGCAATACATAACTATATGAATATAAAATCTTCAAATTAAGTATACAATTAATTATGAAAAAAGTTTAAACATATAGGCATGTTTCATATAAAATATAAAAAACTCGATATTGGGTCTCATAGTATTTTACTGAAAGCATCTGGAAAGAGTGGCATACTATAGAAATGGTGTCAAGTGCAAAGGCAGAGGAGAAAATGCATGATGCACGTGGAAGAGAATTGTTCATTTACTGTTCCAATGAATGTCACAGAAGAGGCAGAATGCCACGAAAGTGAACACCACCCCATTGCATCTTTTCAGTAGTGGATGGGGAGCTACAGTATCACGTTTTTAATATCGAGCTTCACAACTATTGAATTCACACTATCAACTTGCACCATGTGTTAAGCCAAGGTGATGTTGAATTAGAAACTCTTTATTTACTTTTCATCACGAAATAGTGGTAGTTGATATTGCAGTCAATATCTATGCAGATCGAAATTTCTGTCCTCAGTGTTGTGCTATAAACCATTAGTTGTACATTTAAACTTTAGTCATCTGGGGACTGTGTGGAGTTCGGACAGAAAATCTAGGTGCTCTCAGGTTGTGGATCTATTGAGGGCCATGTTGCATGGATCAAATGTGTTGTCCTTGTCAGTTAAAGAAAAGCATACAGTAAATGGAAACATTTGGTTAAAGCAGGTAGTGGAATACAAATGTAGTTAACAATTCCAAGGCATACAAAGCAAGACATCTAAACAAAACTACTGACTGTTAGTTCCTCTTCTAGCATGATTGACTTCAGGATAAATTGTATTTTGTCTTGAGGCGCTTTGACTTCATCTCCTACTGATATGAGTCAATTTTATACATTTCTTTTCAGTTTCTGTATCCCTCTGCCGGCCCAAGTGTCTGTATGCCACCATCACCTCTCTTCTCGTGGCTTGATTCTTTTCTTGCATAATTCTTTACCTGGCTTCAGTTCCTCCACCTTATTATTTGCTCCACCACCTGTCTCCCTCTTCTGTTATGACCCTATTCTGCTTACTCTGCTTTCATGATGCTTCTCTTCTATTTTCTGCCAGTCTACCTCAAGCAGTAGCATATCCTTACTAAGCCTTTAACATAAATGTTGTCTGTATGGGTCTCCTGAGCATAGGTTACCAGACAGATATGGGATTTGTAGCATGGGCTCAAGGTGACCACATGCAGTAAACTCTGTGCAGTGTAGGGTAGTAGTATAATGCCTTTATTTTCCAGACCTTTCTGTATCCAAAGGGTAATGGAGATAGTATGGTAATTGTTGTGGTCCCTCCCATAGAGACCAAGCTTTTCAGAAGGGGTTATGCTCAAGATTCTGTTCAATTGGATGTAGCCACTCCATTTCTAAAGAAGCTATTACCAATTTCCCTAATGAATTGGGCTATCTCATATGTCTCTTTTTAATTGGTCTGGTAGGACATAATCTCCCTAACGAAGGTCAGGTTTCAGAATAGCACTGGTATTCACAAAGTTACTTAAGCACTGGTTAGCAGCGATAGAGTGTGAAGAGTCCTAAAACCAGCAAAGATGAGGTCAGAAAAGTGGAAGAGGAAGGTAAAAGGTTGGGGGAAGACCACTCTAAGGCTGTCAGATCTAAAACGTACCCCCCCCCCCCCTAGCTGAAAGGGGGGAGAGATACCGAATCCCTTGGGAGTTCTCTTCACTAAGGCAGAAGAACCTGGACAGATCATCAACACTGGTGTGGTCTGACCCCGTACGGTGCTCCATCGTAAAGTCCATTCCCTGTAGGGAGATAGACCACCACAACACTTTTGGATTTTCACTACTCATCTGCATGAGTCATCTGAGGGACCTGTGTTCTGTTTGAACCAAGAAGTGAGTCCCAAACAGGTATGTGTAGCGTCCTGCCCGCCCCAGTACTCGCTAGTAACCAACAAACACACAGAGAGTAGTTGTACATGTCTTTATTCTGCTGCATGCAAGTCAGAACTCAAGCCTGTCTTCAACTCATCCCTCCAACGCTTACGTCACTGGCCTACGAAGAATATTTGGAACCATTAGAGCTCTAGAATCTCTTTATTTACAAGACACTACACCTCCTGCTTTGTAAAATAAAAAGTGATAACTTTTCAAATTAAACAAATAACTAAATAGATGAATAAATAAATACATGAATAAATACATAGATGATTATAGATATACAGGCAATTATAATTCTTCAACTAATCATCGTGGCGTCTGAATCACACGTCCTGATCGGGTAACTGGATATGGGGAACTGGCAGTCGAAGTGTCGGTGATCTGCACAAGTGAGGTGGAATCTTCAACAGACACAGAGTCAGCAACAATATGTCTGGACCCAGTCTCTACAATGATGTCGATGTTTAGTGAGTGATGGGCCACATGTCAAAAGTGAGAGGAATCTCTTGTAAGGGACTTCCCAGGACACCGGGCAGTCACCTTGTGTCATTTGGTATTATTGATGATAAAGGGTTCAGCCTCAAAAGGAGCATCAGACTTTCTTTTTCTGTGTTGTTTGGCAAGCACTCGATCTCCTCTTGTAAATATTGTTGCAGGGATTCTGCGGAGTCACATAACTATGCTTGGGATCATGGAACCTTAGTGGGCAGGGACTGAGTCATCCTACCACCTGAGTACCCATGTGCCCGGGCACCGACTATCTATAGTATCTCACTTGTCCTCCTACTCTCTCACAGAGGAACAAATGATTAGACACCCCAGGACACAACACTCCCGACCCTCTCAGGAATCGCGATTGCAGGTCACACCCTTTCGCTCTCACTCTGGTACCAGTCCACAATAAGATAAGACACGAGAAAAGTTTAAAATGTTTATTTTGACTAACGTGCTCTATTTTGCAGTATATGTGCCAAAACAAGTAGAAAAATGCCTAACACAAATACGGTTAGCATAGCAAGTAGTCCATAAATCATAAAAGGTGCTGTCATTATATGCGACAGTGGGGCCTAACCCCCCTTCCCTTCTACAGAAGCAAAATGATTATATATTAGAAGATCTCTGGGTGTTTAGCAGCAGACCCTGAACCGCAGTCTATAGATGGAAGATCTACATCACAGGTGCTGTCACACTCCCTTCTCTGGAAAGATCTCTCTCCAAGTGTGTGTTATCCACCCGTGTAGACCTATATGACTAAAGTACATGTTCCCAAACAACAGCTGCATCTGCGTGTTTTGTCTAGGTGCTAGGGCCTGACCAGAACAGAATAACAAGGGGCAATGTTGTTCTACCTTGTCTGCAGTGTTCAGACTAAATCCCAGGAAAGAACAGAATCTAAAAACAACAGCAGGTTCTGTGTGAAAGTTGCAGTGTGGCGCAAAGCAAAATACGTTCGTAGAGTAACGTGCGCAAAGCTGAAGACAATCTGCCATGGGCTCATGCTAACATAAGAAAAACGACAATGGTCACCAGGATCACATGACAAGATGACATTGTTTACATGATGTTGTCTGTCAGTATACATTTTCATTTTCTGTTTGTGACCAAAGTCCATAGTATGAATGTTTCCTTCATTCATGGTTCTGAGGTTGGTCCATTGGGGCAGCTTGGTCGTCATGGCTCTTCCAAACATGAGAGTTGCAGGGCTTTCCCCTGTCATTGAGTCAGGGTTCGAACGGTAAGCTTGAAGAGTCGTGTTCAAAACACCTTGGAGCTCGAGCGTCTCCAGCGCAGCATGCTGAACAGCTTTCTTTAGAGTATTCATGAACCGTTCTGTCAGAACATTGGCCTGGGGCCAAAGAGTAGTCTTTTTTGTGATGCTTTATATTGAGGCGATTTAGAAAGTTTTTGAATTCTCAACTATTAAAAGGCGGGCAGTTGTCAGATGTCACAATTGCAGGTACACCCCAAGTCGCAAAGATGCCATCTAACTTTTGAATAACCTTTTTTTGGATAGTGAATGAAAGGTCTTCTACCAGTAGAAAATGGGAGTAGTCATCAACAATGACTAGAAGATGATGTCCATTCTCAAGAGGACCAAAAAAATCAATAGCAATTCTCTCCCATGCAAGATGTGGCAAGTCTGACATATTCAAAGGGTGCTGAATGACTTGAGGCAAAAAACAGTGGCATATATGACAAATCTTTAGTTCTATTTTGACCCTTTCATTGAGATAAGGAAACTGGGCCTGGGCAGTGAACTCCGCTCCGTTCGCGGAGTTTGCAGACTTTTTCACACTTTGCGCTCCGTAGAGCTTGCAGAGTTCCACAAAGCTCTGCTCTGCGGAGTGGAGTTTTTTCCTTGCTCGCGCTGGTCAATGGTAAGTTTGCGAGCGTGGAAAATCCAATGGTAGACCACTTCCCAGCGAGATTTCTCAATGCGGGATGTCATTACTGATCGCGTTGAGAAACCTTCCCTTCACGCTGAGGAAGCTGCCGCTCGAGTAGAACTTCTACTCGAGCGGCAGAAAGAAGCAGTGCCCTCTTGCACTGCATGTGATGCTGTTTGCGCTGATTTTATGGCACAAGACAAACACCCGCCGCTAAAAATCAATGCGAGCGGCAAGAGATAATGCACTCCGCCGCTCGCGGAACTCCGCGTAGCTTGGCAGAGTTTTTCTGTCACTTTGCAGGGTTCCACATAACGGAACTCCGCGAACTCTGCCCAGGCCTGATAGAAACCAAACTCGGTCACGAAGAGCTCTCTTGGTGGCAACTATTCCTCGATGTCCCTCATGGGTGGTGTTGCTCGCTTGTTGTCATAGCCTCTCTGGAATCACAATTTGTGTACCTCGCAGAATGAGTTCTTCTTGAGTCACTGAAAGTTCACCTCTTACGTTTTTGAACTTCAAGTACTCACTGTCATTAGTGAGAGGTCTAGAGTGCTGGTTCCACGAGTGATGAGCAATAATGTCTCTTAACTTTAACATGTCACTATGTTGGCTCATGGCAATGACAATTTGTTCTAAAGACAGATATCTGGTGTGCTTGATTTCATAATAAAACTGATGTAATCCTCGGTTGTCTTAGATGATTTACCTGGACACTGCAATGGCACGCTTGTAAAAAAACAGCAGGATTCTGATCTTTCTATGGACTATGGAGAATTGTACAGTAAAACCCCAATGTTCAATTCGAGGAGACATTTTGGCTTTTGGACTGCCAAATATCATCAACAGTGTTTGATGATCAGTCACTACTGTGAAAGGCTTTCTGTACAATACCACATGTAAATATTCACAAGCCCAGACCACTGCCAAACTGTCTTTCTCAGGTTGCAAGTAAGCATGTTCTGTTGGTGATAGGCTTTTGCTGGCGTATGCTACAATATGTCTCTGAGCATTCGGCTGTCTGCTGTACTGTGCCAGGATTGCACCTAACCCGATATGTCTAGCATCAACTACCACCTCTGTATGAAGTCTGAGATCAAAGTAAGCCATTTCAGTGGCATTATTCTCATTAGCTTGTTTGATTTTTCACATGACCAATGAAAAGAAACCACCTTTTTCGTCAGTTCTTATAACGGTGCATTGATCGTAGCAAAGTCTCATATGTATCTAGAACAGTAACTGGCCATTCCAAGAAATGATCGTACTATAGAAATGTCCTGTGGGAGACTGGCAGTAGACAACGCTTGCACTTTAGCTGGATCAGGTTTCATACCCGTATCGGAAAATACATGGGCAACAAATTTCAAGCTTTTCTTGTGGAATTCACATTTGCCAGCATTTAGAGTTAAGCCTGCATCATTCAGCAAATGACATACTTGTATAAGAGCTCTGTTGTGCTCTGTCTGTGTGGCTCCAAAAACTACTATGTCATCGCTATAGTTAGACGCATTTACTGCAGGTTGTGTGATACATCGAATGACGTCTTGGAAAAGTTCTGCAGTAGAGGATACACCAAAACTCAATCGCTTATAGCAAAACAGACCAATATGCGTAGAAAAGGTTGTAATGTACCTGGATTTTTCTTCAAGCTCCAATTGGTGGTATCCTCTATTTAAGTCGAGTTGAGAGAAGAACTTGGCACCATTCAGTTGAGTTACCATATCAGCAATGTGTGTACCTGGATGTCTCTCTCGCTCAATCGCCTTGCAGGCTTGACGCATGTCAACGCATATGCATACAGCTCCTTCATTGTCTCTTTTAGGCACTACTACAAAGAGAGAAACCCATGGCATTGGACCAGTGGAGCGTTCAATGATGTCATGTTTAAGCAATGAATTAAGTTCCTTTGAACAGCCTCTTGCAAGTGACATGCAATTCATATGTGTCTTTGTGCATTTATATGTAACTTTACTTTCGATATTTTGAGTTTTCCTAGCCCGTGAAATAATGAAAAAAATTGACTTAAAATTTTATGATGGAAATTCATATTTTAGTTTACTGATATCAGTCCCATATCAGCAGCAGTGTTTAAACTCAGCAAACAGACAATTGAGGCCGTTCCTTGAAGTACAGGAACAGGAGCTTGTACCACAGTTTTCTTATGTTTCATTGTAGCTGCAAACAAACCTTGACTCTTTAAGAGCATTGAGGCAGTCCATGTATATACTTTAGTGTTTGACTTTGTAAGTTGAGGTAACGGAGATAACTCTTGATACTTCTCCTCAGGCATTATATTTATTGACACACCACTGTCAATTATGAATGGTATCTAACACCCATTTATCATTAGAGCGATCTTTGGACAATGTTTGAATGTTTGTGGTGCCTTTGCGTGGGGAATTTTCTACACTTTGAATTTTTCATCACACCCGACTAGTCCCACATGTGGTGCCTTTCTGAAGTAAACATCAACATTGCACAATTGTTATTGTCACTTTCACTAGAAACTGACACTTAGGAACTCTTTGTCAATGATTTAGACGACAATCGACTTCGTTTGTTGACGATTTGCCTATATGGTGTGACCCCTTGGCCTTTGGGAGTACATCAAATGTCGCTGAGGTATCGTTTGGTCAGCCATTTTATCTTCACGCTGTGACACACTTACTTTTCTCTTCGCATTGCAAGTCATCAGGAAATGGTTTGCTTGGCCACAACCTATGCATATTTGTCCGATTGCAGGACATTTGCCTTCGTGTGGAAATGACAGTCCACATCTGTAACACATTTCCTTCTTTTGGGAAGACATCACCTTGTGTCCCTTTGCGTTATATTTTGGCTTACTCTTCATGCTCACAACTGACACACTTTGGGCACCTCCGGCCTCCATGTCAGTTGCTTGATGATCAGCATGCCCTTCAGCGTGAGAAGTCTTGAGGACTTGTTCTAAGATTCATTCAACATTCGTCATTGAAAGGAGCCTGACAGACATCCATCAATTACTATGAGGAGGGTAGCTTCCTCATCACTAAACTCATTAAATCTATAGTGCTTCACCAGAGCATCCAGTTTCTCAACAAACTCTTCGATGGTTTCACCTGGTGTTTGGCATTCGCGACTGAATATGTATCTTTCATAATCCACATTTTGCACTGTATTAAATTTGACATTCAAGGCTGTTTTAATTCGATCATATGTCACTTCACATTCTTGTGGTATCTTTTTCACTGCTTCTTTCACTCCTTCACTAGCCATGTTCTTCAGATACTTTATGATCTTTTTTATCATTTTTTCATCTATTGCATCTATGAAGTCTGTATCCCTGGAGTCCATCGATTGCCAATATTGTGTTTCTTGGCAGTATCAAATGCAGATGGCGGTTTTAAGAATAAAGCAGCAGTATACACATTTGTGGACAGTATTGGTCTCTCATGCGCTTCTTGTGGCACTCGATCAGGCAGAGCTTCTCTTGTGTCTTGTGACTTGCTAGCTCAGGGTCATCTTTAAAGACTTTTTAAGCTTTGATCTCGCCCTGTCTCTCCATCGGAGCTTTTTGCTTGATGGCGGTCTGTGAAGTTGTTCTGGGCCCCTATGTGGTGGCGTTGAGGTTGAACTGCTTCTTCGGGATAACGGCTCCACAAGTATAACCACTTACCCTCTCTCTGAGGTTGCTCCACAGCATGTTGTGGAATGATGATTCATTAATGGTTTCGGTAAGTAGATAAACCTTGCATACTACTTGTATCTATCTCCTGGGATGGTTGTTTTCCTCTTCATTGAAAATAAGTTTGAAACTTTTTATTTGTGTTCAATTTTCCATTTTATGGTTAAACCAGAGGCTCACATAATGCTTTCCTAAGTTGCTACTTTTATTATAGCAGCCACTAATCATACAAAACGACACTTTCCAGCAATCCGTGGGTAACAATCTACGGTTATGGAGAAGTGAAACTGCCTTGAGCTTAGTCTGTATATAGAAGTCATCACTAAGTAACACCCTCTTTTCTTGTAATTACTCTAGGTCAGTCATTTCAGATCTATTGTTTGAAATTCGTTTGACAAGTGTTTATTGTTACGTATTTGATAGTTAGGATTAATGGGGCTGTGATTCACCCAGGCGTGTTTCTTGTTTGCTTTGTTTCTATATTTAGCTGAGAATTGTGGGTGCACTTCTGCTAATTGGGCTACTTGGTGTCCCCCTTCAGACACACGGTATATATTCCATGAGCTTGCATCTTGTTTTAAGACATGACATGGACACTACAAGGACTAGCATGCATTGCAATTATGCCCTACATTCAGCATTGATGAAATGTACTAATTATAGTCCTAATGAGAGCCCAGACGCTTTTATGGCTTACACCAGGGACACCTATCTATTTCTTACTAAGGAAGCATTGATGAAAATATTTGAAAGGGTAATGGATGATTATGTAGAAGTCCAAATGGATAATGTGTGGTATAAGCCATAAATATTTAAAACTACAGCTTACACAAGTGTGGTAATTTTGGTTTCTATCCCCTAGATTTCAATATTTATGTGTGCAGATACTCTTGTAGTTGGGATTTCGTGTATATTTGTGATTATGAGACAGATTGGCATCACCACTGATTGGCATGCTTGGGCTAGTTGCTCTGTGGAAAGGAATTGCCATCTCATTTTAGCAAATTTCACTTCTGTCCTGAGTTTCCTAACCTCATTGGAATTTCAGGACTATTAATGGCTAGAAATCTTCAATTTTGCTATCCATGAACTTTCTGAGAACATATGGGAATATCCATTAGTCTGTAAAGGCCTAAAGGATATTCCCCTACTAAACTGTAATATTTTCATGAAATGTTAAACTAGTTCTTTATCTGTTCCAAACATGGCCTGACAATGACTTCCTATAACTTAAAATTATATCAAATGAACCTCACTAATCGCCTTGATAACTTTTAAAAGGGGGGACTGCAGACAATTCTTCAAGACATTATTTTCCTACAGGGATGTTATTTGCTGTTATCAGATGCACAAATAATGCCTTTAATACTGTTGAATATCCTTAGTTTCCTTCTCACTCAAAGTTGTTTGTAGTGTATCACCTTAAAGAATATCACTTAAATGCTACAAATTCAAGAACGTCCTGTCCTTCATTGTTAATCTCTTTGAAAAAAAATACATGCTCCGGTAATGAGTGGAAAAACCATTAGGTCTGTTTCTGCTAGAGAAGGAATGGCCTCCAGAGCCTTTTGGGCTTAATCAAGGTAGGAGGACATAGTTAGACCTGCAGATTATTTCAGAGTATCAACTTTTGGGACTCTTTATTGCAAACCAGTGGCTCATGCCTTTTTGGCAATTGTGAATGTGCTTTAAACAAGCACAATATGTGCCTCTTGTCTCGCCATAAAATAAGGACAGAATTGCAAATAAAAGTTCTGATTCTATAGCCGAATATTTTCCCGGTCCTGTCAATATCTTGTTAGATCTTCGTTCCCCCCATTAAATTTTCACAGCACAAATGTTCTTGATTCTTTTTTTCTGTTCCAATTTTTACAGCTCCTGGTTCAATTGGTCAGCATATGAATCTCTAGAGTCCAGACTCCCGGCTATTTCTGATAAGTTGTCTGCCGAAGAGTTTCTTCTGATATTCTTCAATTTAATTCACAGAGTTCAATTAGCTTCTTCACATCAAGAAGAGAGACTGTTACCATAGCCTTATAGCCCACCATAGCAGGCCATACCGGCAAATAAAGGCCCGCTCCAGCCTTTAACTAAGGAGCAGGCCTTTAATGGCCAGGCTATTAGAACATTGGCCCATCACCTGCAATGGGTTTTCTCAAATAAACACATTACAATTCTGCTGCAGCTTGGGCTGCACACTGTGCGCAAGCGCACTGCTCTTTGCCGATGCGTCATTTCATTAATAAGGACACGGTGAAAGTGGGAAAAATACTTTCAGCACTTACCTGAACTATTCGGAATGTCGGGGCCTTCACAATAAAAATATTCCACTTACTCGGCAAGGGAGAGGGGCTTTCTGATGACAGCAATGGGTCACTTTTCTGCACATGTGCATCATATCATCTGAAGCATGTATTTTATATATTAGGAAAAGGCCACCACCGTGTTGATCGTCCTCACAAGCTACAAAGCGCAACAGTTTCACATTCCATAAGGTAAGTGAGGTCCAGCTTGTACAGCAATCAGTGAGGCTTGTAAATTGTCAGCGTCACGCTTTAAGCAGATTAATGTAAGTGCCTGGCAGGAATAGGAAGTAGCGTGGCCTTTTATATTTTACTTTCATTTTAAAGTACAGATGTCTTGAACAAAGGGCTGCCAATATTCTCCGAGATAAATGCCTGCCATTCATACATGTATTAAGTTTTTGCAAAGGCCTGGACATAGGACTTAAATGGAACTTAATATAAAATTGTCTGTCTGTATTTTTAACATGGCTTTTCTCTCTTCGTTTACTTCAGTTATCAGTCAGGTATCATTAGCTCAGCCGTAGCACACATGTTGAAGCGATTTCTTCTTATGTTTACTGTTAAAAATGTGTACTGATAAAGGGAAAGACAAAACAGCTTTATGTAATATACCTAAGTTTAGTACTGGCGGGAACTTAAAAATACAAGCCATGGCAGAAAAATAATGGTCAGTTGGAGTTAGAAATGGGATCTCTGGTTGGCTAAGGCTTGCGCCAAAGCCAGGCAGAGACCACCACTCTAGTCAGGGCGAGGGAGTTACACGCCAAAGATAACCCCTGCTCACCCCTTTGGTAGCTTGGCACGAGCAGTCAGGCTTATCCCGGAGGCCATGTGTAAAGCGTTTGCGCACGCACACAGCAACAACATACCAGGCACACTACAAAAGGAACTCCACACAAGGTTATATATAAAAATAGCCTTTGTATTATCATAAAACACATTAGAATAGTACTCACATAATATACATCGTGCCACCTGGCACGGGGTCATATTTACAAGGGATTATTTACATCTGACAGGGCCAACTGGACCACTGTCAGAACCAGCACAAAGCGAACTTAGTAACTGTAGCACTTATAATAAATGTAGCACACATCATAAACGTACAACCAGTAATCACTGGTAACCACTGTACTCAGCATCAGCATGTAACATAAACCATATTATGCACAGTATCACATTAGGCGCAAAATACCTTATACGCCAACCTCATAAGCCTAAACACATTAGACCATAACCTCACCAGCATAAACATATTACGCATTAGTCCTCACCAGCATACACGCAGTATGCAATAATCTCATTAGCATAAACATCATTAGACATTAGGCCTCACCAGCATACACGCAGTATGCCATAACCCCATAAGCATAAACACATTAGAGACATAAATCATTGTAGAGCATCACATTTCCTAATATCACATAAACAGGGACCCCCCTGGCAAACTGGCCTTCTCAAGGGGCTCAAACGCCCTGTGTCCAGAATGTCAGGGCGCGCTGCCAAGGCAGCGGAAAGTCAAGGGTGCGCACTCTGTGCAGGCCTAAACGTTGCAGCTGGCACTAATTGCTGCGCAGCTGGGAAAGTATGGGGCGCAGGAGTGCATCACACTCCTAACTTCAAACATGTCCCCAAAGAAAGAATAACCTAAAAGGTGCAGCTGCCCACTACTTGCTGGGCAGCTGGGAATCAATAAGAGGCCTGGCACCTCTGTGCCTCCGGTCCCATTCAGGGACTCTGAATTAATTGGGCCCAATTCACTGCAGCTGCCATCGCTGGTGCGGCGCAGCTGTGGCACTTTTCCTGAAGGGGGCCCGGCACCTCTGTGCCCCCTGGCCCCCCCACGTGGCTCTAAACATATGCCACATTGTTGGGGCGGCCCGCTCTCTGGCGGGACCGCCCAGGCACAGACAATGTGCCTCGATCTGCCCCTAAAACTGGAGGGCACAGGCCCTTATGGGCCCTCTAAACACACATATGTCCCCACGTAGGAGCGGCCCTCTGCCATGCGGGGCCGCTCAGAAACTAACCCTCTAGCCTGTGCCTCGATCGGCACCCGCAACGGAGAAGCCACTACTCACCGGGCTCTCCATGCCGTGCTGCTCCGGTCTCCTCTTGGCTTCACCCGGGCCCCCTCCTGGGACCCGGTACTCGGATGTGGAGCCTGCGAGGTTCCAGACTTCTTTGGCGCTTCGGTCGGCGGTACTCTAACGCGGCGGGGGCAGGCACCGACAATGTGCCTCGGGCCCCCTCCGCCTCATCTCCGTAAATGCGGCTGGACACGGGGCTTCCCTCCACGCCGGGGAGCTCCGCTAATGACGGCAGCACTTCTCCTCTCCTGGCTTCACCCGGGCCCCCTCATGGGACCCGGGACTTCTCTATGGAGCCCGCGAGGCTCCGGACGACACTTCCTGCTTCCGGTCGCCGCTCCGCCCAGGCCAGGCAGACGGGCCTGACTTCCTGGTCGCGCTGCGGCGGCCGGCGGCACATTTCCTCGGCGGCGATGGCGGGGTGGGCACCCGCTCATAAATAAAACAAGAAGCGGGTGGGCACCCGCTCCTTAATCCAGCATCACTGCGGGGTGGGCACCCGCAAAATATAAGGTGAATGCGGGGTAGGCTCCCGCTTACGAAAACGGCAACTGCGGGGGAATCACGATGTCGGGATTCCCTCTCAAAGGGGGCAGCAGCTCCGTGCTGCGAGGCCCCACGTAATAAGCCCAGCGCCTATGATGCAGCCCAGCGCTGCAGATGCCAGCTCTTCCTCTCTGCTGGCAAGTTAGGCATGAAGCGCTCCCCTGGCCTTGGGGAATCCAAATATAGCGCTCTGGAGGCGTTAGGAGCCATGGCTCCACAGCAAAAAGTCCTGGAGGTCCTGGAAGAGGAAGGGGGTAATGCTGGGCCCAGGGAGGCCAGCACACAGGGCCCTCCAGCACGGAGGTCAGCCCCCATGGCGGTTCCTCCTGGGCCCCAGCAGCAGCACGCCCCCCCAGTCAGGAACAAGAAGAGAACAACAAACATGGGGTCACAGCCCCTTCTTTTATACACCCTTTTCCTTTGTGTAAAGGTGCAGGGTTTGGGGGAACCAGATACAACTGGTTCAGGAGCACTTTGTGTACATGACTCCTTCTTTCTTTTCACAGGACAGGCCAGGGACATCAGACGCACCACAGGAGGTGGAGCCAGCATTGTACAGGGCAGGCACCATCCTATTCAGAGTCAGGGGATTACTCCTCCCACTACCCTTAGCCCAGGTGTCCTATTCAGCCCAGCGCTGACTCACCCTGCCCCTCCTGGAGCCACACACACCTCCCAGCCCCTGTCACTCACAAAGCCAGACATGCAATTCACATCAGGCAGGCAGGCACAGAGCACACATAAATGCCAACTTCTAAAAGTGGCATTTCTACACCAGCCATAATAAATCTGCGCACACCATTGCGCAGCATTTATTCTCACGAATTCAGACATACTAAACTTGACCACATTGCTCCTCACATAACAGGAATTACCACTGACACACTCATCCTCAATGCATTCCTATGGGAGCGCAGGCCAGTCTCACCACACACGCACACAGCGCGCACGCACTTTACACTGGACCACAGTGCTAAAGTGCCCAGAGACTTAAAACTACTAACATACAAGGCAAAACGTTTAGGGGTGAACCTGCCAAAAAGGGCCAAGTCCAACAGTTGGCAACCCTACTTGAACATTAAGCCTGGAATGAAAGGTCCTCTCCATCCTTATAGGCCCTCACCTGCGGCTTTGGCCTATAACTCAGTTTTAGGGCCTTTAACAATTGGTATAGCCCTTGCAGCGGGCTGTAAGGCTATAAAATGTAAGCAGTAAAGTTGTTTAGTAAATGAGAGCCTTCAAAGTAGATTTGTATTCACCAAAATAATAAAATTCAGAGGCCCAAATTCAGAAAGGTGTCACGGATCACAGTGCAGCAGCCAAAAATGTCTAAAAATAGGTTTTGCATAGGAAGGGTACCCTTCCTGCACAAAATACTATGGCTAGACACACCTTAAAGCTTTTCCTCTTTGCATGTGTGTGCCGCACAGCGCAGCAAGCATGCAAAGTCGGAAATAAGTGAGAAATGAAAACATTTCTCCTTTTTTTTTTTTTTAACGCCTGCTTTCCAGCGGTGTTACTTTTTGCTGCTAAACTCTGTCTACTCATGTTACTAGATAGCGTTTAGCATCAAAAACCATGGGTGGTGGCATGGGAACTCCCATGTAATGCCTCCTTGACACAAAGTAATGCAAAGCAGCATTTTGCACTGCTTTGCGTTACTTTCCCATACAAATCAATGCTAATACCAATTAGCATTGGTTTGTTAATCTCCAAAAAGGTTTAGCTTTGGGCTAGCGTTAAAAAAGTAATGCTAACTCAACGCTAAACCTTTATGAATGTGGGCCATAGTTTTATAAAGCAAACAGTTGCAGCTTGTGAAGTTTGGAACCCTCAGTTGAGAGGGCCTTTACCAGTGAATAGAGATCTCTGCAGCTTCATTATCTTCAATGGAACTCTCAACATTCGAATGCTCTAATTAGTGGTGACTTCTATATGCATAAACTAAGTTCATGAGTGATGAAATCTATAATTTGACACCCAGGGTCTGCTGTTAAGTGTACTTTTCTGTGATTTGTTTCTGTTATAATAAAATTATCAAACTATTTCCCTTTATAGGTTTGACCTGTACAGTGCTTGCACTGTGCTTGTGAAATCTATTGTATTTAATATAAGTCCGCCCTCACTTTTCATTGGTTGGTGTGATTGCCACTTACTTTTCCTCCATTTCTATTGGCTGTAGCATGCTATTTCCTGTTGCTCCTCTGTGTGTTTCTCTTATCAGCCTCCCGTGGCTTAAGTACTGTTTTCATCCGCTTGCTGGGACTTGTTTTTAAGCTTTTGCCTGCACTGTGCTTGCGTTGTGCTTGTGCTGTTAGGAGGCTTAAAAGTTTTCGTTTGCCATCTGATCCAGTGTCTTTCATTTGTTTCTCTTCTTTCTGATTCACTCTGCGCTGTAACTTACATTTCTTACATGAGGCTTGGAACGCTCTCCAAGCTATGCTTTCAGCCCTGAGCCCCGCCCCTGGGATTTGTATGCAGCAGCGTTGCAATACTCTTCTGAAATTACTATTTTGTTTTCATTATTCGTGACTGTTCACAAAGAGTTTTTAGGCAATCACCAGAAAGGTCTACAATCAAACATGATGGAGGCAGACTCACCTTCCTAACAGCAGCAGGCACTCACAAGACTCTCTTCGTGAGTCTCATGCTTGAATGTATACTGCTGACCTATGCACTCCAGTGCTAGTCGCCATGAGGCTTTCGGAAGTAGAAGGGCCCTTCTGCCCACCTGGCCTAGCCAGCTCAATCCTGCCATGCTTCAACGGTAAGTGCTTTACTTATTTCCCACTAAACTTGTTAACAGAGACATTTGCATTTTAATTCTCTCTGGAGGTGAGGAAAATAGTTTCCGAAAGTAAACTGTGCTCCGAGAACATCCAGTTCTGCTGGAGGCCACAGAATATCAAAAGTTCCTAAGACTTGTGAAAAGGGATTCAAGATATTTCTACTTTTAGGTACCACCTAAATAGTCTTTTCTGTATGCATCCACCTTTCCAAGACTGCAGTCCGTCCGCCCTCCCCTGCTGGCTGTGCTTTTCTTGACTCTCTTACCCAGCATCCGTTGTCTTGTCCAAAACACCCTCCCCCACCCCACTTGTGTTACATGTGGCCTCTCCAACTGCCTGTTTTCCTTGTGCCCTCCTGCCCCTGTTAATCCCCTTTCACCAAATCCGTTCCCCACTCCTCCATTGTGTTGCTTGCCTGTCCAGCTTCACCCCCATCATTCACTGTCCACCAAAAAAGTACTACACCCAATGGCCCTTTAGTCCACTAGAAAGATTTGAGAGAATGGTGCTGTTTCTCTAACATCTCCTTTTCAAGGTAAGAGACTTGTCTGCGGTTGAAAACGGCATGCAGCCCACTTAAATAATGCTTAGTGTTCATTCTTTTTCCTTTGTGTAAGGACATTGAACAAAACAGTTTACACGTGTGGAAATACGATTAAAGGTGTCCTGCACGCAGTGTTGATCTCCAGATCGCCTTGGAAAGCCATTCATTGTCTGTGGCCAATTTGAATCTCTGTGGCATGAGATCACTTACAGCTGCTCCGTTTCCGTGTAAACAAGCTTGTTGTTCGTCATTTCTTGGCATTGAGCTTACACAAGAGCTCTATAAAGTAATCAAAGCAAGCCCAGAAAATGGAGCAACAGAGCTCTCTATATAGCGCTTCATAATCCCACCTGTTCCGTGGAAGGAACATACATTTATATTACAACCAGAAGACTGAGTTTGAGCGATGTGCATTGTGGTTTGAACAATAAAAGTGTACTGAAAACATGCATTTAAATACTGTGGAAACCTCTATGGTGCTTGTAAAATGAATTGAACAAAATATTCAATTATGACAACCAGTATTTTTTTTCTTTATTGCTGATGTATTTACCCTTTACCTAATCTCCCCACTTTATAGTACCACCAGTAACAGCACAATATGTTGCCTTTCTCAATAAACAAGTCATAACACTTTAACAAAGTTTAAGTAACTTATATTGCACAACTACTCACCAAGCTACAACTTACAACAAAAAACAGCTTATTATTAATCGCATACACGAAACCTATTACATTTACCAATGCTTGTTGCAAGCTGTGGTTTATGCTTGTACACAGGACCCCGCTAAGCTCAATTGTATGTTTTATACTTTGGAAAGCCCAACACAATTTCATTGGGAAAAAAGTGGCAACTTAAGAGAGCATAATAGTTGTCTACATGTCTTTAATAAAATCAGGACTTTCCTTCACTATTTTAGCTAGGACAATTTGCAGTTTTAGATCATTGCATGTTAAATGAGTTTCAAAAGGTTCTGTTTTTCAGAATTTTCTTTTGTTACATGCAGTGTTTGCTTTTTTATTGTACCAATTCGTCAAAGGTTTGTTTTGTGAAGAGCTTTTGCTAGAAGCGCTCTAGTCATTTCCAAACAATAAACAAATGTATTAAATATTTTTAAAACCTCATTCTCTGGTCGTGTAATTGCTAAAACCTACTCGAAATGTATCCCTTAACATTTTTAATTTGTTTTATCTGTCTGATGCGTATAATGAACGTATAATGAACGCAAGAGATACACGGAAAACAATACAAACGAAAACCATGGGGAATGTGCTTCTGTTGGCACATGCTATAAAAAGAGAGCACTTTATTTTTGCTTTTATATCACGTTGGCAGTAAAATGTAGGCATTTTGAACAGTCTGACAAATATGAGCGCCTCTAACAGAACAGCCTCTTCCTCTTCAGTGCAATAACGCGCCAAACAACATACTTTGATTATTTCTTCGGTTGTTTACTCATTCACAGTCCCAATAAAGCAGTTTTATGTTGTGCTGCACTTTAAGCAAGCCGATGCCGCTTTCTGTAAAGAGGCCTGTAACACAAAGGCTATGAAAGAAAGATATCATTTTTAAGGCTGTTTCATGGCACAGTTGTTGCATTGCTGTGATTAAAGAAGACATAACAAGGTACATTAGCGACATCATCCTATGGCGAAGCTAAAGCAAGCTATTAATGTGCTCTTTCGAGACCCGTATTCTGCTACTGCATGTTAAACCAAGTGTTTTGAGATTTGCTCCATTTGCCTTAGAATCATACATCTGTTGCCTCGATTTACCTCTGGAAAAAAGCGTTCCCAGCTGAGCCTTGGATGTTCCATGCTACCTTAGCTGTGGCAGACATCCAAGGACACAGAGCCTCAGGTGTGCAAGCCCTGATACAACCCTAAGCTGGTTCAATGGAAAAGTGTGCAGCTCTGAATGCTATTCACCCATGCCAGAGCACACTCTGAGGTTGTACACAAAGTTAAATCAAATGACTGTTTCCATAAATTAAGCATCACGGCGTCCATGATTTTTATTTGAAACTTTTTTTTATTATTGAAGAAGACAATACACAATATATCAGAAAACCTATTTAGAAGTTAGGGTTTGCCAGACGTCTTGCACCTATCTGAAGTATACCTGGCCATATTTATTTCTTGAATAATCCCCTGATAATGAAAAGAGAAGAGAGAGAGAAAGCCAAAAGGGAGAAGAGAAACAAGAAAAATCAAGTACACATATCCTGTGATGATTAATGGTCTTTGCAATTGATACATGGGGTTTTTGGGCAGTTTGTAAAAGTAGTGTTCAGCTTTGTTAGACATTTAATTGTTTTATTTAGGACTGACTTCACCCATCTGTCTTTTATAAATAGTGAGAAAATGCAAATAAAAACAAAACACAACTACAGAATAAACCGGAAAAGCTGTTTAGTAGAAAGGTAATTCAAGGCCAATATGTGGTATTAATATTCAACACAAAACTTGACCCCTGAATATACATTATAGACCCATATTAAAAGCGAATTACGCAAAATTAAACCAAATTTAACTAAAGGGGTTTCACTTGAAAGCAGAATTTTTCGAACAGGATCAGGCAGTAAATGTAGCTATTAAGACAGTGCTACGTGCAAGCATATGGTTCTGTTTACAGTCAAATGCATGCCTTCATTGAACCATGCCTGCAGCACGTGATTTATGATTAGGAAAAATCCATATATATCAGTGTAAGTTCTGAAGCGTCTATAAATCCTTTTAGCCAAGGAATATCTGGGATCCCTGGAAAATCATAAGTCCTTCATAGTGTAATGGAGTGGAAATCCAAAGGCTGCAAACTAAGGTCCCTTCGAAAGGACCCATCTGTGCATTAGCAAACTGTGTGGTTTTGATTAGCCCTTTCCTTTTCAAATGAAAATTATAGAACTTTCTTTTAAATTAATTAGTCACAATGACTTCAGTAAGGAGCATTTCAATATTACTCTAGCATTGAACATCATTTAAAGAAAATTCCAGAGCCACAAGTAAGGCTCGCTGACAAGGCCATTACTGAGTTTCACAGGCTGAACTAATGAAGTATTGTGTTTGTTTTTCTTATTTGAGACTATGGGCCTGATTCACAAAGGAAAACTTACATTTTTGTGTAAGTTTACTCTTGTTTTGGTATTCACAAACTTCGAGTTAATATTAATTTTACGTCTGTGGGGATTTCTTTTTATGTGCTGAGTTCTATGCCCTGGCTGCAGAGTCTCTGCAGTCGTAAACTGGAACAGTATTTTAATTATCTTGAGGGTATGGGCACTATTCATCTACAAGAAAGCGAAGGACCCCAAAGTGACACTGAGAGTATGTCCACGTGCTCAGAGTGCTGGCGATGATGGTTGCAAAGGTAGTGCAAGAATGGCACAAGAGTGTTTCTCACTGCCACATGTTAAGCATGCAAAGGGCTGTGTGATTCTGCATATTTGCTCTGATGAATGAGGGCAGAGGATGTTGACTTCTTGTGGGGAGCTTCATGTTTATGGAAACATTAGTGGCCATCAATAGTCAAAGTAGGACCAGGCGTTTAGCACATTTCCCTCGGTGATGATTATCATTAAACACTCTATTTGCACCTTGTTACCCCCAACAAAATCATCTGCTGATGTTTTCATTATTACGCTCAAGGTTTTTTTTCCCTTTCTTTCTGTATATACATTTTTGTTCATCTTTAACAATACACACCCACAAGATATATCTAAATTCAATGATAACATCTCAGATGTCTTTGGACAGAGCCTATAGCAAAAAGTACTATGTCATCAGGATGATGTAACTCATGAAAACCTCTATGTGCTCCATCAACACAATAATGAAGATAAAACTAGATGAAGGTCCTACATTGTCTGCAAAATTCAGTAAACAAAAACACTGAACTCAAACAAACCAAGCAAACCTATTCACGTTACAGCATTATAGTTAGCATAAAACAGCCTAACATCTTCGGCCAAATACCATTGTCATAGTGATGAACTACACCATGAACATTACTTGCTGGGCTGCTTTTCAAAACACTCAGTGAAGCAAACTTCCTTCTGGTTGGCAGCTTGCGACGATTAAGTATGCATGGGAGAGGGTAGGAATAGCAACCAGTTGTGTTGCCCATAAAAATATTTAAATGGAATTATACAGTCCTCATAGCTGCTCTATTGTCTTCTGTTCTCTAAACTGTGAAATCTAAAACCTCTTGGTTCAGAACTCAGACTTTAACCTTCTCTGCATCCTTACAGCCATAAGACCCTAAGAACTCCAGGGCATAACCAAACATACCCTGAGTGAGAACATACATATTTTTATCAGTTTGTTTAACATAGTAGCATGCATGGAAAACAGAATTTCCTTGCAAAAGAACATCGTGCTTGGTCTAGTAGTGACCTCACCACGGCATTCAATTTAGACAGTACAGACTTCCAGAAAATTTGAGCAGAGTGACATGACCAAATACATTACTGAAAAAATTAACATGACTTCCAATAACCAGTATACCTCTCCGATTGTGATTTTTCAGGAATCAAACTAGAGAAAGGGAAGATAAGCTAATATCTTCCCATAAAGTACCATTAAAAATGACATTCCCAGTATTCATGATATGCTGAGTATTCCCAGAGGAACTTCCAAATAAGGAGTTATGGATTAACTTTGATCTGTTGGATGCTACTTCAGATGAATCTTAGGATACTTCTATTGAAAGAATTCTGGGTTGTCATTCCAGACCTGAAAGGGGAATTTGCAATTCCAGCCTCCCAACATTGGAGATACATTCAGTTGTCCCATCCCGATCACATGCCCTGGGGAATGTGCATACTGACCTTCCTAGCTCGCCTATTACTCAATATATCTTACTTGGAGAAACGTTAGGGTGACTATCTCGGGATTATCTGTAACATTGATAGACTTCTGTTTCTCTGTTCCCACATCCATAGCATTGAGTATCTAGATGGAAACTCATCTTAAGTCACAACTACTGGATGATGACTGGGACACTCTACTGGTGGATTATAATAAAGGAATACGGAAAGCATGCCTTAAGTATAGTTTTTTAAAGATCCTGCACCATTGGCACTGGTCCCCAGTAAGGTTACACAGTGCCCACCTTGCTGTGGATTCATCCTGTTGGAGATGTGGTTTACCGGACTGCGATATAGTTCATATATTATGGTAATGTGACCGTCTGAAGGCCTTCTTGATGCTGGTTTGGGAACATTTGAGAAGGGCCCTCAGTGTGGACAGACCTTTGGCAGCCTGGTTGGTGCTAGTACATGATAACATCCAACCTCCGTTCAGAGAACCAGCATGTTTGTAGATGGCTATCCACTGCTCTAGGTGGTGCTAAATTGTATTGGTGAAACTGCTCCTTTGGAAGTCAACTCTAATATCCACACTGCAGACCTGGTTAGACAACATGTATGATATGGCATGCTTTGAGCATCTTATTTATAAGTTAAATGACAAATTGCAGATATTTTGAGAGAAACCTTTTGAGGTTTCCCAGCCTTCGACCCCTATTGCTGGATGTGTTGGAAGATGTGGTTTGATTGCCATCTTATCTCATTTCTTCCCATATGGGTGTTAACCAATTTCATCTTGACTCCTCACTGCAGGTGCATGTTTTCCTTTTCCTTCTCCTTTCCTTCCTTGTTGGTTGTGTTAATCTTTTTCTTAATTTCATTTGGTTTTAGTTATCAATTATTATTTGCTTTAAAGAAGATATGGTATACAGTTGGACTTTGGATTACCATTTAATTCTCTTGATTTTCTCGCCCTTCATGGTGACTGTTTTTTTAAATTTGTATTGTACAACTCTTGTTACAGTAATAAGAAAATCTTAATGAAGAATTGAAATATCAGAAAGAATGCTGGGCTTCTCCATCCCTGTCACTCTTGGCCTTTGACATACTTGTCTAGTACATTAGCAGATATCTCTTAATTTTTACACATGAATGGGTCATCTTGTCAGTACATAACATTGAGTAGGCCTTTCCACCCCAACCATTTGTTGCCGTTTTTCCACTTCATTCTCTGACAGTCCATTTTCTACTCTTGACATTTTTGATAAGGGTAGGCCACTTGTCACGTCAACACTTTTAACTTATAAATTAAAAGGGTTGAGGCGTAGGCTCCTGGCCATGTGAATCTCAATAAAAGGTGATCTTTTGTCATTAAATAAAACCTTCACAGGACAAAATTCAACGTCAAAACCATAAAGGTTTATTCGAATTTAAGAATCATTAGAGAAGGCAAATAGTAGTTAGTTAGTGAGATTCAAATCAACATTAAAAATGCATTAAAAAATTCCAATTGTGAGATATAATACCATAAGGTCCCACGTCAAAGGAAGAAAATAGCCAAAACAAAAGTATAGTTGATCAAAAGGACTAGCATAAATTTGATCAATTCAAGAGTCTCGAAAATCTGAGTATAAATGAAATAGACTGATTAAAGCAGAGTCTGCACTATTCAAAGACAAGAAAATATCTACGTATAAATCAGCAGGCAGACAAATGTTGAGTTTACATTTGTGAAAGTGAGAAAAAAGTCTGGCATTTTTCCCCCAAAAAGCATATTTTATAGGTTTCAGGCAGTGAAAGATACACTCTTTACCTGGTGAGGTCTGACACAATAGGGTTGTGCTAACACTGTTTAAATCACCGAAGCAAATAGTAAAACAAGAAAATGAGACACAACAATTAAGAAACATTTAGGAATACCTACTTTCAGGCATAATAGTAATACGGCCTACATAAGATTTGAAAAAAATAATATGCACATTTATGCCACAAGTTAAAACAATGCACAGTACAACTATTTAAATCAAACCCCTGGCAAAAACCTTGAATATTTTGCAACTATAGGAATATTCAGCATATGCTTCCTTTTGAAGAACACAAGTTAATACATTTCAGCTCAACTAATAAACAACACCACATAATGCATTCTCTTTTACTTATCTTCTGCAAAGGAGAAAAACAGAAGAGAAAAAGCATTTAGAAAGCTAATTCATGTAATTTAAACGCCACACATTTTTTTCTGTCTCTGTAAATCGAATGCAATTGGAGGCTGACTTTGGCCTAGTCTCTGACAGAGGCCTAGTTATGCTAACTTAAACACTTTTAAAACAAGCATTATTTTCTATTTATTTAAAAATGCTCTGACAGGCATGTGCACTAATCCATGCAGGTGATCCTGTTACTCTGCCACTCATGATATCCAACTTCTGTGCTCTAGCAGTTCACATTCATGCGAACTTAGTCAAGTACAATTTGTTAATATCAAGGGCCCAATACTCAAGACTGTCCAAAGGAAAAGGAGGAACAGAAACCTAGACAGTTGCCCGATAGATCCCGGTCAACTAATACTTTGTACATTGCACCTACAGGCAGTGATGTACCAATTTGCGAAGATGTTGTTCAGGTGCTGAAGGTTTGAGCTTTCGGGAGGATGCCTGGACAAACTCTTCAGTCATAGAACATCAGAGAGCAATTAATGTGAAGAGTGCATTTCTCAGGTGAAACTGAATGCTGATTGATGGAGAGCAGCAGGTAAAATAACCTGGGTAGAGGTGGAAAAAGACCTATAATTCAGGCACGGGAATGAACTGGGATTTTTCTTTCCAAAACAAAGACACAGGGGGATATTCTCAAGAACGTGCGATAATCATCGCCAAAAAAGGCTAACGCACGTTTTCATATCACCGTGTATCGCGGGAAAATAACTCTGTGTTAACGTCGTATTCTCAACACGGCGGTAACATCTGATAGTCTCCCAAGAACGCGTCAAATGTCCGCGATAACATTACCAGGACGGCGATAAAAATCCAAACCCGAACGCGAAAAAAGTCGCGATGGGCCCAACCGCAATACAAAAATCATCGATAAGCAGCGCCAGGCCTGCAATTCACACATGTCAGGCGGGAAAAGTCACTACAAAAGGAGAAAAAAAAAACACAAACAAAAACAAAACAACTGCGAAGCACAATGGAGGTAGCCGGAGCAGGAACAGAGGACGAGCAGAACCCCACAAGCCCCCCGGAGGCCCAGGCCGGGACCTCGTGGTCAGGGAAGGGCAAGGACAGGAAGAAGAGGAAGACGCGGTTCAGTCCACAGGAAAACAGGATCCTGATAACGAAGGTGATGAAATACCATCAACAACTGTTTGTCACCTCCAATGTGTCATTGGTGACAAAAAATGGAATATGGCAGTCCATCGTGGCCAAGGTGAATGCAATGGGAGTGCTGAGGAGGACAATGGAAGAGGTCAAGAGGCGCTGGAATGATGTGAAGCGCAAAACCAAGCAGAAACTCGGCAACAACCAGAAGGCATCAATGCACACTGGAGGTGGGAGTCCAGCGCCACAGGAGGAGCTGGAGGAAATGGTGTCCACAGTCATCAGTGTGGAGACGGTGGCAGGAGTTGGGGGACCGGACACTGCTCAACATGACCTGACACAACAGCAACAGGGTGAGTAACGACCAGGGACTGGGGGACGGGGGAGATGGGCACAATGGCACACATGCACAATTAAGTATAGCACAGTGCACACCCACAATGACTCTGGATCATGTCCCTGATCCCCTTGGCTCACTGCAGCACATCTAGAAACAGCAAGTAGGCCCCCGTCGACTATGTGCCCAGAGGGGACCCTCCCCACACATCACTAATCTCACAACAAACCCATGCACAAGTACAAACACACATCTGTGATGTTGTCGAAATGTCCACTGTCCCGCATCAAATAGGCAGCTCCTCCCAAACAGTCACAATGTACATTGCCATGCAGTTTGTATGTAAACCTGTACAATGCGTCAACATACATGTGATAACAATGTTAAACTGAATCTCCCCTTTACATTGCAGAGGGTGAATCAACACCCCCTGCAGAGCAGATGGTACACCTCTTCACTGATGATGAAGAGGACCTCCCCTCCATCGACACCGACGCCCTCCAACGGCTCATGGACAGCTTCGGCACCCCACCTCCAGGAGCAGGGCAGCCCAGCTGCATCGAGGAAACCCCACCCCCTGCACAGACCACACAGCAGGAAGCACCCACCACCACGGCTGTCTCCCAGGACCCCCACGAACAACACATGGCCTGCCAACGCCGTGTGTTAGGTCCCAGGAGAAGATGGCTGATCCGGTGCGGGTGGGGTTCGACCTCATGGCAGCCAAACTCGATGCCATACGTGGGTGTCTAAGTCACATCAGGGACCACTTACAGTCCTTAACGGACACCCACAGTCCGCTCCATGCTCTCCAACGAACCATGGATGACATCGCTGGAGTCCTGACTCAGAGACAAGGACAACTGTCTAGTCAGAGTGGCTCCAGCGGTGTCATCCGGGAGTTGGTACACATGCGTTGGACCATGGAGAACATGGAGCGGGTGCAGGTGGAAAGAATGGCTGCCACGGCTGCACATCAGCGTGATGTAGCTGAGATCTACCATGCCCTGCAGATCCTCGTCATGGCATTGCTGCCACAAGGCCTGGCGCAGATGAATTCTGCTGCTGCTTCGACATCCACATCTCCGCCCCCTGATGGGTCAGTGCCTCACAGTGTGGCAGCCAATCCACCTCCGGCCCCTGATGTGTCAGTGCCACACAGTGGGGCAGCCAATCCACCTCCGGCCCCTGATGTGTCAGTGCCACACAGTGCTGCAGAGAAAACACCACCACCCACATGTGAGGCACATGAGACATCAGAGGACGAAGATGCGGATGAATCTGCCTTACTGGTAGTAAGGAAGCGGTAGTATTCTTCTCCGCCATATGGCCTGTTTATGCTTGGTTCTGCCCTCTGCATCATCACCTTCCACTGTCCCCCGATGCACTCTGCGACACTCACCTTGGACCTCGACATGGACTGCATATTCTGTTTGGTCACCAATGACACAGCTATCAGACTGCGGACTGAACTCTTACTCTTCCGATGTACTTGTCATTCCTTGAGGGACTCTGGCTGGCCCTCCACGGGCCAACAATGTAAAGTGGGGTTTGCATGGCCCTGTACTGCTCCAGCCACAACACTCCACTGAATGTGCATTAAACAATCAAATTCACAGGGATGTGTCATGTCTATGATCATTCAAGTATGGAAGTATGGATGAATGTAGGGTCAGTGATTCCCCCTTACGTCCATGTTGCACATGTTGTGGGACTTGAGTCACAGGGTGCAACATTACCGATTGTGGGCCGGGTTGCGCTGACACCACATCAGAGACACACGCATTAGTTACCTTCTTGTCCAGCCCAGAACGGAACAACGCCCAGAGCGCAGGGGTCATCGTTCACACCCCTACGCTGGACTGGCATACGCCAGGCCAGCCCACTCCGCTTACGCTTACAGGGGGGGGGGACAACGCTACATGTCCCAGGTCTTCCCTGTAGTAATCTACTGATCACAGGTCTAGTTGTCAGCATGCCACAGCCACTCCCTGAGGGCTGGTTCACACCCACACCACACCCATCCAGCACAGGCGTCACAGGACATGTGACCCTGCCAATGAAAGGGTCCGGGCGCACGTACCCGAGGCCATTTCCACTATCTAGCTGAGTGTGTCCCTGTGGTCAATATTTATGCATGAGGGCCTAGGGCCCTACCACATCACATTCCCCACTGCCGGAGGTGACATGATGGCGTCCGCACCACGAGACTCAATCATAAAGGGCCCATGACTTGAGGTGCACAGAGTTGGTGGCATCCAAGGCACTTTGGCCGGCACGGGCCTACCACCACGTGGCGATGACTTGAGGTGCACAGAGTTGGTGGCATCCGTGGCACTTTGGCCGGCACGGGCCTACTGCCACGGGATAGTGACTTGCGGCGCACTGAGTTAGTGGCACCAGAGCTGGTGTGCAGCCTGTGATGATGCGTAGGCCTCGATACGCCGTCCTGCCAATCAAGATTCGATTTGAATTGTGATCCCAGCTGGACCGGAGTGTACGCCGAGGGCAGCAGGCTGCACAGACATGACTCTGCGGCGCGGTGCTGCAGGGTGCACTGTGGGCCTGTGGGGCGGAATCCAGCGATCGGCTGAGGAGGTTGCACCGGCACGTGGTGGGCCCTCCTGGAGACACGCCGGTGGCGGCAGGTGAGCATTGAGGCCTGGGTGTGCAGGGGCGGGCACTCATGACTGGTTGGGGGACTGGTCTGGGGACCAGGGCTGGGGTGCAGCAGGCGCACAGGATCTCGTAGGCACCACCGGTCACGGCGGCGCCCTCGTGGCTGGGTGGGGGGAGTGAAGGTGCAGGGGTATCAAGCTGATACAAACCGTGATGCTTACAGGTATGAGTAATCCTGCATCATGAGACCGTAACAGAAGTTAGTGTGACCGTAACCTTCCTTTTATATCCTACGTAGGTTACGACCACACGTACTTCTGTTACGGTCTTTTTGTGCAGGATTTGTCTTTCCTGTGAGCATTCCAGTTTGTCCAAGTGCTATACACTGTACCAGATTAGGTTTGTGACTATACGGACGCTTGACCATTGTCACCATTTGTCCAACAGGTTTCTGGATACTGACTTCCGGAGTATGGAATGATATTGGGGAGTTCCCGCAGCAAATACAGTTACATGAATCCACACGTTGCCCTGATGAAGTTCCCCGTTGGGCGTTGGCTGTGCTTTTCGTATAGTTTTTTGGTGTATTTGTAATAAAGGACTGTTTTTACACTACTGTTGACTACTGGACTTCATGACCGTGTGCACCCCCATTTCAGTTACTACAGTATTGGGTCTGGGGCACAGTGGCGTCTGGCAATGGCTGGCATTGGGGTTGGTTGTGCAGGAACACTACGAATTGGAACTGTTGTGTGGTGCGGATACAGGGGCCCGTCGTTGCTATTGTGGACATGCATCCATGACATGGGTGAGGAAGTTTGATAGGGCTGGCCGTGAGACTCCTCCAACTCTGGCAGTTGTTGTTTGGGAGGTACCAGGGGCCAACAGGTGCAGCACAGCCAGCAGCTTTGTCTGCGGAGGGATGTTGGTTGTCCGCTGTGTTGGTACCGTCAGCCTGTGGGCAATGTTGGTCAGGATGCGGAGGATGGTTGTCCTTTTGTGCCTGTAGTGGGCAATGACTTCCTCTGGCGTTGAGTCTCTGAGGCTGGTGCGTTTTGGGAACGTCCGTTGTCCTGTTCTGTGCTGCCTCGGTGGTAGTCGGTGGGGTGGTCCGGGGGGGGCTGGGGGTGGTGGCAGTGGGTGTTGTGGCCCTCTCGGGTCTCCGAGCTGCACAATCAGTGTCTCCATGACATGTGTTGGTCTTCAGGTGTGGCTCTGGGCTGGGCTCCCTTTCATACTGCAGGTAGTCGCCCTGCTTAACACCAGTAAAAGGCAGGTGTTAAATCCCTGCTGGTAACGTGCCTTATCGCCTGTTTTTGGGTCGCATTGCAGATCTGGCTGGTCGTTGAGAATATCGCGAAGTGGTGTTTTCATGTGTTTTTGCACGGGAACGCCTACTCTGCATATCATTAGCGTTAGTTGTCTCTCTCATCCGTGGCGATGTTTTTTGCGGCAGCTATCGCTGGAAAACTGGCGATATGGGATGTTTGCACCAGCTTGAGAATGGGGCGATAATTCTTTCACCTCTTTTGCTGCGCTAAAGTGCCGATAACTCGGAGATAAGTCCTTGAGAATATGCCCCACAGTTTTCTGCAATATTGTCAGGATATGGTCATTACAAAGTTCGGGCTCTCCCCTAGAGGCACTTCAATTATCCCAGCTGAGAGCGATTTGAACATAAGTATTCTTCACATCTAGAAAGTGAAGCTGCTTGCCAGTGTAATAGACCACCTACAAATTTAGGAATTTCAAATTTTGTCCAGTAAATGACCCATCAACTACTAACAAATGAAAATGTGGTTTGGTCTCATTCCCAGAGGAAAAGGTTTTTGTATTACTTGTTTGTATTATTTTTCTCTTATTGAGTTAGCTTTTCAAGAAGTTGTACATAAAGTGACCAGGTATTCTGTTTTGTTTCTCAACAATATTGTATGCCATTGGTCTCCAAAAATAAATGCCTGTTGGTTAATTGTGAGAAGTGACCAAACGTGTTTGATAAGTTAATTGGGTCCAGCATTCATTTTTTGCAGATAGACACAAGGGCATGTATGTAGCGCTCCCAACATATCTTATATATCAGGGTCAGTTACGAGTTGTACTGTAACAGTGGCATGGTAAATCTGCCCTTACCGTGCAAATGTAAGTTATTAGCCCAAAAATGGGAATAACGCATGGGATGAGAATTACCATAATGGTTTCCCTATGTTTTCCTGAATTCGAAAGCATGCCAAAACCAGGCACATTCCACCTGTTTTGGCAGGTAAAACTGTGCCTGGGCGTTAACTATGAGTGCAGTAAAATCTACTCCACTGCATAGTACTTGAAAACTGTAACACCACCCAGTGTCAAACATTCATAGGGTGGGCAGGTAACTGGTGTGGTTGGTAGGGTGACTCAGTTCCACTTGAAAGGTGATGAACAACATAGGGAATCTACAGTTAGCATTTATATGCATAGTATAGACTCTCACATAACCACAAGATCCTTCCAGAAAACTCCAAGTTTATGCCTTGAAACAATGATGCCAGCATTGTGCATTTATACCAGTGTTGTGAAGAAACATTCCTGCAAAGAAACATTGGTCGGATTTGACTTAAAGCAAATTGTAGATATTTTCATAATGAAGCAGTTGCTCAGAAGAAAAACACTTCCTTAAGCCTATTTAACTCCTATCAAATTGTAATTCTGTTCTGGCCTACTTAACTTGTAATTGGTTAATAGAGTTGAATTGAAACAATTCCTATCCAGCGCCTTGAGATCCTCACGGGTGAGTAGTTGCACTTTACCAACCCTTGATTGATTGATTGATTGATTTACTTCTTGTTTACTAGTATCTCGTTTTGTTCGAGCTACTTCTTTGTTGTGCCTTTGAGATCGGCATGTTTCTACCTGTTTCATGCTATAAAGAGTCTTCATCAGGACATACAATTGACCATAGTGCAGTAAGTCAAAATGTTTAGCATTTTTGAAAGACACAAAACTGGCTCCCTGACAGTTTTGATGAAAAAGGGTTTAATTGATTTGAGAAATTATTTCTTCTGCCTATGGTATGGCTTGGCTTTTCACAGGATCTTCAGTCACTGTAACAGGACTGGTGAGCATGCTGGATTGGACAATATTGAGATGACTTGACATAGAACGGCTAGTGAAATAATTCCGCTTTCTCCAGCAAACCAAATGGTCTTTAGGTGAAGACCTGTTTATGATAACCTATGCCTTTTTGAGGGCTACAGAGACATATGTTTCCTTACCTAAGTCCTTCAGAAAGGAGTTTCCACAAAGAACACAATTTGCCTTGGGACCAGTGTCAAGGTGAGCCATTACAAGAAATGTAAGGCATAACTTTGGTTAGGCCTAGACAGTGAACTCTGATCTGTTTGCGGAGTTTTCCGCACTCCTGGGAGCACGCAGAGTTGCGAAAAACTCCACACTGTGAAGCGGAGTGGAGTTTTTTCCTCGCTCACGCTTGCCAATGTTAAGTTAGACAACGCTATACCACCTCCCAGTGAGATTTCTCAATGCAGGTGGTCGCGGATGGTCGCAACCGCTCGCGTTGAGAAATCTTCCGCTCGTGTTGAGGAAGCTGCCACTCGAGTAGAACATCAACTTGGGCAACAGAAAGAAGCAGCACCCTCTTTTGCTGTGCATGGTGGCATTCACACTGATTTTCCAGGGCAGAACAAACACCCGGCGCTAAAAATCAGCGCAAACGGTGTGACCTAATGCACTCCGCCGCTTGTGGAACTCCGCATAGCACGGCGGAGTTTTTGGGTCACTTTGCGGATTTCCGCGTACTGGAACTCCGCGAACTATGCCGAGGCCTAGCTTTCGTCGAACACTTTGGTAGACCACAACTGCTATATTGATGTTTTCCACAAGGCAAACACCTGCATAGACCATATCAAGTGAGACCAGCCCCTGTGGAGAGGAACATAAATTGAAAACCTTTGAGCATAGCTTCCTTGACCATCGTAAAAATCTTAGCAAGGGACCCACTGAGGTTAAGAGTTTCCCTGCCAAACTTTGCAAGATCTTTCTATGTCCTCATGGGAATCTCTGCCTGAGCTTAACAGGCAGTCCTACATAAAAGCCCAAATATCAAGGACAAAGCAAGCTTTATTTTCAATGGCAGTAGAAGAGCTCTCCTCCCTGAGGACACTTCACAAGAGTCTGTCAAAGGGTTGGTGATCATTGCCTTATCCATGCCATTTACATGTTAAAGCGATAGCCATGCACACGCCCTCGGATGTTGAGTACCATTGGGATAAAACATAAGCTGTTTCTGTAAGTCACTTGGGTGGGGTAGATTGCTTCTAGCCCCAGAGGGTACATATCTCCACAGGGAGAATTATTATCTTCTTCAGAATAGTTGGGGAGTATTTAATTATAAACAAAATAGCAGATTGCTTTATTGCCAAGGCTGTGGATCCACAACAAATCAATGACGCTATTTTTCCGCCGGAATCCATAGTGTCATTAAAGCAACTGAACAATCAAAGTCAATGGCCTTGAATTTAGCCAGAATATAAATTCCAAAATATCATCTGAGCTTTAGCGTTAGACATAGGGAAATTTGGATGATAGGAAGACGGAGAATGCCTTTCCCCTTTTTGAAGATGGGGACAACTACTGCTTCCATCCAAGATGGAACACGTTTCCCTTTATAGCAGCCCCAAAAATATTTCTTAAAATTGGAGCCCAACAGACAATATTATCTTTATAAAAATCCAATGGCACTCTATCAGGTCCGGGGGCCTTACCCGAGGGGCTCTGATTAATAGCGGCAGCTACATCCTTGACTTCAATGGTTTTTGCAAAATTTGGAGTACATCTCAAAAGTACAGCCTACAGTTTCCCTATTTTCTAGGGTAATATCCCTATTTTCTGGGATCAAAATATTAGTAAAATGGTTCACCCACGCTTGAACAGATATAACAGTGTCCAGCGAGGGCTACTCATATCCAGACAAAAATGGTTGATTAACAACCTTTCAGAAGGCAGCACTGTCTTTCCGTTTAGCTGCCTTTTCTAACTCCTCCCATGCTGCCTTTCTGAGCTCGATTTTCCTGGCCTTGAAAGTATCTTTATTAAACCTTCTTGTACACATGATATCTTCCTTGGAGAGCAGAATTCTGGACAGTGCAAATTGTAACTTTTTATCAGCACATGCACAAGCATGATTAAACCAACCTTGTGATGGTGGCTTTTTAGAAACTTTATTTAGAGTAAGCCCCTTGACCATAGAAGTACATAGGGCACCAAAGGCTGCTAAAATATTCTCCAGGGATTCATCAAAGGGGGTCAATAATATGATTGCTTAGCTGTTATCTTTAATAAGCTTATACAAAAGGCCTCCCTGGCTATACTGTCCCGTAAATCAAGGACCAGAATAAGTGGAATATGGTCACTTATACAGGAGATTGTGACATTAAATTCCACAGTGATACAGTTAGATCTGAGGACAATATAATAAAATTAATCTCACTGCCAATGTTGGACCCATTATAGGTAGGGAAAATGGGTGCCACATCTGCCTAAATTCTTTGGCAAATGGCAAGTTTTTGTTATTAAAACCCTATTCAAGGCTTCCCCATAGAGGGCATGCTGAAAGTGTAGAACACCTGTCGGCTCCTACACTTTTGTTCCACAGATTGATGATTCACTATTAAACCCCCCTGGCCAAACTATTAGTGTCTCCTTTGTGTAGCTGTCTTGAAATTTCATCAACCTGTCATCAAGATCATCATTTACAGTGGTGACACGTGTGTCAAACATATTATTTTAAAAGTTAACCAAACTAGCATCAAAAGAGTAGAGAATCTGCAAGAGCACCAACTGAAAACACGGCGTAAAATAAATTATTCTGGTAGAAAGCCCAGTTAGTTTTACAGAGTGTAAAATGGCTAAGCCCCCCTTAGCTGTTCCTGCATGAAATGGGATGGCTGCACTGCATAGAGTATGAAAACCATTTACACAGAAATCCTCAATGAACCATGGGGTATATGTACAAGAACTGCAGCTAACTAGCGCTAGCGTTAGTAGGCGGCAGTTTTCTTAACATGGCCTATCACCAAAAACTATCGCCCTATTAGCGATGTATTTACAATACCTCACCACATGGTGATAGTAACAGCTAGCCGCGGTGAAAACTGCAGCTTTACACTAGCTTCAAGGGGATAAAAATGTTGACCTTAGTGGTAGAAAAGTGACGAAAGCCCTATTAGCGGCAAAAAAACTCATGTTAGTTAGCCCAACGTGACTTTTTTTGCCTCTAGAGGCAAAAATAGCCTATAAGTCCACCTCCAATGAAAAATAGGAAATAAAACCAATGAAATGCAGAATGGAGCAGCCAGGGCCAAGTACAACACAGATCAACAACCCCCCAACCCCCCCCAACAGCCAGGATGACAAGCCAGAGTCCCAGGGGAAGAGGAAATGCAGATTCAGGGCTACAGTTATGAAACAAGGCACATCGCTGGGAAAAACCAGTGATGCATCACTTATCATAGCGCCCTCTTTGCAACGCCATGGCAGCCAAAACCTTGAAAGCGGGGACAGTCCCCGGGGCCTGTAGGCCTTGCTGGGCCTGCGTCTGTGACCCGGAGTGGGAGGTAGAGATGCTGTGGAGTTGCTGGGCTGTGGCGGTAGACATTGAGGCGTCGGCAATCGGCCTTACCTGGTGGTGAAGTCTGGCAGGTCGCATGGAGACACGTTGATGACCTGTGTGGGAAGACCATCTGGCGCACCTTGGAGCTGTGAACAGTAGAGGCGCTCCTGCGCACCAACGCAGGGAGGTCTGCATCGCA
This sequence comes from Calotriton arnoldi, assembly GCA_963921515.1. NCBI lineage: Eukaryota > Metazoa > Chordata > Amphibia > Caudata > Salamandridae > Calotriton > Calotriton arnoldi. The sequence continues at coordinate 591,467 of CAWUFW010002254.1, read as the reverse complement.
TACTAGGCGCCACCACTACACCGGGGTGCACAGAGAAGATTACCAATGGTGGGCCGCGCATCTCTGCATCACAGGCCAGAGGATGTTGCACTGGCCGGATGCTATGGAGGGTGAGGCCCCTGAGCTGCACCAAGCTTGTGTGGTGGGAGCGCTGCAACTTCACGCCTAAGGTGGCCTTGTTGCACCACCTGCATCAGGAGTTTCCCCAGCGGACTTGACGGTGACTGCTGCACCCAGGCTTGTGAAACTCCACCTGGCTGAGGCTCCTGCTGGCTGAGTCACAGATTTGGAGAGAGTGCAGCGCATTGAGACCCGGTGCCAATGTCCAGGTGAGGAGAAGGTGGGACCTGTAGTGGAGGAGGCCTGTGTGGGTGTCAGGCCAAGGCCTAGCGCGTGTGGGTGACGCACACTGTGCCCTGAGCAATCCCTGCGCTGCGACTGACCTACATCACTGAGGGCACCGCAAAAGACTAGTGGGGGACTACACTAACTGGCTCAAGTCGCTGAGATCGGCCATTGGTGGCAGTGGGTGCCAGGGGCATGGGCCGGTTCTGGCACAGGCCCTTGGATATCCAGCTTGATCTGCTGTTACTCGCTGGGGAATTGGGGAACACGGAATCTGGTCACCACTGTTAGATCGGAAGAGGCAACGGGTGGTGCAGCCTTTCCTTGCCCCCTGGTAGTTTGCTTTTGGCTGTACAGGGGACTAACCCATAGTGGACTTCCGCATCCCACAGTGCTGCGCCGTCTGGTTGCTGCTGCTGCTGTCCCCATCTGCTGCTGCTGGTTCCTCTGACCCAGAGGTCAGGTGTTTGAGTCCCTCTTCCGCCCGCAGACTCCTGACTGCGCCAGATCCCTGGTGGTCCAGTAGTAGAGCGTCACTGCTCTGCAGCTTGACTGCCCTCCTGTCCCTCTTTTCTGCTGTTCCTGTTCATCTTTCTGCTCTTCTACGCTGCTTTTCTCCCTTTGTCTTTTTTAACTTTTCTTTGTTTGGCTTTGTTTTGCTGCTGCTTCTTTTGCAGTTCCTTTTTCCCTATCCTCTCCCTCATTGCCGCTGCGATCCCCTGTGTCCCTACCCCTCCAGTGTCCTTTCCTGCTTTTCCCGCCTCCCAGCTGTCCAGCCCCCCTGCAGCACTACCTAATGGTGGATGCTGTGCGGCCATGTGCAGCAGGCGTGCCGAAGGCAAGCCAAAGGCAAGGCCGTCTGCGTTCGTCCGCCCCAGTACCATGCCCAGCACTAGGGACCCTACCTCTCGGACACTCCACTGCTACGACGCCAGCACCCTCCTCGCCCTCAACCCTGGACACCACGTCGCCTGCCATCTAGCATCACCAAAGAATACCCTTGCACCCTGCGCCTGCCAAAACTGCAAACGCACCTCCTGCCACATCAGGACACCAGGGCCTCTTTCCGCCCAGCTGACCAACAGCGCACCCGACCGGCTCAATTGCATCATCCTCGATGGGCGGTCCCTCCACAAATACGCCACAGAAATCTGGGACCTCCTCGATGCCACCTCTTCAGACATCACCTTCTTCACGTAAACCTGGATCAACCTCTGCTCCAGACAAGACATCACCATCGCCATCCCCGATGGCTACAAAATCACCCGCAAGAACCACCCCTGCCGTCCAGGAGGAGGCATTGCCATCGTCTACAAAAGCACACTCCGACTGACCACGGACTCTAATGACCCAACGGCGACCATAGAACACCTCCACTTGCAGATCCGGACCAACCCCAACACCACCCTCCGCGGCACCCTCTTCTACAGGCCCCCCCGGGCAATGAACCCCCATTCACTGATGCCATTGTAGACATCATCGCACCCCAGGCTCTCCCATCCACTGACTACATCCTACTCAGAGACCTCAGGATCCACCTGGACAACCCCAGTGACCAGAACACCACCCCCCTTCTGGGGAACCTCGCCAACATCGGACTGAAGAAGCTAGTCACCGCACCAACCCACATAGCCGGACACATGCTCGAGCCCGTCTTCTCCGCAAGTAGGAACTCAAACTACAGCTACACCACAGAACTTTCCTGGATCAACCATCATTGTATACATCACGCATTCACCATGCCCACTGTACACCACCGCCATTATCGCCCCCCCTTGCAGCTGGATCAAGGCCACCGAAGAACTTCTCATCAACTCCCTCAGCACCACCACTCCGCCAACGCTTACAGACGCCAACACCGCAGCGCGCAACCTCCACCGATGGATCTCCAACTGCGCCAACACCCTGGCATCTCTCATTAGAAGGCCAGGCAAACAACACTCCAAGAAGACCAACTGGTTCACTCCCACCCTCCACTAGTCCAGACACAGCAGCAGACGTCTCGAGTAGAGATGGAGCCACAACATCAATCAACTTCTCAACACAGTCACCCTTGCACCATGGTGCAAGGGTACCTGCGTTGGCGCATGGCAGCCATTGTGCGCCATCGCAGGGGAAAAAGACAGGGAGGCTTAATCCTGAGCCCCTTCCGGCAGTTTAACACTGCAGGTGCGGCATTTTCTTGACGTACTTGCAGCATGAATCTTGCATCCTGTTGCGCCGCATTTACAAAGTGACGCATCTAGGCATATGCGTGACCTTGTGAAGCCCTGTGCCACATTATACCTGTGTCTGGTATGACGTATGCAGGGTGGGCGTTCCCACGCAACAAAGCCTTGTAGGATTGGCGGAGTGAAGTCTCTCAGATTTCACGGCGACAATTCTAGGACACCACTGCATCAAAACTTTATGCCTGCCTCATGGCAGGCATAAGGGTGACGCAGTGCCATAGGGATAGGCTGGCCAAATGCATTGCTGGAGTTGTGTCATGCTTGCAACACAACTGTAGCAATGCGTGACTTAAGCGTTGCCCGATACGTCAGGATTCCCAACGTATCTGCCATTGATTGCGACATGGAGCGCCGCACATTGAATACGGCGCATCCATGGTGTAGCAAAGAGGGCGCAGTGAAAAGTGTTGCAACGCTGTTTTGTCACAGCGATGCAACACTTTTCATGAATGAGGTCCAGGAATGCACCCTATCTTATTGATACGGCGCATTCCTGCCCTTTTGTTTTGTTGCACGGCAGCACAGCAACATTCCTTGCAGTGCTGCCCAGCACCAAAACCTCTGAAATGAGGCCCCAAGTGTTTCCAACCAATTTTAAGACCAGCTATTTTCTGGTCTTAAAAAACTGCCTGTAAGTGGACTTAGCGGCAATTTTGGCGGCTTATCGCCGTATGGGAACTTCATTGTAAATATCGCAAAGTGGGGTTAGCGAAATGTTTTTGCACAGGAACGCCTACCTTGCATCTCATTTTCGTTAAGCCCCGCTAACAGAAGTGACGATCTTAAAAATTCACGTTTACGCCGGAAAAGTGCTGCCAACTGCAGTTAGGGGCAACTTGTACATACGGCGATTGAAAAAAAGCCGCCGTAACGTCAAAAAATTGACGCTACAGCGGCATGAAGTGCTTGTACATATGCCCCCATGTTTCTTGCAGGCACACAATGTCTCCATTATTAATAACAAAGTCACTCTTAGGGATCACCACTTGTCCCAAACTAATTGGATCCCCCTTTCGTATTACATCATTAATAAGACAGTTCTGGGCTTCTAATCCCACTTTAGGACAAAGTCAGTCCAGATCTTCCAGGGAGGCAAATACTTCAAAAGGATTTTGAACTTCCACGTTGTAGGTTGACCTATCTATTACGGGGCAAGTAGCATTTCGGGTAGCATCATTAGTCAAGAGAACCAATGGTCTATAAAAATATCCCAAGGGCAGCGCTTGATTTGATCCTGAAATCTGGTTCCGATTATAAAGGCAATTAAGGAATGATTTGACCATGTTTGGGGATGTCATCACACAGTCCCCATTTACTTCCTTTTTGCCTGGGCCAATCCAGGCTGCCCGTCTTACCATTAGTACCGCAGCTGAAAAATCACAAGGCCTCCAGAATTTTTCCTGAGCCAGTGAGTTGTCTTATTTTTCAACGCTGAATAATCTCCCTTCAAAGATGATGATAAAATCGAGAAATCCTTTAAAATGATTATATACAGGGTACGCTGGTGGTAGCTGTGGAAAGGTATTTTTCATTGTATCAGAGACTCTCTGGGCTTCATCAGTATCTGTTATTACAGCCCCATTATTTCCAGCTGGAATTCTCAAACCACTCGTTATTACAGGATTATTGGTTTTGCCTGTTTGCTCCAAAAATATGATCACAGGCAGGCAGGTCATCTGCATCTTGGCCGGAATAATTTGACTGATTTCCCTGAAATGATCCACGTTGTTGAATAGGGGCCTCAAGTTAATCTAATTTACCTTTTAGTTTTTCCAAATTTTACAATACTTTGTCACATAATACTTTAAACACCTCCTCTAATTTATTTATCCTGATTGAAAGGTGAGTTGTTATACATGATTCAAAATCGTGCAAACCCTTAACAGTGGGGGCCTTGAAGTTATCAGACTGTTTCTTTCTGATGGCCCTTGACCCACCTTTTTCTCCTTTTTTAATTTTGGGAGTAAAATTGGGAGCAACCACAGATACCCCTGCGGGAGTAGAATCTCCTTTTTCCTTTTAGATGGGGGGGGGGATTGTTGTTAACTGGCCATCCTCTTCCAGTTGACCAACCCGCTTTCCAGATTTTCCCTCAGAATGAGTTGTTGGTATTACCCCCATCTCTCCTATTTCCTTGTCTGTAAGCTTAGCAGCTGGACTCGCCATTTCTATATTTTCACAGCCTAACAAACTTGGGTGAGCCGTTTGCACTCCGCATGTGGCCTTCCTTGCAGCACAAATTCTCCCCTCAACTGAGCGAATCTCTGAGTTAATAGCCCCCATAGCAGTGTTCAAATAATTGTTGATGGCCTTAATAGAGGAGCTTTCTTGCAGGTCAATTACTTTTCTCTTGCCCATACTGCGGAGAGAACCCAGCTGTATGTCAATACCAGATAACAAAATGGAATACAGATAATTATACCTTTCGTCTCTCTCCATCGCCCCAAGTCAGCCGACCAAGACAGTGGGCCCAGCCCAACCTCATCCAGATCCTGACTGGTGTAAACAGGCCCGCTCTTGGCCCGGTCTTTGCCTGGGGCACACGTTTTGGTGCGGTCTGCACGTGTCTTGCACTGCAGGCGAAAGGTTAGCAATTAAGGTGCCTGACCAGCACTAAACCAAAGCCCTGCCTTGTTAATGCAGGGATGCTGGTGCAGGATGGGGCTTGGAGTCCTGCCCCTGCACTGGTGTCCATTCAAAGCATTCCACACCGCAGGTGAAAGGTTTGCAATTTAAGTGCTCCACTGGCGCTAAAACAAAGCCCCGCCTCCTTAATGCATGTAGGCTGGTGGAGAATGGGGTTTGGAGTCCTGTCCCCACACTAGTGTTCCAAAGTGTCCCACGCTGTGGGTGAAAGGTCCACAATTTAAGTGCCCGACCAGGGTTAAACCAAATGCCCGCCTCCTTAATGCAGGGACGCTGGTGCCTGATGGAGGCTTAGAGACCAGGGCTAAACCAAAGGCCCGCCTCCTTATGGCAGGGATGCTGGTGCCCCGATGGGGGCTTGGATTCTTGCCCCCGCACTGGTGTCCAAAAGATCCTGACTATGCTAATTATATTTTTTATTTGTTTTTTATTTGCATTATTTTAAAATTATTTTAGTAAATTTAATTTCGGTTTATGAGTTTTTTTTTAGATTACGGGTTAACTGTGTTCATTACAATATATATTCATTATCTTCATTATTTAACTTTTAAATTGGTAAAGATTTCTGAACATGATTAATGGTTTTTGCGTTTTTGATGGATTAGGAGTTTAATGGGAGTGTTGCTGAGTAGTGTAACTATAACTTCTAGACATTCTAGATCTTTTTTTTAGATGTTGAGCACATGTAAAATTTTAAACTATATTTTTATATTAGTATATCTTGATTTTATTATTTTTTGTGTTGTTTTGTTTTTAAATTATCTATTTTATTTTTTTCATTTTTTAAGCGTATTACATTTTTTATATAAAAAACAATGGTTAGCAATAATATAATATGTATTTTCTATACAAATGATGTATAGTTTATGTATATCTTATTTATTTTAGGAAATATATTAATGATGATATATGTGGATATGAATATTGATATTTTTTAATTATTTGTATTTGTATAAAAAATGAAATATAATTTATGCATTGTGAAACATTTCTTTTGATTAGTTGTTAGTGAAAATATATTTGCATGTATCTATAGGGCGAATATTTCTTTTATTGAAATATATATTGTTAATGTTGTATATATTTTTATATACATTACATCTTTATTAATTATTCTACTATGATTTACATGAAAATAATGTTATTTACAAATACATTTAAATGTTTAAAATATGTCAATATTTTGAGCCACAATTTTTATCCAATTAATTTTATGGTAGTTTACATTATAAGTATGTAAAGTCGATATTTTCGATGCCGATATTTTGATATACGGATTAAGGCATTACTGCATTTATGTGGTCCATATTATTTGGACATACAACCTTTACCTAAATTTCTGAGTGGGTGCTGCACTGGCTTTTTTTAATCTTGCTGCCAATGACATGTACTTTCTCTGTCAAAACCGAGGTCATCCCATATTTTTCGTGGTTCATTGCAAATTGTTGGGAAGCTTGTGTTGCAATGGACCTTTGTCAGCTAACTTGGAATTAGACCCAAAAATCACAATTACAGGGGGCCTAACAATAGAGCTGCCTTTAGACCCAGAGTAACAGAGTAAGTGGACACCAGAAAATCATATTGCTCTGACATGATTATAAATTTAAAAGCAGACACATTTTCAGTTGCCATACCATGACTTTGCATTGATGAATACACAGATGAAAAGGTGAATGAATGAAAATGGAGAAGGGAGTAATGCCATTTAAAGGTTATGATATCATAAGTCCTTATATAAAGTGTTAAATAATTAATTTGTAACTTCACTGCTCAATATTTGTGAAATAATTGCTTAATAATCGTTTTGAGTGTTCCTGTTTTCCTCTATCAAGAATGATTTCTGTTGAGAGAACCTCAATACTACCTTAATTCATTAAATAGTTCATTCAATGGGATTGGAAGAATGCTGACAAATCAGATTATTGAAGTTTAAAAACCCTGACTTTTCACAACCATCCAACAAACAAATTATCAAACAATTTACAAATAAATAAAAAAAGTACTATCAACGTGGTGTTTCACCCCACCTTCTTCAGGACACAATGTTCCCTTGTTCCAAACAGACCTACAACCAATTTCGGGTAACAGTTTACTGAGGTGCAGCGATGTGCTTATTACTTCGTTCCGCTACACCCACATCTTTTCAAGTACCTTCTCCTTTCCAGTCTCTAAATCCTGGGATACTGATTTGATCAACAAGACTGAGTACAGCCATGCGAGTTTTAGTTACAAATTAGAGTGTATATAAATAACACTGGAAGAATGCCGATCTCCCAGGAGTTAAAGACTGGAAAGGAGAAGGTACTCCCTCTGACTTACAAGCGGAAACGCAAGGCAGAGGCTTAACTAAGCTATCATGAACTGTCACCCAAAAAGATGTGGCTGTAGTGGAATGAAGTAATAACACATCGTCGCACCGCAGTAAACTGTTACCCAAAATTGGTTGTGGGTCTGTTTGGAACAAGAAAATTAGCACATCCCCACGCTGCAGTAGAAAGATTACAACTCCCTAGAAAGTTGAACCGAGGGATTGATTTAGCCACTATGGCACGGAAGAAGATAGAATGCTGCAGAGGGTGGCAAAAGAAATTGTGCAAGATATGTACTATTGTATCCTGAAGAAGGTGGGGTGAACAATTTCAAGTACCACGAAACACCGCGTCAACTGTGTTTTTTTTGTTTCAATCAATCAATCAACTTTACTTTATTCACATTTGATGGATGCATAAAAGTACAGAAAAGAAAATTTCACAGTACACAATATGCAAATATGTATTAATATCAACAAGCGGATTCCTTATCAAAAATACCAATGTAACAAAACCCATCTGTAATTAAGATCCAAAAGCAAACAATAAATGAAGTATTAGAATACTTAATATAATTCACTGTCAATGGGTAAAATGATATGAGTAAATTAATAAAACACGCCAAGTAGAATAACACCCCTTTTTAACAATCTCTTCCTAGTCCCAAAACACACATTAGATAAATGTTAAGAACCTTACATCAATTCATTAGCAATGCTTAAAACAATATAGACACATTACAGACCAAGTAAAACAACACCCCTCTCAAACGAGCCTTTCCTAATGCGTAAGACTGAATATAAAATGTTCGCCGTCATAAAACAAACATAGGGGGTTTCCAATGTATAAATTGCTGCAAGGGCTGAGGAAAAGGAAAATAGACTTGATTTTCTTAACATCGAGATTATGCATTTTTTCCTCTCCCCTTTATAAGATGAACAGAAGAATAAAATATGCAACCTAGTTTGGTGGGATCTATCTTCACAGGGACATAGGGACAAGTGGTTTATCGAGTGTGCTTGAGCATGGTATCCTACCATTAGAGGAAAAAAGTTTAGTCTCATCCTAGTCAATAAATAGCGATGCATATTATTCAAGACAAAAGAGAGATAAGAAACATATCCCATGGGCACAATTGGCAAGGTCTGATAAGATAAAACCATAGTTTTGCATTGATTAGATTGCCTTCTTTCGATATCACACTTAGTGAAAAATGCTTCTCTTAACTTGGATTTCGAGAAGGATAAGCAGTTAGAGGGTGATTCGTACGGAAATGCTATGCCCAGATCTGGACTGCTTAACATATACTAACCATGGAACACAGCAAGCTCGGTCAAGATTAATTATATCTTTTATCACTGTTTGACTGAGTCCCTTTTCCAGATTCTAAGCCATGAAAGGAGCGGAGCCAATTTAATGGAATCAGTTATAAAAGGGAGACCGGGTTCTTTGTGGCAATCAAGTTCGAACAACCGGTTGGGACTGACATCAGTTTTTTTTACAAAATTGTCCTCCACTGTCTGCAGGGCCCCTACTTGGGCTGTGCCCCATATTTTAGCGCCATAAGTGGCTAGGGCTGTAGATTTTGCCGGGTAGATTTCTACCATTTCCCTGCTAGGCTTCCTACCCAAATTGGAAGCAAATTTCCACAAAGCTGCTAGGCTTCTTTTCATCATTTTTTTTATATTTTCGACCATAGGGGACCAATTTAATTTGGAGTCGAAAAAGATTCCCAGGTACATGAAGCGCTCTACACATTCTAAGAAGACCCCTTCTAGTTGGAGGGATACTGGCTTTTTTCTTCCTGACCCAGCTGTCATAACAAATGTTTTTGATTTATTAACAAACGGTCCCAAAATCTGCCATATAATTTGAATATATACCAATCAAACGTTGTAATGCCAATAATGTTCTGGCCATCAGGACCGCATCATCTGCATAGAGCAGAGCTGGAATGTGTAAACCATTTACAGATGGAACATCTCTACATTCTGCTGTCAGAACTCCATTAAGACTATTGGTACACAAGAAAACAGAAAGGGGGCGAGAACGCACCCCTGTTAGACCCCCTTTTCAATTCTAAATGATTTCGTACATTCCCCCTGTTTTCCAAACCTAATTACAGCCCCTGCCTCTCTATACAGCTCTCTAATGAAAAGTATTATGGCATTGTCCACGCCCACCGACTCCATGAGGGCCCACAATTTAATGGGGCTCACACAGACGAAGGCCGTGGACAAGTCCATAAAGGCCATGTAGAAGTGCCCCTTTTTAGAATGCACATATTTAGCTGCAATCAAGGCTAGGTTTAGGCCTTGATCAAACTGTACCCCTTCCCTTTTTAAAACCATATTGAATCTCAGCTAAAACATTATTTTCGAGTGCCCAATCCTCTAATCTATTTAAAATCAATCTCCCCAGTGCTCTCCATTAAGGAGATTGACGATAATTTACTGGATTCGATGGGTCTCCCTTCTTGTAAATGGGGATAATTAATGATTGTTTCAGGGACGCTGGGGGCCCCACTTTGACAACAGCATTAAAGACTATGGTCAGGAGAGGGGCCCACAAGGTTTTATGTGCAAGAAAAATATCCAGTGGGACCCCATCCGGACCCGCTGCCTTTAAGGCAGGTGATTGAGAAAGTACAAGCTCAATTTCCTCCAAGGAAAATTCCATCCCAGTTGGTTCATTGGCGAATCCTCAGAAACATTAGTATTCCTATCTTCTGTACATGAAAAATGTTCTGAAAGTGAGACAACCACATGGGTTCGTCCATATGAAGTTCGAGGGACAGGCCTCCCTCCTCCTTCATAAAAGGGGCATTCGCCACCTTCCAAAAGGCCTTGCTATCCTTGCTCTTAGAGGCCTCCCCCAAATTTTCCCTTGCTTCCTCTCTTAGCTGTTTCTTTCTCAACTCCCTTGCCACCTTGTAGTCAGCTCGTAACTTTCTTATCAGATCTTTATTTCCAGGATGCTTTTTAAGAGCAATTCAGAGATGTTTAATAGCCTTCGAGCAGTTTTCCTCAAACCATCTAGTTGAGACTGAGTGTTATGTGTTGCTGAGCGTGTAAGATTAGATCTAATAGACAATAAGATTTTACTAAACGCTATTAGGACTTGGGAGCTATTAGTTTGGGGGTCTAAGCAGGATTGAATCTCGGGTAAAGTTTCCTTTACAACTTTTGAGAGGAAGGAGGTGGGATCAATTTTTTCCCACTTTAGTGTGAACCCATTTTTTAAAGTAAGGATAGGTTTTGGAGCAAAAAGAGGGCTTGACTTTACAGAAAGAGGACAGACAAAGGAAAAGAGGAGAAACGCATGATCACTATATTCTGTCATCTGGGCAAATGGGGACTTAATGCATCTCTTGAAATTTGCATGATTAATGATAAAATCAATTGTCGAGGTAACCCCGCTTCGATGAAAAGTTGAGAGAGGTTGACCTGTCAGAAATCAGTTTTCCCAGGCCCTTCAGCTAAAATGATATGGAAATAGGGCGAGTTATTTATAAAGGTCACCTTACCTAAAGGGATCATATTTGCTATAAGGGAGGGTAAACCCCCTTTAGCTCTTCCAGAGGCTGAAGGGAGAGCTGGCGTAGCAAAGGATCTATAGCCATTAACATAAATAGGCTGCCGTGCCCCAGTTTCCTGAAAGCAGATAATATCTGAGATCAGGAACTCATTAAACCAGCATTGGTTATCTTTTTTATTTTCAAATCCCGCTATATTCCTCGAAAGAAACATTGTATCCCTCAAGGGATCCCGTGGGGATTGACAACGCAGGCAAAGGAGATATAGTTGAAATTAGTAGAGATGCATCCTTGTGAATCTAAAACAAAGGTCTGCGCCCTCTCCAAGGGCACTGCAGGAAGGTTAGTTTGGTTTTCTTGATCTGACTCAATCCGAGAAGATGGACGATTCGGGGGGTTAATGAGTTAATCACAAGCCTCCATATCTTCCAATGGTGAATACCTATTTTAGAGGGAGAGGGTGTTAATGGGTAGCTGATCTGGCTTGTGAGCATATCGCATTGAGGAGTGGCCCTGTTTATGTGTCAAAGAACTATGAACTACATGAGGCCTATAAAAGAAGCCCAAAGGGACAAAATAAATCTGGGTTTGCAGTACAGGGGCAACCGGTAAACATCCCAATAAGTCTCTTACTAGCCCTTGGTTGTCAAAGCTCAAGACGACAGTTGTTTTTGATTATTTTTGCATCTGACCCAATCCATGGAGTTCTTCTGGCCATAATCAAATGATTTTGAATAAGATGGCCACTATTAGAATTTTGTGGCATCCAGTGCCAAGCCTTGGCCAGGAGCTGGGATGTAGACTCATTTTGGTCGGGTCGGAGTAAAGGAATATTAACTAGAACTAAGACATAAGGGCATGCTGCTGGGGAAGGTTCATAAACTGTTGTTTTGTTCTGCCAGGAAAACAAGGAATAGAAGGATTTGGATTAGCATCTACCCAGCAGAATGTAAGATTTGACCCTTTCCCATACTATCTTGAGTAGTGACCTGTGATGAGCTACGTCTATGGGCCGTATCTGTAAGTTCTAATCTGGGGGCCATCTGGTTAACAATACGGGGGGGCACAATTGTAGGGGACGGTTGATCTGACACAAGACCGGGTAACTTATTTTTCAATTAAGACACAAAGTATGAACATCAAAATTACAGGTTATACAAGCTTCAGGGGGAAAGAGATTAGAAATAACAGGGCAAGATTAGAGTCCGCCACAGTATGTTGAGCTAATTTATTCGATAATAACCCCTCTAATGCACGATCTATAGTTTCTAGGCATGCATAAATTGGCTGCAAGAGCTGTTTAAAGTTATTCAGAAGGTCGCGCCAATTTAAGGAGGACATAATCGTCGGATGTTGCAAGACAATGTTGCAGGGGATTACTATTGGCGGAGCGACTTTTCTGGTTTTCTTAGCGGGGCAATTAGGAGGAGGTTTCGTAAGGTCTCTTTTCCTTTTGCCATTCATGGTGGATAGACTTGATAATAGCGGAGTCCCATTCGATGTAGAGGCAGCCTTTGAGGGTTTGGGAAGCGATGGCAGAACCTCAGAGAGTTCAAAGAGTTCATCCCTGTGTCGCACCCTTGCCCCCCCCTGTATTGGCGAATTATTAGTAATGGCGCCGTCCTGTCCCCGCCCCCAGCGATAGTTTCTTTTTAGTGAGGGCAATCTGCTTTTCTAGGGCCGTTGTTGCCTTAGCCAAAAAAGTGTCTAACGAAGTCACAGTTACCTCCTCAGTAGCAGGCATCTTTTTCTTACCCATGTTTAATTTCAGGATTTTGAGGCTACGATGTTAGAGGGGGTGCCCAGCCTCCTCTGGGCTCGCACGGGCATGGACGGGCCGGCCCTTGGCCCTGGAAACAGTCAGCGCCTTTGAAGGTTCAGGGAGGCTCCTCCCACCTCCCTCAAGTGAGCGGTGTCCGCTGGGGGACCGAGTCCCACCCCAGCACAGGCCAGCAATTAGTGAGCAGCTGGCGGCAGCCAGGAAAACAAAGTAAAGGCATCCCCTATTTTTAAATTGTTTGATCATTTGTTTGTTGTATGGTTTTAAAACTGTAACATATCTTGATTTTAAATTACTTGTATAATATGAAATTACATTTCCTGTGTGAACCTTAGGATCAAAAGATGTATTGAAAATGTTGAAATGTGCTAAACATGTTTTTAATATATGTGTATATAATAAATATAGATATTTCTCAATATGCAGCAATATATGCAGCAAAACAGTGTTTATGGTTATTTATTAATTTTGATAAGGCTTTTTATTGTATTAATTAGGGTTTAGTGCATTCTCATTGTCTCTTGGTAAGCAAGTCTGAATTCCACTTAAGACGGTTGCACAAAAGGGAATCCTCTTTTCTGATGGAAAATGGGTAATACTTATTCCAGGGTGGGTTAAGAGAAATTGAAGGAGGGGCTTAGGAAGGGTCACATAATACATCAGTCTTGGAGTTATGCAAGCACCACCTATGGTCAACCACTACACAATGTATAAAATAAAATAAATTACATAACATTTCTAAATAAACTTTATGTTAATTAGTTTTACATTTTTTAATACGTAATTTGTTATCCATTAAATGTTCATTTTTTAATATAAGTAACACTTACTATAATAAAATATATTGTAAATAGTTTTATATAAAAATTTAAATCACAAATAAAATACTACATAACTTGCAATCAATATTGTGACACATGTAACATAAATGATACGAATCGGTGTGGAAGGAAAATAACATCTCCCTTAATTTAAAATCATTTAAATAAAAAATAAGTTAACATTAAATAATATATTAAACTTTAGTGCAGGTATGTTTTTCCTTGTTATTGTGTATGGTAGTCTTAGGTGAAACTGAGTTAGGGAAATGTTTTATATGTTTTAATTCAAAACAAAATATATTTTTTTATCTTAGTTTAAAATTCGTTTTCTAAAATTCTCTATTATTTTATGAAGAGAGATCTCCTCCGCAGTAGCAGAGAGCTCTACAGTCATAATATTACTAATAGTAATGTTTCAGTCATAAATGCGATGTTAGGAGCCTCCACCCTCATTTGGGAGGTTGGTGACTCATAAATCTCCATCTAGCTGGAAATATCCACATGTAAGTGGTAAGTTCCATTTATGAAGAGATGCTACACATGTAAGTGCAGATATACAAATGTGAAGATCTACAAATGCAATCTTACCTTTCTGAATTGGCCCCATAGTGTGTCTCTCACTCAGCTACTTAACCGGAATGGCTTTTTAAACATGTGTTGCATAAGGACAAAAGCACCATAAAGTACGCTTATCCATCTGTGTTAAATATGTAAATGTTTAATTTTCAGAAACAAATCCATGTATGTGAGTAATATACTATGCATGCAATGTTTGTTACAGACCTTGTGGATGTACAGAACAACAAATTGGGCAATCCCTTGTTAACACTCATTGCAAAGATATTGCAGAAAGTGGGATTACTATTCTACAATCAAAAATAGCGAAGCATACATTTATTGGTACATATATGCATATATGCAAACAAATGTTAAAGTTGAAAGTTTTTAAAAAACAACAATTTACTTTGCTTGTAATATGATCCTGAAAGACAGAAACACATAACATTGCCAAAATTATGTAAAAGGCATGTTAAAAGTTGCTAGAAAGACAGATTTAGATCTTAGTATCCTAAAATTTATGGATGGTCACACAGAGGAAGTCAAGTTACTTCATAACTGATGTCCCAGAAGGAATCTACAAAAACATGCTCTAGTCAGGCTACAGGAATCAAGACCTTCTTGGGAAATTACAATTTCAAACATGTTCATACATTGAATCAAATAAATTCGTGAATACCGTATTCATGAACGTAAATTGTGGTCAAAACTCCTAGATGATATTGTTGTATGGGCACTCTAATGTGTCTTGAGAGATGACACAACTCATGTCCCTTTTTAGGTCGAACCTACCAGACAGCGTAAGCTGTCTGTCTGCAAAAGACCTATTGTGGGTTTACCAAGATCTTACAGTCCGCCCTTTGCTTACCATTAGTTGACATTATACTCACTGTCACTTGCTTGCTTCTTATCAAATGGTTTTTCTCGTCCCAGCTTGTCTACTTTGCGTTAGTCCCTCCCCTGAACCATAGCGTCTTTACTATCGCTTGGATTGGCTGATTTCTATCCTTACAATGCTCACTTTTATGCAACTTATTTTTTTCTACTGCTGAAGGATTCCATGTTGCTTTCCAGGTCTTGCTTTCTTGTGCTCCTCCCCTGCCATGCTCCCACTTCTGTCCTCCATGTTGCTGACTCTTTTGTGTTACAAATACTTTCTGTCAAATTTGCCAAATGCGAAGTGCCAGGTCCATTCCTTGTTCTGGGAAGTCTTGACCCCGAAGAATGGATGATCCATTTCAGTATCCAGATTTCTAGGTGCTCATTAGAAACACCACCTAAAGAATGTGCCCCAAAAAAGAAACTACAGTCAATGAGGAAAAAGCACTTGACATGAAAAACCTACTGGCTAGAATCTGGTGAATAGATGGAAGATGTACAGAATGGAACCTTCTGACTGGAGTCTGGCTAGTAAATGGTAACTTTATAGGAGGGAACCTCACTTGGAAGGAGACCAGACTAATGACAGTTAAAGGTGGTAAAGCCAGAAAGCTGAACCAAAAGACCTGGAGCAGTAATAGGAGCATGAAAAAAAAAAAACAAGAAGATTTTCCTGACAGCAATTGAAGAAAGCATAAATGCGAGTGAATAGCCCACCAGAAGAAAGTGGAAATCCCAGACGCAATTCAGTGAATCCAACCTACGCCCTGAATGACCTTTGATAGTGAGAAAGGAAGTATGTGGTAGCCAGGAAGTGAATCCACTATCTTGGATTGGGTAATTCTATATAAAAGAATACACAACTCAATGCTAGTTTTCAACTGGTGTCAATGAAAAGCTCAACTCTGGCCCGCAGTCCGCAACAACAAGCATCAACCCTAAGGGCAACTGAAGTGTAAAGCTGGCCATGCCTGGCATGAACCACACCTACCAACTACCCTGGCATCATAGGAATGCCAGTACCACCGAGACACCAGGCCTCCCAAATGCACCCAACAATATCACTGCGGCACCCAGCTGGAAGATTTGAAGCTTAAGGACTGACCTTTCTCTATATGCGATTCGGGGCCACGGACATTGTAAGAATATGCCCCTTCCCTGGGGCTCTTGGTTTATTTGGATGATTAGAAAAAATGTTGACCAATGCAGGAATGAACAGTAGCTGAAACCTCATATTTGGACTGTGTCTTTACCTCATTAGTAGGAGGTAGGGCAGACAGTCTGTTGAAAATATATGGTTTCAGTTGTGAGCCATGAAACACTGGATAGGCACCCCAAGAGAAGGGCAATTTTAAGCAAACAGAACTGGATTTATCTTGTGTGTGATTACAAAAGGAAAAAACAAGGACCAAGATTGGATTAAGTGTTTTTGGTTGATAAAAAAACGTGTTGTTAGCCAGACTTGAATCCCTACTGAATAGTTGGGTTCGGCTAGTCTGTGTTTTATCTGCATTTCTCTTCATTCTTTCTAGGGCTACTTGAAGAGATTGTTTAACCTGATCTTTCACTACTTCCAGTCTAATACGGAAACCTGAGTGTAGCTAGGAATAATTTCAGGTCCAACCTTAGGATGTAACTTTTGCATGTAGAAAAAAAAGAGAGATCTTAATTGCGTGCTGTAGGATATTGTTATAAATAGATATAGCATATGGCAGTGGTTCCCAAACTTTTGACTCCTGAGGACCCCCAGTGAGTAACTACTGGAAGCCGGGGACCCCCAAGCAATTTGTACTATTTAAATTTCAAACATTAAAACAGGAATTCATGAAAAATACACAAACAAATGCACACCAAACAAATACTCTAATAGCTAAAGATTTTATTATTTTATATTGAAAAAATTTGCAAAAATCTAAAGATTTTAATGGGAAGGTTGGTGCTGCACCTCGGTGACTAACTTTTCAATGTTCACTTTTATTTCGGGGCACAAGGCTCCTGCTCCTGCCAGGGCCATACTGGAAACCCAAAGCAACCCTGGCAAATGTTGTCAGAACAGTCCCAGTACGGTGCGCACCAAGTGCAGCCAGTGAGCCTGACCACTACAAAGGGAGATTTGAGGGCTCTCTCCCCCCAAGAAAATTAGGGAAAAATGGTGCATTCCACATACATTTGTCATATATATTGAATTGTATTAGCTTTTAAAGCATATTTAATGATGACCTTACTGTGTACCAGGATGCAACAATCTTTGTTGGGGCTCTTCAAAGGTTCCCTCACTATCACCCTCCAACAGTTCCTCTTATCTCTCCATAGCCCCTCTGTCACATGTATTGCATTTGTTTTATAGCATCTCTCGTACCAGTGTAGGGCAGAGACAATGAATCATACATGTGCAAATCAGTGTATAAAAAATGTTACATAAGGCAAAGGGGACTTCAAGTTGTGGGATTCACATGTCATCTACACTGGCAGGCATTTTTTAATAGTGCTTGGTCTGGAGAAGCACAAACTCAGGATTCAGAACATAACACAGTGATTAGCATTGACATCGATAATAAGAATTTATTTCTACCCAAATAAACCATTATTAGCAGCATCAGGATAATGAAAGACTGAGAGAAAACATAACTTACTAACTTGTACCATGCAGTTTGAATGCAGCTCTTTGATGGCAGTACATAGCTCACTGTGCTAGTTTAAGATTGTAACTTATGAACTGCACAGTAACAACAAAGCTCTGTGACAAAAGCAGTAACCCACTGAGCTACGCACATAAAATATTGTTTTTTTAAATGCATGGTACACGTTTTTTGCAGCAGGTATATTAAACCTCTGGGCTTCCTTAGAGGAGTCAAAGCTGCCACTAGACAAAACTCCCATCTCCCTCCAGCAGGTACATTAATCACCGGAGTTAGCTTGACACTTTGATGGTTGCTTTTAAAACTGATGCCTGCAGACCCCCTGGGAATGTGTCACTGACCCCTAGGGGTCCACAGACCCCAGTTTGGGAACTACTGGCATATGGTAACATGTTCACCAAATTATCACAAGGAGCATTACAAAAGAATTGTAAGTACTGCTCCAAAGTCCAGTTCGTACTTTCTATAAAGCTACTAGTCTGAGGACACAAATCAGAAGAGAGAGCTCTTGAAACTCCTAAAGTTGTACAGAGTGCCTTCCAGAATTTTGAAACAAATGCAGGTCCCCGACCAGAAATTATTCTAACCAGAAATTTGTGAATGGAAAATATATCTTTGACAAAGGCAAATGGCATCTCTGGGGCTGTTGGGAGATTATGCAAAATTAAAAAGTATGCCATCTTAGAAAAGGTATTGGCTGTAACCAAAATTGTTGTCTGTCAGAAAGAGGAAGTTCCACAATGAAGTCCATAGCTACTGTGTGCCAAGGTTTTTGAGAAATAGGTAAGAGTTGAAGTAAGCCAAATTACTTTTGATGTGAAGCTTTAAATTGTGCACAGATGGGACAAACGCTAACATGAATTTCTACATCCTTCGACATCCCAGGCCACCAGAATCATCTGCTTAACAGTTCAAAAGTATTCCTTATCCCCTACTGTCCAGCAATAGAGTAGTTGTGGTATGCTTGTAAGGTTTCCTGTTGTAAGGACTTAGATGGAAAGCCGAAGGTTGAGCAAAAAAGATATTCCTTATTCTGCTTGAGTGAACTGTGCTTTTTCTCCAATTCCCTTAATTTGTCAAGAGGTGCTTGTAGCTGTGCTTAAAAAAAAAACTCTAGGAAAAACGTAAGGTCCATTATAACTCATTCTGTATGTATAATGTCCCGATGAGTAAGATGATTATCTTCAGGATATCATTGACACAAGGCATCTGCAATTGCATTCTGAGCTCCTGGGATATAAGGGATTGTAAGAAATCGTAGTAGTAGCTGAGGGGGTGAGTACCCATCTCAAATAATAACAACAACCCTTGCTAGGGTGATACACTAAAGTTACTATATAAACCTAAGCTCATCCCCCTAGTAACAATGGCACAGAGCAGACAGGCCTAACTTAAAAACACTGTGTGAACTATTTACTATGTACCGAAACAGAAATAAAGTGAAAACGCAACACAGGAAAAACAAATTTAGAAAAAGAGAGTACATTTTAATAAATAAAATGACACCAAAATGAGAAAAATTCTATAATGAAAACCGGAGATATGAATTTTTAAAATGTAAATATAAAAATATTGCAAACACAAGGAGATGATGGACGGAGTGCTGAAACTTTTCAAACACTCACCCCCAGTCACAGATCTGGGTTGAATCCATCATCGTTCTTTAGCTCACTTCGCCACCCCAGTTCAGACACAGCTATATGCAAATCAGTCTTGACCATGTGCCTCATGGGAACAGTCCAGCCCGAACTGCCAAGCCATGTCTTCCCTGGACCGGAAACAAGCATCCTGGGACCGGTTTCGGGCTAACAGCCCTCATCAGCCAGGCTAGCTTGAATCCAGTGGCAAAGTGAGCAAGGGAACCAGGTCTGGGCATACCCTGCCAACTTACGGTGAACAAAGCAAACACAAGGAGATGATGGACGGAGTGCTGAAACTTTTCAAACACTCACCCCCAGTCAAAGATCTGGGTTGAATCCATCATTGTTCTTTAGCTCACTTCGCCACCCCAGTTCAGACACAGCTATATGCAAATGAGTCTTGACCCTGTGCCTCATGGGAACAGTCCAGCCCGAACTGCCAAGCCATGTCTTCCCTGGACCGGAAACAAGCATCCTGGGAAGGGTTTTGGGCTAACAGCCCTCATCAGCCAGGCTAGCTTGAATCCAGTGGCAAAGTGAGCAAGGGACCCACGTCTGGGCATACCCTGCTAACTTATGGCGAACAAAGCAAACACAAGGAGATGATGGACGGAGTGCTGAAACTTTTCAAACACTCACCCCCAGTCACAGATCTGGGTTGAATCCATCATCGTTCTTTATCTCACTTCGCCACCCCAGTTCAGACACAGCTATATGCAAATCAGTCTTGACCCTGTGCATCATGGGAACAGTCCAGCCCGAACTGCCAAGCCATGTCTACCCTGGACCGGAAACAAGCATCCTGGGACCGGTTTCGAGCTAACAGCCCTCATCAGCCAGGCTAGCTTGAATCCAGTAGCAAAGTGAGCAAGGGACCCACGTCTGGGCATACCCTGCCAACTTACAGCAAACAAAGCAAACACAAGGAGATGATGGACGGAGTGCTGAAACATTTCAAACACTCACCCCCAGTCACAGATCTGGGTTGAATCCATCATCGTTATTTAGCTCACTTCGCCACCCCAGTTCAGACACAGCTATATGCAAATCAGTCTTGACCCTGTGCCTCAAGGGAACAGTCCAGCCCGAACTGACAAGCCATGTCTTCCCTGGACCGGAAACAAGAATCCTGGGACCGGTTTCGGGCTAACAGCCCTCAGCCAGGCTAGCTTGAATCCAGTGGCAAAGTGAGCAAGGGACCCATGTCTGGGCATACCATTCCATCTTACTGCGAACAAAGTAAACACAAGGAGATGATGGACGGAGTGCTGAAACTTTTCAAACACTCAGCCCCAGTGACAGATCTGGGTTGAATCCATCATCGTTCTTTAGCTCACTTCGCCACCCCAGTTCAGACACAGCTATATGCAAATTAGTCTTGACCCTGTGCCTCATGGGAACAGTCCAGCCCGAACTGCCAAGCCATGTCTTCCCTGGACCGGAAACAAGCATCCTGGGACCGGTTTCGGGCTAACAGCCCTCATCAGCCAGGCTAGCTTGAATCCAGTGGCAAAGTGAGCAAGGGACCCACGTCTGGGCATACCCTGCTAACTTATGGCGAACAAAGCAAACACAAGGAGATGATGGACGGAGTGCTGAAACTTTTCAAACACTCACCCCCAGTCACAGATCTGGGTTGAATCCATCATCGTTATTTAGCTCACTTCGCCACCCCAGTTCAGACACAGCTATATGCAAATCAGTCTTGACCCTGTGCCTCAAGGGAACAGTCCAGCCCGAACTGTCAAGCCATGTCTTCCCTGTACCGGAAACAAGAATCCTGGGACCGGTTTCGGGCTAACAGCCCTCAGCCAGGCTAGCTTGAATCCAGTGGCAAAGTGAGCAAGGGACCCATGTCTGGGCATACCCTTCCAACTTACTGCGAACAAAGCAAACACAAGGAGATGATGGACGGAGTGCTGAAACTTTTCAAACACTCAGCCCCAGTGACAGATCTGGGTTGAATCCATCATCGTTCTTTAGCTCACTTCGCCACCCCAGTTCAGACACAGCTATATGCAAATCAGTCTTGACCCTGTGCCTCATGGGAACAGTCCAGCCCGAACTGCCAAGCCATGTCTACCCTGGACCGGAAACAAGCATCCTGGGACCGGTTTCGGGCTAACAGCCCTCATCAGCCAGGCTAGCTTGAATCCAGTAGCAAAGTGAGCAAGAGACCCACGTCTGGGCTTACCCTGCCAACTTACGGCGAACAAAGCAAATACAAGGAGATGATGGACGGAGTGCTGAAACTTTTCAAACACTCACCCCCAGTCACAGATCTGGGTTGAATCCATCATCGTTCTTTAGCTCACTTCGCCACCCCAGTTCAGACACAGCTATATGGAAATCAGTCTTGACCCTGTGCCTCATGGGAACAGTCCAGCCCGAACTGCCAAGCCATGTCTTCCCTGGACCGGATACAAACATCCTGGGACCGGTTTCGGGCTAACAGAACTCATCAGCCAGGCTAGCTTGAATCCAGTGGCAAAGTGAGCAAGGGAACCACGTCTGGGCATACCCTGCCAACTTACGGTGAGCAAAGCAAACACAAGGAGATGATTGACGGAGTGCTGAAACTTTTCAAACACCCACCCCCAGTCACAGATCTGGGTTGAATCCATCATCATTCTTTAGCTCACTTCGCCACCCCAGTTCAGACACAGCTATATGCAAATCAGTCTTGACCCTGTGCCTCATGGGAACAGTCCAGCCTGAACTGCCAAGCCATGTCTTCCCTGGACCGGAAACAAGCATCCTGGGACCGGTTTCGGGCTAACAGCCCTCATCAGCCAGGCTAGCTTGAATCCAGTGGCAAAGTGAGGAAGGGACCCACGTCTGGGCATACCCTGCCAACTTACGGCGAACAAAGCAAACACAAGGAGATGATGGACGGAGTGCTGAAACTTTTCAAACACACACCCCCAGTCACAGATCTGGGTTGAATCCATCATCTTTCTTTAGCTCACTTCGCCACCCCAGTTCTGACACAGCTATATGCAAATCAGTCTTGACCCTGTGCCTCATGGGAACAGTCCAGCCCGAACTGCCAAGGCCATGTCTTCCCTGGAGCGGAAACAAGCATCCTGGGACCGGTTTCGGTCTAACAGCCCTCATCAGCTAGGCTAGCTTGAATCCAGTGGCAAACTGAGCAAGGGACCCATGTCTGGGCATACCCTGCCAACTTACGGTGAACAAAGCAAACACAAGGAGATGATGGACGGAGTGCTGAAATGTTTCAAACACTCACCCCCAGTCACAGATCTGGGTTGAATCCATCATCGTTCTTTAGCTCACATCGCCACCCCAGTTC
The DNA here is from genome assembly GCA_963921515.1 of Calotriton arnoldi. Classification (NCBI taxonomy): domain Eukaryota; kingdom Metazoa; phylum Chordata; class Amphibia; order Caudata; family Salamandridae; genus Calotriton; species Calotriton arnoldi. The sequence continues at coordinate 568,771 of CAWUFW010002254.1, read as the reverse complement.
AGACACAGCTATATGCAAATCAGTCTTGACCCTGTGCCTCATGGGAACAGTCCAGCCTGAACTGCCAAGCCATGTCTTCCCTGGACCGGAAACAAGCATCCTGGGACCGGTTTTGGGCTAACAGCCCTCATCAGCCAGGCTAGCTTGAATCCAGTGGCAAAGTGAGCAAGGGACCCACGTCTGGGCATACCCTGCCAACTTACGGTGAACAAAGCAAACACAAGGAGATGATGGACGGAGTGCTGAAACTTTTCAAACACTCACCCCCAGTCACAGATCTGGGTTGAATCCATCATCGTTCTTTAGCTCACTTCGCCACCCCTGTTCAGACACAGCTATATGCAAATCAGGCTTGACCCTGTGCCTCATGGGAACAGTCCAGCCCGAACTGCCAAGCCATGTCTTCCCTGGACCGGAAACAAGCATCCTGGGACCGGTTTCGGGCTAACAGCCCTCATCAGCCAGGCTAGCTTGAATCCAGTGGCAAAGTGAGCAAGGGACCCACGTCTGGGCATACCCTGCCAACTTACGGCGAACAAAGCAAACACAAGGAGATGATGGACGGAGTGCTGAAACTTTTCAAACACTCACCTCCAGTCACAGATCTGGGTTGAATCCATCATTGTTCTTTAGCTCACTTCGCCACCCCAGTTCAGACACAGCTATATGCAAATCAGTCTTGACCCTGTGCCTCAAGGGAACAGTCCAGCCCGAACTGCCAAGCCATGTCTTCCCTGGACCGGAAACAAGAATCCTGGGACCGGTTTCGGGCTAACAGCCCTCATCAGCCAGGCTAGCTTGAATCCAGTGGCAAAGTGAGCAAGGGACCCACGTCTGGGCATACCCTTCAAACTTACGGCGGACAAAGCAAACACAAGGAGATGACGGACGGAGTGCTGAAACTTTTCAAACACTCACCCCCAGTCACAGATCTGGGTTGAATCCATCATCGTTCTTTAGCTCACTTCGCCACCCCAGTTCAGACACAGCTATATGCAAATCAGTCTTGACCCTGTGCCTCATGGGGACAGTCCAGCTCGAACTGCCAAGCCATGTCTTCCCTGGAACGGAAACAAGCATTCTGGGACCGGTTACGGGCTAACAGCCCTCATCAGCCAGGCTAGCTTGAATCCAGTGGCAAAGTGAGCAAGGGACCCACGTCTGGGCATACCCTGCCAACTTACGGCGAACAAAGCAAACACAAGGAGATGATGGACGGAGTGCTGAAACTTTTCAAACACTCACCGCCAGTCACAGATCTGGGTTAAATCCATCATCGTTCTTTAGCTCACTTCGCCACCCCAGACACAGCTATATGCAAATCAGTCTTTACCCTGTGCCTCATGGGAACAGTCCAGCCCGAACTGCCAAGACATGTCTTCCCTGGACTGGAAAGAAGCATCCTGGGACCGGTTTTGGGCTAACAGCCTCATCAGCCAGGCTAGCTTGAATCCAGTGGCAAAGTGAGCAATGGACCCACGTCTGGGCATACCCTGCTAACTTTTCGGCGAACAAAGCAAACACAAGGAGATGATGGACGGAGTGCTGAAACTTTTCAAACACTCACCCCCAGTCACAGATCTGGGTTGAATCCATCATCGTTCTTTAGCTCACTTCGCCACCCAAGTTCAGACACAGCTATATGAAAATCAGTCTTGACCCTGTGCCTCATGGGAACAGTCCAGCCCGAACTGCCAAGCCATGTCTACCCTGTACCGGAAACAAGCATCCTGGGACCGGTTTCGGGCTAACAGCCCTCATCAGCCAGGCTAGCTTGAATCCAGTGGCAAAGTGAGCAAGAGACCCACGTCTGGGCAAACCCTGCCAACTTACGGCGAACAAAGCAAACACAAGGAGATGATGTACGGAGTGCTGAAACTTTTCAAACACTCACCCCCAGTCACAGATCTGGGTTGAATCCATCATCGTTCTTTAGCTCACTACGCCACCCCAGTTCAGACACAGCTATATGCAAATCAGTCTTGACCCTGTGCCTCAAGGGAACAGTCCAGCCCGAACTGCCAAGCCATGTCTTCCCTGGACCGGAAACAAGCATCCTGGGACCGGTTTCGGGCTAACAGCCCTCATCAGCCAGGTTAGCTTGAATCCAGTGGCAAAGTGAGCAAGGTACCCACGTCTGGGCATACCCTGCCAACTTACGGCGAACAAAGCAAACACATGGAGATGATGGACGGAGTACTGAAACTTTTCAAACGCTCACCCTCAGTCACAGATCTGGGTTGAATCCATCATCGTTCTTTAGCTCACTTCGCCACCCCAGTTCAGACACAGCTATATGCAAATCAGTCTTGACCCTGTGCCTCATGGGAACAGTCCAGCCCGAACTGCCAAGCCATGTCTTCAATGGACCCGAAACAAGCATCCTGGGACCGGTTTCGGGCTAACAGCCCTCATCAGCCAGGCTAGCTTGAATCCAGTGGCAAAGTGAGCAAGGGACCCACGTCTGGGCATACCCTGCCAACTTATGGTGAACAAAGCAAACACAAGGAGATGATGGACGGAGTGCTGAAACTTTTCAAACACTCACCCCCAGTCACAGATCTGGGTTGAATCCATCATCGTTCTTTAGCTCACTTCGCCACCCCAGTTCAGACACAGCTATATGCAAATCAGTCTTGACCCTGTGCCTCATGGGAACAGTCCAGCCCGAACTGCCAAGCCATGTCTTCCCTGGACCGGAAACAAGCATCCTGGGACCGGTTTCGGGCTAACAGCTGGACTGTTCCCATTGGGCACAGGGTCAAGACTGACTTGCATATGGCTGGGTCCAAACTGGAATGGCATGGTGAGCAAAAAAACGATGGATTTAGGCCCAGATCTCTGTACTGGGGTGAATGTACGACATTGTTCTGCATTCTGTCCATCAATTGTTCTTTTTGCATTTGTCACCCCGAGTGGGACGGGTATGCCCAGACGTGGGTCCCATGCTCTCCATGCCACTGGAGTCAAGCTATCTTGGCTGATGAGGGCTGAAAGCCCGAAACCGGTCCTAGGATGCTTGTTTCCAGTTCAGGGAGGACCTGGCCTGGCAGTTCGGGCTGGACTGTTCCCATTGGGCACAGGGTCAAGACTGATTTGCATATGGCTGGGTCCAAACTGGAATGGCATGGTGAGCAAAAACACGATGGATTTAGGCCCAGATCTCTGTACTGGGGTGAATGTACTACATTGTTCTGCATTCTGTCCATCAATTGTTCTTTTTGCAAATATAAAAATATTGCCAAAAAGCATTAAGTAAACACCACAGTCATCTGGTTACGCTTGATCGGTACCTAGGAGTAAGTTATGGCCAGCCAAGATGGTGTATGGGTAGGATACAAACATCAGTCAACCCAGTTATAAGTTTTACCTTTGTACTTAGCCTCTGAAATGTAAGTCATAAATCCTCAGTGGTGCAAGGCAACAGGCTATGGTAGATGAGGGCTCAATGGTGTCAGATAGCTGCTAGATGAGGTCCTGGTGAAGCTATTGACTTTTGGTAGAGACGCTCTGAGCAGGATAAATTTGTATTTTCTGTCCAGGGAAGCTCCCTCACTGGCTGGATGCATTTGGCACCTTCAGCTGGAGAGAATTTCTACCTATAGCCTTAGTCACTTTATTGGAGTTTGGATTCTTCCTGCAGGGAAAGGCTGCAAGCTGTAGCCGAAGAAGGCTCCACAGTGCTGAATACCTTCTCCACAAAGTCCCACTGAATCAGATTTACTTTTGCAGAAAAGCTCCAAGCGGGAAAAACCTGAATCTTTGGCCTAGCAGCAATGCACCTTGTAGGATTGGCTTGGGAGGATAGTCCTGGTCCTCTGGAGGTTTTAGAAGCCAAAAGGTTTCTATGTTGCAGGTTTCAGGAGATGATAGGATGAGTACACTTTGACACCAGCCAATGGTCCAGGACCTTTGGGACAGTCCTTGGGAATCAAAATTCACACAAGCAAAGGCCAGCAGCAGGGTCCAGGACAGGTCTGGTTGGAAATGCACAGCTGGGCAGTTAAAGAAAAAGGTCTCTTGGATCGTGCTGTATCTTTGTAGCTTGACCAGGAGGTCAGCCTTATGACCCTTGGAGTCTACTTCTTTGTCATGGGTACAAGAAGGATAGCAGACCCAGTCTTCTAGGCTCTTCTAAGGTTACAAACAGCAGGTCCAGTCCTCTTCACTTCTTGAACAGGTCCAGAACAAGTTCTGAGGAGGCTACAGGGGATGCCACCTTTATGCACCAGCTTGTGGGTGGGGGTAACTCATTGCCCCCCTAACCAATAAGTTAAAAGTATTCAGGGGTTACCCCAACCAATTTTGCAGCACTTCCTGTGTGCCCTACTGCAAACAATCCCACAGTGTCCCTCTTTGCCTAAATCCAAGATGGTGAAATTCTTCTCCAGAGCCTTTGTGCCCACCCCACAAGTATGGCCAGGGAAATGAGCAACCACCCCACTGTGGTTACTCTAAACCAGTTATGTGGCAGTCCCTCTCTCAACAGGATTGGTGTCTGCCTGACTGGGGGGAAGAGAAAGTGCCCCCCCCCCCAGGAGTCAGCTGACATTTGCGTGTGACAGGATATGCCTCTTTGGAGTTAATATTGTTACAGGGCACAGCTCAGATGGTCATCATGCCAGAGAAAGATACACACCTTCCCACACCCAAGGCCTTTGTCCAGCTCTGGGAGCAGTTTTCACACCTCATCAAGTGGGCTATTCAGCTGCCAGTTGACAGTTGGAGCTCATGCAAATGGTCCTCCAGAGGCTTTAGGCAGTGAAAGATGACTTTCTAAAAGTAACCTTTTCAAAATATTCATTAAAAATCCAACTTCACAAGTGAATTGGGCTTTTAATAAATAGTTCAAAAAGTCCAAGAATGAAATTGGCAGCTTTTGGGACTTTTTCACAATAAGGACATGTGTAACATTAAACATTTATATATCCTACTTTTAACTACCATGCTCCCTGCCTTATGGACAATAAGGCCTACTTATGTGTGACTTAGGGCCAGATTTAGAAGTCGGCGGAGGGAATGCTCTGTCACAAGCCTGACAGATATCCCATCTGCCGTATTATTATCCCATAGAATAGAATGTGATCGAAATACAGCGGACGGGATATGCGTAAAAGAAAGGTAGTGACCTGTCAAAATGGGTTATTTAGATGGGTTGAATTAACAGTTTGAAAACTGCACAGCCATGCTACAAGTGGGAGGTCTGCAGTCATGCTTGCACTGCCACTGCAGTGGGTGGCAAAAAGGGTGTTGCAGCCTACTAGTGAGATTTAACATACAGGCCCTGGTTACTCTTTGTACCATATACTAGGGACTTATCAGTCAGTTAAATATACCGATCAGGGGTATGAGAATTTCATCATGTTGAATGAGGGAGCACCTGCATACATTTTCCCACTGGTTGGCAGGGATAAAATGCACAGAGTTTCACAGCCAACAGTCAAGGCAAAATTCTGGTAATTTCCAACAGTGATGATGTAGTCAAACTACGTGAAAAAATTAACCCATCTGTCTGGTTGACTAATTAGGTACTGCACAGTCTGCAGGAACTGTAAACTCTGATGATCCAGAAGAATCTCAAAAGTATACTGGACCCCGACCCAAAGCTACCTCCATTCAGTGCAGACTTCTTTCACAGCCAGGAGGTCTCATTCCAGAACTAAATTATTCAGCTCAGGTGAGAGTTCTCAAGTCATAGAAGATGGGATATTCCTGCTGAACTCCACCCTGAGCATGTAATACTACCAATCCCAGAACTCTTTCTGAGCAGTCAGTCTTCACTATAAATTGCTTTGTAGGGCCAGGTTTGCATAAAACTGGGGTATTGGTGAAGGCTTTATTCAGACACTGAAAGGCCTTTCCTGACTTAGAATCCCAATAATAGCACCATTTCTTAAGAATCGTTTTGATATTACTGGCTAGTGCTGAGAAATTCTTCGCAAATTGCTGGTAGGAATTGTCAGTCCCAAGTAAACATTGCATTCTCTTGGCTGAGATATGGGTCAGCCAATCCAACAATATCAGAGCCTTCTTAGGTTCCGTTGATAAATCTTTTGAAGTCAAACTATAGCCTAAATATGACCTCCCTTACTTTGAATAGCCATTTCTCAGACTTACATGTACTTTGATTCATTCTGAATTGGTGAAGGACTTCAGAAACATGAGTCCAGTGATCATTGGTGGTCTTGAAAAATATTAAAATGTGGTCTGAATATATCAATATGAAAATGTTGAGAATAACTGAAAAAATGGTGCCCATAAAGTTGAGTATGGAGGGGCATTGCATAAGCCAAAAGGCATCACCTGTTACCTGGCTTTTCCAACAGTGAGTAGTTTCTCCGCTCTAGCTGTCCGGTCTTGTAATTACTCTGTTCTGGGGTCAGGACAGCGCCGGGACACTCCTCGGAGTAGCTGTGCGCTTAACAAATACCCCATAACATAACATAACTCAAAATGTCAGAAAGGAGTTGTGGAGGTGACCTTCTACTTACCCTCTTCCTTAATTCTCAATGGGTGGTACGCTCCTCTCAGATCTAATTTAGTGAAAATGCCTGAGCCTCGTACTATTTCCAGGATATCTTTGATAAGGGAAGTGGGTATCGATCCTTAATGGTAATTTTATTAAGCCCTTTAAAATCTATGCACTGTCGTAGCTCAGAGTTCATCTTGGGGGGCAAAGAAAGGAGAAGCTGTGGCTAGAGAGAAGGAATGTACAATCAATTCAGTTTCAAGATTTTCATTTAGATATTCTTTAAAGGCCAGACTGGTCACAAAACACTGGTCACAATTTGTGACTAGTATATTTGCAACCAGTGTGATGTTTTGTGAATTGACCTATGTTCAAATAGGTTGGTTCACAAAACATTGAGTCATAGTGCGTTGCAATTCATCATACCTCATGAATATTAATGAGTTAAGTCACAAATTGTGACCCACTATGATTCGCCCCATCACAGGGATGGTGGCCTTCTGGGTTTAGCAGACCACCATGTCTTTGCTTTTAAATAAAGCAAAAGTTTTTTTTAATGCAGCCCATTTTCTTTAAAGGAAAACTAGATGTGTTTTTAAAAAATTGAAAGTTTAACACATTGTTTAAGAGTAGGCGGTGGTCCATGGGACCACTGCTTATTCTAGCAAAACCAAAGGGGATGATGGACGGAGTGTTGAACATTGCAAGCACTCACCCCCAGTCAATTGATCTGGGTTTAATCCATCATCATTCTTTAGCTCACTCCGCCACCCCAGTTCAAACATGGCCATATGCAAATCAGTCTGACCCTGTGCCTCATGGGAACAGTCCAGCCCGAACTGCCAAGCCATGTCTTCCCTGGACCGGAAACAAGCATCCTGGGACCGGTTTTGGGCTAACAGCCCTCATCAGCCAGGCTAGCTTGAATCCAGTGGCAAAGTGAGCTACGGACCCACGTATGGGCACACCCTGCCAACTTATGGCGAACAAAGCAAACACAAGGAGATGATGGACGGAGTGCTGAAACTTTTCAAACACTCACCCCCAGTCACAGATCTGGGTTGAATCCATCATCGTTCTTTATCTCACTTCGCCACCCCAGTTCAGACACAGCTATATGCAAATCAGTCTTCTCCCTGTGCATCATGGGAACAGTCCAGCCCGAACTGCCAAGCCATGTCTACCCTGGACCGGAAACAAGCATCGTGGGACCGGTTTCGAGCTAACAGCCCTCATCAGCCAGGCTAGCTTGAATCCAGTAGCAAAGTGAGCAAGGGACCCACGTCTGGGCATACCCTGCCAACTTACAGCAAACAAAGCAAACACAAGGAGATGATGGACGGAGTGCTGAAACTTTTCAAACACTCAGCCCCAGTGACAGATCTGGGTTGAATCCATCATCGTTCTTGAGCTCACTTCGCCACCCCAGTTCAGACACAGCTATATGCAAATCTGTCTTGACCCTGTGCCTCATGGGAACAGTCCAGCCCGAACTGCCAGGCCATGTCTACCCTGGACCGGAAACAAGTATCCTGGGACCGGTTTCGGGCTAACAGCCCTCATCAGCCAGGCTAGCTTGAATCCAGTAGCAAAGTGAGCAAGAGAACCACGTCTGGGCTTACCCTGCCAACTTACGGCGAACAAAGCAAATACAAGGAGATGATGGACGGAGTGCTGAAACTTTTCAAACACTCACCTCCAGTCACAGATCTGGGTTGAATCCATCATCGTTCTTTAGCTCACTTCGCCACCCCAGTTCAGACACAGCTATATGGAAATCAGTCTTGACCCTGTGCCTCATGGGAACAGTCCAGCCCGAACTGCCAAGCCATGTCTTCCCTGGACCGGAAACAAGCATCCTGGGACCGGTTTCGGGCTAACAGCCCTCATCAGCCAGGCTAGCTTGAATCCAGTGGCAAAGTGAGCAAGGGACCCACGTCTGGGCATACCCTGCCAACTTACGGCGAACAAAGCAAACACAAGGAGATGATGGACGAAGTGCTGAAACTTTTCAAACACTCACCCCCAGTCACAGATCTGGGTTGAATCCATCATCTTTCTTTAGCTCACTTCGCCACCCCAGTTCAGACACAGCTATATGCAAATCAGTCTTGACCCTGTGCCTCATGGGAACAGTCCAGCCCGAACTGCCAAGCCATGTCTTCCCTGGACCGGAAACAAGCATCCTGGGACCGGTTTCGGTCTAACAGCCCTCATCAGCCAGGCTAGCTTGAATCCAGTGGCAAAGTGAGCAAGGGACCCACGTCTGGGCATACCCTGCCAACTTACGGCGAACAAAGCAAACACAAGGAGATGATGGACGGAGTGCTGAAACTTTTCAAACACTCACCGCCAGTCACAGATCTGGGTTAAATCCATCATCGTTCTTTAGCTCACTTCGCCACCCCAGACACAGCTATATGCAAATCAGTCTTTACCCTGTGCCTCATGGGAACAGTCCAGCCCGAACTGCCAAGACATGTCTTCCCTGGACCGGAAACAGCATCCTGGGACCGGTTTCGGGCTAACAGCCTCATCAGCCAGGCTAGCTTGAATCCAGTGGCAAAGTGAGCAATGGACCCACGTCTGGGCATACCCTGCTAACTTTTCGGCGAACAAAGCAAACACAAGGAGATGATGGACGGAGTGCTGAAACTTTTCAAACACTCACCCCCAGTCACAGATCTGGGTTGAATCCATCATCGTTCTTTAGCTCACTTCGCCACCCAAGTTCAGACACAGCTATATGAAAATCAGTCTTGACCCTGTGCCTCATGGGAACAGTCCAGCCCGAACTGCCAAGCCATGTCTACCCTGTACCGGAAACAAGCATCCTGGGACCGGTTTCGGGCTAACAGCCCTCATCAGCCAGGGTAGCTTGAATCCAGTGGCAAAGTGAGCAAGAGACCCACGTCTGGGCAAACCCTGCCAACTTACGGCGAACAAAGCAAACACAAGGAGATGATGTACGGAGTGCTGAAACTTTTCAAACACTCACCCCAGTCACAGATCTGGGTTGAATCCATCATCGTTCTTTAGCTCACTTCGCCACCCCAGTTCAGACACAGCTATATGCAAATCAGTCTTGACCCTGTGCCTCAAGGGAACAGTCCAGCCCGAACTGCCAAGCCATGTCTTCCCTGGACCGGAAACAAGCATCCTGGGACCGGTTTTGGGCTAACAGCCCTCATCAGCCAGGTTAGCTTGAATCCAGTGGCAAAGTGAGCAAGGGACCCACGTCTGGGCATACCCTGCCAACTTACTGCGAACAAAGCAAACACATGGAGATGATGGATGGAGTACTGAAACTTTTCAAACGCTCACCCCCAGTCACAGATCTGGGTTGAATCCATCATCGTTCTTTAGCTCACTTCGCCACCCCAGTTCAGACACAGCTATATGCAAATCAGTCTTGACCCTGTGCCTCATGGGAACAGTCCAGCCCGAACTGCCAAGCCATGTCTTCCCTGGACCCGAAACAAGCATCCTGGGACCGGTTTCGGGCTAACAGCCCTCATCAGCCAGGCTAGATTGAATCCAGTGGCAAAGTGAGCAAGGGACCCATGTCTGGGCATACCCTGCCAACTTATGGTGAACAAAGCAAACACAAGGAGATGACGGACGGAGTGCTGAAACTTTTCAGACACTCACCCCCAGTCACAGATCTGGGTTGAATCCATCATCGTTCTCTAGCTCACTTCGCCACCCCAGTTCAGACACAGCTATATGCAAATCAGTCTTGACCCTGTGCCTCATGGGAACAGTCCAGCCCGAACTGCCAAGCCATGTCTACCGTGTACCGGAAACAAGCATCCTGGGACCGGTTTCGGGTTAACAGCCCTCATCAGCCAGGCTAGCTTGAATCCAGTGGCAAAGTGAGCAAGGGACCCACGTCTGGGGAAACCCTGCCAACTTACGGCGAACAAAGCAAACACAAGGAGATGATGGACGGAGTGCTGAAACTTTTCAAACACTCACCCCCAGTCACAGTTCTGGGTTGAATCCATCATGGTTCTTTAGCTCACTTCGCCACCCCAGTTCAGACACAGCTATATGCAAATCAGTCTTTACCCTGTGCCTCATGGGAACAGTCCAGCCCGAACTGCCAAGCCATGTCTTCCCTGGACCGGAAACAAGCATCCTGGGACCGGTTTCGGGCTAACAGCCCTCATCAGCCAGGCTAGCTTGAATCCAGTGGCAAAGTGAGCAAGGGACCCACGTCTTGGCATACCCTTCCAATTTACGGCGAACAAAGCAAACACAAGGAGATGATGGACGGAGTGCTGAAACTTTTCAAACACTCAGCCCCAGTCACAGATCTGGGTTGAATCCATCATCGTTCTTTAGCTCACTTCGCCACCCCAGTTCAGACACAGCTATATGCAAATCAGTCTTGACCCTGTGCCTCATGGGAACAGTCCAGCCTGAAGTGCCAAGCCATGTCTTCCCTGGACCGGAAACAAGCATCCTGAGACCGGTTTCGGGCTAACAGCCCTCATCAGCCAGGCTAGCTTGAATCCAGTGGCAAAGTGAACAAGGGACCCACGTCTGGGCATACCCTGCCAACTTACGGCGAACAAAGCAAACACAAGGAGATGATGGACGGAGTGCTGAAACTTTTCAAACACTCAGCCCCAGTCACAGATCTGGGTTGAATCCATCATCGTTCTTTAACTCACTTCGCCACCCCAGTACAGACAAAGCTATATGCTAATCAGTCTTGACCCTGTGCCTCATGGGAACAGTCCAGCCCGAACTGCCAAGTCATGTCTTCCCTGGACCGGAAACAAGCATCCTGGGACCGGTTTCGGGCTAACAGCCCTCATCAGCCAGGCTAGCTTGAATCCAGTGGCAATGTGAGCAAGGGAACCACGTCTGGGCATACCCTGCCAACTTACGGTGAACAAAGCAAACACAAGGAGATGATGGACGGAGTGCTGAAACTTTTCAAACACTCACCCCCAGTCACAGATCTGGGTTGAATCCATCATCGTTCTTTAGCTCACTTCGCCAACCCAGTTCAGACACAGCTATATGCAAATCAGTCTTGACCCTGTGCCACATGGGAACAGTCCAGCCCGAACTGCCAAGCCATGTCTTCCCTGGACCGGAAACCAGCATCCTGGGACCGGTTTCGGGGTAACAGCCCTCATCAGCCAGGCTAGCTTGAATCCAGTGGCAAAGTGAGCAAGGGACCCACGTCTGGGCATACCCTGCCAACTTATGGCGAACAAAGCAAACACAAGGAGATGATGGACGGAGTGCTGAAACTTTTCAAACACTCACCCCCAGTCACAGATCTGGGTTGAATCCATCATCGTTCTTTAGCTCACTTCGCCACCCCAGTTCAGACACAGCTATATGCAAATCAGTCTTGACCCTGTGCCTCATGGCAACAGTCCAGCCCGAACTGCCAAGCCATGTCTTCCCTGGACCGGAAACAAGCATTCTGGGACCGGTTTCGGGCTAACAGCCCTCATCAGGAAGGCTAGCTTGAATCCAGTGGCAAAGTGAGCAAGGGACCCACGTCTGGGCATACCCTGCCAACTTACGGCGAACAAAGCAAGCACAAGGAGATGATGGACGGAGTGCTGAAACTTTTCAAACACTCACCTCCAGTCACAGATCTGAGTTGAATCCATCATCGTTCTTTAGCTCACTTCGCCACCCCAGTTCAGACACAGCTATATGCAAATCAGTCTTGACCCTGTGCCTCATGGGAACAGTCCAGCTCGAACTGCCAAGCCATGTCTTCCCTGGACCGGAAACAAGCATCCTGGGACAAGTTACGGGCTAACAGCCCTCATCAGCCAGGCTAGCTTGAATCCAGTGGCAAAGTGACCAAGGGACCCACGTCTGGGCATACCCTGCCAACTTACGGCGAACAAAACAAACACAAGGAGATGATGGACGGAGTGCTGAAATTTTTCAAACACTCACCGCCAGTCACAGATCTGGGTTAAATCCATCATCGTTCTTTAGCTCACTTCGCCACCCCAGTTCAGAAACAGCTATATGCAAATCAGTCTTGACCCTGTGCCTCATGGGAACAGTCCAGCCCGAACTGCCAAGCCATGTCTTCCCTAGACCGGAAACAAGCATCCTGGGACCGTTTTTGGGCTAACAGCCCTCATCAGCCAGGCTAGCTTGAATCCAGTGGCGAAGTGAGCAAGGGACCCACGTCTGGGCATACCCTCCCAAATTATGGCGAACAAAGCAAACACAAGGAGATGAGGGACGGAATGCTGAAACTTTTCAAACACTCACCCCCAGTCACAGATCTGGGTTGAATCCATCATCGTTCTTTAGCTCACTTCGCCACCCCAGTTCAGACACAGCTATATGCAAATCAGTCTTGACCCTGTGCCTCATTGGGACAGTCCAGCCTGAACTGCCAAGCCATGTCTTCCCTGGACCGGAAACAAGCATCCTGGGACCGGTTTCGGGCTAACAGCCCTCATCAGCCAGGCTAGCTTGAATCCAGTGGCAAAGTGAGCAAGGGACCCACGTCTGGGCATACCCTGCCAACTTACGGCGAACAAAGCAAACACAAGGAGATGATGGACGAAGTGCTGAAACTTTTTAAACACTCACCCCCAGTCACAGATATGGGTTGAATCCATCATGGTTCTTTAGCTCACTTCGCCACCGCAGTTCAGACACAGCTATATGCAAATCAGTCTTGACCCTGTGCCTCATGGGAACAGTCCAGCTCGAACTGCCAAGCCATGTCTTCCCTGGACCAGAAACAAGCATCCTGGGATAAGTTACGGGCTAACAGCCCTCATCAGCCAGGCTAGCTTGAATCCAGTGGCAAAGTGAGCAAGGGACCCACGTCTGGGCATACCCTGCCAACTTACGGCGAACAAAACAAACACAAGGAGATGATGGACGGAGTGCTGAAATTTTTCAAACACTCACCGCCAGTCACAGATCTGGGTTAAATCCATCATCGTTCTTTAGCTCACTTCGCCACCCCAGTTCAGACACAGCTATATGCAAATCAGTCTTGACCCTGTGCCTCATGGGAACATTCCAGCCCGAACTGCCAAGCCATGTCTTCCCTGGACCGGAAACAAGCATCCTGGGACCGTTTTGGGCTAACAGCCCTCATCAGCCAGGCTAGCTTGAATCCAGTGGCGAAGTGAGCAAGGGACCCACGTCTGGGCATACCCTCCCAAATTATGGCGAACAAAGCAAACACAAGGAGATGATGGACGGAGTGCTGAAACTTTTCAAACACTCACCCCCAGTCACAGATCTGGGTTGAATCCATCATCGTTCTTTAGCTCACTTCGCCACTCCCAGTTCAGACACAGCTATATGCAAATCAGTCTTGACCCTGTGCCTCATTGGGACAGTCCAGCCTGAACTGCCAAGCCATGTCTTCCCTGGATCGGAAACAAGCATCCTGGGACCGGTTTCGGGCTAACAGCCCTCATCAGCCAGGCTAGCTTGAATCCAGTGGCAAAGTGAGCAAGGGACCCACGTCTGGGCATACCCTGCCAACTTACGGCGAACAAAGCAAACACAAGGAGATGATGGACGAAGTGCTGAAACTTTTAAACACTCACCCCCAGTCACAGATATGGGTTGAATCCATCATGGTTCTTTAGCTCACTTCGCCACCGCAGTTCAGACACAGCTATATGCAAATCAGTCTTGACCCTGTGCCTCATGGGGAACAGTCCAGCTCGAACTGCCAAGCCATGTCTTCCCTGGACCAGAAACAAGCATCCTGGGATAAGTTACGGGCTAACAGCCCTCATCAGCCAGGCTAGCTTGAATCCAGTGGCAAAGTGAGCAAGGGACCCACGTCTGGGCATACCCTGCCAACTTACGGCGAACAAAACAAACACAAGGAGATGATGGACGGAGTGCTGAAATTTTTCAAACATTCACCGCCAGTCACAGATCTGGGTTAAATCCATCATCGTTCTTTAGCTCACTTCGCCACCCCAGTTCAGACACAGCTATATGCAAATCAGTCTTGACCCTGTGCCTCATGGGAACATTCCAGCCCGAACTGCCAAGCCATGTCTTCCCTGGACCGGAAACAAGCATCCTGGGACCGTTTTTGGGCTAACAGCCCTCATCAGCCAGGCTAGCTTGAATCCAGTGGCGAAGTGAGCAAGGGACCCACGTCTGGGCATACCCTCCCAAATTATGGCGAACAAAGCAAACACAAGGAGATGATGGACGGAGTGCTGAAACTTTTCAAACACTCACCCCCAGTCACAGATCTGGGTTGAATCCATCATCGTTCTTTAGCTCACTTCGCCACCCCAGTTCAGACACAGCTATATGCAAATCAGTCTTGACCCTGTGCCTCATTGGGACAGTCCAGCCTGAACTGCCAAGCCATGTCTTCCCTGGACCGGAAACAAGCATCCTGGGACCGGTTTCGGGCTAACAGCCCTCATCAGCCAGGCTAGCTTGAATCCAGTGGCAAAGTGAGCAAGGGACCCACGTCTGGGCATACCCTGCCAACTTACGGCGAACAAAGCAAACACAAGGAGATGATGGACGAAGTGCTGAAACTTTTTAAACACTCACCCCCAGTCACAGATATGGGTTGAATCCATCATGGTTCTTTAGCTCACTTCGCCACCGCAGTTCAGACACAGCTATATGCAAATCAGTCTTGACCCTGTGCCTCATGGGAACAGTCCAGCCCGAACTGCCAAGCCATGTCTTCCCTGGACCGGAATCAAGCATCCTGGGACCGGTTTCGGGCTAACAGCCCTCATCAGCCAGGCTAGCTTAAATCCAGTGGCAAAGTGAGCAACGGACCCACGTATGGGCATACCCTGCCAACTTACGGCGAACAAAGCAAACACAAGGAGATGATGGACGGAGTGCTGAAACTTTTCAAACACTCACCCCCAGTCACAGATCTGGGTTGAATCCATCATCGTTCTTTAGCTCACTTCGCCACTCCAGTTCAGACACAGCTATATGCAAATCAGTCTCGACCCTGTGCCTCATGGGAACAGTCCAGCCCGAACTGCCAAGCCATGTCTTCCTGGATCGGAAACAAGCATCCTGGGACCGGTTTGAGCTAACAGCCCTCATCAGCCAGGCTAGCTTGAATCCAGTGGCAAAGTGAGCAAGGGACCCACATCTGGGCATACCCTGCCAACTTACGGCGAACAAAGCAAACACAAGGAGATGATGGACGGAGTGCTGAAACTTTTCAAACACTCACCCCCAGTCACAGATCTGGGTTGAATCCATCATCGTTCTTTAGCTCACTTCGTCACCCCAGTTCAGACACAGCTATATGCAAATCAGTCTTGACCCTGTGCTTCATGGGAACAGTCCAGCCCGAACTGCCAAGCCATGTCTTCCCTGGACCGGAAACAAGCATCCTGGGACCGGTTTTGGGCTAACAGCCCTCATCAGCCAGGCTAGCTTGAATCCAGTGGCAAAGTGAGCAAGGGACCCACGTCTGGGCATACCCTGCCAACTTACGGCAAACAAAGCAAACACAAGGAGATGATGGATGGAGTGCTGAAACTTTTCAAACACTCACCCCCAGTCACAGATCTGGGTTGAATCCATCAACGTTCTTTAGCTCACTTCGCCACCCCAGTTCAGACACAGCTATATGCAAATCAGTCTTGACCCTGTGCCTCATGGGAACAGTCCAGCCCGAACTGCCAAGCCATGTCTTCCCTGGACCGGAAACAAGCATCCTGGGACCGGTTTCGGGCTAACAGCTGGACTGTTCCCATTGGGCACAGGGTCAAGACTGACTTGCATATGGCTGGGTCCAAACTGGAATGGCATGGTGAGCAAAAAAACGATGGATTTAGGCCCAGATCTCTGTACTGGTGTGAATATACGACATTGTTCTGCATTCTGTCCATCAATTGTTCTTTTTGCATTTGTCACCCCGAGTGGGACGGGTATGCCCAGACGTGGGTCCCGTGCTCTCCATGCCACTGGAGTCAAGCTATCTTGGCTGATGAGGTCTGAAAGCCCGAAACCGGTCCTAGGATGCTTGTTTCCAGTTCAGGGAGGACCTGGCCTGGCAGTTCGGGCTGGACTGTTCCCATTGGGCACAGGGTCAAGACTGATTTGCATATGGCTGGGTCCAAACTGAAATGGCATGGTGAGCAAAAAAACGATGGATTTAGGCCCAGATCTCTGTACTGGGGTGAATGTACGACATTGTTCTGCATTCTGTCCATCAATTGTTCTTTTTGCATTTGTCACCCCGAGTGGGACTTGTATGCCCAGACGTGTGTCCCGTGCTCTCCATGCCTCTGGAGTCAACTTATCTTGGCTGATGAGGGCTGAAAGCCCGAAACCGGTCCTAGGATGCTTGTTTCCAGTTCAGGGAGGACCTGGCCTGGCAGTTCGGGCTGGACTGTTCCCATTGGGCACAGGGTCAAGACTGATTTGCATATGGCTGGGTCCAAACTGGAATGGCATGGTGAGCAAAAAAACGATGGATTTAGGCCCAGATCTCTGTACTGGGGTGAATGTACGACATTGTTCTGCATTCTGTCCATCAATTGTTCTTTTGCATTTGTCACCCCGAGTGGGACGGGTATGCCCAGACGTGGGTCCCATGCTCTCCATGCCACTGGAGTCAAGCTATCTTGGCTGATGAGGGCTGAAAGCCCGAAACCGGTCCTAGGATGCTTGTTTCCAGTTCAGGGAGGACCTGGCCTGGCAGTTCGGGCTGGACTGTTCCCATTGGGCACAGGGTCAAGACTGATTTGCATATGGCTGGGTCCAAACTGGAATGGCATGGTGAGCAAAAACACGATGGATTTAGGCCCAGATCTCTGTACTGGGGTGAATGTACTACATTGTTCTGCATTCTGTCCATCAATTGTTCTTTTGCAAATATAAAAATATTGCCAAAAAGCATTAAGTAAACACCACAGTCATCTGGTTACGCTTGATCGGTACCTAGGAGTAAGTTATGGCCAGCCAAGATGGTGTATGGGTAGGATACAAACATCAGTCAACCCAGTTATAAGTTTTACCTTTGTACTTAGCCTCTGAAATGTAAGTCATAAATCCTCAGTGGTGCTGCAGGCTATGGTAGATGAGGGCTCAATGATGTCAGATAGCTGCTAGATGAGGTCCTGGTGAAGCTATTGACTTTTGGTAGAGACGCTCTGAGCAGGATAAATTTGTATTTTCTGTCCAGGGAAGCTCCCTCACTGGCTGGATGCATTTGGCACCTTCAGCTGGAGAGAATTTCTACCTATAGCCTTAGTCACTTTATTGGAGTTTGGATTCTTCCTGCAGGGAAAGGCTGCAAGCTGTAGCCGAAGAAGGCTCCACAGTGCTGAATACCTTCTCCACAAAGTCCCACTGAATCAGATTTACTTTTGCAGAAAAGCTCCAAGCGGGAAAAACCTGAATCTTTGGCCTAGCAGCAATGCACCTTATAGGATTGGCTTGGGAGGATAGTCCTGGTCCTCCGGAGGTTTTAGAAGCCAAAAGGTTTCTATGTTGCAGGTTTCAGGAGATGATAGGATGAGTACACTTTGACACCAGCCAATGGTCCTGGACCTTTGGGACATTCCTAGGGAATCAAAATTCACACAAGCAAAGGCCAGCAGCAAGGTCCAGGACAGGTCTGGTTGGAAATGCACAGCTGGGCAGTTAAAGAAAAAGGTCTCTTGGATCGTGCTGTATCTTTGTAGCTTGACCAGGAGGTCAGCCTTATGACCCTTGGAGTCTACTTCTTTGTCATGGGTACAAGAAGGATAGCAGACCCAGTCTTCTAGGCTCTTCTAAGGTTACAAACAGCAGGTCCAGTCCTCTTCACTTCTTGAACAGGTCCAGAACAAGTTCTGAGGAGGCTACAGGGGATGCCACCTTTATGCACCAGCTTGTGGGTGGGGTAACTCATTGCCCCCTAACCAATAAGTTAAAAGTATTCAGGGGTTACCCCAACCAATTTTGCAGCACTTCCTGTGTGCCCTACTGCAAACAATCCCACAGTGTCCCTCTTTGCCTAAATCCAAGATGGTGAAATTCTTCTCCAGAGCCTTTGTGCCCACCCCACAAGTATGGCCAGGGAAATGAGCAACCACCCCACTGTGGTTACTCTAAACCAGTTATGTGGCAGTCCCTCTCTCAACAGGATTGGTGTCTGCCTGACTGGGGGGAAGAGAAAGTGCCCCCCCCCCCAGGAGTCAGCTGACATTTGCTTGTGACAGGATATGCCTCTTTGGAGTTAATATTGTTACAGGGCACAGCTCAGATGGTCATCATGCCAGAGAAAGATACACACCTTCCCACACCCAAGGCCTTTGTCCAGCTCTGGGAGCAGTTTTCACACCTCATCAAGTGGGCTATTCAGCTGCCAGTTGACAGCTGGAGCTCATGCAAATGGTCCTCCAGAGGCTTTAGGCAGTGAAAGATGACTTTCTAAAAGTAACCTTTTCAAAATATTCATTAAAAATCCAACTTCACAAGTGAATTGGGCTTTAATAAATAGTTCAAAAAGTCCAAGAATGAAATTGGCAGCTTTTGGGACTTTTTCACAATAAGGACATGTGTAACATTAAACATTTATATATCCTACTTTTAACTACCATGCTCCCTGCCTTATGGACAATAAGGCCTACTTATGTGTGACTTAGGGCCAGATTTAGAAGTCGGCGGAGGGAATGCTCTGTCACAAGCCTGACAGATATCCCATCTGCCGTATTATTATCCCATAGAATAGAATGTGATCGAAATACAGCGGACGGGATATGCGTAAAAGAAAGGTGGTGACCTGTCAAAATAGGTTATTTAGATGGGTTGAATTAACAGTTTGAAAACTGCACAGCCATGCTACAAGTGGGAGGTCTGCAGTCATGCTTGCACTGCCACTGCAGTGGGTGGCAAAAAGGGTGTTGCAGCCTACTAGTGAGATTTAACATACATGCCCTGGTTACTCTTTGTACCATATACTAGGGACTTATCAGTCAGTTAAATATACCGATCAGGGGTATGAGAATTTCATCATGTTGAATGAGGGAGCACCTGCATACATTTTCCCACTGGTTGGCAGGGATAAAATGCACAGAGTTTCACAGCCAACAGTCAAGGCAAAATTCTGGTAATTTCCAACAGTGATGATGTAGTCAAACTACGTGAAAAAATTAACCCATCTGTCTTGTTGACTAATTAGGTACTGCACAGTCTGCAGGAACTGTAAACTCTGATGATCCAGAAGAATCTCAAAGTATACTGGACCCCGACCCAAAGCTACCTCCATTCAGTGCAGACTTCTTTCACAGCCAGGAGGTCTCATTCCAGAACTAAATTATTCAGCTCAGGTGAGAGTTCTCAAGTCATAGAAGATGGGATATTCCTGCTGAACTCCACCCTGAGCATGTAATACTACCAATCCCAGAACTCTTTCTGAGCAGTCAGTCTTCACTATAAATTTCTTTGTAGGGCCAGGTTTGCATAAAACTGGGGTATTGGTGAAGGCTTTATTCAGACACTGAAAGGCCTTTCCTGACTTAGAATCCCAATAATAGCACATTTTCTTAAGAATCGTTTTGATATTACTGGCTAGTGCTGAGAAATTATTCGCAAATTGCTGGTAGGAATTGTCAGTCCCAAGTAAACATTGCATTCTCTTGGCTGAGATATGGGTCAGCCAATCCAACAATATCAGAGCCTTCTTAGGTTCCGTTGATAAACCTTTTGAAGTCAAACTATAGCCTAAATATGACCTCCCTTACTTTGAATAGCCATTTCTCAGACTTACATGTACTTTGATTCATTCTGAATTGGTGAAGGACTTCAGAAACATGAGTCCAGTGGTCATTGGTGGTCTTGAAAAATATTAAAATGTGGTCTGAATATATCAATATGAAAATGTTGAGAATAACTGAAAAAATGGTGCCCATAAAGTTGAGTATGGAGGGGCATTGCATAAGCCAAAAGGCATCACCTGTTACTCAAAATGTCAGAAAGGAGTTGTGGAGGTGACCTTCTACTTACCCTCTTCCTTAATTCTCAATGGGTGGTACGCTCCTCTCAGATCTAATTTAGTGAAAATGCCTGAGCCTCGTACTATTTCCAGGATATCTTTGATAAGGGAAGTGGGTATCGATCCTTAATGGTAATTTTATTAAGCCCTTTAAAATCTATGCACTGTCGTAGCTCAGAGTTCATCTTGGGGGGCAAAGAAAGGAGAAGCTGTGGCTAGAGAGAAGGAATGTACAATCAATCCAGTTTCAAGATTTTCATTTAGATATTCTTTAAAGGCCAGACTGGTCACAAAACACTGGTCACAATTTGTGACTAGTATATTTGCAACCAGTGTGATGTTTTGTGAATTGACCTATGTTCAAATAGGTTGGTTCACAAAACATTGAGTCATAGTGCGTTGCAATTCATCATACCTCATGAATATTAATGAGTTAAGTCACAAATTGTGACCCACTATGATTCGCCCCTATCACAGGGATGGTGGCCTTCTGGGTTTAGGAGACCACCATGTCTTTGCTTTTAAATAAAGCAAAAGTTTTTTTAATGCAGCCCATTTTCTTTAAAGGAAAACTAGATGTGTTTTTAAAAATTGAAAGTTTAACACATTGTTTAAGAGTAGGCGGTGGTCCATGGGACCACTGCTTATTCTAGCAAAACCAAAGGGGATGATGGACGGAGTGTTGAACATTGCAAGCACTCACCCCCAGTCAATTGATCTGAGTTTAATCCATCATCATTCTTTAGCTCACTCCGCCACCCCAGTTCAAACATGGCCATATGCAAATCAGTCTGACCCTGTGCCTCATGGGAACAGTCCAGCCCGAACTGCCAAGCCATGTCTTCCCTGGACCGGAAACAAGCATCCTGGGACCGGTTTCTGGCTTACAGCCGTCATCAGCCAGGCTATCTTGAATCCAGTGGCAAAGTGAGCAAGGGACCCACGCCTGGGCATACCCTGCCAACTTAGGGCGAACATAGCAAAACCAAAGGGGATGATGGACGGAGTGTTGAACATTGCAAGCACTCACCCCCAGTCAATTGATCTGAGTTTAATCCATCATCATTCTTTAGCTCACTCCGCCACCCCAGTTCAAACATGGCCATATGCAAATCAGTCTGACCCTGTGCCTCATGGGAACAGTCCAGCCCGAACTGCCAAGCCATGTCTTCCTGGACCGGAAACAAGCATCCTGGGACCGGTTTCTGGCTTACAGCCGTCATCAGCCAGGCTATCTTGAATCCAGTGGCAAAGTGAGCAAGGGACCCACGTCTGGGCATACCCTGCCAACTTAGGGCGAACATAGCAAAACCAAAGGGGATGATGGACGGAGTGTTGAACATTGCAAGCACTCACCCCAGGCAATTGATCTGGGTTTAATCCATCATCATTCTTTAGCTCACTCCGCCACCCCAGTTCAAACATGGCCATATGCAAATCAGTCTGACCCTGTGCCTCATGGGAACAGTCCAGCCCGAACTGCCAAGCCATGTCTTCCCTGGACCAGAAACAAGCATCCTGGGACCGGTTTCTGGCTTACAGCCGTCATCAGCCAGGCTATCTTGAATCCAGTGGCAAAGTGAGCACGGGACCCACGTCTGGGCATACCCTGCCAACTTAGAGCGAACATAGCAAAACCAAAGGGGATGATGGACGGAGTGTTGAACATTGCAAGCACTCACCCCCAGTCAATTGATCTGGGTTTAATCCATCATCATTCTTTAGCTCACTCCGCCACCCCAGTTCAAACATGGCCATATGCAAATCAGTCTGACCCTGTGCCTCATGGGAACAGTCCAGCCCGAACTGCCAAGCCATGTCTTAGACAACTCCTCTCTAAATATAGGGGGCAGCCTGCCTTTCTGCTGCCCCCTTATATAAAGCTTTTTTACTTCATATCCACAACACTTTCAACTTTTCACAGTAAACAGTAACAGCGGCCATTTCATTTCTAACATTCTAACAGCCAGCCAATAAGAGCGCTCACTCTTGCAAGACTCATGGGAGCCTTTCGCTCCTGAAAGAGTGTGAAGGCTCACAGAACAAATGGGCCTCTCGACCAATCACAGGGCTCCAATTTTGATTTTGCCAAACTGCCAAAATACACAATTACGTTTTACTCTTAACATCTCAAAAATGGATTTACACCAAATCACAAAAAGCACAATCAGTGGATCAAAATTTAGCTTCTTCCCAAATTTGGTGTAATTCCATTTGGCAGTTTTTGCTGTAGCCTTTTCTAAAGAAGTCTTAGGAAAATGCATGGGGATTTTATGTTTTGGGACCCCCCTTTTTCTCACCCCTCGCTGGACGGATCACCCTGAAACTTTCTAGGAAGAAGCTGTAGTAGATGAAAAAAGTTTTGGGAACGTTTTGTGAAGATTTGTCAAACGGGGCCAAAGCAGACATAACTATAACTACCTACTGGTGACTGGCTACATTATATATATATAATGCATGTATCCATGTACACAAGTATATGGCATTTCTAGAAAGCGAGTCTAGCCAAAAGGCAGCAGAGCTCTGGACAGTGCGAAAGACATGCATAATGTCAATGACTGATAGGAGAGGAAGCTTGGTTGTGGACGTTTAATGTGGTGTTCTTTAAAGAGGTGAGTTTTCAACTCTTTCATAGATTAGAACTGGGGTGGTCCTTATGAATGGATAAAGGGAGGTTGCTCCAGACCATGGGTGCACAGATGGAAAAGATGGAAAAGGCCTGCTGCATTGTTTCTTCTTATTAACACTTCTCCGTCTAATGGTGTCCTGGCTGTGGGTGTGCTAAAAATCAATAAAGATGGTCAGCTTGTCTGCAAGCTAAACAGAGCTGTTGGTTGTACTGGCTTTTTCTTTGCAATTGTATGTAGCTCAAACTTGGTCCAAGGGCATCAGAGCAATTTACAGTATTGCCTCAGTACACTACACAAATTCAGAACACTTTTTTCTATTCTTTGTTTTTAAGCATGGGGAGAATAAGAGATTTTCCCAGACAAACCAGATGTTCAGACTATGCCAGGACTCAAACCTGCTTCCTCAGTTCCAAAGTTGGCAGCTCTGGCTGTTAGGCTGCATCTCCTCCCCCTTGTAAATGATGCCGCTGGT
Organism: Calotriton arnoldi; assembly: GCA_963921515.1. NCBI lineage: Eukaryota > Metazoa > Chordata > Amphibia > Caudata > Salamandridae > Calotriton > Calotriton arnoldi. Next base: position 545,234 of record CAWUFW010002254.1, on the reverse strand, counting down.
TTTGTAGGTGGAGGCCGACAAGGAGAGGCAAATTAGTTCATCAGAATGGATGTGATGTGATTATATAGGAAGAGAAAAAGTTACACCAGGAATCGATCCCTGTGCAAGTTAACCCTAAGAGGCGGGTGATCTATAAGAGTTTCTAACATGCATTATATACACACACAGAGACCACTTTAAGTGCCAGATCCTAAAAGGTTAGGTATTTCCAACTTTGACCTTTTGATGACATCATGACAAAAGGATCATTAACTCTTCATAGATATTTTTCAGAGTTTATGAAATTTCTAAAGGATGAAATCTGAACTGCATCAAAATAATGAGATTTAGGCGTTAGCCTTACCCAGTTGTATTCACTGGGGAGGTGCTCCAAATGTGGCATTTATATTCATAGCATTTGTTTGCTTAAGTGCAAAACTTATATTTCAAAATAAACCCATATTATGACTGGTCCTAACAAAGCAAGAAAGAGAAGAACTTATAAAAAAAAGATCGAGAATGGAAGAAAAGAAGAGTACAAGGCATTTAACTAATTGGCCTAAAACAGTCCATAGTCATACATCAAAATGTACTAAAAACAGAAAGGTCATGAGCCTAACAGCTTACAGGTACCATTTAAAATTCCCAAGACGGTACCACATCTAATATGCGTTTCATATTTATACCCATGTATGATTGAAGACAGCGTATGACATCACAATAAGAAGATTGCAGATCTGAACGGTGTTAAATGATAATTTAGAGTAAACTTAAGGAAAAAACAAATGTGAGTATGACCTCGAATATAGTTTCTGAGAAGTATTTTGGTAAGAAAAAATTCAATTATATAAGCAGAGTCATTTGTAAAACAAAACAAATTCAAGACAAAAAAAGAGAATTACTTTCAATATGATATGATCACCCAGCAACAAATGTGGAAAAATTTAACCCAAAAACGTTGCATACCCAGGAATCAAACCTTGTAATCTCTTTGTCATAAAGTACTGACAGTCTATTCATACAGTACAAGCTTCAGATGTAATGAGAATCAAGCTCTGGATAGAAGTTTTTAAAATGAAGGATTACAGTATCATCATGTATGCACTTGGAATATGAGCCTGGTTAGATGACCTCTTTTTTTTTTTTTTATGAGATCTTTTTATTGCAGAAGAAACAACGAAGCATATGGTGACAAACAGAAGCTTGCTGTACAGTAATGAAGCATAAGCATATAATGGTGAAACCCCATCTGACTCTCGATACACCTCAAGTGCCGCCCTCCACTCACCCGTTCCCAATTTAGCAACAAAGTCAAGGTGACATGGGTCCTGAACAATACATTCCATACCAGTTAAAGGAGCACACAGGTCTCCCGGATATGTGTTTCATTTCCCCCATATTTTACTCCACTTGCCTGGACAGCCTCTGCTCTCAGAGATAACCCTTCCTGCCTGCATGCACCAGTCCATATCTTTCTTCCAGTTGCTCAGGTGCGGTGGTGACTCACCTTCCCACAGTCGAGGCACATTAGGTTTAGCTACCATCAGCCCCAGTGTGAGCCAGAGGCTGTCTATGCGAGGAGATCTATTTCGTCCCAGAGGTTTTGGAGGCACCACTCCACTGACGGCTCCAAAACACTCCCACATACATTGTTGAGACAATTAACAACCGCCACCCAGTATCTTTGGCATATCGGACAATCCACCAACATGTGAAAAAGCTCCCTTCTTGACCACGCCTCTTAGGACAGATCGCCATGTCTTTTTTACCCATTTTTGCCAATGTTGTGTAAGCATAATAACACCTGTGGTGAACCTTAAGCTGCACCAGGTGGAATCTTGACCTAATAGCCACCTCCCGAGGGGATGCTAATGCTTCAGGCCATGCATCGTCCTCGAGACCCCCCAAGTCACACTCCCAACTTTCCTGCAAGTGGGTCAAAGGGTCAAGGGAGTTATTTAACAGTGTTTTGTATGTGAGTGAAATCCCCTTTCTGGGTAGATATTCATCTAATAATCTGTCTTCAAGTGGGGAGGATTCAGGGATCTCCTCTGTCTGGGGCAACACTTTTTGGAGGGCATGACAGATTTGTAAATAGCAGAATTTCTCGGTGGGTGCTAGTTAATATTCCCTTTGTAACTCATCAAAGATCAGTACCTCGCCCTGTTTCCACAAGTTCCCCACCCTGGACAGACCTATAAGGTCCCATTTGTCAAAGCCCCCCTGTAAGGTCATGCAGAATCCCACAAGGGGGTGGCTTGCACAATCATTCCCCACCAGCCCAATGCATTCAGTACTGTGTGCCAAAAGGTAAGTGTAACCGCTGCAGGGCTAAGGAGGGGTAAAGAGCAGGGTCTCCCATACATGGCTCTAAGATTCCCTCTGGGATGCATGTTCCTCCTGTCCATTCTATAGGCCGGCTTTGTCTCCAGGAGGTGGACCCAGTGGTTGATGACAATGAGTTGTGACGCTCAATAGTACTTTTGGAGATGGGGTAGAGCCATGCCTCCATTGTACCATCCCCTTGTTAATTTCTGGAGTGCCATCCCAAAGAAGTGTGCGGAGTGTACTGTCTATTGTCCGAAAGTAGGACTGTGAGACTGGGTAGGGAGTGTTTTGAAGTATATACAGAAAACGAGGGAGGATCATCATTTTAAATAGGGCCGCTTTCCCTAGTAGAGAAATGGGAAAGTTCTCCAGAGTTGTACATCTCCTCGCAAGCGGCGGTTCAAGATTGTGTGCATTAAAGGCACCAGGGTCGGTGGTGACAAAGATCCCCAAGTAACGGAATCCCTTCATGATCGCCAGGGCAGCACAGCCTTCAGGTAGGTGCGACGCATGCGCATGGATGACATAAATGAGCAACGTGTCCTAATTGATGGTATTGCAAGAGTACTGCCGAAAATTTGTAAATATGTTCAGGACCCTATCGAGAGTATAGGATGGATCAGCAACATAGAGCAGGTGGTCATCTGCATAAAGGGATATTCTTTACTCCCAGTACGCGGTCCACCACAGCCCACATGACCAAAGAGTCACTTCAAATCAAGGCTGTCAGTGGCTCTAGGATTAAAGCAAAAATTTGGGGTGATGGCGGGCAACCCTGCCTTATACCTCAAGAGATGTGGAATATAGTGGACATGTCTCCATTCACCGTTACTTGGGCGAGGAGGTCAGAGTAGAGGAGCTGAATCCAGGGGATGAATTGGGGGCCGAACTTCAGCTTCTCCAAGACTGTATACATAAAGCTCTCACCCACCAACCTAGTTGGTGGCATGCTTCATCATCGGGCCCCACCCCAGTGTGGTCAACATGTTTCAACCACACTGGATGTGGGAGTCCTTAGTCACCTCCACTCACATCCGCCGCCTTGCTTTTAACACTGCCAAAGGCCCACCATTAAAATAGTCTGTGTGGATATTGGGACCCTTAGGACAGTTCTTAACCTACACTCTCAACACCATCACCGCACACTCACTTAACAAAACCCGCTCCGCTGCAGTCAGGCGTTGCAGCACACCTAAGGCACACTCGGTGCCTGGGGTGGGGCCCGATGATGAAGCATGCCACCAACTAGGTTGGTGGGTGAAGGGCCTTCATAAAAAACGAATGTTTTTTTCCTTACTCTCGAACACACATCTCAAGCTTCTATCCACTAGCTATTTCTTTTTGATTCTCATACATATACAAGGGGAAGTGAACTAGCCACTTTTCGTTCCTCTCTCTCCCATTGATACTCATTATTGTATAGATAAAGCACCATACCACCGTGTCAAATGCCATCTTCGCGTCAAGGGACAGCAAAAGAGCATCCTCACTGATATTTGCCATCCGGCCCAGAACTCCATGCAATCGCCATAGATTAAGTGCAGTATTCCTACCTGGCCTAGAGCTGAATTGATCTGGATGGATCAAGGAGCAAATCACCTTCACCAGACATGTTGCTAGGAGCTTCGCCAGGATTTTCACTCCCGCATTTAAAAGCAAATTGGGCCTGTAAGAGGCACACTCTTCGGGCGGTTTGCTCGCGTTATCGATAATAACTATGAAGGACAATCTCTGGTCATTGGGCAGCACCCCTGAGTTCCGGCCTTCCAGGTACGTCCAGAGGAGGGAGGGGGTGATTGCGGTTATTGTGAACTTGTAGAGTTCAATCAGTAGGCTGTTCAGGCCCACTGCTTTCCCAGATGCTAAGTTTGTATAGCTTGTGCATCACCTCTCTTTCGGTTAGTTCCTTCTCTAGGAGTTCCCTGTCTGCCTGAGAGAGACTCGGCATTTGAATATCAGAAAGGAGTTCACTGTATTCCTCCTCTGTGGCTGTAGGAGCCAGGGAGTACAAGTGTGCATAGTAGTCTGCAAGTACATCAGCCACACCCTGTCTGTCTTTAACACGGTCTCCTGATCCCATCGGGACACCGGTTCCTGCCTATCTAACCATGCCAGAAGTTTCTCAGCCTTATTGCTCTCTTCATAGAGGCAGTGCTGAGAAGCACAGTAGCGATCTCTCTCAGCCTCCGTCACAACATTCTTATACTCTTTTTGTTTCAAGGATAAACTGTGTTGTATGTTTCCCTGTTCACCTGTTGTGAGTTGGGATCCCAGTGCATGGATCTCTACCTCAATCGTTTCCAACTGAGCTCTCCTTTCCTTTCTGTGATCAGCTATCGGCCGTAGGCCCTGGACTCATATAACCATTTTATATGCCTCTCAAAGTGTCCTAGCAGAGCCTACCGAACCCTCGTTCTCTTTAAAGTAATGTTCTGTGGCATCTTGAAGGCCCGCACGGATGCGGGTAAGTTTCAGATACCAAGAATTCAGCACCACCCCCCACTTAGTGCCATTGACCGGTCAGCTGTGGGTGGGGCACACTGGGGAGTGATCAGAGATGCCCCAGGCAAGGTGGTGAACCTCATTGAAATGTGGAAGCTCTTGAACTAGGGTAAGGGTAATCAATTTGTGTATTGTTGTTTTGTGGGATTAAAGGCATGCCACGCACCGACAAGGCCGTTCGCTGGGATAAAGTCCACTAGGGGGTGACAAGCCTTCTGTGACTGGCAAGGAGGCCAGCGATCATTGGCGTCGCACAGGGCAGTGTTAAAATCCCGCCCAACAACAGGCCTCCCTCTGGAAGTCTGATGAGAAGGGCACTAATGTCAGAGAATGATGTGTTGTGAATTCTTGGGGGCATATAAAGTGAGATGATAAGGGTGGTGCCCTCCCATTGTCCCGCGAGCGCCACGGTTCTCCCATGGGAGTCAGGCCAGACATTCTTTACTATGAATGGGAGTGATCTCCACAGTAAAATACCCATCCCTCTGGAACCGGTCGTGCATCCTGCATGAGCAACCATTTTATATCCCACCTATCCAGGGCACGATATCTGTTTTCCTGTAAATGTGTCACATGCAAGAGAACCACATCAGGTGAGTGATGCTTCAGGTATTGCAGTACACACAGGTTTCAGAGATCAGCATGCATTAGGGTAACCTCGTTGGAGACCGAGTCTATCATGCCCTCCAGAACTACTCGGATTCCTTGTATTGCTGCCATGATATCCATGAGGATAAGTGTTTTTTCTGTCATAGGGGTCTGAATTAGTTGAGTTTGCTGCCTCTCTGCCATTTGTGCCACAGCAGAGTCTTTTCATTGAGTGTATTTATCCACTTTAGTCTGGTGGACTGTACAGGCTCCCTTGCCACCAGTCATCGTTGGTAGATTTTTCTGGCTTCCTCTGCCAGTGCCCGGAGTAGTGACAATGGGGTGGGGTTGTTGCAGTACTCGCCACCTGCCAGGGAGTCAATGACGAGTCCCCCTGTGGCCTGTGGGTTTTCCCTGCTTTCTCTCCCCTTCCCCCAGCTGGGTGTACAGTTGAAGCTCCCTTCATCTCTCACTGCGAGACCAGTAGAGATTCAATTGGCCACCCGAGTGGTTTACTGAGATGGCTGGCCACCGTGGGGTACCTCGCCAGTGGCAGCTAATATTGTGAGAGGCTGCATCAAGAAACAAGGCTGCCCCCCCAAGTGGCAGTTGGGCTGTAGAAGGAGGCCCCATAGTGTCAGGAGTCATTGTAGGAGAAAGTGGGGTGGTTCAAGTAGCGCTGCACCGTGACCACTTGCGTGTCCTATCTGGGATGCCCAGTGAGGTGCCTTCCCCCTCTTTACAGTACTAGTGGATGCCGCAATTGGGGGAGAGTGATATGGAAAGCAGGCACTCACCAGCCACCGTCACGTCAGGCACCTTGGGTCAGGCCCCACTCACCACTCCAGGCAGTTCCTCCCCCAAGTAGGGATGGGGATTCCAGACAGTAAGTGGGCAAACTTGAGGTATTAGGAGGGCCCCAGGCAGTAGGTTTCACCTATTCCTGGAACAACAGGCACTATTCTCAGGAGCAGTCCCCAGGCTAGTGCGTCCTCATCACTGGGGCCTCACCGCAGCAGTGGGGCAAACGGCACTACAGGTGTCCCACACTCTCTGCAAGCCAGCCAGCAGCAGCGTCAAAGCAGCCGCTGGGGAGCGAGTGCGCGGCAATCTCCTCAGCCGACCAGGCCAGACCCCTCCCTGCGCGTCTCACCTCTGGGCCTCTGCCTGTGTCTGAGTCACCGCTGGCTTCCAACTACGGGTATCCGCACAGCATCTCCAGCAGCCCGAGGGGCACCTCTAGGTGGAAGCAACAACACCGCGCGGAGGCTGACTTCACCTAAACTCACACATTCTCGCTCCTGACAGACTCGAGGCCGCAACTTCGCCACGCCCCACTGGCCTCATCTCTGTTTTCCCACTGCAGCATGTGTGTGGTGCTCAGTCAGCCAGAGCAGTGGCTGCCACACAGTGTATGTGGGCAGTGGGTTGTGTTGTTGCAAACGGATAATTGAGCAGATGGTGGAAGAGCGCCCATCTTCCTCGGTGGTTGGCCATGCCCGACCTCTTGCTTTTAAATCATTAAATTCACTGGATAACATAAGTTGTCTAACAAATGTGAATCAAAAAAGCACAAAAAAAAGCAATATTAGCATGAGACATAATGAGAGCCAAATTTTAGGTTAACTTTTAAGATGACAGGATTTCAAAGTGGGCATGCACACATGCAACGAAAGTGCATAATATGATTGTCACATACACTTCAATGATTGAGTTGACATGATAAGATGAGAGAATCAATTAATTAGTAGTAGAGTTTGTGTAGTGGGAAACAAGCAGTGAAAAGGAGAAAGGCCTTCCAAAGGTGGAACCATACAGCATAGAGAAAGAGGAGTGGAGTTTAACCAATATAAAATTGGTACTATGCCAACAAACTGAGTGCATTCATTTACATTAATTGCCAAATTTTATTTTCTGTATTCAATCTCCATCTCCTACCTGTCTACTAGTCATTGCATGCTCAATATCCCCTGCTTTAAAATCACTTGCATCATCAATATTGCCCACCAAATTAAAATGGGCTGCAAGGGAGTACTTACTGTCATTATTTCTAATTACGCAAATATGCTTCTCCCACCTGGTTTTTAGCATTCTTACTGACGATTCAATGTACTATTTACACACACATTAGATAATGTATGCACAGTGTGGAGATTTACAGTCCATAGAACTGACAATTGTGCATTCGTTATGAGAATCCCTTGAGTTGAAATGCCTTATCCCAGTAGCGTAGTACGAAATGATACCCCCCCCACAGAATGCAGTGAGGGGCTCCTGAGTCTCCCATATTTCACAGTTATTCAGGGACCTTTGGCTGAATGGGGCCCCCTAGGGGGTTTGCAGGCCTCTAAATGATTGCCCCCCGCCCGCACCACAGGGGCTGCAGGGGCTTGTGTTACACCTTTATCCCATTAGTGACACATTTACAATATATACACAAGACACATATGATACATCTTGAGGGGCAATTTGGTATCCATTGCTCCTTTGTTTTGCTCACAGTGTTAATACTGAAGGGCCCTCCTGTCTGTATATCTTAGCATTCGCGAAACCATCTTGTGGTATGGACGCCATTTTGTATTATAATCGAAACTGCTGCTTGGTTATTTTTGAGAAAACGGTCTTTGGTAAGTTTCGTTTCCCAAGGTTGAGCTTTTCTTCTGTAATTGCAAGTGTTCTCGTTAGTGCATGCCTTTCTCGTTAGATGGAGTCTTTCTCCCAACTATCTGGTGGGGAGGATAGGACAGACGACCTTGGGCAGTAAATAGCCTGTGCCCGGCTGCAGAGTCGAAACTTATGTTCTGTACCCCCATTGAATTATGACACCTGCTAGTGTTTTTCCATAGTAGGTGGGCCTTTGTGGGCTCCGCAACGTACATAATGTAACTGTATGCTTACGGGGTCCAGTCCCTCGACAGCTATCCCAGGAGGCTGGTCAGACTGGGCTCCGCTGCAGTGTAATATCAATAAATAATCTGGTAGGAATTCTCTACTGTCTGACCGACTCTTCATCTGTAGGAAGGCAGAGAAGGTGGTCGTGAGTGACCCGAGTGGCCCTTTTCGGGTCTCTTCCTTCAGTTGGCGCCCGAACAGGGACTCCATCGGGTGACCTCATTCTCGCCCGCGGACGGGTGAGGAGGATGGGGCCGCGTTGGATCAGATAGGCAGATCGGGGGACCCATGCACAATAGAGTTTTGCACTCGCAGCTGCCCCGCCTGTTTGATCGGGCGGTGCCCTGCCCAGTAGTCATCCGGACTGGGGTCCTGAATGGCGAAACCCTTGGATCTGACCGTTTGGTCCGAAGAGTCGGCAGTGGAGAATAAATTCGTTTGACCTGTGTGCATCAGGTGAGCTTGTTTGGTTCTCTGTTGTCATGATGTTTGTTTGGTGGGAACTTTGGTTGGTCTAGGAATTAGTTTTAGGCAAGCGCTTGCATTTGATTTTGAATACCTTTTGAAATATGGTACCATTTTTGATAATTCGTGAATGATGCACTCCACGGAAGCGGCTTTTTGGTAAAGGCACAAGTGCGTTTTAGTGTAATTGTGTGGTGAATATGTTTCTTCGTGTGAACAGAATGCCTTGTTGGAGTAAGTTGTGTTGTGTGAGGTGTCGTTGTTGCTCTGCTGATGCTCGATTGGAGGAGAGACAGCCCGCACCTGCGGAGGGTACTCCGAATTATGATATGTATGTCAAATACGGTCTTGGCCCTATTATATTTAGTACATTATGGCACAAATATACGAGGGACAATGCTGAATTGCAGTGGCCGTCAACAGGCACCTTTGATGAGCAGAAGTTGAATTATTTGGAGGAAAAATTGTTTGCTAAACGTAGCAGGCAGTCGATGTTTGATTATCTTCAGGTATGGCGAAAAGAAGCTAAACAGAGACGGATGAGGGCGGAAAGGGAGGCGCGGAGGGAGAAAATGCAGACATTGACTCAGAAAGCAGTGGTGTATGATAAAGAGAAAGTGGAGAAGGGTATAGAATGTACTGATAGGAGGTTTTGATTGCAATGTGATAAGTCCTATGTTGCTAGGGAGGAGGCAGACACTTTTGTGGAAAAATTATTGGAAGATAGCCTCCCTTATGCCCCGCATAGAATATATCCTGTCGTCCCAGAGCCCTTGCCTTCTGACCCTGCCCACCCTGTTCCTGCTGATTCTGGCATTGATCAAAGTGCTTTGGTTCCGGCATCACAAACTTCCTCTTTGGCTCCGTCCTCCTCAGTCACCGTGACTGCTAGTCTTTCTGCCACTCCTGTTGTTACGGCGTCACTCTCTCCTTCACAGACAATTACTACCCAGCCGATGTTGACCTTGATGCCTCCCCCTTTGATTACTGTGTTGTCCCCTCTTCTCTCTTCTGCCCCATTACTAGGTGCCGAGACACCGGTGCGTGGCCAGGACGACGGGGATGGGGCAGTTGCAAGGGAGCGATTGGAACGGGTGTTGATTCGATCTGATGTAGGAGATATGGAGAAAAATATTGTGGCCAATCAGGCTGCCCAGTGGGCCTATAATCCTATTTATGGCGTTGAAGATTTACGGAGTGTGTTAAAGGATTACGAGCCGTTTGTTCAGCAGCATGCCCATTAGCACATGTCGGCTACTTTGATTGGACTATGGGATCAGTGTTTTAAAGGTGTTGCACCTCAGGCTATTTATGATATTAGGGACCAAGTGTATGCCACGGGCATGGCTCCAAATGAGGTTTTCGCCAGTGTTACTACACTGATTGGATATCAAAGTAGATTGCATCAGAAATCTCCGACGGCGATATCTCAGTTCCCGATGAAGGAAGTGCATCCCATTTTCCACCCGGAGATACCGGAGTTATGTGATCAGCACGATCAGGTAACTAGGCAACGAGTAGAAGCCCGTTTTCAAGAACAATGGGTTTATGCTCCATGGAAGAGGAGTGAAGTTCTCGCAATTAAGGCTCAGTTACCCGACCCCAGAAAAAATCCTACTGCGTACTATAAATAATTGACAGAGGCTGCTGCATGGACGGTGATGACGTTGGCAGATATTGAAATGTTTTTTGGCTTATTGGTGCTAGTGGATATCTGGCGACAGGTGCATATGCAGGACCATGCCCTAGAATTGGGAGGTACTTGGGACGAGATTAGGACGTGGGATAAGGAGAGGAAGCCTGGTGAAAAGCCCAAGGCTGAGATCTTTGCTTTGCCAGACCGCATTATTACCTATATGCACTCTCTTATCCCGCCTCGGAAGGTGGACTGGGAAAAGCTGGCCGCATGTCGTCAGAAGAAAGATGAAAGTGTGTCTGATTTCTTTACCAGGTTCGAAGGTGTGTTCTTGGATTTTAGTGGCCAGGACTTGTCTTTGGAAGGGGGTATCCGATTGTTTGTCAACAGGTTTGTCACAAATTTGCTCCCAGAGATTGCAACCAGGTTGCAGGCTGCTGAGAGTACGTCGACTACCTCTACCCCTTCGGTGATATTGAGTATGGCTCAGTATTACGAGCATATAGAGAACGAGGAGAAAGAGAAGGTAGAAAAGAAGACAAAGGAGCTGAAGACGAGGGTATTGATGCAGCAGGCATCCAGGGGGCAGGGACGGGGTCGAGGTATTGGACCGGCCAGGCAGCTTCCTCGTACGAGCCGGAATGCTGTGCCTGTTGGCCCAAATCAATGTGCGTATTTGAAGGAGGAAGGGCACTGGTGCAGCGAATGTCCAGTTTTGCTGCAAAAGGTGGTGGCTCCTAGAGGGGAGAGAGGGCGAGGACGGGAGCATGCAGTCAGGGTGGAGATCAGGCTACAGGGACATCACTGAACGGTTCTGATCAGAATTTCTTTGATGACGTCAGGGGACGACAGTATTATCATGATGATTATGATTTGGATGAGGTGACGGGGATGTCTAACAGCTAGGACAGCCAGGGACAGGGTAAGGGACCAGTTCCGATACCTGTAGATCAGCTTGGACCTTATATTAATGTGGATTTGCAGGGCTCGTACAAGACATTTTTGGTGGATACAGGAGCAATGAATAGTTCTGTTTCGAGGTCACTGGTCCCTGGGGCAGCCCTGTCTGGCCATAACTATGTTTTGGTTGGTTTTTCTGGTGTGCCAGTAGTAAGCCCCATTTCCAAACCCCTTGCTTTGACTATAGGCTCTTTCACTGTTGATTTGCCGTTTTTATTAACATCAAATTGTGGAGAGAACTTGTTGGTATTAGACCTATTGAAGAAGTTACATGCTACTATTTACTGTTCTCCGGATGGTGTCCATATGATAATGGGTCCAAGTGTGGTTGGTACTAAGCAATGTTTGTCTAAAGATGCCCCCTTCCCGGTTGAGTTTAAGGATGTCCCATCTACGTTGTGGGCCACAAGCGACACGGATGTAGCACTTTTGCAGATACCTCCAGTTTCTATTCAGGTTAAAGAAAATGCCATATTGCCTCGTATCCCTCAGTATAAAATTTCGCATGCAGGAGAACAGGTGTTGTTGCGCATAATACAAGATTTGATTCAGTCAGGAGTTGTAGAAGAGACAGCGGCGAATGTGTGTAATAGTCCCATCCTTCCTGTTCTCAAGAGGCCACCTCCGGGTTCCTCTGATGATGTTGCTGATGTTTATCGTTTTGTGATTGATTTGCACGAAGTTAATAAAATTGTGGTCCCTCAGTTTCCCGTGGTCCTTGACATTACTGCTCTTTTGACTATGATTCCTTCCTTCTTCTGCTAAGTTATTTTCTGTTATTGATTTAAAGAATGCCTTCTTTAGCATCCCTGTTTATCCAAATAGCAGGCACCTTTTTGGGTTTTCATTGGCAGGTCGTAGTTTTAGATTTTGTCGAGTTCCTCAGGGGTACACTGAGAGTCCTTGCATATATGGCCAGGCTTTGAAAGGTCAATTGGACTCCCTCACCCTTCCCCCAGGTAATGTATTGTTACAGTATGTGGACAATCTTTTGATTGCGTCCGATACTGAGGAAGGATGTACAGAAGCTACAGTAAAATTGTTGTTGCATTTGGCTCAATATGGACACAAGGTGTCCCTCTCCAAATTTCAACATTGTCGACAGGAGGTCACCTATTTAGGTCACCTACTGTCGAAGGAGGGTCGGAAACTAACTCCGGAGCGTATATATACCGTAGTTAACATGCCTGTTCCAAAGACCCAAAAGGGATGTACGAGCCTTCATTGGTATCACTTCCTATTGTCATCATTGGATACCAAATTTTGCTTTATTAACCAAGCCATTGCTATATCTAACAACTAAAGATGTGCATGAACCTTTGCCTTGGACGCCTGAATGTCAACAAGCTTTTGAGCAATTGAAGGTTGCGCTTTGCTCGGCTCCTGTGCTTGGCACACCTGATTACAGCAAGCCGTTTGTGTTATAATGTACACGAGTCGGCCGGTTGTGCGCTTTCTGTCTTAACACATGCCTTTGGGGATAAGTAGAGGCTGTGTGCGTATTTTTCTGCTGTGCTTGATCCCGTCACGAAAGCCCTCCCGAGCTGTTTAAGAGCGACCGCGGCTGTGGCCATCTCTATTCGAGAATGGGCAGGGCTTGTTCTTGATACTGATCTCACAGTCATGGTACTGCATGCTGTGGATACACTTTTGAACAGAACAAAGACACAGCACCTTACCAGTGCGCATCTGACTGGCTACGAGTTGACCCTGTTTGCACCACACATCACCATCAAAAGATGTGCCACTCTGAACCCTGCCACGTTACTACCCCTCCCTTCGGAGAGTGAGGAAATAGACATACATGATTGTATGTTTCGGACGGAAGAGGAGACGAAGGGACAGGTAGACTTGATTGATGTTCCCTAATCTGACCCCCAAGGTGAACTATATGTCGATGGCTCTTGTTTTAAATTACCATATGGCACCTCAACTGCTGCTTATGCAATCACAACACTGCACACGATAGTTGAGACATCACAAGTTCCCTATCAGTTGGCCCAAGCTGCAGAGTTGGTAGCTCTAATTCGAGCTTGCGAGTTGAGTCAGGGATTGGCGGTCAATATTTATACTGACAGCCAGTATGCCTTCGGAGCCGCTCATAATTTTGGGCGGCTCTGGGCCGAGAGAGGATTTCTCACTACCCATGGTTCAAAAATTCAGCATTGCCCTTTGATAAGTAGACTTTTGTCAGCTTTAACCCTGCCCAAGAAACTGGCAATAGTGAAGTGTAGCGCTCACAAAGCAATTACTGATGATGTGGGGAGGGGAAATGCTTTTGCAGATCAAACAGCGAAGGAGACGGCCTGATCCAAGATGAAAAAGATGTTTGTAGCAGGTCCTGCTAGATGGGTGCCAGAAGTTACGATGTTTGAGGACACACTGGATAACGTGAAGGAAATACAGAGCGAGGTGACGGTTGAGGAATTAGCAAAATGGCAGGAAAGTACAGCGCAATTGGATGATGATGGGTGCTGGATTGATAAGTCGGGGAAGCAGAGATGGATGCTGCCAGATGCGCATGTTCTTCCTGTAGTCACTATGGCTCATGGACCAGCTCACATTAGTGCTAGGGGTATCTGTAAGTTGCTAGACCCTGTATGGCAGAATGATAATATCCCAAAGACAGCTGCCCATTTAGTAAAACATTGCATGGTGTGCATGATGTAGAATCCTGGAAAGGGTACTCCCACACCTCCCGGTAATTTTGAACTCCCTTCTTTCCCTTTTGAAGTCCTTCAAATGGACTTCATTGAGATGGAACGGGTGAATAATCGGAAGTATGTGTTAGTGGTGGTCTGTGCATTCAGTAAATGGGTTGAGGCTTATCCTACTAAGGAGAATACAGCTTTGGCGACGGCGAAGGCTCTTTTAAAGGAGTTCTTCCCTCGCTTTGGTTTGCCCCGTTTGATCTGGAGTGATAATGGCAGCCACTTTAATTCGAAAGTCATCCAGTTGGTGTGCAATGGCCTGCACATTAAGCAAACGTTTCATGCTGCGAATCACCCTCAGTCAGCAGGTTTAGTTGAGAAGTACAATGGTACTCTCAAATTAAAGATGGCCAAAATTCAGGAGAGTACAGGATTGAAGTGGCCGGATGCTTTACCATTGGCTTTGCTGTCGATAAGAGTTACAGCCCATACTAGCATAGGGTTGTCCCCTTATGAGGTTGTTTTTGGTAGGCCTGCTAATGTCTGGGGCGTTCCGAGACCCCGCCACTTTTCCGAGATAGACCACCCTGTGTTGATAGATGATTTATGTGAGTTGGCTAAAAATATGCGTTCTATTCATCAGCAGATTCAAGAGGCCTTGCCATCTGCTACAGAGGGACCAGGCCATGACCTCCGGCCGGGGGATTTCGTGTTGGTTCGCCACTTTCAGCGCAAAAGCAGTCTGGAGCCCAGGTGGAAGGGGCCTTTCCAGATCCTCCTTGCCACCCATACTGCGGTGAAGGTGGACGGTCGGAAAAATTGGATTCATTCAACGCACTGCAAGAGGGTGCCACTTCCTCTGCCCTATGATCGATGGAGGCTCGACGGCATTGGGGATTCCGAGGCGGAGAAGGTTCCCCATTTCATTCCTTTCTCCGAGCCAGAGTAACATGGGCACCTTCTGAGGAGGAGAGCAATGCAGTTTTGAATGAGGCAGTGCCACCAGAGATTAAGGCTAGCCAAGAGCTTCAGTCGGCTGGCCCGTCTGTGTCTGAGTCTGAGTCAGTCAATCCCGCTGAAAGTGAGCCTTTGTTTCTCGATCCCTCTGTTCCTGGAGTTGTTAGGTACAATTTGCGTCCTCGACGGAGAGACAGTGCATCAAAGGAAAAGTCAGATTAGTAGGGATGGACTTCATGGATGAAGAATAGGGACGATAGAGTAGGGATAGGGAGATTGGTGCATTGTCTGAGACACTGGACAGGATAAGTTTGGGGTGTTTTCTCAGGAGGGAGGTTACCCTATCCTGAGAGAAGTGGATTTTCTTCATGAAGGGCTGCAATAACGCAGCTCCAATGAGAAGTGCTCAATAGCACCACCGTGGATGAACAATAGGAGCCTGCCAGCGAGGCTCAAAGGAGAAGAAAAACGGACGCTGGAAAGAAGATTGTTTCTTTGGTTTCATTGAGGTTATATTAATTGTATCTTTTTGTTCTGCTATCATGCATCCTTTTGGCAGGCCAATGATTGATGAAGAACAGCCATTGGGCCTTGTTGTTTTGCCACGATCACCATGGATCAAACAGCAGAGAGTAAAATTCCTTCTTTTTGCTATTCTGTTGATGATCATTTTTTGTGGGGTTCTTTGGGCGTTTGAGTATGCATATAACTCGCCTACTCCTGACAATGATATATTTTTCACACCAAGACGGAAGAGAATGCTTTCTAATAATGTGTTCTTGGACACTCATAAGAGATTTTTTGGTAATGGTGTCGCTTGTTATCCTACTGAATCTGTAACTAGCCTATGGACTGCTTATCCTTTGTCCTTGATAAATTACACGTATTCAAAGCCGACAAATTTTGTTGAGGTAAAAGGGGAGTTTGGGTTTGGCTACCCAGGGCCATGCTTCTATCATCGTAAGCCCACAGGAGCAGGTTACCCTGGCTGTGACAATAATATGTATTGTGATAACTTTTATTTAGAAGAGCAAAATATTACGTTGGTGGGTTGGCATTAAAAGGA
This sequence comes from Calotriton arnoldi, assembly GCA_963921515.1. Lineage (NCBI taxonomy): Eukaryota > Metazoa > Chordata > Amphibia > Caudata > Salamandridae > Calotriton > Calotriton arnoldi. The sequence continues at coordinate 529,210 of CAWUFW010002254.1, read as the reverse complement.
AGTGACGGTTCCTCGAAAAGCTGGCTATTACCCTGCTTGTTGCCCCATCATAAATAGTACTGATACCATATTGTATATCAATTGCTCAGGGGTGATCATATTCAAAGAGACGTTCCCTTTGAAAGGTTCGAGAGGTTCTAGCACCATTACAGGTAATTCTCGCTATTCAGCCGTGGACTATGACAGACCGATCTATGCCCATCCCGGGTTCTTCTTTTTAATTAATGGAACGTATTCAAACGTTCATAATGGCACCAATGATGTAGCTCTTGGGATGGTGTTGCCCCTGGGGTTCCCTTGTAAATATGCCCACAGAGAGGTAAAATGGTTAAAGAGAACACTCACAAAGGAATTTTGCGAAGGAGTAACAGATATTGAGATCAACAGTTATAGTAATGGTATTACTTTTGGTTATATCCTGTCTGCTATCTTCCCGTTGGGGGGAATGGCTATGAGTAGGACTGAAAAGGCCCGGGAATACTTTGGCTGTAAATTGCAGATATTGTCTAATACGACAGTAGCAGCATTACGTGACATCACTATTCAATTGGAGAGTATGAGGATCTATTCTGAACAAACTAGATATGCAGTTGAATTTATTTTAGCGATAAACGTTGGTGCATGCGCAGTTATTGGCGATCAGCGCGTAGTGGGAATAACCAATATGGAGAAGAATATTACTAAGCATATCTTGGACATTATTGAGAATGACAAAGGCATGGAACCAGGTAATTGGAGTTGGTCCCTTTTTGGAACATGGGGTTGGCTAATAGAAAAAGCAATATATCTTGTTGCTATATTAATACTTTGCTGTGTCCTTATTCAATGTCTTCCAATGTGCTGCACATATTTTATCTCTGTATTGACTCCAAAAGGGAAGTTATCGATACATGATACCAATGCTGCAATAATGTTACAGAAAGAAATAGATGAAATGATGGTCATAGACGAGGGCATCTTCAAAACCTCTTCCCTTCTCATAGAGCACATTCCTACTGTTGACGACATGATGTGTATAAAATAGCTATGTGTTTTATTATTCATTTATGTTTTGCTTTGGTTTCCGATTGTAGATGGTTAGCTCATGCTAACAGGAGGGTTTGTTAATACTGAAGGGCCCTCCTGTCTGTATATCCTAGCATTCACGAAACCATCTTGTGGTATGGAAGCCATTTTGTATTATAATCAAAACTGCTGCTTGGTTATTTTCGAGAAAACGGTCTTTGGTAAGTTTCGTTTCCCATGGTTGAGCTTATCTTCTGTAATTGTAAGTGTTCTTGTTAGTGCATGCCTTTCTCATTAGATGAAGTCTTTCTCCCACCTGTCTGGTGGGGAGGATTGGCCAGACGACCTTGGGCAGTAGATAGCCTGTGCCCGGCTGCAGAATCGAAACTTATGTTCTGTACCCCTATTGTCTTACAACACCTGCTAGTGTTTTTCCATAGTAGGCGGGCCTTTGTGGGCTCCGCAACGTACATAATGTAATTGTATGCTTACGGGGTCCAGTCCCTCGACAGCTATCCCAGGAGACTGGTCAGACTGGGCTCCTCTGCAGTGTAATATCAATAAATAATCTGGTTTGTATTCTCTACTGTCTGACCGACTCTTCATTTGTAGAAAGGCAGAGAAGGTGGTCGTGAGTGACCCGAGTGGCCCTTTTCGGGTCACTTCCTTCAACAGATAATCTAATACTATCTAACAGACTTGACATTCTTTGCAGGGTACATGCATTTCTAAAAATGATTTGTTTTTTTTCCAATAAATTTGAAAATATCTTTATCAGATTTTAGTATGTTACGATGCTTTTTTTAAAGAATCTTGATGCTTTTTTTTAAGAATCTTGTAGAAATGTTTATTCTCAACATTAGATTCAGTTGTAAATTTAATATTTTGAGCAAATTATGATTCTCTTTTTTAGATGTGTCTTAAACCTTCTGTAGTGGACAACTTTGTCTGTTCAATAACTTTTTACATAACTTTCTTAGGGTAACCCATTGCCCCAAAATGGTCAGCTGCACTTTGTTCAATTTTTTTATATATACCATGTTATGCTTATTTCTATAGCATGTATATCACCCGGGAGGGTATGCTGGTGCCTGAGAAGGGTGGCGCAGCCCTGACTGAAGCCTATTGGAAGAGCCAGGTTTTCAGCTTTTTGCTGGATTCTAAGATGGAGCTGGTGGCTCTGATGTGGAAGAGTGGGTTGTTTCTGGCTTTGGGGCCAGGTTGGAAAAGGCATGGCCCCTGGCTAGACAGATGTGGGGGATGTAGGTGAAGAGAAGGCTGGCCGAGCGGAGGAGTCATGTTGGTGTGTGGAACTGTATACAGCTGTTGAGGTAATCTGGGCCTTGACTGTGTAGTCCTTTGTAGATGTGTGTGTGAGGAGCTTAAAGATAGGATAGGATAGGAGGCCAGGGGAGATCCTTGAGGTGTTTGGATGTGTGAGTCCTGAGACGTAATTTGAGAGTGAGTGTAGCTGCAGCATTCTATATGACTTGGAGTCTCTTGGTGAGTTGAGAGGGGAGTCTGACATAGAGGACGATGCTGTAGTCCAGCTAGCTAGTGATCAGGGCTTGAGTGATGGATCTTCAGGTGTCCATTTGGAGTGATCTGAAGACTTTCTTGAGGAGCTTGAGGTATAGAAGCAGGTGGACCCGACCATGCTGACTTGGTTGTACATCCAATCACTAAAATTCCACTTCAACCTTAACATTTTGCCATAAAAGATGCTAATTTTCTGTTGGAAATGATGTTCTGATGAGTAGTGTAAAACACCATTGGTGGCTGTCGGTGTTCTGAAAGTGTGGATTTGTTTGCTTAGTCTGGTACATAAATAGAGTAATCAAGAAAATCAAGGCTGCTTTGGCTGTATTCTGAAGTTAGTTCTGCATTATAATTGTACCACAACCTGCTCACCCACCTCACCTGAGGACACACTTGACTGCATGTATAGCTGGAGAAACTGCTCGGTAGTGTCACGTTCCGACAATGTTACTCTGAGAGTAACCTAAAGATCAAAAGTTTGAATCCTTTTGTCACCGACTGAACCTTTCATTATTATATAGTGAATAAAATGAATATCACATAGTTCGGTAACAACAACACCCAATATTATTGCTACTAATCTGCCACACTATATGAATACATGACAAACAAACAAGTACAAATTTGTTTTTCTTTGTGCATTCATATGTGAGCAGTCTCATCCATTATACGTGCATCAGGTGTGCCCTCGGGTGAGATAGGAGAGGGATTAAGACTTCATCCATATATATATCATGTAAGTATAGACAAGGAAAGACGTCTCAGATGTACTGTTTGTAACTAAATGTAGTGTGAGGTTTGTCCCTTTCACGCGAGCAGGGCATAAAGTATGGATTTTGTTAAAAGAAAGGGTGATAATACTAGTAAGTGGGCACAAGATGGTATTGGGCACCAGAACTTGAGGCCATACTGCCTCTGGAGAAAGTCATAGGTTCCTTTGTGGGGAGGCTGCACTGGGCATGGTAAGCTGCACCTGTCTGTAGGGAGAATTGACCTTTAAGACTATCTCAGCTCTCTGGCGAGTTGGGGGTCCGCTCTTAACATGTGATGCCATATTTGTGGGTGGTAGAGTTAAAATAGGGATTTCAGCTAAACTAGTGTTTTATCCACTTTCACAATTTTATTGTATTTATCTTATTGTAACTTTTTGGTAACTTCGGTGAATTGACATCCGTACATAGCACTGATGGATCTTTCAATAATGCCTGGATATTTTTAACTAACAACATTCATTTTATTAGCCGACATATACGGTCCTAACTTTTAAAAATGCAAAAACTGTTAGCACTCACTTTCAAATAGAAATGTTCAGTCCTACAAAACCACAAAACTATTCAGCATTCCAGAGGTGGAAATGCTAGTGCCAACAGCAATTTGGAAATATTGATATTTCTTAAGATCCAAAGGCATGTTTGCAGCAAAGTTCATTTCAGATTTCTTGCGTTCCTTGCGACATCTTTGTGGAAAGCCACGGCAACGGCCTACTTGGATTGAAAGTGCACTCAACACTAAAAAAAACCATAAAAGACTGCAATCCTCAATAGTTGTTTTAAGACCAACAGAGAAACTCTCACGAGACCCCCTTTTATAAAAACAAATTGAATGTGATGCAACACGCGAAGGCAGTTTTGGGAACGAATGGTGTTTTCCGAGCTCAGACTGTCGCCTTGTGTTTTGACTCCAACTGTGGATTGCTGGAAGGGTGACAAGTCGCCTCGCAGGCCTGACTGACTGCATCCAGTGTTCGGGGGCGAATTCAGCGAGGTTAGGGGCTTTGACTGGAACAGTTTATGAGGTGTGAATGTCAATTCAGACTGAGAGATTTGCATATTTATAAGCGCACCTCCGAAGAGCTACTGCCTTGTTGTTCTCGCATTCATACTGCATTTCGTATTGTTTTTATGTCTAATTATGATAATTTCTGCCTCATTTTGCAGCATGTTTTTGTGCACTATTTTTAACGCGGAGTTTTGCTTTGAAAGTGAGCTTTCCATCCAAACTTCAAAACAGACAGAACTCTAACCTCACGCCTATCGACGTCTGAAATACTTAATTGATGAACTGCATAACAGCACTAAAGGGGTATATTTATGCGCAGTGTTATTGCCAATAAAGTAAACATTGTTTACATTGTTATTTTACAGTGCACTCGTGTCGGTAGTTGCTAGCCCGAAGGACAAATAACTGATCTCAGATATGTCTCCTTCAAGTTTGCGGTTTTATTAACAAAGCATAGAAAAGCATAACACAAAGACACATGACGAAATGTAAGTCGTTTTTTAAAACTCTGCCATGCAAGTAATTTATTGAAATCATGAGTGAATAATTAAAATCATTACATGTAAAAACAACAATTTTAAACATTGTCCTTCCCAATTTTAAATGGAAAATAGATCTCCAAACTCTGAGTCCCACAGGAGCAAATTGAAAAGGCAGGATTTACGGCATTAGAAGGAGCCGCCATGTCTTTATAGTTCTTGTTTGCTACTGCAAGCCCCAGCCCACTGCAGCTTATTTTCTTTAGCTCTGAACTTTTTTCACCCTTATTCAAATAAATTTAATGAAACCTATATTCAATATTTCATTTGTTAAGTTTAATGCTTGGATGACAGCCTGTCCGCATGTCCTGATCTTTAGGTCATTGAATGGTTTAAACCTCTGCTAGCCTTATGAAGCTCTGGGCATAAGTTGACAAAGGCATGTGATGAAATCCCATTTGTTAAATATGGTTAAAGAGGCCATCTGGGGCATAGTCTGGACACTAAACTAGATATCCACGTATCTGCATCGCTCTGCCCAGCGGTACTGTTATTAATCCCTACCAGATGGAGAAATTGATCTTTTCGTCAGAAATTCGCTGGAAAATGAAGTCTGACCCTTATGGTGAGAAGATGGATTGCTTTGTTTCTCATTTCCTTGTGGAGTTCGGCACTTTCGATGCTCCTTGTCGCTTCTTGATCTAATGGCTGCCATTTTGTTATCGGTGCTCTACGGAAGACCATGAATTTCCGACTCCCGCCTCATGGAACCATCTTGCCTTCGCCTCAGGTAACTAATTTACTTTTACCTTACATATTCAGCCAAATAAAATGTTTTTAGGAGGAAACTTTGGCTTGCTTCCGATCTGCATTGTCTGGGTCAGCCATTTTACTTTTTCTCAGCATGACCTGGCTGCTCTACATTGGAAACTAAGGGGGATATTCTCAAGAACGTGCGATAAACATCGCCAAAATAGGTTAACGCAAGTTTTCATATCGCTGTCTATAGCAGGAAAATAACTCCGGTTTAACGTCGTATTCTCAACACGGCGGTAACATGCAATAGTCTCCCGATAACGCCTCAAATGTCCGCGATAACACTACCGGGACGGCGATGAAAATCCAAACCCGAACGCTAAAAAAGTTGCGATTTGCCCAACCGTGATAAAAAATCCAGCGAGAAGCAGCGCCAGGCCTGCAAGTCCCACAAGTCAGGCTGCAAAAAGCACAATAAAAGCGGCAACACAAAGCACAAACAAAACACAAACAACTGCGAAGCACCATGGAGGTAGCTGGAGCAAGCACAGAGGACAACCAGAACCCCACAAGCCCCACCGAGGACCAGCCTGGGACCTCGGGGTCAGGGAAGGGGAAGGAGAAGAAGAAGAGGAAGACGCGGTTCAGTCCGCAGGAAAACAGGATCCTGATCACTGAGGTGACAGAACACCATCAACAACTGTACGTCACCTCCACTTTGTCATTGGCAACAAAAAATACAATATGGCAGTCCATCCTGGACAAGGCGAATGCAGTCGGAGCGCTGAGGAGGACAACGGACGAGCTCAAGAGGCGCTGGAATGATGTGAAGTGCAAGACCAAGCAGAAACTCGCAGACAACCAGAAGGCAGCAATGCAGACTTGAGGTGGGAGACCAGCGCCACAGGAAGAGCTGGATGAGATGGAGGAAATGGTGACCACAGTCATCAGTGTGTAGACGGTGGCAGGAGTTGGGGGACCAGACACTGCTCAACATGACCCGACACAACAGCAACAGGGTGAGTAACCACCAGGGACTGGGGGGACGGGGGGAGATGGGCACAATGTCACACAGGCGCAATTAAGTAGAGCACATCTGCGGACAAACCATGCCCAAGAGTCACAACACCAACCGAGAGCCCAAGTTACCCAAGTCTGCAACATCACAGCACTGCATAAGCACAGAAGTGAAAGCCACACCGCCTGAAAGGGATAAGGGCCAGCCAAATCAGAGCTAAGGGGCAACTCACCTACAATGCAGCACACACACATAAGATCCAGAGCACCTCAACATTTACAACAATGTTGAACAAACAGCAACACCAGCACAATTGAACAGAGGACACAACTGCTGCCGCTCGTGTGCGGAAAATGGCCATTCGCATGTGGCACAGCAGGATACTGTGAGATAATAATGTACTAGTACAACCCCACATCCCTGATGGTGCAGTAATGCATGTATGGCCGTGACCCAGAAAGGCAGTGAGACACACATTGTCATGCAAATCAACACTCATCACAGTTGAATACAAGTGAAGGTGCGTAGACTTTATTAGCATATGCGTGTCAGTACGGTCAAGATTAGTGCCACAACATGCAGACCAATGCAGCAGTATGTCAGAACGTGGAACATTGCCAAGCGCCGCTGTCCACTCCGGGGGAGTGCCTCACCTTTCACAGGTGTGTGTTAACCCGCGTTGTTGTCCGCTCATGTATTCGGAGTCCAGGCGAATGCAGACATGTCCACTGTCGCCGTGGAAGATGTGACCAGAACCCCAAGTTCCAACAAGTTGTCGGGACATGTGCAATATGTTCCAAACTGTCGTGTCTGCAGGTACGTAGTTACACGTCCATGAAAGCTAGTGCAGCCTCGTAGGCAATCATTTCCAACATGAGGTCGTCGTCGACTTCATCGAACAGGACGGCGAGGCTAACCATTAGCAGGTCCGGACAGATGTGCTGCGTCCACCCCCTTTCACCAATTAGCACTACAGCCCAATAGGGGAGCGGCTCAATTTGCCCACTGCACACGAGGAGTACTGCAATCTCCCAGGTCCAGCTGACAGCATGTATGCCAAGTATCCAGGCATCCCATAGACGGGTGTCACGGTGACACTCATGGTCGTGGGCCAACAGGGGGCGCACACACATGTCGAAATCCAGTTCGGCTACCGTCCTGTTGGATAGGCAAACATCCATGGGCCACTCGAATATGCACGAGCGACAATGCAACACAGGCTGCACGCAGGTGATGTTGGCAAGGCGGAAGCTCAGCCGGTAACTGATCCGCAGCACTACCAATGGCAGTGCCCCAGTAAATGCAGCATACGTGCACGGCTACAGTTCCACCTGACAGGGGTTGTGCAAGTGTCCGTGATGGTCTGCCACTGCGCTAGTGGCTCTGGTTGAAGTGGCACTGTTCTGACCTGCGCCAGTTCTGTGGATGAAATGCCACAGCTCGGAGCAATGAGTTGTTTTAGTGTGCAACGGTTGTACGCCTGGGTTAATGTGGGAGTAAGTGTGAAGGCCATCCATGCAAGATAACTACGAGCAAGGACTTCTGTGTGTGGGGTGTGTATACGTTGGTCTCTCGTCAGGCTGTGCGTAGTGTGGGAGTCATCATCAGCTGCTATAGTATCTGTCAGGGGGTGCCGGGCACATGTAATTCCGAGGTCGGAGGTGCAGATGTGCTTCCACCTGATAGCACAGACAAAGGAGCATTCATCCCTAATGTTAGTTTCTCATCTGTTTGCATTCAGGTACTGTGAAGTGGCTTGTTGGGGGTGGGGTGGGATGTGTGCGACTTTGGGATTCATGTTCGACATGTCTTACATGTGGCAAATGAGTGGCATCACTGTGGGTAACATTGCCTCACAGCTGCTCCTCCCTCCCCCCGAGCCTATTTACATGTGTGCGCTGCACAGTTGCATCACTGGCACTCTTACGGCACACCATTGTCATGCCTGTCTGTGCATGTCCACAAGCCTGACAATGACACTGTGATGTTGGCCGTTGGAGGTGGGCGGCCACGTGAGTGAAGGCCTGTGGGAAGGATAGGGTGGACACAGATGTAGAGTTCCTGCCTGGCTGAACTCGCGCTGCGGTTAAGGCTAGGCATTTGGCTCATGCTGCGGCAATACAGATACACACAACACTTGGCATATATGAGCCAAGACCCCGAGCGGTCTTGCGCTCCTTCATTTCCCCGTTCATGAGAGTCCGCCCTCCGGGTGCATGCTACATTGCAACATTGTCGATTGCGGACTGGGTGGCGCCGACACTACAACAGAGACACACTCATTAGTTACTTCCTTGTCCAGGCCAGAACTGAACCACGCCCAGAGCCCCGGGCAAATCCTTCACACCCCTACGCTGGCTTGGCGTACACCGGCCCAGCCCACTCCGCTTACGCTTACAGGGGGGGACGACAAAGCTACGTGTCCAAGGTCATACCCACTGCCTGAGGTGACAGGGTTGCGTCCGTTGTCCACAGCACAATGTAATGTGGTAGGGCCCTGGCCCATCATGCATACATAATGACCACACGGACACACTTAGATAGATAGTTGAACTGGCTACGGGCACTTGCGCCCGGCCACCTTTTATTACCAGGGTCACATGTCCAGTGACACCTGTTCTGGATGGGTGTGGGGTGGGTGTAAGCCAGCCCTCAGGGAGTGGTTGGTGCTGGCAACAACTAGAACAGTGATCATCGGATCACCACACAGATTCAATCATAAAGGGTCCATGACTTGCAGTGCACTGAGGTAGGGGCACCAGAGCTGAGCGTGCTCATGTGAAGTAATTGTTAATGATTTGGTCCCTTTGGGATATTCCTGCTGCAGCTGCAGTGGGGTGTGGTACACCTGCCTCATCTTCATCATCATCGTCCCAGGTCTTCCCCACTGCCTGAGGTGAAATTGTTGCGTCCGCTGTCCACAGAACAAAACTCAATCATGAAGGGTCCACGTGTTGTGGTGCACTGAGTTAGTGGCACCTGGAGCGCTCGGCGGTACGCGGCCTGCGCTGATGCGTCGTCAGGGCGGCCCGCCCTGGTAGCAATGTCTGTGGCCTACTGGACTCTGCCATAAACGAATCAAGACTCAATTTGATTAGCGAGCCCTGCTGACCGCAGTGTAGGCCGGAGGCAGCAGTCAGCAAGGGCCCACATCCACGTGTCGTCGGCTTGTGTTGCACAGGGTCAGTTGCACCTGGAGCGCTCAGCAGGTGCACAGCCAACGACGATGCGCCGTCCGTGCGGGCCGCACTGGGTGCAATGTTTTTGCCTACTGAATTCTGCCTCAATATTGCCACGTGTCGTCGGCTTGTGTTGCACAGGGTCAGTGGCACCTGAGCGCTCAGCAGGTGCACAGCCAACGATGATGCGTCGTTTGACTTGGGGGACCTGCTGACCGCAGTGTAGGCCGGAGGCAGCGGGTCAGCAAGGGCCCACATCCACGTGTCGTCGGCTTGTGTTGCACAGGGTCAGTGGCACCTGAGCGCTCAGCAGGTGCACAGCCAACGACGATGCGCCCGTCCGTGCGGGCCGCACTGGGTGCAATGTTTTTCTCCTACTGAACTCTGCCTCAATATTGCCACGTGCTGTCGGCTTGTGTTGCACAGGGTCAGTGGCACCTGGAGCGCTCAGCAGGTGCACAGCCAACGATGATGCGTCGTTTGACTTGGGGGACCTGCTGATCGCAGTGTAGGCCGGAGGCAGCGGTCAGCAAGGGCCCACATCCACGTGTCGTCGGCTTGTGTTGCACAGGGTCAGTGGCACCTGGAGCGCTCAGCAGGTGCACAGCCAACGACGATGCGCCGTCCGTGCGGGCCGCACTGGGTGCAGTGTTTTTCGCCTACTGAATTCTGCCTCAATATTGCCACGTGTCGCCGGCTTGTGTTGCACAGGGTCAGTGGCACCTGGAGCGCTCAGCAGGTGCACAGCCAACCATGATGCGTCGTTTGACTTGGGGGACCTGCTGACCGCAGTGTAGGCCAGAGGCAGCGGTCAGCAAGGGCCCACATCCACGTGTCGTCGGCTTGTGTTGCACAGGGTCAGTGGCACCTGGAGCGCTCAGCAGGTGCACAGCCAACGACGATGCGCCGTCCGTGCGGGCCGCACTGGGTGCAATGTTTTTCTCCTACTGAATTCTGCCTCAATATTGCCACGTGCTGTCGGCTTGTGTTGCACAGGGTCAGTGGCACCTGGAGCGCTCAGCAGGTGCACAGCCAACGATGATGCGTCGTTTGACTTGGGGGACCTGCTGATCGCAGTGTAGGCCGGAGGCAGCGGTCAGCAAGGGCCCACATCCACGTGTCGTCGGCTTGTGTTGCACAGGGTCAGTGGCACCTGGAGCGCTCAGCAGGTGCACAGCCAACGACGATGCGCCGTCCGTGCGGGCCGCACTGGGTGCAGTGTTTTTCGCCTACTGAATTCTGCCTCAATATTGCCACGTGTCGTCGGCTTGTGTTGCACAGGGTCAGTGGCACCTGGAGCGCTCAGCAGGTGCACAGCCAACCATGATGCGTCGTTTGACTTGGGGGACCTGCTGACCGCAGTGTAGGCCAGAGGAAGCGGTCAGCGAGGGCCCACATCCACGTGGTGATGACTTGTGGTGCACAGAGTCAGTGGCACCTGGAGCGCTCAGCAGGTGCACAGCCAACCATGATGCGTCGTTTGACTTGGGGGACCTGCTGACCGCAGTGTAGGCCGGAGGCAGCGGTCAGCGAGGGCCCACATCCACGTGGCGATGACTTGTGGTGCACTGAGTTAGTGGCACCTGGAGCGCTCAGCGGGTGTGCGGCCGACGATGATGCGTCGTTTGACTTGGGGAACCTGCTGACCGCAGTGTAGGCCAGAGGCAGCAGTCAGCGAGGGCCCACATCCACGTGGCGATGACTTGTGGTGCACTGAGTTAGTGGCACCTGGAGTGCTCAGCGGGTGTGCAGCCGACGATGATGCGTCATCCGGGCGGGCCGCACTGGGGGCAATGTCTGTTGACTGGTGGTTTCCTCCATTAACAGAAATGTGGCACGATTTGAATTGTGGGACCTGCTGACCGCAGTGTAGGACTAAGGCAGTGTCCGGCACACACATGACTCCGTGTTGCTGTGCTGCTGGATGCGCTGGGGCCTGTGTCGCGGAGTCTGGAGGTCACGGCGAACGGGAACGGGAACGCCTACTCTGCATATCATTAGCGTTAGTTGTCTCTCTCATCCGTGGCGATGTTTTTTGCGGCAGCTATCGCTGGAAACTGGCGATATGGGCAGTTTGCACCAGATTGTGAACAGGGCGAAAAGTCTATTGCCACTTTTGCGGCGCTAATGTGCCGATAAATCAGCGATAAGTCCTTGAGAATATGCCCCTAAATGTATTCTGAGGAACGTTCTGCTATAGAACATGTTGCATCCACACTAAGCAATATACAATTTTCCCTCAGTATATTATTGCTTATGAGGTTTTGTAAAAAAGGAGAATTTTTTTTTCTTCATATTCTCTCTCCGCTCAGCACTATTCTCACTTGAGCAGTATTATTCATGTGTTCTTGGATACTTTGAATGTTATGGGGATAATATGTCATTTGAAGGCGCCACATATCTCTTCCTCCACCTTTTTGCGCTGTAACACCCTTTTCTCAAATACAAGTGATAAGTCACAGTATTGATGGTGGAAGTGTCAGGGACTGTCGGGGACTATGTCGGGAACACAGTCAGGGACTTGGGCAAGGACTGGGAACTGGGTAGAAAACGTACACAGAAAGAGTAGTACAGCGCTGCCCAGGATCACACAGGAAGTCAGAGGAGGAAAAGGGATCCAAAGGGGAAGCCTGTACAAGTGAACAAGATGGGTGAGACTCAGAAAGGACAGGCACTCATGAGGCGGCTCAGCATTCAGAATCACTACACTCAGGACGGATGTGCAATACACTTATATATAAAAAAACATTAACAATAAAGGGAATGTGGGGTAAAGCACTCGGGAGCTCCACACGGTAAGACTGAAGCTCAGTAAGTTCCTCACCCACAATTGCTGTTACAGATACTGACTGCAAATACCCACATATAGGATATGCATGCAAAGGCAGGGTCTGTGGAGCTGATTCCAATGGTGATGTTATAAATGGAAGTCTCAGAGACAATACTCACAGTGAACAAGAAACACCACCTAGGTAGTCAGCTGTGCCCATGGATCCTGGCGATCAGACAGGAACACGCAAGGCAGTAACAGCAAGGGGTAGAACTAAACACAAGCACAATAGACAAGGAGCTAGCAAGGAGGAGTGCTTAACAGGAAAGGAGAGAAATCACAGGGCACACTTGGCAGAAAGCAAGTAACAAACATACAAGGTAATAGAAGCAAAACAGCAGAATAGAAAGACAGCAAACTAGGAACTGGAACCAAGGAAATGGGAAGAAAGGCAGGGACTGGAAAAGGATATACAGAAGGGGAGGCTAGAAGGGTATATTAGAATAATGCAGGTTCAGGAATCAAGCAAACAAAGTAGCATAGAAGGCAGTGCTGGGGCAGGAACAAGAATTGAGCTAAGGCTCAGGAGTCAAGGTAGCACTGCAGGCAGTGCTGGTTCAGGAACAGGGAATTACTAAAACTTCAGGAGTCAAGGTAGCACTGCAGGCAGTGCTTGTTCAGGAACAGGGAATTACTAAAGTTTCAGGAGTCAAGGTAGCACTGTAGGCAGTACTGGTTCAAGGAAACAGGAAATAGCTACAGCTCACAAAACAAGGAGTCAGGAACAAGAAATAGTCGAAGCCCAGGAACAGGCACAAGGAATAGCTATAGCTCAGGAATCAAGGAAGAAGGATAAACTATAGCTCAGGAATCAAGGAATATCAAAAGCTCAGGAAACAAGGATCGGTCTCACCAGAAAACAGCAACAATGACCAACCATTGACTGAAGGGAGCTGGGGCTTAAAAGAGCTCACAGTAATTACATGCATCAGGTGCGAGCAGGCTAGCAGCAGCCAGCCACAGGTGAGCTGAATTCCTCCACTCATCCTTGGCCTGTAGGGGTGGAGACGAAGCAGAGAGCAGGGAATTCTAGGTAATAGAGTTTCCAGCATGAGCAGACTGGCTTCCACAAAACCCGGCATGGATTGGGAATGGATGTCAATTCCTAAATAGTGTCCAAATGCCTGGAAGTCAGGATATGCATGCAGGGGAGTGTCTGGAAGCATACTAGAACACTGAAAAGCCCCACAATTTGGCCCCCTGGTGGTGGGAACAAGAGCACAGGGAGTGAATCATGACAGTACACCCCCTCCAACGACCGGCTCCCGGAATCTGGGACTCGATTTAAAGCCTTTGCTGCTATGAAATAAGTCAATTTCCATCAGAGATGTAGTGCAAGATACCAGAGGACTGCAGGAAAAATGTGATGTTCTGGGGGATAGAATAATACACTGTAAATTAACAGCAGTGTTGGAGGCAGGACCTGAAGAGTCCAAATCCAGTAAAGGGGGCTTAGAAGCTTGAATCAAAGGTGTTTGAAGTCTAGATGATGGCAGGCTAGAGTAGCACTCTGAAAATGAAAGCAGATTGACTGTAGGGTCAAAAGCAGATAACTGATTGGCAGGAGGCACAGAGGTCAAAGGCAAGCTGGCTGAAGAAAAAGGAGGTGACAGGAAGCAGACCTGAAGTTCTGGCCCTGGAGGAAAACATACAGAAGACTCACATGCAGCATGCAGGAGACTTTGGAAGCGGGCATGCAGGAGACCCAGGTCATGGAGGCTTAAATGTTGAGAGTTGTGTCTCTGATGCTAGAGGTTCAGTCTCTGAATGTATACTTGCTGAGACCTCTGAAGGCTGGCAAACTGGAAGCGCAGGGTCAAAAAGTAGGTAAGACAGAGGCTCAAGGTCGGAAGGCAGGCCGCCTGGAAGCTCTGGTTCTGAAGGCAGGCTGCCTGGAAGCTCCGGTTCTGAAGGCAGGCCGCCTGGAAGCTCCGGCTCGGAAGTCAGACAGGCTGGAAGCTCCGGCTCGGAAGTCAGACAGGCTGGAAGCTCCGGCTCGGAAGTCAGACAGGCTGGAAGCTCTGACTTAGTAGGCAGGTGAGCTGTGTGCTTGGGCTCTGAATGCAGGCAGTCTGGAGGCTCCGGTACTAATGTCAGGCAGGCTGCAGGCTCGGGCTCAGATGGCAAGCAGGTTGCAGGCTCGGGCTCAGATGGCAGGCAGGCTGCAGGCTCGAGCTCATATGGCAGGCAGGCTGCAGGCTCGGGCTCAGATGGCTGGCAGGCTGCAGACTGAAGTTCAGAACGCAGCAGGCCGGCTGAGGACTCTGGAGACTCTGAAAGCAGCAGGCCGGCAGAGGACCCTCGAGACTCTGCAAGACGACTAGCTGATGGCAGAGAGGCACAAGGATGACAGACTTTAAATTCTGGGAATGGCGATTGCCCATGAACAGTAGATTCCTTGTTGTCAATAGTGAAATCTTCACAGTTCCTTGGCTCATTAAAACACACTGACGTTCTTTCTTCGGGATGGCTCAGAATAGAGCTTTTCTTAGTGTCTCTAATGACCAGACTTCCTTTACCATTTGGCAGTTCACAACTCTTAGTCAGAGGAAATAGGCCAGAGATTACTTGGTCATGGGAGATCTTTTCATTTTCTTCAGCATTAGAAGGTGGTACAAATGCATCGGAGCATAGAGCATTATCATTTCCTGACTTTTCAATTTGCGTTGTACATGAAGGCAAGGGTGCAAACAAGGGGTCAGGATTTTGTTTCTTCTCAGCAAGGAGGTTGACTTCAGTCACAGCCGTTAAATCAAGAGAATGGTCTGAGTCACAGGATATTGTCACATCAGGGATTATGTGGGTCACTGGTTCAGGCTTTGTCTGTATGTTAATGGCCTGTCTATGGGTTATCTCTGAGATAGAACTGACCTCACTACCAGGAAAAGAAAGCAAGGAGATGTTTTGTGTCTTGCCTGGAATTTGGGGTTCCTCAAAACTGGAGGGACACATCTCAGATGTAGCACCTATATGTAATTTAGCACTAGAAGACAAAACAGAGGAGTTAAAAAATTCAGAATTCAAACAAATACTTTCATTAACTGGACTGTGAGACAAGGTACTATGGTTTTTCTGAATGGAATCTGAGGGATCAGCCACAGTATTATTCACACAATCGCTGGACCAGCTCTGAGGGGAAAGCAAAAGAGAGCACAAGGCTTCATTCTCCATTTCTAGGGAGGCTAACATAGAGGTGGAAAAGTTGTCTTGTACAGGGGTTTTAGATTCCCACTTGAACTCTGGGTTATAATTTTTTGACAGTCTGAAACATTTTATTCTCTCGTTGTAATTCAAGAATCTTAGATGTAATTGTATCCTGTGAAGACTGCAGATCTTTCTCTACAAGGACAGTGGTCGACTTGGCAACTTCACAACAAGCAACAGAGCTATACTTTGGATTTTGTTCAAAGTGGCTATTAGCCGCCTGTGTTGTAGTAGGTCTTTTCCCTCTGTTGTTAAACTGATTATCGTTTACTTTGAATGTGGTATCAAACAAAGCCCCTTTAGTATCCGGGACAGTGATCTTTACTGGACTACAAGACTGGCTAACATTATTTAAATGGAGAACAGAGGTTATGAAATGAATCTGCTCTTTCTTTGGTTGTGTGGTTGAATATTGTATTTTACAACCACTTACAGCAGACACTCTAGAATCAGAATTCTTGTTCAGCAAACTGAGCATGGTATCATTCTCCTTTCGCAATGCTGACACAGACATTGAATCTGGATCAGAACAGAAGATTAAGTAAGGATCTGGCAAAGAGGTGTTTGAGAGCCAATGAGTAAAATATTCAGATCGCAAATGTCCATTTCTCATAAGAGGACTCATTGTTTCAGGACTAGGGTGAACATTTTCAAATTGTAAAGTAGACACTAAATGCCTCTCATTGGTGGGCACTGGTGAACTGCCCTGCACAAACTTAAATGATGCACTGGTGTGTTTCTTTCTTAAACCTCTCATTATGACACACCTTCAAGATGTTCAAACAGAAATGTAACAGAAAAATGGAAGCTAACTGAATGCAAAGAAACCTCACAAGTGACCCTGGAAATGTGGGTTGGTCATTCTGTCAGGGACTGTCCGGGACTATGTCGGGAACACAGTCAGGGACTTGGGCAAGGACAGGGAACTGGGTAGAAAACGTACACAGAAATAGTACAGCGCTGCCCAGGATCACACAGGAAGTCAGAGGAGAAAAAGGGATCCAAAGGGGAAGCCTGTACAAGTGAACAAGATGGGTGAGACTCAGAAAGGACAGGCACTCATGAGGCGGCTCAGCATTCAGAATCACTACACCCAGGATGGATGTGCAATGCACTTATATATAAAACAACATTAACAATAAAGGGAATGTGGGGTAAAGCACTCGGGAGCTCCACATGGTAAGACTGAAGCTCAGTAAGTTCCTCACCCACAATTGCTGTTACAGATACTGACTGCAAATACCCACATATAGGATATGCATGCAAAGGCAGGGTCTGTGGAGCTGATACCAATGGTGATGTTATAAATACACCTCAAAGACAATACTCACAGTGAACAAGAAACACCATCTAGGTAGTCAGCTGTGCCCATGGATCCTGGCGATCAAACAGGAACACGCAAGGCAGTAACAGCAAGGGGGTAGAACTAAACACAAGCACAATAGACAAGGAGCTAGCAAGGAGGAGTGCTTAACAGGAAAGGAGAGAAATCATAGGGCACACTTGGCAGAAAGCAAGTAACAAACATACAAGGTAATAGAAGCAAAACAGCAGAATAGAAAGACAGCAAACTAGGAACTGGAACCAAGGAAATGGTAAGAAAGGCAGGGACTGGAAAAGGATATACAGAAGGGGAGGCTAGAAGGGTATATTAGAATAGTGCAGGTTCAGGAATCAAGCAAACAAAGTAGCATAGAAGGCAGTGCTGGGGCAGGAACAAGAATTGAGCTAAGGCTCAGGAGTCAAGGTAGCACTGCAGGCAGTGCTGGTTCAGGAACACGGAATTACTAAAGCTTCAGGAGTCAAGGTAGCACTGCAGGCAGTGCGAGTTCAGGAACAGGGAATTACTAAAGCTTCAGGAGTCAAGGTAGCACTGCAGGCAGTGCTGGTTCAGGAACAGAGAATTACTAAAGCTTCAGGAGTCAAGGTAGCACTGCAGGCAGTATTGGTTCAAGGAAACAGGAAATAGCTACAGCTCAGGAAACAAGGAGTCAAGAGAGCACTGCAAGCAGTGCAAATCAGGAACAAGAAATAGCTGAAGCCCAGGAACAGGAACAAGGAATAGCTATAGCTCAGGAACTCAGGAAACAAGGTAGCACTGCAGGCAGTGCTAATTCAGGCACAAGGAATAGCTATAGCTCAGGAATCAAGGAACAAGGATAAACTATAGCTCAGGAATCAAGGAATATCAAAAGCTTAGGAAACAAGGATCGGTTTCACCAGAAAACAGCTACAATGACCAACCCTGGACTGAAGGAAGCTGGGGCTTAAAAGAGCTCACAGTAATTACATGCATCAGGTGTGAGCAGGCTAGCAGCAGCCAGCCACAGGTGAGCTGAATTCCTCCACCCATCCTTGGCCTGCAGGGGTGGAGACGAAGCAGAGAGCAGGTAATTCTAGGTAATAGAGTTTCC
Organism: Calotriton arnoldi; assembly: GCA_963921515.1. NCBI lineage: Eukaryota > Metazoa > Chordata > Amphibia > Caudata > Salamandridae > Calotriton > Calotriton arnoldi. The sequence continues at coordinate 511,007 of CAWUFW010002254.1, read as the reverse complement.
AGCATGAGCAGACTGGCTTCCACAAAACCCGGCATGGATTGGGAATGGATGTCAATTCCTAAATAGTGTCCAAATGCCTGGAAGTCAGGATATGCATGCAGGGGAGTGTCTGGAAGCATATTAGAACACTGGAAAGCCCCACAATTCGGCCCCCTGGTGGTGGGAACGAGAGCACAGGGAGTGAATTGTGACAGGAAGCACTGGTTCTTCAGACAGAACCCTCGCCTACATTATTTCTAAAGCTAATTGTCAGCCAAATCTTGACTTCTTCAAATATGCGCCAAAAGAAAGATCTTCCCTCTCCAGTAAAGCCTTCTCCTATATACATGGAACAACTACTAGAGGAAATAGGAGCTTTGAAACCTTTAATGGAGGATATTACCAAGATGCTTCACAGTCTTGAAGACAAATGATCAATATGGACAAGGGTGTCTCAGAATTAGAACAGCTAGTCAGCAACATTCAAGACTCTACCTCTACAATTAACAAAATGCAAACGAAAATTAATGACTTAAAGAGGCACACTGAATATCTCAAAAACAAGAACCGTAAGAACAACCTGAGAATTTATGGTGTACCTGAAAATGTGGAGTGTTCTGACCCCCTCAATTTCTTCAACGACTTTATTCCGAAAGTTCTAGATCTTCCTCCTTCTAATTCTTTCAACATCCAGCATGCTCATAGATTCAGCGCCAGAACTACCTCTAAACCTAGAGGCGTCATCATCTTATTTTTGGAGCATGCGGACCTTCTCACAGTACTGAACGCAGCAAAAATAAAGAAGCAAGTTATATGATCGTCACACAAACGATATTTTTTTCAAGATGTAGCAAAAATTACAGCTGATATATGCAAACAATTTCTAGAACTCCGACCACAACTGAGAGCTATTTATGCTAGATTCGGCATCATCCATCCTTGCCACTTCAAAGCAACTTATAAAGACAAAATATTAACATATGAGTATCCAGCGAAATTGAAAACTTTTCTTCAATGATGTAGAGAAGATCTAATGGAGTAGATGATATTATAAGTGCTCCTCTCCACCCTTTTTCAGTAATGCTTATCATTTGTTCTTATATTTATGTATCCTGGTTAACAGTGTATTTTCTTTACATCATCTCTCCATACCTCGATGTAGTTCCCTGATGTTTTGACCGTCTGGAGCTTTCCCGTGTTTGTCTTGTTTACACGTTTTTCCCCACACCCTTTGCTCATGGATGCTCCTCCCTTAGGTATGTCTTACAGTCATCAGTTTTAGGACCTGTACTGCCTTTTTCTGTATGTTTACCATCTTTTTGTCTGTCCTTTTTCTCTTTTCTTTTCTTCTACTTCTCGCTGCACCCTTTTTCCTTCTCTATCTTACAATTTCTGTTTTCAGAAGTCTCTTTTTCAGATTTCCATACCTTTTTCCCATTTCTTCGCTCATGTCATTGTAAGCACTGTTTTATACCATAATTATTTTACTGTCATCATTCAGAGTAATCTTTTTGAATGTTAAGCATCTAAATAATCCAATTAAATGAAAAAGAGTTCTCTCACATTTGTCCAAATTGCATGCTAACATTGCACTTCTTCAAGAAATGCATTGAAGTGATCCTGAAGCTATTAAATTGAAGAAAAGTTTGGTAGGCCTTGTATTCTACTCTCCAGCTCTACATAAAAAATGGTACTATCATTCTTGTTCACAAAAAATTGAATGTTACAACATTATCACAATCCATTGACAAAGAAAGTGGATGAGTTACAGTTGTTCTATGAATAGATAACATTCCTTTTTCAATTTTTAATGTATATTGTCCACCGACAGTGAATAATTTCTTTTGGTCTGATATAACTAAGCACATTTTGAAAATTAATGCAGAATATTTCATTATGGGGAGATTGTAATCAAATTGCAGATCCAATTTTAGACAGAGTTTCTAAAAGTCAAAATTATCCCCTCTAAAATGCACAAATCTTTCTGTTCAGCTATTGCACAAAAATCCCTGGTGAATTTGCTAATCTCACTACAATAGAGTATACCTTTTTCTCCCCAGTGCATGGGACCCAATCTAGCATTGATTATATCTTCACCTCCAAATCTTCAATTCAAAATCTTCTATTTGTAGAAACTGAATCTATTCTAATTTCTGATCATGTTCCCACTATCGCTGATTTTGATCTTTTACCACTTTGATCCCACCCAAAGAGATGAATATTTAATAATTCTTCCATTGGATCCCTCCTTTAGCACACAATTCATGAATTTTATTAAAGTATTTTTTATATTAAATACCCCTCGGGACACTATACTACACATTTTATGGGACTCCTTTAAAATCTCAGCAAGAGGTTTCATTCTTTATTATGTGTACCAGAAAAGAAAATAATCTAACCTTGCCCCAAAATCTTTATTAGATATAATCAAAACACTAGAACACACATTTTTCCAATCCAAATCTCAAGATTCTCTCGAAGACCTTATGCAAGCGAAATTTCATTTTAACAAGTTATCTACTGAACAGGCTTCTTCTCAGTCAAAAGACTAGATATTATGGAGGCCAAAACAAGACAGGCAAACTCTTGACTAATTATTTAAAGGTCACACAAGAGCATAAAAAGATAGACTCCATTAGGAATTAAAAATCAAACTCTTAATAAAGATGAAGATATTCTGAAGGAATTTGCCACATTTTATGAGTCCTTATATAGTCCAGATTCTGCTCCCTCTGTTTCACATATTACTACTTACTTAAATTCCACCCCTAAACCTAATATCAATGATGTTGATTTCTCCCATTTGGAATCCCATTTGGAGGCTCTCAAATAATTCAAACCTAACAAAGCTCCAGGACCATATGGATTTACATCTGAATTCTACTCACATTTTTTCGACGCTTTTATTCCCCTGCCTCCTTAAACTCTATAGGTCTTTTGCTCATTCCCAAAGTTCATCAGGCACTTTTCTGGAGGCACTTATTTGTTTAATACCGAAAGAAAATAGAGATTCACAATTATGTAAGAATTATCGTCCCATTTCCCTCACTAAAGTTGACTATAAAAGTTTTGCCAAGATTTTGGTTCTTAGATTGGATGCCTTACTCCCTCACATAATTACTTAGCCAAGAACAAGTTGGTTTTTATAAAGGGCTGTTTCTCTTCTGATAATACTAGATTTATTTTTAATGTGCTTGGTATGGCCTCAAATCTTCCCCAAGAACGAGCTATTATCGCTTTGGATGCTGAAAAAGCATTTGAGCGAGTTAGTTGGCAGTTAATGTTTGAAGCCCTAAAATGGTTTGGTTTTGGACCAAAAATTCTCAACCTTATCTCTTTGCTTTATCTGTCTCCTGAAGCAGCTATCTTTGTTAATAATATGACTTCTGACTATTTTTCCTTACATAGAGGAGTGCGTCAGGGATGCCCCCTATCACCTCTTTTATTTATACTCACGTTAGAATCGTTTTTATTAAGAATCAGGCAAAACACTAACATTTCTAGCTTTTCATATAAAGACTCCCAATTAAAATTGTTAGTCTATGCTGATGGTATCCTTCTTAATCTTTCTAACTCCAAAGAATCAATGTGTGCCTTTCAGTCAGAGGTCCACAATTTTGCTGCTGTTTCACACTATAAATTGAATCTAAATAAATCTGAGATAGTACCCCTTAATACATTTTGCATAAAAGATGATTTCAATGATCTAGGTTTTACTTGGAATCAAACTAAAGTTAAATATTTCGCCTTGTGGATTACCAGCTCTATTAAATCAACTCTTAAATTGAACTTTGGTGACTTACTACAAAAATTGAGAAATTATTGTTCCAAATGGAATCCCCTATTCATATCTTGGTGGGGTAGATTAAGTTCTATTAAAATGATGCTATCCCCGCCTGTGATGTACCTAAACTGCATGACACCTGTACAAATTCCACTACAATTCTTTAAAAAAATAGACTCTGGTCTTTACTGCTTTTTATGGAATAATAAACATGCTCGTATGTCTTGGCTGAAACTTGCTAAACAGCATGGTGGTGTAAATTTTCCCAATTTCCATAAGTTTCATGAAGCTTTTTATCTTAAAGAATCCAATCACTAGCTCACCAATAACACTGATCTACCTAAACCTTTATAGTTTTCTATTGAACATTCGCTTATCTCTCCCTTTTGCTTTAATTCATTTTTATTCTTTTCATCCAAAATGAGTTTCCTTTATTACCCACCTATTGCATACTCAAATAAACTACTGAAACCCCTCCTCTTCCCAAACTACTTACAATGCACTAACTATTTAAATGCCTTCCCATGCCATAATAAAAATCTCAAGATAAACAATAGAACTCTATTTTGGAAAACATGGAAGGATAAAGGCGTTACTTTGATTACCCAACTAGTGGTTAAATATACTCCTATCCCTTTATCTATAGCCCAGACTCTTTTCTGCCTACCACAATCTTTCTTTCATAAATATACACAACTAGTCCATCAGATTCAACATCCCATGAAGTTTTTCACAATGACAACATCCCATGTGCATACAAAAACAATTTTGCTACTCTACTAAAACATAATTCAAAACATTCTCTCATCTATGAACATCTTGGGCCTGATTCACAAAGAGCCTCCGCACTCATGGCAATGGCCCAGCAGTCGTGGTGGAGGCTCCGCACTTGGGGTGGAATCTCTGCATGAGAATTCCCATGGCAGAGATTCCGCCCCGAGAGTGGAGCCACCCCCATGACTGCGGGGCCTCTGCCACGAGTGTGGAGCCTCTTTGTGAATCAGGCCCCTTATCTTTTTCTCTAACTTAGAATTGAAATGGGAAAATGACTTATAGGCAAATTGGTCTACACAATATTCAGATAAGATTTGGTCTACATTACATAAAGCGTCGAAAGCTGACAATGTTTTTTTTATATACAATAGATTATTTATCGCTCCTATGTTATTATACAAAATAAAAGCTGTTTCACAAGAATATTGTTGGTCCTATAATGCACCTCACTGTGAGCTATTGCATTAGATGTTCTTATGTCCTCATGTTCAAAGTTTCTGGTTGCAAGTTTGGACTCAAATTACTAGAATTTGTAAGGTTAGCATTCCATTGAACTGGGCCCTACCCCTGTTCCCAAACTGAAAGTTAAAAATCTGGAAATCATCTTTGATGCCTCCCACTCTCCTGTGCAAACCAGATTACAACTACGGTTGGCATCGATTTTGGAGCGCTAAAGATGGTTCGAAAGATTCTGGGGTTCTTATCTGAACTGGCAAAAAAAATGGTAATACAGGCTTCTGGTATCCTGCTTGGACTACTGTAATATACTTTATTTGGGGTCTCTAAGGGCAGGCTGGGGATGCTCCAAAGGGTACAGAATGCAGCAGCCCGGTTACAGCTGAAACTCCCAAAACAGTCCTCCATAAGACCGGGACTTGCCAAACTACACTGGCTCCCAATTAAACACAGAGTTTCTTTCAGAGCACTCTGTTTTACGCACAGGATACTCAACCAGAAAGGCCATCGATATTTGTACCCTTTGATTCAAGCTTACTCTCCAAACAGACACCTCAGGTCCTATGGGGCCGCACTGACCGCGATCCCCAGAATAAACAGAATGCGTCTGGGGGAGAGTTCTTTTAGGTTCCTTGCTGCTAAACTATGGAAGTCTATGCCACTAGAACTCAGAACGAAGCCATCAGATGAGGTTCCGGAAAAACCTCAAGACCTGGTTATTTAAGCAAAGTATCTAGGACTGGCAGCCCCCTAAAGAGGGACCTTACCTGAGGACTGACTAATAGCGCTGTAACTTTCTAGCACAGGGACACTCCTTCCGGAGTAACCAGGTGCTTTACAAAACCTCTAACATAACATATTTTATACATTATATATTCTTAGGTAGCCTATCCCCTGTTTGGGCTTACCTCCCGTACTCACCTTGTCTGTTGGATATTTTACTTGCTGTAGTTTTTCAATAAATAACTTCAAATTGGAAAAACAGCATGCATGTTTCTTGCAAAGTTTGGTGGTACGCAGTTTGTTTTAATCATAAATTGGATAGAGCCTATATACATCCTATTGCATTAGCCATCCAAAGAGAACGTATTTGGTCACCTTTACATTGTCCCTTGATACTTCAAGTTACCATAGTAAGTCAACAGATATTATTGTTGAAGAAGTTTCGAAACCTCCCTGAATTGCATATCAATTTTATTTATAATTTTATGATAATTTTTAGCTTATATTGCTTATCTTCAGTGCTTACAAACTTTAACATTATGGAAAAAAATTATTTGTTTTAACAATATTATATCATTAATCCCTCCTTCTTCTTTTCCTTTCCTCCGCATAATGTTTTATTGAGATACTAGCCTATCTACTCTTATAGTTTATTCCTTACTGATATTTATACAATAGAATGAAGATGTATTCTTTACTTTGTTATTACTTATGTGGTTCTTCCAATAAAATATACGTAAACTAAATAAATAAAAAAGGGGCATCTAAGGAAGGACAACACAATGCTTCTCAAAACCCAAGCAGATGTCATTGAAGCAGAATTCCTATTGATGATGATTGTCAGCATACAGTATAGGAAAGGCTAAACAGGATCTTTTTTTCTCTGCACTAGTTGGTCCCTTTAATACATTGAATATATCAATGAGTAGTACGTCACACAAAATCAATATATTACACCATATGCCTTGACGGCAAAAGCTTTCCTTACTACACTGAAATCTGTCCTTGGTCTTCTAGACATAATTCACCAACCAAAACACCTCACTGATGTAGTCTTGCTGCTGTACAGGCATTCTCCTGGGGACCATCTAAGCATGGGCTGTAAGCGTCAGTGCTTCATTTAGTCCTACAATGCTGCTGCTACTGTAGTCTGGTATCCTATGGACTCTTGGTTTGATGACTGCCCCACTGACTAAACAAAGGTGTCATGAGCCATAATGGAAGCAAGGAAAAAGGTCACCCAGCCCGTTTAAGTAGTAAACATCTTTTTGGGGTACAGTGGGCCCCTCACAACTTTGTTTCCTGGCGCCATGGCACCTGCTGCACTATTGATAGCTGCGCCCCCTGAAAGCACTATCATAGGTCCTCTAGTGACCTCTATGTTTATACTCTGTCACTGATTGCTTTTGTACCCATCATTGCACCTGCAACCGTAGATTGAAACAACATTCGTCTCATAAACCATAGCCCTGGGTTTTCATCCAGTGGTGTGAGTTGGTGGGCGTAAAAATTACTATGACAGACTGAAGCTGGTTGCAAACACTCCAATTGCTGACCCGTAATGCCATATTGCATCTGCACCATTGACTGACACATATATATTAACCATGTTGAAGAAATACACCTTTTTCCATATTCCTATTAGATATAGAATATATGCAAGTCGGCTTGAAAATAAGCTAGGATACAGAGTATATTAAACTTTCCTCTTCTGATAAATGTAAAAGGGGATGCTTAACATAGCTTAGCATAACATAACATATAACAAAAGAGCAAAGCCATCTTCAGCTGGATATAGGCATTGGATGAAAGGTTTTTCCATTAACATTCATGCCACCCATGGCATATCGTGAATGTGCACACTAGGGGCCGGATGTACTAACCTTTCACACAATGCAGTGTAGCAGGGCAACTTGCTGTGCTGTGTTGTGTGAAAGGGAGAGAGCAGAAATTCGCCATATCTACTAAGATATGGCCCACTTCTGCTCTCTCATAGCACTGGTGCACTTCAGGCAGCCTAGCATCAATGCAGGCACCCTTTCACCATGGTGCAAGGGGGCATGCTTTATAAGGAGAAGTGTTTTTGTGCAGAAAGGGAAACCTTGCTGCACAAAAGCAATATCTTGAGGCATTTTCCTCCTTCTATGTGTGCTGCAGAATGCAGCACACAGAGAGGAAATAACAAGGAGAAAAAAAAAATTTCTCCTCATTATGCAATCCTATGGGAGGCTTAGCAATTTCACGCAATGCCAGGTTTACAAACGTTTGTAAATCTGGGATTGCTTGAAATCCATGGGTGGATTCATGGGAACATCCATGCTCCACCCATTGAACGCATAGCAGAAAAAAATGTGAGGCAATGCAGTGCAAACTGCGGTGTTACATTTCTTTACAAAGCCACACAAGATGGTGCAAATTGCCCCTTGCGTGGCTTTGCAAATATCTACTAGCATTTTGCGGCATGGCTGCCCCACAAAAGTGGCACAACCACAAAGCAAAATGTTAGTAAAAGTGGCCCCAAGGAAGCAGTCCACACACCCATTAGCATAATTGCCCTTAATGTTTTTTTCTTATTTTTTCATTGGCACTGTCCTGCCCCTGCTTACCCACGCAGGCCCACCAAATAAATGAATGTATCAGTCACAGTAGGCTCCACTCATTTGGTTACCACATCTGGAAGACTCTCAGAGAATGGTAGCCGCTTGGGGAGGCAAAGGTCCAATAGTCTGCTCACTGGGCCAGTGGCGTAACACAGGCCCCCACAGCCCCCGCTGTGCGGGGGGCCCCCAAGCTCCATGGGGCCCCCTCAGCACAGAATTCTGGCTGGAGATCTCCCAATTTAGTCTGGAGGGGTCCCCTCCACGTACCTTGCAGGGGGCCCTCCTCAAGTTTTGTTACGCCAGCGCATTGGGCATCATTGTATCGCAGGCACCAATGTGTAAATGGGAAACGCAGAGAACCACACCCAGCTTATTAAAGACATTGTTTTGACTAGTCACAGCAGTCACTTTATTGCAACATCCCCTCCCCCTGATATCTTTATTTGTGGTGGTTTTTGTGTTCGCTGAAAAAGGACAGTTGCAATGCATTCTATGAACAATTTGCATTGTAATTAATTGCTTGATGGGTTATGCGTAACTGCAGCCTTCTTGTCTCTTATCTGGTTGTGTAAAGAAGCCTGGCAGCTTGGAGAGATCTTATCTTGGGTAATTTATAAAGATCCCTCCCTGGTGCCCTCAGCTTAAAAACATGCAGCTGCCTGGGAGATCACTTTCTGTTAATCCACCATGATTAAAAAGTGGGTATTAATAGCCCCTATTATTAAAGGATTAGAGACTTAGGGGGATATTCTCAAGAACGTGTGATAATTACCGCAAAATTAGCTTAACGCAACTTTGCACATCGCAGTCTATCGCGGGAAAATAACGCTGTGTTAACGTTGTATTCTCAACATGGCGGTACCATGCGATAGTCTCACGCTAACGCGTCAAATGACCGCGATAAAATTACTGTGACGGCAAAAAAACGCGAAACACGAACGCAAAAAAAGTTACGATGTGGCCAACCTCGATAAAAAAATCAGCGATAACCAGTGACAGGCCTGCAATTCCCACGCGTCATGCGGAAAAATGCACTACAAAAGCACCGAAAAACACAAACAAAATAATTTAAACTGCGTAGCACCATGGAGGAAGCCGGAGCAAGTACAGAGGACGACCAGAACCCCACAAGCCCCCAGGAGGACCAGCCTGGGACCTCCGGGTCACGGAAGGGCAAGGAGAAGAAGACGAGGAAGACGAGGTTCAGTCCGCAGGAAAACAGGATCATCATCACGGAGGTGATAGAACACCACCAACAACTGTACGTCACCTCCAACGTGTCATTGGCTAATAAAAATGCAATATGGCAGTCCATCCTGGACAAGGTGAATGCAGTCGGAGTGAGGAGGAGGACAATTGGAGAGGTCAAGAGGCGCTGGAATGATGCGAAGCGCAAAACCAAGAAGAAACTCGCTGACAACCATCAGGCAGCAATGAAGACTGGAGGTGGCAGTCCAGCGGAACACCAGGAGCTGGATGAGATGGAGGAAATGGTGTCCACAGTCATCAGTGGGGAGACGGTGGCAGGAGTTGGGGGTCCGGACACTGCTCGACATGACCTGACACAACAGCACCAGGGTGAGTACTGAACAGGGACTGGGGGACGGGGGAGATGGGCACAATGGCACACATGCACAATTAAGTAGAGCACACTGCACACCCACAATGACTCTGGATCATGTCCCTGATCCCCTTGGCACACTGCAGCACACATACAAACAGCAAGTAGGCCCCCGTCCACTATGGGCACAAAGGGGTCCCTCCCCACACAGCACCAATCTCACAACCAACCCATGCACACGTGTTAAAACCAGCAAAGCTGCGTGTCTGTGAGCCACACTGACAATGCAAGTGACACTGCATGACGAACAGCATGGCTGCAGTCCAATTATCATGACATGGTGCAAGCCACGACACTGAGGTGGCTGAGTGTGGAACACATCCGTAAAGGAGCAGGTCACACTCTGACACATCCACGTGCACAAACAACCCCTGACGTCAATAACACATCTGTGGATAAACCATGCCCAAGAGTCCAGAATCCGAACCAGACCCAAAATTAGCCAAGTCTGCAACATCTCAGCACTGTAGAAGCACAGAAGTCAAAGGCACACCGCCTCAAAGGGATAAGGGGCAGCAAAATCACAGCTGCAGGGGCGACTCTCCCACAATGCAGCACACACACATAGCAATAACAGCACATCATCATTGACGACAATGTGGTACAAAGTGCAACACTCTCACTACAGAACAGAGGACACAACTGGTTCCGCTTGTGCGTAGAAACTGGCCAATCACATCTGGCATTGCAGGAAACTGTGAGATGATAATGTACGTGTACAACCTCACATCCGTGATGTAGTACAAATGTCCACTGTCCCGCATCAAATAGTCAGCTCCTCCCAAACAGTCACAATGTACATTGTCATGCAGTCTGTATGTAAACTTGAACAATGCGTCAACATACATGTCAACACATTGTTGAAATGCATCTCCCCTTCACATTGCAGAGGGACAATCAACACCTCCTGCAGAGCAGACCAGACAACTCATCAGTGATGATGAAGAGGACCTCCACACCTTCGACACCGACGCCCTACAACAGCTCATGGACAGCTACGGCAACCCACCTCCAGGAGCAGGGCAGCCCAGCTGCATCGAGGAGACCTCACCCCCTGCACAGACCACACAGCAGGAAGCACCCACCACCACGGCTGGCTCCCAGCACCTCACCGAAGAACACATCGCATTCCAAGGCCATGTGTTAGACTTACAGAAGGAGGTGGCTGAACAGGTGCGGGTGGGGTTCGACCTCATGGCAGCCAAACTAGATGACATACGTGGTGTCGAAGTCCCATCAGGGACCACTTACACTCCCTAATGGACACCCACAGTTTGCTCCATGATGTCCAACAATCCATGCCCGACATCGCTGGAGTCATGACTCTGAGAGGAGAACAACTGTCTAGTCAGAGTGGCCTCAGCGATGTCAGCCGAGAGTTGGCACAGATGCTGAGGATAATGGAGAACATGGAGCGGATGCATGCGGAAAGAATGGCTGCCACTGATGCACACCAGCGAAAAGTTGTTGGGATCTTCCATGCCCTGCAGATCCTCATCATCGCATTGCTGCCACTAAGGCAGTCGCTGATGAATGCTGCTGGTACTTCTACACACACATCTCCAGCCCCTGATGTGTCAGTGGCACACAGTGCTGCAGACCAAACATCAGCACCCACATGTCAGACAGATGACATAGAGGACGAAGATGCGGGTGATTCCACCTTTGTAGTAAGAAGGAGCCAGTAGCATTCTTCTCCGCCATATGCCCTGTTTCAGCTTGGTTCTGCCCTCTGCATCATGCCCTGTAACAACACCTCCCACTGTCCCCCGAAACACTCTGCGACACTCACCTTGGACCTCGACATGGACTGCCATATTTTGTTTGCTTACCAATGACACAGCAATCAGACTGCGGACTGTACTCTTCCTCTTCCGATGTACTTGTCAATCCCTAAATGACTCTGGCTGGCCCTCCACTGGGCTACAATGTAATGTGGGGTTTGTATGGCCATGTACTGCTCCAGCTCCGACACTCCATCGAATGTGAATAAATCATTCAAATTTACACAGATGTGTCATGTCCATAATCGATCAAGTATGAAAGTATGGATGAATGTAAGGACATTAATTGCCCAAAAAGGTACACCCTGGGAAATGAAAGCAATGCGCATGTTTGACCGTGACACACATAGGAAGTGAGATGATTGGGAATGTGTCCACTAGCTGTGGCCTCATTGCTCTGAAACAACAATCGCGCAATTTCTCAACTTTGCCGCACGCAATGTTAGAAATAGGGCTGGGTATGAAATGTCAAAGTCGTTGGCAGGCCTAAAGTAGTGTCCACCATCACATTTGACAACAGAACATCTCTTCGCATACCTACTCACACTCAACTGGGTGGACACAGCCTGTAGTGATGGATCACATTGATCGACATGGCAAGAATATGGACACCATACTCACATTGCTGAAGACACGTGAGAGCACAGGTCTATCAGCAACTATCCCAACCACTATGTCTGGCTCACAGAGGTGGAGCTGGCAATAGGGACTCACCCCTAATTGAAATGCGTCAGTCAGTCCCTCCCTGTGTACGGACAATGCTCATTGAGGCACACGATTTGTCATTCTAATCAACACTTATCACAGTTGAACACTAGTGAAGTTGCGTAGACTTTATTAACATGTGCGTGTCAGTACGGGCCAGACAAGGGCCACAACATGCAGACCAATGCATCAGACACTAACAGGCAGCATTCGGTCACGGTACAGTTCCACGTGACAGGCGTTGTGCATGCACCCGGGATATTCTGCCATTGCGTTGGTGGCTCTCGTAGAACCGGCACTCTTCTGACCTGCGGCAGTTATGTGGATGATATGCCACAGCTCGGAGCAATGAGTCGTATGTGTGTGCAAGGTTTGGACGTATGGGTTGTTGTGTACGTAAGTGTCAAGGGCATTCCATGCAAGAGTACCTCGAGCAAGAACTTCTGTGTGTGGGGTGTGGATACGTTGGTCTTTCATTAGCGCTGTAAGTAGTGTGGGAGTCGTCATCATCTGCTATGGTATCTCTCTCAGGGGGTGCCTGCCGCATGCAAGACCAAGGTCGGAGGTGCAGATGTCCTTCCGCCTTATGTATTGAGACAAAGGATCTTTCATCCCTAATGTTAGTCTGACTACTGCTTGCATTCTGGAAATGTGATGTGGCTTTCGCGCTGCAATTGAGGCTAGGCCTTAGGCTTATGGTGTACCAATAGCAATACACACACAATAGTTGGCATGCATGAGCCAAGAGCCCGAGCGACCTTGCGCTCCTTGTACAATCCCTTCATGTGCGGCCGCCCTCCGAGTGCATGCAACATTGCAACATTGTCGATTGCGGGCCGTGTGGCGCAGACACTGCAACAGAGACACATGCATCAGTTGGTTTCCTGTCCAGCCCAGAAATGAACCACGCCCAGAGCCCTGGGATAATTATTCACACCCCTTCGCTGGCCTGGCGTACGCCGACCCAGCCCACTCAGCTTACGTATAAAGGGGGGGACGACGACGCTACGTGTCCCAGTTCTTCCCCACTGCCGGAGGTGACATGGCTGCGTCCGCCTGTCATATCACGAGACTCAATCAGAAAGGGTCCATGACTTGTGTTGCACAGAGTTGGTGGCACCGGATACACTGCGGCCGGCACGGGCCTACCGCCACGGGACGGTGACTTTCGGTGCACTGAAGTAGGGGCACCTTAAGTGCTGAGCGGGTGTGCAGCCTGCGATGATGCGCCGTCCTGGTGGTCCGGACTGGTAAGGATTTGTGTGAGCCCTGCTGGACCGCAGTGTAGGCCTGAGCCAGCGGGCAGCGCGGGCCTACCACCACGTGGCGTTGCCTCGCGGTTCACAGAGTTAGTGGCACCTATAGAGCTGAGCGGGTGTGCAGCCTGCGATGATGCCGTGTGCACTGATATGATCTCTGCCATTGCGAAATCAAGACCCAGAAACACGTGTGTGACCTGGTGGCCCGTGGGGCAGGGCTGCATGATGTGGAGGCTGCCAAGGTCGCAGGCCCCGGGCTTGGAGCTTGCACCAGCACGTGGTGGGCCCTCTTGGAGACACGCTGGTGGTGGAAGGTGAGCAGGGATGCCTGGGTGCACAGGGGCGGGCAAACACCGCTGGGCGGCGGAAGGGGCTGGGGTGCAGCAGCCTGTGTGAGCAGGGGCGGCCAAGCAATGATGGTGTGTGCAATGATATGAACTCTGCCATTCATAAATCTGGACGCTGTTTCAGATAAGGGACCTGGTGGACTGCAGTGTATACCGGCACGTGGTTGGAGACACACCGGTGGCAGCAGGTGAGCAGTGAGGCCTGGGTCCGCAGTGTCGGCACTCTCTCTCGCTCTCCCTCTCTTCCTTTCACTGTCTCTCTCTCTTCCTCTGTTACTCTCTCTCTCCTTCTCCCTCTCTTCCTTTCACTGTCTCTCTCTCTCTTCCTCTGTTTCTCTCTCTCTCCTTCTCCCTCTCTCCCCCTTTCTCTCTCTTTCTCTCTCTCCCTCTCTTTCACTCTCACTCTCTCTCTCTCTCCCTTTCTTTCTCTCTCTCTTTCTCTCTCTCTCTGTCCTTTAATGAGCGCATGACACACCTTCTTATCTTGAATTTTGTCTTGCAGGCTGTGTCTTACAGATTGTCCAGAGAAGACCCGCCATGACTCTTCCGAATAGTTGTTTTGAGTTAAATTTGAATAAAATAATTTGTTTGGAAATTCAAAGATGAATGAATGATTCTCCTTTTTCTGACCACACATGAATGTTAATTGTTGTACTTGTGCGACATCAGGCGAATTGTTTTGTTCATGATTTCGTAAAGTTGATGTAAAATATCTTTGTCCGGGGTAGGGTCCTGGTGGGGGTCCTGGGGGGGTGGCGGTGGGTGTTGTGGCCCTCTTGGGTGTCCGGCTGAATGATCAGTAGCTCCATGGCATCTGTTGTTCTTCTGGTGTGGCTGTGGGCTGAGCTCCCATTTCTGGTGCAGGTTATCGTCTGACTTAATACCAGGTAAGAGCAGGTGTTAATTCCCTGCTGCTAATGCGCCTTATCGCATGTTTTGTGATCTTATCACCGATCTGGCTGGTCGTTGAGAATGTTGCGAAGTGGAGTTGTCGCGGGTTTTTGCCCGGGAACGCCTACTCTGCATCTCATTAGCGTTAGTTGCCGGTGTCATCCGTGGCGATGTTTTTTGCAGCTGCTATCGCAGGAAAATTGGCGATATCGGCTGTTAGCACCAGCTTGTGAATAGGGTGATAAATCTATCGCCACTTTGGCTGCGATAAAGTGCCGCTAACTCGGCGATAAGTCCTTGAGAATATGCCCCTTAGGGTGATATACAAAGAACAGGTTATAGCCATTATTAATAATTTTATTATGCGTATTACTGATTATCACAGTATTTCTTAAACACTGCTGCTTTCGATTAATTGGACCTGGGGGCAGAATTATCAATTTGTGGTGATAGTTCAAAATCACTAAAAGTGGCACAAACAGGCATGGTCACCTACATCCGTCCACCCCAACGTCACAACGAGTTCTTAGAAACCAGACCCTTAAGCTCTTGGGAGTTCCCCTAGCACAGGATTATTGATTTCTCCAAGAACTCATTTATTATGCATGAACCGCTATTCCTTAAGGGTTCATTCCTGACGTCTTCCTCTGCCCGACTTTACGTCAATGCTAACATTCCAAGGCACCTACCGGGTATAAATATACCTTCCCTTGCCCAAGCAAGTAGGAGGAGACCTCGACTTTAGAGGAGCCCGTGTCCCAGCCTGACGCACTGACAAGAGACGCTGTCATCCCTGCTCGCAGAGAATACAGCTTCTAGTGTAATGACTCCCTTCGCGGGGTGTTAGAGTTCGAGACCCGGGAAGAGATTCCCACCTCTCTCATTCTCAAGGTATGGAGCTGACTAGAACCTAGAGGGACTCTTGGCATACCAGACTTGGCATACCAGACTTGACATACCAGACTTGGCATACCAGACTTGGCATACTATAGCATACCATACTATAGAATACATCACCTACTTCTTACCTTGCACTACACTTAGGTTAGGTACACTGGGGTAGAACTAGTTAGAGAAGCATCTTATGAGTACCCGCATTTTTAGCTTATGTTATTTATGTATATGAATATATGTGTCATAGCTAAAAGATAATGCTAGCGCAGTATTATTTCTTTCTACTGCTTACGCTGTACATAATATATCTCGCATACTGTCTTATGATTGTAACAGCTCATATCTCTTACACGAGAAACAAGACTGTTCAATAAATCCTTTTATTGAAACGCCCGTCTATTCTTTCTGTGTAACTCTGAAGAAACTAAGCATGCACGATTAGCTGAGTGAAACTGTTATCTGTTGTTTCCACAATTCTGAGAGTGTTCCGATTCTAAAGGGAAACAAAGTTGTCATGTTTATGCGGTTGCCAGAAACTACTCCCTTCTTGTTTACAAGGAGTTTCTAGTGGCCTCTGAGTTAGCTGGCACAAAGTAATTAAGTTTAATATACTCGATAGGGGCGTACTGACCTCAGTCCTATGCCAAACCTATAAGGTATATTATTCCAATGCGCAGAGCCTATTAGGGAAATAGGAACTACACTACATGGCGCCCAATGTTTGGTAAGGCACTAATTTAACGCTAGATACTGAGTAACTCAGTCGTGCTTTTCTCAGAGACCCCTACTCACATACTCCATAAGACGTCTGGAGTGGGTATGGTTAAGTATCCGCCAAAGCTGAATAGGACAAAAATCCTATATATTAGCTGTATGGTTTGTTCAACGTTGAAGGATACAGTGTTCCAAAATATTGTGCACCTTATCTTTGTTTCCTTGAAACTTGTTCTACATTTAAAAAAAAAATGTCCCTGAACGGGGATACTATCACCAAGAACGGTGTAGCTGTGGCTGACCCAGTCGTAACAGCTTTTAATTTTACAGGTTTAAATGAAACCGATGAGGGTGTTATACACATCCCTCCAAACTTAAGGAGAGCCATCACTCTAAAACTTATAAAACATGGCCTAATACCAAGAGGTGGTAGAGCAGTTTTCGTGATAGAGGCACACGAATCCTTTCAGACAGAGGTATTCTATTCATGGATTGTATTCCCAGAATCAAATCCAATAACAAAAGTATTTCACTTCTTTAAAGAAGATGAACCACCAGAGGAATATATTCCTTTCGAGGATATTGAAATTCCACTCACATACCAGGAGCATAATCTCTGGTTTAAAGGCGCCCTAAAACATCACAAAAACATTACAAGGCTCGGTCCACTAGTTAGACCAGGAGCAACATGGCCGATTTTAGCCGGCTACACACTTCATCCTGACATTGAAGAGATGCCAGACGAGGAATTACTTACTCAACTACAAGAGTTAATAAAAATTTATAGACAATTAGTCCAATATGTCATGCGGACTTTCACAGTCCAACCACCTATAACAATTCCAAATCAAACCCCTCAACAGGGGAATACACTAAAAATTACTCCACAGACTTTACACGCAGTCATGGGTAAAATGCCCATAAAACGTGAACAAATTCCATTCTGGATAGCTCAAAAAATTACTCAAATCGAAGCAGTATTTCCAAATACTAGCCCTTATGAGAAACACAGAATACTAACAATCTGTTTACTAATGGGGATCACACCACAACTGGAAGACTGCACCACTTGGGGCACAGTCTTTGCTGCCATTTATACTAAAACACATGGTGTTCCGCCAATTGCAGTAATACCAGATGTCCTGAAACAAATTCAAAACGAATACGGGGCAGAACCTGCTCTGAATTTAGGTATGAAATTACTGAAAAACTTCGACCAGGTCTCAACAATAATATTATCTAATATTAAAGGGGAGGCAGCATCAGTGGCGATCCGCCAACGCTTAAGGAAATTTGATGTAACAGAACATCAACATGAACTACCCAGAATAATAGAACAATCTTATGCAGAATTAGGCAGAGATAGTTTGGGTGGAAAACCTTTGAAGCCAAAACTATCTGAAAGTCCTGAGAAGGACTCTATTAAACAAAATCCTACATCTTCTAAAAAGAAGTGGGAAACTAATAAACAAAATTCAAACGAGACACGTTCTCAATCCCGAGGTAGGTCTCCTCAAAAGGAGCCCTCTGAAAGGAGGTGTAACCTCAGGAATAGGGATACTTTAAGAAAACCTGACAGGTACATGTTCCTCTCGTACCTTTCAGATATCGTCACAGACATCAGAAAGAAGAGGACGGTCAGATCACAAAGAAGAACGCGTGAAATCCAAAGACGATAAACACGTTCAGAAAAATAAATCAAAACCTCAATTCACAAAACAGAAGGTAGCAGGTCGGAAGATCAGACATGCCGAGGATACTGAGAACACAGCTCAAGAACGGAGAATGGGCTCAGGCAATGCTGGACAGTGCAGCAGAAGTAACAATAGCTCGCCAGAACCTGAAGGAACTTCTGGAGATAGTGGACTTGAATGAGTACATCACAGTAGAGACTGTAGACACCAGGGTTAGTACTCCACAAAAGCTTATATGAAATAACACTCCGAATGGAGGGAGACATACCAAGAAAAGTGAAAGCACTCTTTTGGGAGAAACTTTCAAGGGGTTATGATATACTTCTAGCAGAAAAGGACTGGCCACCAAACTTTGTCAGGGAGTGCCCACATGGCGAGGACATCATTATGCCAGCCTTCTCCAACCATATTCCAATTCACCTAAAATATACTTATGCCAGGAAATGGGCAGTTGCCCAGGCCCCAGCATTATACAAAAATCATGTAGGATGGGATGAGGACTCACCTCACCACAAAATACAGCTAAAAATCAACCTACTGCACAAAGGCAGTACCCAATAAAGCAAGAAGCTAAAAAACAGGTCAGGGAGATCTTAGATCAACTTGAATACCAAGGGGTGATTGAAACATGCACCTCCTCAATGAACAATCCTTTGTTTCCTGTATCCAAACCAGACAATACATATCGTCTAGTTTTGGATTACAGACACTTGAACACTTGTTCCAAAACATTTGCAGTGCAAAATGCACATAGTACAGCATTAATGAATAACATTGTGCGTAAAAATATAAAACCACATTGGACATTTCAAATGGTTTCTTTTGTCAAAACATAGCACCTGAAAGCAGGTACTTAACAGCTTTCTCAATAATGGGGACCCAGCGTCAATTTTGTAGACTTCCACAAGGGTTTAAGAACAGCCCGGGGTTATTCTCAGCAAGGGTAACAGAGTTACTACAAATTTATGATAATGAGGCATTTTCATATGTCGATGACATCTATCTGACAGACGATGACCTAGATAGGCACTTGAATAGGGTGAGTACCATTATATTGGGCTTCACCTCTGAAGGCTATAAATTCAACTTTAAAAAATCCAGAATTGCCCATCTCAATGTCCTTTTCCTAGGATATGAGCTTTCAAGTGAAGGCAAGAGCCTGGCAGCTAACTTTTTGGAAAAGTGCGCGCTGCTCCAACCTCCAAAAACGCTGAAAAAGTTACAATCCATCTTGGGTTTCCTAAATTTTGGAAGAACTTACATTCTAAATTACGCAGAAAGGGTTAAACCTCTCTACGAATTAATCAGACCTGATTTTTCAACTAAACATTGGATACATGAACACACAGAAATCCTGCGTTCACGCCAAGCTAACATGTTAGCAACAAATCACTTACAAACACGCGTAAATAAACGCAATTTAGTGATCCGAATAATTTCGGGTCAATGCGGATTCACCTATTTAACATTTAATGAGGGTGAAAAAGTACCAGTAGCATACAAATCACATTTGTATACACAAGCAGAAATGCGCTTCACTTCAACAGAAAAAATACTGACAGCAGTTCAAACCGCTGTAGCAAAAGAAAGAGCTCTAGCTCAAGGGAAACGCATTATTGTCGTAACTCCAGTACCAGCCTTAGAGGCAGTCACAAAAGCGAGCATTCCAAATGCAAAAGCTTTACATCCTAGATGGATACAATGGGTTAAATCTCTTTCTGCAACAGATGTTGAATATGTTTTTGATCCTGATTTAAAAACACAGGCGTTCCTGCAATATGAACATGAATGTCCTCTGCCCACTGAAATTCTGCCTCTCGATCAGTACGAATTTATAATTTATACTGACGGATCAGCACAACCCGCTACAGGGAGTAAGCAAGCTTACAGTGCAGCGTGCGCAATCGTTAAAGGTCGCATGCGCGATGGTAACTTCAGACCAATGGTCACTAAAACTCAATCTCTAGGAGATTGTACAGCTCAGCAAGCTGAACTACAAGCATTCAAACTGGCACTTGAAAATACAGATCGCGAATTCCCCACACTTATAGTGTGCGATTCCTTTTACTGTGTTCAGTCATATAATGTATATATACAGAATTGGCTTCAAAACGGATTCAAAGATGCAAAAGGTGGCACAATAAAGCATAAAACGCTTTGGGAACAAGTAGTTCAGTTGAGAAACGAACTACCAAAAGCTCATGTGATACACACGATGAGTCATCAACGTGATGGCGTTCACGTTACTGGGAATTCATTGGCTGATGAAGCCGCAAAGGGGGCTGTTCAGACGGCTTCCATAGCTGCGATCACTCGTTCAAAAACGAGAATAGACAGTGAGATATTGTTGGCTGTCAATGCTTCAAGCAAAGGCAGTGGTGCAGCGTTACCAAAGAAATTTCCACTCAAGTACTCTTATGTAATTGATGCGAACAACGTTCCTTTTGCTCGAATCCCTGGAGTGGGGGATAGGGTAATTCCAAACATGGAACATAGAGCAGCTTTGATTTATGAAGCGCATCTGGGGGAGGGTCTGTCACATCAAGGGATCTCTAAAACAATATTAACATTAAAAGAGATGTACTGGTGGCCTGGAATGAATACACAGATTCACATCTTCATCGATGACTGCAGAGACTGCAATAGACAGCGTGGTGCAGAACGCCATCAGACACCAGACTACGAAGTAGCCTGCCCAGTACAGACACCATTGTTAGACAGCATTAGACTATCTACGCGCAGGCGTCCTTTATGACAAATGCAATCCCACAAACACTAAGTCAAGGTTCCTATGGATGTGGCCTCAGCGCTCGGCTGACGCTCGAACTGTTATAAAAGATTTGTGAGTCTTTATCGGCACATACGCAATTGGCACACTACATTCTGACCATGGCCCTGCGTTTAGCTCTCGGGCTTACAAAGAAGCCATGGCCAGTTTGGGCGTAGCATTGCGGTACTCCTCTCCGTTTCATCCTGAGGGAAACTCTGTTGTGTAAAGGAAAAACCGGGACATAAAGCAGTCTATCACAGCTAGAGTATTAGGTTCGGGTGATGGGTAGGTCAAGCATCTTTATGGGTTCCAACGCTCATTAAATAATTTGCCAAGAAGTTCTCTAGGGGGGTCACTCCATATGAGGTCCTATTTGGGACAAGAATGTGGGTTCCTGATCTCGAATGTAAAGGCACAGTGGTGGAAAATAAACCCTTTGATATCAAAGATCGTTTGGCTGTTTTACAGGATCTAAATGAACTAAGAGCGAAACAAAGCAACGTGTTCCTGAAGCCAACCACCACTGGGGAAAAACCGGCAGTCCCAGCAAGGCCTGTCTGGATTCCAAAAGTTGGGGATCTAGTCAGAGAGAAGATTGCGGACAAGAAGGAATTTGGACCTTCTTACAGACAACCAGTAACTGTCCTAGCCGTCCACGGAACAAGAACAGTACTTCTGCCGCCCCTTGCTGGAAAAAAGGAGAAAAGATTTGTGTCAATCGACCTCATCAAACCACACTATGTGGCCAATACTAAATAGTAGGCCTCGTGGACTCCGACCTAGTAGCAGACGCACTCCTCTCGCTACTATCCAAGAGGTTCAGACTGAAAGACTCATAACCATCGAGAATTCAGCAGTAAGAGATGAAGGACTAAGCAACAATGCTATGGAACTGATCCCTCTTGAAACTCAAGTAACAGTTTGTCCAGATACACCTGTCTACACCAACGTAACACGTGATCAACTGGTTCCAGCGATTTCAACAAATCCTGATGCAATTCCAACAATTGACCAAACTGCTTCTGGCTATTTCATTAACTTTGATACGTTTTCTGAGGATCCCAGTGAGCCTGAAACGACGCCAGCCCTAAAAACTTTCAAACAACAAGTACAAGACTTTTTTCATTTTCTGAAAGAGACTTATCTGGTTTCACCATGGATTGAACTATGGATTATTTCTGGAATATTTTTCTTTCTGCTTTGGCTAGCTTTAGTAATGACTCTTAGCGTGCTTATAAATGGCAGATACATTCGTATGGACACTGAAAGTAAAAATGTGAACTTACTTTTAAAACCACACAAATCATCCCATCGTGAAGCAAGAGGCTTGTCAGCAGTGAACATCACAGCCGTTCCTATACAGGATGGTATAGTTTGGGACAAAACCGATTTCGACATATTCGGCCCGACTGAACTTTTGAAGATTCCACATTTATTTAAAATTTCATTAAGTGACTTTATTACCTCCAGTACCTATTCTGATGATTGGGACTTTGAGACTGTTAATAACATGATGTCTGATCTAGAAAGGTCTGCTGCGTTCTCTAACAATGAATACTTAGAGGGTTCATCAGACTACGAACAGCTTTATTGTTACAACCATTATGGTCATCATTTCTTGCATAAAACTGCAACACCTAGAAATGTGTTTATGTTTAACCAATGGGAACATTGTCCGACACCACCAAGGGGTAGTTCAAAAACGTTTGCAAATAAGTTTCCATATTTTTCAGGGTACAATACATCTGATCCAGAAACATTTTACTATAAGAATGTAAACAAAACAGGACAGAAAATTATGTTAACTAATACAAAACAGATTTATTCTGCAGCCTTTATTACCCAGCTGTCTAGACAAGGATTTGACTTTTGGAAAGACACAATCGACACAAAATCTGTCTGGGGTTCTAAAGATTGGCAAGTGCAGGCGATAGAAGCTTTGTTTAGAGCCTGTATCATCCCACAGCAAATAATGTTTTTGAATGACACTGTGCAACAAACGTCTTGCCTTGGTTTAGCCAAGATCAAAGACATGAACACACCTTCTGTACCAACACCTGCAAATAATAGCACTACACAGGGAGCGGTCACAGTAGACACAATACTACAAAACAACAGATCAGATCCTGATTGGGGAAAATGGTTGCTCTGGCCCACAGACACAAACATCTGTCAAGAAAGATTCCTGAATAGAATACAGGGCTTTACTATCCATAGGCCAGACCCACGTTATGTTCAACGACAACATCCGGGGGTAGTAACAACATACAGTGTAGGAAAATTGTGCCTCGACTGGTTACAGAAATCTACACTTGAGGATGTGAAACAACACTTCTCTTTTCTTAAAGAAGACGCAGACCTTAGGGATTTCTTGCTAGGACCAAGAAAACTGCGTCAAAAACGTTACATATATGCCGGCATTTATGCTGCTTATAATGAAATATGGAAGGTTTCACAGGCAGAGGCCGCAGAAAGAATACGTGAGCTTGATCGTATTAACTTAAAGAAATCTCTCACTGTGGTCGACAATGGGTTAACAACTTTGTCATCCAGAATTTATTCACTGGACAACATTGTATCTTCTGCTATTGACATACTGGAACAAGATTTAGCCATGTTACAACAAGGCCAATCTCAGTTTTGTTCTATTATGTTATTAGGCTGGACGCTGCAATCCTTGCGTACAGGCTATGTGCCTTGGCGTTTTATCAACACGTCGTCTCTGTTTTCAGAATACAATCTCACGGATAAACAGGTCGAACTGGCACAAAGGGGAGCACAGTATACAGTGCTGAGCATTGAAAAACTGGAAAAATTACCATTTACGGTAGCAGAAAAACCAGCTACAGAATGGCTTATCCATGGCAAAATAACTCTGCCTGTCACTACTTTTCATTTTCAGTATTGCCTCAAACAAATGCAAGCAGGCAAATATGAAAAGTTGGGTAAAGAATACATTAGGACAACCTGGGATTTACCTTACGAATACAGATGTTGGAGTGGGGATCGTGAAGTGTTTCTAAGCGGTACACACTGTGAAAATGCACTGAGCGGATCTCTCATATGTCAGGACATTTCTTTACACGGGGCTTGTAATGGTTCTGTGGCAAACTTGTCCTGCCACCTGCAGGGTACACCAGCTGCTGTGATTAATCCAATGTTTGGCCAACTTTCTAATGGGAGTTACCTCATGTTGAATGATCAGAGTTGCTGTGGCATGTTGCCAGGAATCCCATATCTGGTAACGGTTAGCTCCAGGGTTACTTGTTGTATGCAAGTATTGTTCCCCAAATAGACACAGTCAGGGAGTCGCCTCTATGGCCTTCATTGAATGTTTCTTTTATACGTTTTGATACTTTAAGCAGAATGAAAGCCATGCTTTTACAACAAACCGTGCCTTTGACCTCGGCCAAAGAAATCTATGATCTACAAATTGCAAGGACTTCGGCTGAGATACAGGCTCTAATTCGTACAAACTGCCCTATACATTTCGTAGAAATGATGGGACGTATCTTAAACATGTCTGATATGACCGGGATTGTACATGTATTTAAGACCATCTGTTCAGGACTGTTAACACCTTTTCAGGCAGTCCTCGGAATCATTCCAAACTTCTCACATTCGGTGTTTGGTGGTGTGCCATTAATTCTAGCACTCGTTGCAGGAATCCTGTTTTTATTCCTACTGCTACGCTATGGCAAGCCTATCAACCGGCGTCACTCCCAGCAATTTGGAGAAAGCTCTCCTAGAACGGAAGTGCCGTGAGCGCATAGTGCAACTTTTGGGCATACCTCGTCTACGGGAACTTAATACAACATGGTTTCTGTCATTTATACCAATCTGGCAAGATTGCATCTTACCTGTTCTACGCTGCCTGCTTTGCGGTGAAGAATGCGTGCTAGACATCTGTCTAACACTCCCATCAGTCATGCTAACGGATATCGATACTCTGCTGGACCCGATAATGGCCCATGCTCTGTTTTGTCCCCAGAGGCTACCAATCCTGATGACGGCATTCGTTGAGATCTCACAGACGCTTCCTGCTGCTGCTGAGGTACAAGATGGATCAACAGGCACACAGGTAACAACGGACGCGAACATTGCTGCAGCATCCTATGCTGAAGGCGATGCTTCACATCTCTGTGCAGTTAACCTTCTAAACGAGGTGTTCCAACTGTCACCGACATCGGTAGACGATCTTTTGTCTACAGGAATAGTTGTATTCATGTTTACACCAGACCCATGCACTGACTTTGATTCGGCTCATAGTGTACCGGGGAAGTAATGAATTTGGCCTCCATATTTTCAAAACAGAACAAAACTTGGAACTCTTCCTAAAAATATTTTTTTTTTTTCTCCATTTGAAAATACATGGCAATTCAATCTGCTTACAGTAGAACTATTCATATAGAACGGACTTCTTTGAATACTTCCAGGGACACATTGTCACCTTATTTACCACAATTTCATTTAGTACCATGATATGAAATGGCTTTGATTTTTGGAATACTTGTCAACCATTTCGTCATATGTATATATTTCTGTTTTATCATTCATGTTGCATTTATTTCCAATATATGCTTAGAATGAAAAAATGCTTTAAAATGTACAGTACCTATTGCATTACATGTTTAGCAACAGTTTTTTTTTTAAACTTCTTTTAGTATGCTTTTAGAAATGTTTTTAGCAACATGTGGTACTCAGTTTAATGTTTAGCATTTAATGTTTAAGCATTTAGTATTTAGTAAGCATTTAGTATTATCGTTCATTCGAAAGTGGAGTGGGTGTTGTATTCCGCTTTAGGTGTCCGTATATAGGTTTTCCTGAATCATGTCCTTATATAGGCACAATTCGCATTGCCCTTATATAGGCATAAGATCCCAGTCCTTATTTAGGCATTAGCCATGCTATCCAAATATAGGCATGGTCACCTACATCCGTCCACGCCAACGTCACAACAAGTTCTTAGAAACCAGACCCTTAAGCTCTTGGGAGTTCCCCTAGCACAGGATTATTGATTTCTCCAAGAACTCATTTATTATGCATGAACCGCTATTCCTTAAGGGTTCATTCCTGACGTCTTCCTCTGCCCGACTTTACGTCAATGCTAACATTCCAAGGCACCTACCGGGTATAAATATACCTTCCCTTGCCCAAGCAAGTGGGAGGAGACCTTGACTTTAGAGGAGCCCGTGTCCCGGCCTGACGCACTGACAAGATACGCTGTCATCCCTGCTCGCAGAGAATCCAGCTTCCAGTGTTATGACTCCCTTCACGGGGTGTTAGAGTTCGAGACCCGGAAAGAGATTCCCACCTCTCTCATTCTCAAGGTATGGAGCTGACTAGAACCTAGAGAGACTCTTGGCATACCAGACTTGGCATACCAGACTTGGCATACTATAGCATACCATACTATAGAATACATCACCTACTTCTTACCTTGCACTACACTTAGGTTAGGTACACTGGGGTAGAACTAGTTAGAGAAGCATCTTATGAGTACTCGCATTTTTAGCTTATGTTATTTATGTATATGAATATATGTGTCAAAGCTAAAAGATAATGCTAGCGCAGTATTATTTCTTTTTACTGCTTACGCTGTACATAATATATCTCGCATACTGTCTTATGATTGTAACAGCTCATATCTCTTACACGAGAAACAAGACTGTTCAATAAATCCTTTTATTGAAACGCCCGTCTATT
Source organism: Calotriton arnoldi (assembly GCA_963921515.1). Taxonomy (NCBI): domain Eukaryota; kingdom Metazoa; phylum Chordata; class Amphibia; order Caudata; family Salamandridae; genus Calotriton; species Calotriton arnoldi. Next base: position 484,306 of record CAWUFW010002254.1, on the reverse strand, counting down.
CTTTCTGTGTAACTCTGAAGAAACTAAGCATGCACGATTAGCTGAGTGAAACTGTTATCTGTTGTTTCCACGATTCTGAGAGTGTTCCGATTCTAAAGGGAAACAAAGTTGTCATGTTTATGCGGTTGCCAGAAACTACTCCCTTCTTGTTTACAAGGAGTTTCTAGTGGCCTCTGAGTTAGCTGGCACAAAGTAATTAAGTTTAATATACTCGATAGGGGCGTACTGACCTCAGTCCTATGCCAAACCTATAGGGTATATTATTCCAATGCGCAGAGCCTATTAGGGAAATAGGAACTACACTACACAAGGATATGTTCCAAAAAGCACTTCCTTGTGGCAGGTGGTAACAAGAAGAAATGTATTTATTTCTCTTACCTTTACATGCATTGCATGTGTGCTCCACTGTGCAGCAGATATACGATGTGGGAAACGTATGTCTAAGGGTAGTATTTTGTACTCGAGGGGTAACGTGTGCTAGACATCACACACACCTTCGCACTTTCATCTTTATAAAATATGTATTCTATTAAAAAAACATAAAATCATTACAAACATTTCAAGTATCAAAATATAAATATAAAATACACTAAAGAAGAAAATTCTGCAGTAACAGTGCAAAGGTGTGTGCTTGGCTTAGGCAGCCTGAAACAGCGGGGAAGAGAGCAGCAGCACCTTATCTTAGTAGATATGTTGCTTCCCTGCTCTCTGCTCCAAGCACAACAACTTTGGTTGTTGGACAATTAGTAATTTGGTTTGTAGAACTTGTGGCATTAAGATACATTTAGTTACAGCTTACTATATAACAAACACATGGTGGCATACGAGAAACCACATCGCATCACAACACGCATTACGTTGTACACCAACACACATCACGGTTATAACAACGTAAATTGACAAATATAAAGTCCCCAAGAATACACCAATGACATATACATTTTTTTGTAGTGTTTTATAGTGAGAAACTAATAAAAGGGCATTAGCCAGAATATTTTACAAATGTTTTCTCCTTTCAGGCACAGGGAGAATAGGTGATGTGCCAAGATTCACATGTTGTTGCACCAAAGTCAGAATTCAACAATGGTTGTGCATGTTCTAAAGTCATCAGCTGTAGCTACCAGGCCACATCCTATACTCAAACCTGTCAACCTAGAAAGCCTTTTCACCATATGAGTGAGGGCAGAGCTTGTGTGTGTGAGCAGTGGTGTGACGAAACTTGAGGGGGCCCCCCTGCAAAGTACAAGAAGGGCCACTCGACCCACCACCTGCAACTTTGGTCCCAGTGTACTGTGCTGAGGGGACCTCTCGCACCGCGGGGGCTGCGGGGGCTAATGTTACGCCCCTGTGCGTGAGGGGTTTTCAGCTCTTCATTGACTAAACAGGACTGTAAGGGGCAAGACTTCAAACCGTAATGGCATATGATGCGTGCCCCACCCTACCAAAGACAAGAAACAAAGGCTTCTTAAGCCTCCTCTGGGAGTTTTTTTAAAATGAATAATGGGTTTTAACCCCACAGAGCCTCCAACACATGAGCTGGAAACCTGCTCAATGTATGTAGGGGTTGCTAGCTCTTCTTGATCTCACTCTGTGATATCAGCTCCTCGTTGGGTGACTGTGCGAAGCGAGACGATATTTTGTGTTACACAGCAGCACTGTGTGTGTTAGCAGGCCGGTAAACTTCTGAAGTAAACATGCTTTCAATCTAACCTGACCATTTATGCAATGCCGACAGGCCTGGACTGCCAATTCTTTTCACCTGGCATTTCCCAGGTGGGCTAAAGCCACTGGAAGCCGTTTTTAAAAGCAGGTGAATTTAGCTGGCACCACTGTCACATTCTCCAGCTTCCTCAGGTAATTGCAGCAGGCAGGGGCGGGTGGGTCAGGAAGGAGATAGAGGACAGAGACCAAGGGGAGAGGGAGTGAGAGAGAGATGAGAGAGGAGGAATGGAGAAGGGCTGGTTTGAACTTTTTGCCAGGCCTGATTTTGGTTCCCAGTCCGGCCCTGAATATTGATGGCAATATCAGAAACTAAACTATGCCTATAAGGTGACATCGCACAGTACATTCTCATAAAAAATTATTTTGGTTATTGTACAGCTCAGTGGGATAACCTGGGAAAGCAAACACACCTGACAGCAAAGTATGTGAAGCATCAAGCTAACCCATACCCCAGGATTCATGACTCGCATGCCATTCTGAGCCCACATGACTGTTTCTGTTTCAAGGCAGCTTTAAAAATACTCCCTCTTCTGAATACAACTAAAGTCAAGTAGAATGCTTAATTCCTGCCACCCTGGACTGCTGCCCAAGAAGTGTGAGCCCTACAGGTCTGTCAAGGCCAGTATGTCTGGATGACATTTTTGTAGCTTAATAATTACCTCTTTGTGAAAATTTATCAAGTCAGCTTGGTTTAATTGTTTTTTTCAATTTTGCAGCAATTTACATCGTGAACCTGTCCCAAGGGCAGTAACACGCTTTACTACCAAACCTGATTATATTGCACTTTTGTTTCGTTTACATGCACAGGGAAATTAAGCTTCCCCAGGCCCACAAGAAGACGAGCCGAAGCCAAGATTTGAAACTTTCATCCCATGCCCCGCAACATCGGCAGCTCTAGCCACTATGGCAGATCTCATACCCTGGGAAAAAAGTGACCTATAAAATGGTAAATGCCTAACTAGATTAACGGAAAAAACGACAGGAGTATGACCCATAAACCAATTGAGATCTGGGTAATAATATAACAACAAGCAACAATATCTCAATTGGTATCAATAACAAAGACAGTTAAAAAGGTATGTAACATACATTACGAGGAAGGAAAAAGGGAGACTCAAGCAAGATTTCTCAATTGTGCACATGGCATCATATAATTAGAATTTTTTTTTTGAAAACTTGGTGCATAAATGTGCTCAATAGGATCGAAACGTCGTCGACTCCTCAGCGCAATTGAAGGCGCCCTTACCCCGTGTGGTTCTATTTAATTAATATCATCAATTCCTACGCAACTATTGTGAAACATTTTGTGCTGAACCACACAGTCACTTGTACATACTTTCACTATTCTTTATTACGCGCCTTTTCGCTGCTTGCACTTTGTCACTTGCGTCGCCACTCATATGTGTCACGAGCACATTTATGCAACAAGTCCAAATTGGGCTGTATATATGATTTATGCTTACAGTGCTGATACAACTGTACCGTTTTCAATTTTTTTTTTCTAATTATATGATGCCATGTGCACAATTGAGAAATCTTGCTTGAGTCTCCCTTTTTCCTTCCTCGTAATGTATGTTACATACTTTTTTAACTGTCTTTGTTATTGATACCAATTGAGATATTGTTGCTTGTTGTTAACTAGATTAACAGCAGAGGCCCAAGCATCTCTGACACCTCAACTTTACAGCAAGACTCTAGCCTTTTTGGGAACTCTCTTCCGTGTTTTCAACTATTAGGTTTTGCCGATGCATGTTTACATGTGCAACACTATTTAGTATTTCACTGTTATTTGGACTTTTTCATATTTTGCTAACCCTGCAATTACATTATGTTGTGATGCTTGTTTTACAAATGTTTAGTCTTATGAAAATTGTGACTTTCTTTATTTGTCAAAAGTACTATTTTATTGTAAAAATATCACATAAATGGCACCTCTTACTACATTCCTCCAGAGAAAAAGAAGACTGATTGCTGCCCCTTCTAAAACCACTAGACCAATCTGAGTGTAGAATTGATAACTGAAGGAAGTTCACTTTCACTGCATTGCCTAGGTACATTTCTGGCACTTTTCTTGGAAAATCACATTTGCAATTTCAATCCAAATGTGTGTGTGCATGTGTGCGCACTTGTGTGCCTGTGTGAGTGTTACATTGTGTACACTAAACTATCAAGTACATGGATTTTGCTCATTATATACATATATAACACTCTCATGTAGTTTGTAAGTTGCTGTATCTCGTACAGTATGCATGCATAGAGTACGTCTTATTCCACAGTTAACGTGGCCGGCCAGGTTGGCAGAAGCTCTTGCTTCCAGCCCCTGGCAAAATATTGGCCACTACATTCAGAAATACTGCCTGATGAAGATATCTTTCCCATTAATGCATTTAACAATGCGACGGATGCATTATTGGCACAGGTGAATGCTGAGCAGGATGCCACGGTGTTGTGACACACTAGGCATTCCTTTTCTTTTTCATAATAACTGTTTATGAGAAAATAAAATCAATTTGCCTGATATTCTGGGAGTTTTCACATAGATATATTTTTATTTTTGTTCCCTTGGCCACCATACATTTCATGGAGGTCCTGGATGAGGAAAAAGAGTGGTGGGCACCTACCCTAAATAGAGCGGGCTATGTTCCACAGTGCCTTGTGGCACAGAGGCCATCAGGCCACCGTGTCAACGGTTTCCAATGGCAGAATTAGATGAGACTCAAGTTTCTGGAACCTGGCACTTCCCCCACCCCTAAATGGGGCAGAGAGCTGCAGTAAGTACATAACACAAGCTTTCCCAATTTATGGTGGCATTCCCACTCCACCTGAACCTAAATGATCCTGTTATCTTACAACATTGTGAATAAGCTCCTATATTTGTGGGCACCTAAGAATGCAATGGTCATCCCTCATGAGACACTATCAGCTTCTGCAACCCCTTGCTAATTTGAGATGAATGGAAACATGCAAGGGACATACAAAGAACAGACAGTTCACACAAGCATAAGCTGAGTTAAGCATCAGACTCAAGCTTAACCTCCTGAAACTGTTATTGTCCTCATTAGTGGACCACAAGGGAGTTAATTAGGATCAAGGTGCCAAAAGGCACTGAGATAGCACAGCAGATCAAACAAATAACAGGGAACACATAGGGACTGCTATTTGAGAAGGAACAGTGGTGGATTTACCGCTTGCCCACTCACAAGACTGGATTGAATGATAACATCCCATGGAGCACAGTGCTATAACAAAAATCAGTGGTGGAACCAGAAGAATTGGATCCACCACTGAAAGAGGTACGTATCAGTAACACACAGAGGGTTTTACGCACACAGGGGATTCCCCATGAAATGAAATACCCTAAGCATATATGTGGACCCCTCAAAAAAACTCTAAGGGATCCCTGTGGAAGCAAATAACAAAAATGAAGCTCACCAATAATAATGTAATGTTCACCATTCCTGTGATAGGACCATGGAACATCTCTAAATAATATCATCATACAGCGGGAGAGTTGGCAAAATAGAACAGGGCAGCCCCGTGGGTAACCTGGGATACCAAATTAATTAGATATTAGAATGCTGCAAAAATGAGTAATTTTCAGATCAAGGAAGGCATACAAACACACATTCAGTATGGACAGCCAACCATGATAAAAAGGACCCTTCATGGAGTCCGTATGCACAACCACGACTCAATTGTGCTACTCTGGAGGACCAATTATATACTAAACATAACCTTAGTCTCACAGAAGTGCCAAATAAAATCTTGCATGAGTGCTAGATATAGTACAATCAAAAAGAGTATCATTCCACACAAGATACTTGAGCCACATATTTAAATTAACATTACTGTGGCCCCCATGTGCAGCTATTTAGACACTAATTTTTAACTTCTGTCTGAATATGTGCAGCTGTTGAGACACTGATTTTAGCATCTGTCAAAAAAGCCCAGAAAAACTTGGCAGAGTGTGCCATATAAGACTCAGAGGCAGTTAGTATGGCCGTACACATTTATAGAATGGTGAGCAATTCAACCTAAGATATAGAAAATTATATGTGAAATAGGATATCAGTATGTTGTGCAATATACAGATATGTCACGTGGCAGAGAAAACGTCTACCACAACATCCAATCATGTATCAGGGACTTCTCTGAGTCAAATGCCGAGAACCAATTGGAAGACACAGTTAATGCGTCCTGTGGAAGAACCAATGAAAATCTCCTTGGCTCTTCCTGGTTAGACCTCATAGACAAATGCGAGGCAAGGGTAGCGCGTCTCGCGGAAGTACCACTAGAACTCCAATTTTGACTTCCGTGGGAGACTGCAGGAACTAATAGGAGGTAAGGGCAGCACATCCCACTGAGGAACTAATAGAATCCTTACTTAGAACTTCATCAGGCATGCTGTAACTCGGCAGAAGGGGAATTTTTAATACGGAAGAACAACACTCACATTAAGATTCGGGGCCCGAGAGGCCCGAGAGGAGGCAACAGAGGTATGCAAGAGGGTGAGACGCCTTGACGAAGTAAGTGGGGGCTAAAGGCGGAGCAAGATAGACTTGCCAAAAAGAAACAGGGATGCTTTCTTATCAAAACCCGACATTTTTTTCACACCACCAGAGTCTGACAACAGGATCCTCCGCCCTCTGAGCCACCATGTTATATAGAAAGGTTGCACAATAGGCAGGTCAAAAGAAAGTTATTTTTATCTTATTGAAACACAGAGATGTGCCACAAAACCTTGATTCACGCTTTTTTTAAAGAAGTATAATGACATTGCACCGTCACTAGCACAATATATGGGCACGGCTTGCGAAAAGTCATAGCATGATATGACATGCAGTGATTAAATGCTAAAGCTTGCTGGAGGTTCCATGAGGCATGGAACTAGTGGATGCCCGCTTTTGCGCCCCACATGAGCTTACGCCAGGGTTCCATGTATTTGAATGTGAGAAATGCTAGCAACAGGACTAAAAATATCTCTCTTCTTATGTTTGAATTTTTCACTCAACAGATACAGTAGCAAGAGGTGATTCATCATATGTAAGTTTGGAATCACAAGCTTGTAGCGCATGCCTTAGAGTGCATGCTCATCACATAATTCGGTCATGATGACAGCCATATTGACCCCGATGGGCATGTGTTAATGGCTGAAACATGTTGACCATAAGAAAAAGGGATAAAAAAGGACAATTGAAGTCCTAAAGATATTCCCCATGTTTTTAAACTTGCCCAAGGCCACCATTGAATAAAGTAGCATAACAGGTAGCAGACCTTGAGACAAATTTGAACCACTTGCACTTTCTTCACTGTACAAAAAAACTCAGCACCGCAGTAAATCCGGCATCGAAACACACCCTGGGGGGCACTCGACACCCATTGAGGGAACCCAATGATGAAGCACGTCACCAACTAGGTTGGTGAGCAAGGGTTCTTTAATCACAACCTTTAGGGTTTCTTTTATATAGTGAATAAGACACTTAAAAGTCAGAAATGTTAAGTTGGTAGTGAGTTTATTCTTAGTGTTTTTGAAGTGATATAGTACAGGGAAGACAGACAAGCTCTCCGTTCTCCCTCTCTCTGGCTTTGTTGATATATTTTTAAAAAGCGTCAATATGGCTCAGTGAGCTAAACTCTTGCTACTTACATCTGTTGTGATTTGCAATTCAGGAGTTAAAATTCTGGCAAGAGGAACTCAGCCTTCCAGTTTTTCAAAATATGTATATTGAGTACCTTTATATTGGGAAAAAGTACTATATAAAAGTACATGCTATCGTGGGTTATTTCGCACATTGGACACCATGGGGGATATTCTCAAGAACGTGCGATAAACATCGCCAAAATAGGTTAACGCAATTTCCCTTATCGCCGTCTGTCGCGGGAAAAGAACACCGTGACAACAACGTATTCTCAACATGGCGGTAACATGCGATAGTGTCCCGATAACGCGTCAAATGGCCGTGATAAAATCACTGTGACGGCGATAAAAATCTAAAGCCGAACGTGAAAAAAGTGGCGATGGGCCAAACTGCGATAAAAAAGTCAGCGATAAGCAGCGCCAGGCCTGCAAGTCCCACAAGTCAGGCGGGAAAAATCACTAGAAAAGCGGCAACAAGAAACACAAACAAAACACAAACAACTGCGAAGCACCATGGAAGTAGCCGGAGCAAGTTCAGAGGACAACCAGAACCCCACAAGCCCCACGGAGGACCAGCCTGGGACCTCGGGGCCAGGGAAGGGCAAGGAGAAGAAGAAGAGGAACCCGTGTTTCAGTACGCAGGGAAACCAGATCCACATTACGGAGGTGATAGAACACCACCACCAACTGTTCATCACCTCCACTGTGTCATTGGCAAATGAAAATACAATTTGGCAGTCCATCGTGGCCAAGGTGAATGCAGTTGGAGTGAAGAGAAGGGAAGTGGACGACTGCAAGAAGCGCTGGAATGATGTCAAGCGCAAAACCAAGCTGAAACTCGCTAACAACCGGAAAGCAGCAATGCAGACTGGAGGCGGGAGTCCAGCGACACACCAGGAGCTGGATGAGATGGAGGAAATGGAGTCCACAGTCATCAGTGGGAGACGGTGGCAGGATTTGGGGGACCGGACACTGCACAACATGACCTGAGCCAACAGCAACAGGGTAAGTAACAACCAGGGACTGGGGGGACGGGGGGAGCTGGGCACAATGGCACACATGCACAATTAAGTAGAGCACATCTGCGGACAAACCATTCCCAAGAGTCACAACTCCGACCAAGAGCCCAATTTACCCAAGTCTGCAACATCTCAGCACTGTATAAGCACAGAAGTGAAAGGCACACTGCCTGAAAGGGAGAAGGGCCAGCCAAATCAGAGCTGAAGGGGCAACTTACCCACAATGCAGCACACACACATAAGAATCATAGCACCTCAACATTGACAACAATGTGGTACAAACTGCAACACTTTCACAACAGAACAGAGGACACAACTGCTGCCGCTTGTGTGTAGAAAATGGCCATTCGCATTTGGCATAGCAGGAAACTGTGAGATGACAATGGACAAGTACAACCTCACATCCCTGATGGTGTAGAAATGTCAACTGTCCCGCATCAAATAGGCATCTCTTCACAAACAGTCACAATGTACATTGTCATGCAGTCCGTTAGTAAACTTGTACAATGCGTGAACATACATGTGAACACAGTGTCAATCTGCATCTCCCCTTCACATTGCAGAGGGAGAATCAACACCTCCCGCAGAGCAGACACAACAACTCAGCACTGATGACGAAGAGGACCTCCCCAACATCGACACTGACGCCCTCCAGCAGCTCATGGACAGCTTCGGCACCCCACCTCCAGATGCAGGGCAGCCCAGCTGCATCGAGGAGACCCCACCCCCTGCACAGACCACACAGCAGGAAGCACCCACCACCACGGCTGTCTCCCAGGACCCCCACGACCAACACATGGCATTCCAACGCCTTGTGTTAGGGTGCCAGGAGAAGATGGCTGATCAGCTGCGGGTGGGGTTCGACCTAATGGCAGCCAAACTAGATGCCATACGTGGGTGTCTAAGTCCCATCAGGGTCCACTTACAGTCCCTAACGGACACCCACTGTCCGCTCCATGCTCTCCAACAATCCATGGCTGACATCGCTGGAGTCATGACTCGGAGACAAGAACAACTGTCTAGTCAGACTGGCTCCAGCGATGTCAGCCGGGAGTTGGGGCACATGCGGAGGATCATGGAGAACATGGAGCGGATGCATGCGGAACAATTGGCTGCCACGGCTGCACACCAGCAAGATGTAGCTGGGATCTTCCATGCCCTGCAAATCCTCATCATGGCATTGCCGCCATACGGCCTGGTGCGGATGACTGCTGCTGCTACTACTCCATCCACATCTCCGCCCCCTGAAGTGTCAGTGCCACACACTGCGGCAGACTAAACACCACCACCCACATGTGAGGCACCTGACACATCAGAGGACGAAGATGATGATGAATCTGGCTTGGTGGTAAGATTGAAGTGGTAGCCTACATCACCGCCATATGGCCTGTTTCAGCTTGGTTCTGCCCTCTGCATCATGCCCTGGAATAACATCTTCCACTGTTCCCCGTTACACTCAGCGACAGTCACCTTGGACCTCGACATGGACTGCCATATTTGGATTGGTTACCAATGACACAGCAATCACACTGCGGACTGAAGTCTTCTTCTTCCGATGAACCTGTCAATCCCTAAAGGACGCTGGCTGGCCCTCCATGGGGCGACAATGTAAAGTGAGGTTTGCATGGCCCTGTACTGGTCCAGCTTCAACTCCCCACTGAATGCGAATAAAACATTCTAATCCACACTGATGTGTCATGGCCCTGATCAATTAAGCATGAAAGTATTGATGAAGTAGGGACAGTGATTCCACATAAATGGTACTCCCTGGGTAATGCTATCAATGCGCATGTATGGGCGTGACCCAGATAGGCAGTGAGACACACATCGTCATTCAAAACAACTCACATCACAGTTGAATACAAGTGAATGTGCGTAGACTTTATTAGCATATGCGTGTCAGTACGGGCAAGATAAGTGCCACAACATGCGGACCAATGCAGCAGTATGTCAGAATGAGGAATGTTGCCAAGCGCCGCTGTCCACTCTGGGGGAGTGCCTCACCTTTCACAGGTGTGTGTTACCCCGCGTGGTTGTCCGCTCACGTATTCGGGGTCCAGGCGAATGTAGCCATGTCCACTGTTGTCGTGGGATATGTGACCAGAACCCCAAGATGCAACAAAGTGTCGGACATGTGCAATGGGTTCCAAACTGTTGTGGCTGCAGGTACGTAGTTACACGTCCATGAAAGTGATTGCAGCTTCGTAGGCAATCATTTCCAACATGAGGTCGTTATCGACTTCATTGAACAGGACGGCGAGGCTATCCACTAGCTGGTCCGGACAGATGTGCTGCGTCCACCCCCTGTCACCAATTAGCACTACAGCCCAATAGGGGAGCGGCTCAATGTGGTCACTACACACGAGGAGTTGTGCAATCTCCCAGGTCCAGCTGCCAGCATGTATGCCAAGTATCCAGGCATTCCATAGACGGGTATCACGGTGACACTCCTGGTCGTGGGCCAACAGGGGGCGCACACACATGTTGAAATCCAGTTCGGCTACCATCCTGTTGGATAGGCAAACATCCATGGACCACTCGAATATGCACGATCGACAATGCAACACAGGCTGAACGCAGGTGACATTGGCAAGGCGGAAGCTTAGCCGGTAACTGACCCGCAGCACTACCAATGGCAGTGCCCCCAGTAAATGCAGCATACGTGCACGGTACAGTTCCACGTGACAGGGGTTGTGCATGTGTCCGAGATGTTCTGTCATTGCGTTAGTGGCCCTGGTTGAAGCGGCACTGTTCTGACCTGCGCCAGTTCTGTGGATGAAATGCCACAGCTCGGATCAATGAGTTGTTTAAGTGTGCAACGGTTGTACGCCTGGGATGGTGTGGGAGTAAGTGTGAAGGCCATTCCATGCAAGATAACTCTGAGCAAGGACGTCTGTGTGTGGGGTGTGTATACGTTGGTCTGTCGTCGGGCTGTGTGTAGTGTGGGAGTCGTCCTCAACTGCTATCGTATCTGTCAGGGGGTGCCGGGCACATGCAATTCCGAGGTCAGATGTGCAAATGTGCTTCCGCCTGATAGTTCAGACAAAGGAGCTTTGATCCCTAATGTCAGTTTGTCATCTGCTTGCATTCAGGAAGTGTGATGTGGCTTGTTGGGTGTGGGGTGGGATGTGTGTGACTTTGGGATTCATGTTTGACATGTCTTGCATGTGGCAAATGAGCGGCATCACTGTGTGTTACGTTGCCTCACAGCTGCTCCTCCCTCCCCCCGAGCCTATTCACTTGTGTATGCTGCGCGGTTGCATCACTTGCACTCCAACGGCACACCATTGTCATGCCAGTCTGCGCATGTCCACAAGCCTGACAATGACACTGTGATGTTGGCCATTGAAGGTGGGCGGCCACGTGAGTGTAGACCTATGGTAAGGATAGTGCGGACACAGATGTAGAGTTCATGTCTGGCTGAACTCGCGCTGCGATTAAGGCTAGGCATTTGGCTCATGCTGCGGCAATACAGATACACACAACACTTGGCATGTATGAGCCAAGACTCCGAGCGGTCTTGCGCTCCTTCATTTCTCCGTTCGTGCGAGACCGCCCTCCGGGTGCATGCTACATTGCAACATTGTCAATTGCGGGCCAGGTGGCGCCGACACTACAACAGAGACACACGCATTGGTGACTTCCTTGTCCAGGCCAGAACTGAACCACGCCCTAAGCCCCGGGCCAATTCTACACACCCCTGCGCTGGACTGATGTACGCCGGCCCAGCCCACTCCACTTATGCTTACAGTGGGGGACGACAAAGCTACATGTCCAAGGTCTTACCCACTGCCTGAGGTGACATGCTTGCGTCCGCTGTCCACAGCACGATGTGATGTGGTAGGGCCAGCGGCCATCACGCATACATAATGACCACACGGACACACTTAGATAGATAGTGGAACTGGCTACGGGCATGTGCGCATGTCCAGTGACGCCTGTGCTGGATGGGTGTGGGGTGAGTGTAAGCCAGCCCTCAGGGAGTGGTTGGTGCTGGCAACAACTAGAACAGTGATCATCGGATCACACACACAGATTCAATCATAAAGGGTCCATGGCTTGCAGTGCACTGAGGTAGGGGCACCAGAACTGGACTCACACACAAAAGATTACATCATAAAGGGTCCATGACTTGAGCTGCACTGAGTTTGTGGCACCGAAAGCGCTCGGCGGGTGCGCGGCCTGCGATGATGTGTCATTTGACTTGGGGGACCTGCTGACCGCAGTGTAGGCTGGAGGCAGCGGTCAGCAAGGGCCCACAGCCACGTGGCATTGACTTGTGCTGCACAGAGTTAGTGGCACCTGTGGCGCTCGGCGGGTGCACGGCCTGCGATGATGCGTCGTTTGACTTGGGGGACCTGCTGACCGCAGTGTAGGCCGGAGGCAGCGGTCAGCAAGGGCCCACAGCCACGTTGCATTGACTTGTGCTGCACAGAGTTAGTGGCACCTGTGGCGCTCAGCGGGTGCGCGGCCTGCAATGATGCGTCGTTTGACTTGGGGGACCTGCTGACCGCAGTGTAGGCTGGAGGCAGCGGTCAGCAAGGGCCCACATCCATTTGGCGTTGACTTGTGCTGCACAGAGTGAGTGGCACCTGGGGCGCTCGGCGGGTGCGCGGCCTGCGAAGATGCGTCGTTTGACTTGGGGGACCTGCTGACCGCAGTGTAGGCCGGAGGCAGCGGTCAGCAAGGGCCCACAGCCACTTGGCATTGACTTGTGCTGCACAGAGTTAGTGGCACCTGGAGCGCTCGGCGGGTTTGCGGCCTGCGATGATGCGTCGTCCGGGTGGGCCGCCCTGGAAGCAATGTCTGTTGCCTACTGGACTCTGCCATCAATAAACAAGAAAGACTCAATTTGAATTGTGAGCCCTGCTGACCGCAGTGTAGGTCGCAGACAGTAGTCAGCACACACATGACTCTGCGGTGCTGTGCCGCTGGTTGCGCTGGGGGCCTGTGTCACGGAAGGCAGCGATCGGCTGAGGAGGCTGGCAGTCATGGCGGTGGACTCGTGGCAGGGTGAGGGGCGCCGCCCTGGGAGACGCGTTGGCCATCCCGGAAGTGAACCACGCCCAGAGCCCCGGTCTATTTATTCACACTCCTACGCTGGTGTGGCGTACGCCGGACCAGCCCACTCCGCTTCCGCGTACAGGGGGATGACACAGCTACATGAGTGAGGTCTTCCCCACTGCCTGAGGTAAGATGGTTGCGTCCACTGTCCACAACACTGCACACACCAGCAGTATATGTCCACAGGGACATGTCTGTGCTCTGCATACTGGAGTCTGTCCAGCACATCACCGCAACACTTGACATTGTGTACATTCTTATTCATGGGTGACTTGCCTCCTTCACACATACTTGGTTCCCACCTCTCCCCACATTCTGCAATTGTGTGGCTGAGGGGCCATGTCGTTTTCGGAAGGTCAGCTGTCTTGTTCTGCGCTGCCTCGGTGGTAGTCCGGGGGGGGGCCTGGTGGTGGTGGCGGTGGGTGTTGTGGACCTCTTGGGTCTCCGAGCTGCATGATCATTAGCTCCATGACATGTGTTGGTCTTCAGATGTGGCTCTGGGCTGGGCTCCCTTTCATACTGCAGGTTGTCGTCCTGCTTAACACCAGTAAAAGGCAGGTGTTAAATCCCTGCTGCTAACGCGCCTTATCGCCTGTTTTCGGGTCGCATCACAGATCTGGCTGCTCGTTGTGAATATCGCAAAGTGGTGTTTTCGTGTGTTTTTGCGCGGGAACGCCTACTCTGCATGTCATTAGCGCTAGTTGTCGCTCTCATCCGTGGCGATGTTAATTGCGGAAGCTATCGCTGGAAAACTGGCGATGTAGGCAGTTTGCACCAGCTTGAGAATGGGGCGATAGTTCTTTCGCCACTTTTGCGGCGCTAAAGTGCCGATAAATCGGTGATGGCTCCTTGAGAATATGCCCCCAACTGTATTAAAAAAATCAAACAATGGTCTGCAATGCAAAATATAAAAACAGATGAGATAATAAGGTGAGAGTTAAAGAAAATGCGTAATGTAATTTTGCGATGTTCTATTTTCTAAGCTATTATTTATTGGTTTTTCAACTTCTCTGGAAACATTTCAGCGCTAAGACAGGGTATTTAATGTATTATCTTTGGAAAATGGAGACTTCTCCGCAGAGGGAAAAGGGATGAAAGACAGAACCACCGGAGCCCTCCTAATACAATGCAGCTATTGTGAATTATGGCAAGCACACCGATGGCTTATTTCGAGAACATGGAAGGAAAGCAACTACTCTCGGAAAAGCTGTATTTATAAGCCACTGATCGCAGTATACAAACACAGCACTGGAGTTATGAGCCGCTCCTCGGCAACTGTCATTGCTTTGATGAAATGCAGCTCAGGCTGAAAAAGATGTCATATATTTTTTTACTAAGCCGAATATGAAAACATGCCAAAAAGGAAAAACAAGGCTATTCAGACTCGCGATGGACTTTGAACTGAGAGAAGTAGGCCCATTATTAATGTGCAAACGGCGCCAGGTGCTGACAGTCCATTTTTAAAAACCAAAATAGGACTGCCTGGTTGAGATTACAGTCTGGTAGGCTAGTCTAGAGTCTGTGCAGAAGTCTGGCACTTTTTTCCGACATTGAGTAGTATTTCTTTCTTCCATAACTTTATTGGTTGGAAAGGGACCTCCAGCTGCCATGAAAGATGGCAGACAGAACACCAATGAAGGTAGGGGGGGGTTTGACGAAAGCCCCTTTCCACCTTGAGAAGCGATGCTTTGTGCTGCTGCCAATATTCCACATGGGTGATTTCTTTCCAACATTGTCTCTATTCTACTTTATAACAGACAAGAAATTAACTAAATGAGAGTGAACCAATTATTTCTCATTCTAATATCAGAACTGGCAGCAGAAGAGTCATGATTTCAGCATATCTATCCCTAAAAAGGACAGAATTTAACAGTGCTGAATGTGCTTTGCGTTAAAGAGTATTCGTACAAGTCAGTACGTTATTGAATGACCAAACAGCATCCTTCAAATAATGTGTTAATAATCCATGCAGACTTGTTGAAGGTTCAAAAAGCAAGAGGCACAATAGGTGGCTTTTTGTTCTTATTTAGGTCGAAGCCTACTTGCTAAAGACATCCTGAGGACATTCTAATAGCTTTCCTTGGAATGCATTCCGCCCACTACTTAAAACTGGCTTTGTGGTTTGTAACTCACATTTCCTGAATTTCTATTTGCTGGCTTTGTTTTAGGCTGTCCAGCATGAGTCCACCCCTCCCAAGGAGCAAAGCCTTGTCCCACTACCTCTCCTTGTATTCTTCCACAAGTGCTCCTTTCTGTAAACAGGCCTGTAAATCTTGTTCTTATCTTGTTGCATTTGATGTGCATTCAAAGACAGAGGTCAAGTGTCAGGCTCTGTCTTCCAAGGGAGATTGGTGTTTACTTTTCTTTCTCTGACTTCAAAATGAGAGGGCATATGTGGGGAAACATCGTTTACAACGCATGCGATACATTGCATGCCATTACAACGCAGGTCGTTACAATGACGCGTTGTTACATCGCATGCCATTACAACCCAAGTCGTTACAACGACTTGCTGTAGGGGGCTGAAGGTGTTGGATTTTTGGATTTTCAATCCAACACCTTCCCTACTTTTGCACACACTGGAGTTGGAATAGTAAATTATACTATTCCAAACTCCAGAGCCCCCCCTACAGCAAGTCGTTGTAATGACTTGTGTTGTAATGGCATGCGATGTAACAATGCGTCGTTGTAACGACTTGGGTTGTAATGGCACGTTGTAACGAGTGCTATTCGTTTATGTGCTATTCTTGCTGGATAAGGCAGGTAGAAAGTAAGTATTTCAGAATATATCAAAATTACAAATGAAGCATGTTTTTTTTAAATTCCAAAGTGTGTTGGAAACAAATACTTTAATACGATCTGAACAAATCAATACACTAGGTGATACCATTTCCACACATTATTGTTTGTGTGCTGTATAGTTTTATTAGTAAAACTGTACGTCTGTTCAAATGTAATGGTAAGTTCAATTGTAATAGGAGTGTGTTACCACACCATGCATACTCCACTCTATGCACTCCACTCTACTCAACTCTGCAGCACTCCACTCTGCAGCACTCCACTCTATACCACTGCACTCTATGCCACTTCACTCTACACCACTCAAGTCTAGGCCACTCCACTCTACTCTGCACAACTCCACTCTACGCCGCTCTGCAACATTGCACTCTATGCCACTGCACTCTATGCCAATACACTCTATGCCAATGCTCTCTACTTTGCACTAATCAACTCTATGCCCCTGCACTCTACGCTAATTCACTATACACCACTCTAATCTATTCTGCACCACTGCACTTTATTCCACTGCACTCTATACCACTTTACTCTCTCTATGTCATTGCAATCTGCGTTCCTTTACTCTATGCCATTACACTATGTCACTCTACACTATGGCACTACACTCTACAGCACCACTCCACTCTACGCCACTTCACTGTACTCTGAAACAGTCTATGCTATGCCATTGCACTCTACGCCACTCTACTCCACTCTGCACCACTCCACTCTATGCCACTGCACTATACGCCACTCTACTCTAACCCACTGCACTCTATGCCAGTCCACTCTATGCCAGTGCACTTTACGCTAATGCACTCTACGCCACTGCACTCTACTGTGCACCACTCTCATCTATGCCACTGCATTCTACAACGCTCCATTGTATGCCGCTGAATTCTATGCCACTTCACTCTCGTCTGCACCACTCTACTCTATGCCTCAGCACTCTATATTACTGTGCTCTATGCCACTGCACTTTACCCTGCACAACTGTACTCAACGCCACAGCATTTTACACAACTCTACTCAACACCATTCTGTGCCACTGCACTCTACTCCAATGCACTCACCGTCATTCTACACCACTCTACATCACTGCACTCTATGCCACTTTGCTGTGCAACACTGCACTTTACTCCACTCTACTCCACAATACTGCATTCTATGTCACTGACTCTATGCCACTCTACTCTACACTACTGCACTCTGCAGCACTCCACTCTATGCCACTGCACTAAATGACACTATATTCAACTCCGCACCACTCCATGCCACTCTTCTCTGCACTACTCTAGGCCACTGCACTTTATGCCACTCTACTCCACTCTTCACCACTGCATTCAATGCAACTGTACTCTACGCCACTCTACTCTACTCTGCACCACTCCACTCTGCACCACTGCATTCTACGCTACTGCATTCTGCTGGGCAACACTCTATTCTATGATACTGGATTCTACGATTCTGCATTGTAAGCCACTGAATTCTATGCAGCTGCACTCTACGCCGCTATATTCTGCAACAGTCTTACCAATGCACTCTACAGCAGTCCACTCTACTCTATGCCACTCCACTGTATGCCACTCTACACGACTCCACTCTATGCCACTCCAATACATGGCACTCTATGCCAATCCACTCTATGACACTCTACTACACTCTTCGACATTCCACTCTACACCACTCCACTCTCCTCTATGCCACTAACTTTTAGCCATGCTGAACAACAGACACACTGGTGTACAACATACCTAAAATACATTGCCAATAGCTCTTGCATAGGTGAGACCTATTGGCTTTGCTAATGTTTGTTCATTTCTGGGAAATTTTCAGTATCAGTGGGTCATTCACGAGTCCCACTTTGGCCCAGAACTCAAACTGCAGCTCACTCATGAGGCCTGTTAAGTTTGAAAATCCCATTCCTGCCATGCACTCGTTTCATGCTATATTAGGTTAGCAGTGTGTGGCTAAATAAACGCCATTTGAATTCACGTCATGCAACCCACTGAGTTATCCCAGCAACGTGCAAGCTTTACTGTAGTTAGCCAGTGCGACTCCATTTTGTATTTCATAATCCCTGTTAGGCTGCTTAGGCTGTGTATGAAATAGGCCTCATTACTCGTATTGCTTGCCTCAGCAGAACATTGTATTTAGTTATTATTTTCTCTTCTGCTAAAGGCTGTTTCCTGACTTACTAATGAATAAGCCATTCTGCCCTCGCATACCTATCCAAGTGTGTAGTTCTGCTCCCACATTAGGAGACGCTGAGACTCAGCGCGACCTTGAGTTGCAGATAGCATGTACCCATCTGGCAGGGGGTAGCCCATCCTTCTGTGCCTTCTTTGTTCATGTTCGGCTCAGGCCGGTAACTTTCCACTGTGGGCGTGGTTGGAGGCTTCTTGGGAAGAATGATTACTCATTGCAGGACGTGGGGGAGCCAGTCCCTCGGCAGACATCTTAGGGTGCAGGTCAGATTGGACTCCTCTGCAGAGTATTGTTAATAAATGTTTGTTTGTATTCTCTACTGTCTGACCGACTCTTCATTACTTGGGAAGGCATAGCAGGTGGTTGTAAATAACCCGGGTGGCCCCTAAGGGCCACTTCCTTCAGTTGGCGCCCAAACAGGGACCCCGCAAGGTGATCCAGCTCGCCCGTAATCGGGTTGCAGAGTCGGGGTTGAGTCTGGTCGGTCGGGCGGATCGGGGTACCCCACACGATCGAGCTTGGTTCTCGCAGCTGCCCCGCCTGTCTGATTGGGCGACTCCTCGTCTAGTGGTCACCGGCTGGGGTCCTGAGAAGGCGAAACCTTGGAGTTGACCGTTTGGTCCGAAGAGTCGGCAGTGGAGAATAACTTGACTCGACCTGTGTGCAGCAAGTGAGTGATTTGATTCTTGGAAAAATTGCGCCATTCTTGAACGGCACGAGCCTACGGGCTGTGTCTTGGTACAGTCTCCGGACTGTCTTGGTGCAGTTTTCGGACTGCCTTGCTTGAACGGCACGAGCCGAAGGGCTGTGTCTTGGTACAGTCTCTGGACTGTCTTGAACTTGGTGGGTTTGCGGACCCTTGAAAAGGCACAGAGTGTTTTTGAACAGCCTGCCAGGCCAACTGGTAATTTGGCCCGCGCTTGAAAAGGTCTGGGACTGTTCGCAAACAATCTGCCAGGCCAACTGGTAATTTGGTCTACGCTTGAAAAGGACTGGGGCTAGAGCCTGTCTTCTTGAACTTGGTACAGTCTCTGGACTGTCTTCTTGAACTTGGTACAGTCTCTGGACTGTTTTCTTGAACCTGATACAGCCTCCGGGCTGACATGTGGTTTGATAGTTGTGTTTGGGTGCTATGAGGTTTGTGGGCCGAGGTCGGTGGTGGTGCTTGTGAAATGCTTGTTTGAGTGAGTAGCGACTGTGCTCTTCGTGTGGAGGTAAGGATGCCTTGCCTCAGCAAGCTGTGTTGTGTGGGGTTTTTGTTTGACACGGTCTGAGGACCGTCTTTGGGAAAAGTACTTGCAATTCCTTTGCCATGTAAATGATTAGTGTGGCCCCTTCTTGAAAATGTCTGGAATTAGTTTAATTTGGTCTCTTGTTGTCATTGTTGCTCTGCAGATGCCCATTGGAAGGAGGTTAGCTAGCGCCTCCTGACGACACTTTAAATTTTGAAGAATGGAAAATAATAAATAAATAAAAATCTGGTTTGATCAGAAATACTAGCAAGAATGTATTTAGGAAGAATATAAGGAAGGGATGTCCATTTAAATTGAAAACAGTGTTTTCAAGGTAATGTATATTTGTGCTGAACAGACACGCATTCTAAAGGTGCAGTAGGAGAGGTTAAATACACGCTCGTAATTCAGTAGCGCTGAATGTGTTTGGTCTCTCCATGAAAGAGAGGCAGGAGTTCTGGAAAGGAAAAAAAGTGGGCAGTGGGTTGGTACTTAGAGCTTACCAGCTTCAGGCACGAACTGCATTCTGAAAATTGGCACGTAGAAGTTGGTGCAATGCTCAGAAGTTATACTATGATTGATTTGAGTGGGTGTGTTTCATTTGGATTTGCCCACAATAGAACGTGTATTTAATTTGGAAAAAGTGTTTTCAAGCACTCCAGGCAGTGTGTCATTGCTGAATAAAAAGGATTTTCAAAGTTGAAAAACATAGCTTGTGAATTCAGTGTGTGGCAGGCTTGCTGTGGCCTTCGGTGAGATAAGGAAGGAATTCCCAAGGAGGGGGCTCATCGAGCAGAGAAACTCAGAGCAGCAGACAAGAGAAGTGAGATGCTGGGGAGAGAGTTCTGTGAAGCCAGAAAGGAAGGTGGGGGCCATGCTCAGCTCCTGACTCAGACAGGCAGAGATGCACAGCGCAGAGCCAGACTTTCCTGAAGGGCAGAGTGCCAGCAAAAGATGTTAATTAGGAACAGATTAAAAGAATAACACAGGAGCTAAAAGAATTGGTTCATGAGTTTTGTGAAAGTGTGTATCTAGAGTTTCCACAACACTGTGGGATAGAATGTCCTGGAGCCGGTGGCATGAGATTCTTTGTGACTCAGTTGGTTATTGGATTAATGTTCTCTGATCAGATTAAGGTGCACCTACAGTAAATATTGGTTTGTTTTCAAAGAAAGTTGATAGATGGTATTCTGAAGGATGAAGGGTACTGTAGTGCTGGACAAGAAATGAAGTAGAAAGAGTTTAAGAAAAAGGAAAAAATATGATGGTACAGAGAGGGTTTGATAAGAAAAATTGTTTGCAGGGAATGAAAAGTGAGTTAAAATGTGTAGTCTAGAGGGGCCCAGCAGGAGACAGCCGTAGCATTGTTTTTAGAAATGTCAATTTGCAAATATCCCTCTGATTTTATTGCTTTAAACATTCAGCTGTTCTTTTCTTTCTGCTGTTCCTATTCCTGCTGTGATGTTCAGGCTGCTCTGGTTGTTGCTGTCAGAGGAAAGATGAGAGAGTGAAGGTGTTATTTAGATTTTAGTGGACAGGATTTGTGTCTTAAAAGAGGAATTTGATTGTTTATTTCCTTTTTATTGTGTTTTTTGCAATAGCACTTGGTTGTAGATATTGGGAAGTAATTGGTCTATATTGTTTCTTTCTGTTACGTATTTAACATAGCACAGTGCTATGAGTGTTTTGGTGGGTGCTTCAGACACATTGGTTGTAGCACATGTTTTGCGCTTTCTTGCTCTGATTATTGGTCCTTTTTACAGTGGATTTCTGTTTTAGTTAATGTCTAATTGTGGTGAGCATGTGATGGGTTTGGCATCCCACTATTACTGCTCTCAAGCAGGTGAATGTGGGATGATGGGCCTCAATGTAAGTAGTGAATGGTGTTTGCCCCCCCCCAGTTTTGCGAATGTGCCATCCACTTTGTGGGCAACAGGCGATGTAGAGCTGGGATTCCTACAGATTTCACGAGCCTTGTTGTGTATGGTACAGGATTTGGTTAAGAAAGGTGTTGGTGAAGAGACGGCTGGTAGATAGTAATAGTCCCAGTCTTTTGATTGTGTTTACAATTCTGTGATTGGTTGGTGTGAAGTTCATGAAAAAGTGGTTTTCCTACATCCTGCTGTTCTAGCCATTGCTATGCCTTTGCTAATGGTTCCTTCTGCTGCTCAATGTTTTTCTCTCACTGATCTAAAATACATTCTTTGGCGGTACTATTTATTTCAATAATAGGTCTTTGTCCGAATTTCACATAGACTGGTAGGAGTCATATGTTCTGCTGCGCTTCTTAGGACTATGAAGAAGGACGGAGAATCCATAAACAGGTTTAAAAGGGGTAGTTACTTGCTCAACGTTTCAGACACACAGCAAAGTTGTAGGGACAGTACAGTTACATAGTGTTAGACATGGCATCCTTGGCATGGTTTCCCCTGACCTTTTGCCTCTACACCCTATGTTTTGCTGCTGTGCTGGTTTTCATTTTTGCTAGCTTAGATGCTTTAGGTATTTTGCCACTGCTGATCAGTGTCACAGTGCGAGTGCTTTCTGTGTAAATTGATATTGTGCTTGGTTCTCCCTGATTGGCATACTGGTTTTACTAGTAGATCCCTAGTGAAGTGCACTTATTGTGCCAGGGCTGGTAAATAAATAGCTACTAGTAGGCTTGCAGCGCTGATTGTGCCATCCACATGAGTGTCCCGGAAAAGATGTCTCGGGCCTGCCACCGCAGTGCCTGCGCGCAGTTTGTCCATAGGGCATCCCTATGGTGGGCCCACGGCCCCCCCCATGGGTAGGGCGCCGTGTATGTGATGAGTGGGATATGTACTGATGTGTGCTGGTGTGTGTGGCGTGTCCTGGTGGTGAAAAGATACCATTTTCCTTTTTCACTATTGAAGGGCTGTCCTGCTGCTAGGACGGAATGGGGAATTTTTGTAACATTTTACGAGTATATCCTTCATAGGGATAAGATAGAAAATAGGAATGAGCCCAGAATTTGATAATACATCTTTTAGTAAGTATGGTTTTTAAAGTCTGTGTTTGACAACAGCACTTTTAGGAAGCAGATATTTGCTTGTCCAACTTTTCCGTGCGTTTCTGTCTTTTTGTGGATTGATTGTCTTGTTTCAGTGTGACAGAAGAAGAGGATGTGCATTTGGTGTAGTGTCCTTTTGTGGTGTCTTCACTGTGTTACTGTGAGTGTTGGAACAAATGCTTTGTACATTGCCTTTCGGATGAGCTTGTCTGCTCGTGCCAAGCTACTAAGGGGGGTGAGTAGGGGTTATCTAAAGCGTGTATTCTCCTTACCCTGACTGGAGGGAAGGGTCCCTGTTTGGACAGAGGTACCTACCTCTGCCAACTAGAGACCCCCATTTCTAACAAATTGTTCTTGTGTTTAGCTCTGAATGGCTAGGAAGTCTGCTTTTTAAAAGGGGTAACCATTGTCGACAGGAGGTCACCTGTTTAGGTCACCTGCTGTAGAAGGGGGTAGGAAATTAGCTCCTTGGTGACTAGGGGACTAACATATTAAATGAGGTACATGGGGTGCATGAGCCTTAACTCTGAATGCCTAACACTTGAAACTGCGTTTTTCTTCTTTCGCTTCTGTGTGTGGTACATATATTGTTGTATGCTGTTTTGTGTTGTAAGTACGCAAGGTGGCTTTTTGTGCACTTTCTGTCTTTTGAGCCCGCCCGAGCTGTCTAGGAACGGTCATGACGGTGGCCATTTCCATAAGACAATCGGTTGGGCTCGCTTTAGCCACTCATTTCACAGGATGCTGTGAACATGCTTTTGAATAAATAGAGACACAGCACCTCACCAGTGCACGTCTAACTGGCTATAAAAAGGTACTGTTGGGGAAAATTGTCATGATTAAAAGAGTGTCACCTTGAAGTCAGCCATGTTACTGCCCCTCCTTTCTGTAAATTGATGGAATTGAATTGAAAAGAAGATGAAAGGACGGGTAGACTAGATTGATGTTCCCTTATCTGATCCTTAAGGGGAACTATAGGTTGATGGCTCCTGTTTAAATTCCCAGGTGGCAACATCACTATTGCTCATGTTACCGCAACACTACATACAGTCGCAGAGACATCATGAGTCCTTATCAGTTAGCCTGTGTAATTGAGCTGACAGTCCTTACTAGAGCTGGTGAATTGGTAGGCCAGGAAAAAAAAACAGAAAAGAAAACGAATGTTGTTAGATGCCTATGTCTTTCCCCTGGTTATGATGACGCATGGCCCAGTTCGTGTACTGTATGGTGCACATGATGCACAATACTAGGAAGGGTACCTGTATGCCGCCGGTAATTGCGCACCACACATTTTAGTTGTTAACAGTTTGAAGAGCACATAGCTCTACAAGAGCTTGTTTGGAACAACAAGATTTGCTAGAGAATTCATGTACTTGCTACATTATGCTTAATTTGTCAGTTATTTATATAATCAGGATCTCTGTTAAATTAGCAATTTTAAATTTCCGGCCACAACTATAACTTGAGAGCATGGTCACAAATGCAATATTTATGTTGGCTTCCTTGGAAAAATAATTCTAGAGGTGTTTGCAGACCTGCACAGCAGCGAAGGTTCACAAAGTAGAAGCTGTGTTGTGATCTCTATGACTTATTGAACACAAGCTTGCTAAGACAAGAAACACAAACAAGCCATTGCTTTGAAATTCCTTTTTTGAGGTTCTTCAGATGAATAATATAGGAATGGACAGATGCAATGATTCAAAGTATGTCCGGATTGTTCTTTCAGAGCTTAGTAAATGAATTAAGGCTTACCCCGCTACTTGGTATTGGGAGAGAAAACAATTAATTGTATAACGTTTTATCCTTGCCAGTTAATTAAAACTCTGCATTCTACCCACTAATAGGTCCGGGATACCCTGCAGTCATAGAAAGAGGGGCCCCGGACATGATGCACAGCCTGGCTGCTTGTTATGGAACACCCATGAATTTGATTGAGGCGGAGCTGCAGAGCAAAGAAGTGCTGGACGAGGCAGTATCACCAAAAAACAACACAGAGAGCGGGGCTGTCCAGGAGCCCAAGCCTGTTGGTCCACCTGTGCTTTGGTCCTAGCCCATTGAGCCCAGCCTGTGGGCTTGCCTGTGTTTGAGTCTCTGCCTCCTGGTCCTCTTGAGTCTGACCCCATTTTTCTTTGACCCCCCCTGTGCCCGGAGTATTGAGGTACAATGTACGCCCGACGGAGGAACAGTGCACCAAGGTAAAGTTGGATTAGTAGGGATGGACTTCATGGATGAAGAATAGGGTGCGGGTACCCTGTCTAAGGTACCAGCGACAGAGTTGAGGAAGAGAGTTTGGTGCATTGTTTGGACAGTCAACGAACGGGGCAAAGGGACTGTGATTCTAGAGAGAGAAATACCTTGCCCTGCAATGTGGGATCTGGATCCGAGCTAGACGGTTTGTTTTCGTATCCAGGGGCAGGGGGTAGATTAAGATGGGTGAGAACATATGACTTCATTTACAGACTGAACATGACAATAGGCCCATCCTAGATCCCGCCTCATAATGTTCGCTTCGCCTGTGGATCACAAGTTCATACTTAGCATCCGAGGGGATGGTTTGCAAATGCTGTTTTTCTTTTCTCTTTTCCCCACTGTATTTGTTGCCCCATCTACGTATTGCACCTATCCTCAGGTAGTAGTACACCAGGGGTATACACCTAGATCAGACGGAAAGGAGGGTACCCTACATCCAGAAGTTTGTATGACTGTTTACAAAGGTAATAAGAATGCCACCTGGCTACAAAACAAAAAGTTGGATTTTCAGAAATTCAATGTGACCGAATACTTTAAATGTTTACGTGATAATAAAGCCTCTACTATGATGATGCAAAAGATACAGGATATGATGCTCATTAATGACGGTATTTATGAATATTAAGTAGATTTTGATATTCATGTGCTGCTCTATTTTCCCTTGCAATTTGAGTGACTATGCAGTTTCTTTCTCCCCACTTAGAATTGTAAAGACCCTACCGGATAGCCTCAATAAAGCATTTAGCCACCCATGCTAAAAGGAGGGTCTGTTAGGTTTGAAAATCCCATTCCTGCCATGCACACGTTTCATGCTATATTAGGTTAGCAGTGTGTGGCTAAATAGACGCCATTTGTATTCACGTTATGCAACCCACTGAGTTATCCCTGCAACGTGCAAGCTTTCCTGTAGTTAGCCAGTGCGACTCCATTTTGTATTTCGTAATCCCTTTTAGGCTGCTTAGGCTGTGTATGAACTAGGCCTCATTACTCACATTGCTTGCCTCAGCAGAACATTGTATTTAGTTATTATGTTCTCTTCTGCTAAAGGCTGTTTCCTGACTTACTAATGAATAGGCCATTCTGCCCTTGCATACCTATCCAAGTGTGTAGTTCTGCTCCCACGTTAGGAGACGCTGAGACTCAGCGCGACCTTGAGTTGCAGATAGCATGTACCCATCTGGCAGGGGGTAGTCCATCCTTCTGTGCTTTCTTTGTTCATGTTCGGCTCAGACCGGTAACTTTCCACTGTGGGCGTGGTTGGAGGCTTCTTGGGAAGAATGATTACTCATTGCAGGACTTGGGGGAGCCAGTCCCTCGGCAGACATCTTAGGGTGCAGGTCAGATTTGACTCCTCTGCAGAGTATTGTTAATAAATGTTTTTTGTATTCTCTACTGTCTGACTGACTCTTCATTACTTTGGAAGGCATAGCAGGTGGTTGTAAATAACCCGGGTGGCCCCTAAGGGCCACTTCCTTCAGGCCCAAAAAGTATCTATTTGTTTGTGTTCACGTTCAGTGGGGACCAGGCTTGGCAGTTCAGTTTGGAGCATCTGTTGTAGAGCGGGACATGACTGATAAATATATGGCTGATCTCTACCTGTATTAACACATAAAGACTAAGGGGCATATTATCAACGGCCAGCGATAATTATCGCTGGCCGTGCTTAGCGATAAATTTCCTATCGCAAGCTATCTCTGGAATTTATCGCCCTGGTAGCGCGTTATTAACAACGCGTTTTTCCAGGGCGATAAAATTCCAGAGATAGCGAGGTTGTCGCCGTTTTGCAGGGAACATCGCTGGTTTTCCAGCGATGTTCCCTGCAAAACAGCACAACCTTGCTGATACGACCCTGTGGTCGTATCAGCATAATCCACCCCTATGTCAAACATAGGTAAGTCAGGATTTTAGCATACGTTAGATTTTGGCGAAAACGGCCGTTTTTGCCAAAATCTAACATATGCTAAAATCCTGTGGGCTGCCCTGAAAATATTGCGATGTGAACATTAGCGATATTTGCAAGGTAGTCCATCCGGGGTACGCCCAGTGACGCCCACTTTGCATCTCATTAGAGATGCAAAGCTGGGTGTTAAGGGAAAGGGCGCTACAGCAAGGATTCACGCGATAGCGTGACCTTGCTGATAAGGCGATAAAATTATCGCCGCTTTTCGGCCGAAAACGGACGCAAAAGCGGCGATAATTTTATTGCGCCGCCTTGATGATATGCCCCTAAGTAATTAAAGGCCAGAGTAATTATCAGTGGTTGACATTAAATGAAGCATTCCATCCATCACTTTTTGTACTTTTCAGGAGGCCAGGTGGTGTTGTGAATCCAAGGTCCCTCTGGTGGTGATCACTATTGCGAGCCAATCTCAGAAAGTAACGGTTGCATAGATAACTCATATAGGTCCCTTTTGTGGGATTAGCTGTGGCTTTTCCCAGTCTTCGGTTGCTTCTGTCAGATCCCATCCTTACAGTCAGCATTAATCTGTGATCTTACTCTGGTGCCTGACTTCTGTCACAGGTATTTGTGCCTGGAGTTGTCTCAGCAGACTTAAGACAAACAGACAGAGATGATGAGAGCAGTGAAAGGAGAACCCTGTCAAAAAAGTTTTAAATAACTACTTTCCACCTCAGTGTGTTCCTCTTAATAGGTTTAGCAACTGTGTAAAAGGAAAAGGGAAATAACCGCTTCTTCCAGGAGGACAGAAATGTGATTTTTGGTAAGGGTCACAAGTTGAATTTCAACTTAATGATTGAGTGTATCCCTGGATGGATGACAGTGAGTGTTGAGGTGAAAGGCTAACTTAATATGAACGATTGCATATCACCTTCAAGGAGAGATCAGAGGGGGCGGAATAGGCTGACCAGCAATGAGGGATTTCTTTCAAGATGTGTTGAAGGGAAAGTGGCTTAGCATCGGAGTGAAATATTTATAAGTTGAAAGTCTTTGCCAAATTAAAGTCATATTGAGTTATTGGCTAAGCAGCAACAAACACTTCTTCGTAATGCATTTGCATTCAGCAACATTAATTGGATATAGATGCACAATAATTGATTTTCTTCTAACAATGGACCATAGTTTGCATTCATAGGGGTAAAGTTTCTAAAAAATCATGCATCTCAGCACAGCAACCAAAGTTGCTGCTCTGTGTTGTGTGAAAGGGAGAAAGCAGGACAGCACTGTACCTGCTAAGATATGGCACTGTCTTGCTCTCTCCCTAGCACTGGCGCACAATCATGGTGCCTAGCACCACACACACTTGCACCATGGTGTAAAGGTGTATGCTTCATGTCTAGCATAGATTTTGTAACATAAGGTTACCCTTCGAGTACAAAATACTATGCCTAGACAAACTTTAAAGCTTTTCCTACTTTGGACTTGTGCTGTTCTGTGCAGCACGCATGCAAAGTTGGAAACGTTTGGAAAAATAAAAGCATTTCTCAACGCCACTCTCAAAGAGGCCTTATTTTGTACTGCAAACCCTGTCTGCTATTGTTAGTAGATAGGACTTTGCACCAAAAACCCAAGGTATTTGCATGGACGTGCCCAAGTACCACCCATGGAAGATCACCCCTGACACAAAGTATTTTTAGTAGATAAACTTTACATCACAAAATATGGGCTGTTGTTTGGGAATGCCCTGATACCACCCATGGAATGTCCCCTTGATGCAAAGTAATGCAAAGCAGTAGCGTCACTTTTGTGATGCACCCCCAGCACAAAATGGTAGTAAATCTGCCCCTCAGAATGCAAATGGTTTAGCCCCTACTAAACAATGTACCCATGTTGAGACATATCTATTACGTTTCCTCACATATTTTTTGTTGGTTCAAGAAACACACCTGGTTGGGGCCTATATTTTGTTTCTACAAGAGCATAGCATTGAGGAGGTGGTTGCATCATTGCGTAGGTGATTGCATAGGAGATGGCCATGTTCATTAATAAAAACTGTCATTTAGCTGTATTCGAGCATACACAGATAATCAAGGGATATTTCTCCCCTTATGATTTCAGTATCCGCATTTCCTTTAGATAACGTTTCTGGCCCTAATCTCAGCAAAGCAGAGCCATTACTACAGTTTGGGGATCTTGTGGTCGAGCCCGTTACGTTGGATAGGACCTCAGCAGAAACACACATACAAGGACAACATTTGTATGTATTTGTAACTTGGCATTGGTAGATGAATGTCAAATTGCTGGAAAAAGGAAGACAGTGACAGTTTCTATCCTGGTAGTCATTGAGTATACTTTTGAATTGTTTTGTACTTGGTCTCTGTTGGGTTTACAGGCAGGTTCAATATAACTGTCTCTCCGATTTCCTTCCAAGAGCATAGAGTGATTAGCCTACTGATTGTTCTCTCTGTGGGAGCACAGGCTCAGACAAGGATCATAGAATGTTCTTGGATATCCTCAGTTTCAAAAGATTGTGGGTGCAACAATTAAGGCCTTTATCGAGATTAATCAGAATCCCCCACCCCAACTGCTGGCTTATTGTGCCAACCTAAACTCATATGATGGAGAACATAAGAGTGCATTTGTCAGAGACAGAGCCCAGGAGCAACATGAGGGTGTTAAAGGGAACCAAGTCTGGATTGCTGTAACCCAGGATCTGCACAAAATGTTCTGCACTGCAGGGTGGGAACATAGATGTGTTAGCAAGGTTGTAGCCATTTATAAATAAACTAGTGATTCAATAACATACTTTATCTGTAGTAGCTCATCAGAAAGGTATCAAAATGAAAGTTAACTGACATCAACTTAGTAAAAAAGCAGGCAAATGGAGAGTGGGGGCAACTCGGGAAACTAAAGAATGAGGTAATGTGTGAAATACTAGAGCAATGATGGCCAAAGTCAACCGGAATTTTGTCTGCAGTACCTCAATGATGAGCAACATCTTTAAACTGCACTGTGAGTTGGAAGCTGCAAATGTTTTTGGTCTGAAAATTGTCTTTCTAAACCCATTTTAGGTCAAGTACTGAACGCTGTCAAAATGTCTGTGATAATAAAGCTGTAGGGCCAGATGATGCACCAATAAAAATGTATACATTCTTTCACAATGTACTTTCGGGTTTTTTGCCCCAAATGTTTGATTTTTTTTGTAAATCTTTTTTTATTGTTTTCTCATTTGAAGGAAATACAATACAAATGACTCCTGCGTGCAAGCAGTAGCAGTTCGTGTAACATGCAATATGAATATGGCATACATACACTGAGAGGGCAAATTTGTATCATAAGAGTCAAGAGTACAATGCTCGCTAAACATTCAGTCATATCTATCCAAAAGGGCGTGTGCATTACAAGCGGATTGTTGGTGTGTGCCTGTACGCAAGCTAACGCACTACGCAGAGGATCACATTATTGTTATTAGCATTGTGCTAGACTGTATCATAATTACAGAGCGAGAGATTATACTTAGATTGCATAAACGTATAAAAGAAAGAACATATAACATCTTTAGTAACTATTATTCAGCCCTTTGATGTCCCGTCGGGGGTAGTGTGTTACTTATTTATTACCGGGGATTACCAACTATCATTCCCTCTACTTACAGTGTGTGTTGGCCCTTTTATAGAAGTAGTGTGCGATACGGCAAGTAAATGTTGCTGTGCACATACAACTCAAGCTCAGGGTGGCATCAGTGACCTCCAGAGTGTGAATCAGGGGAAATCTCTCCCGCCCTATCTACAGGGAGCTGCAGCTCAGCGTATAGGGCGTCCCAGCTTGTTGCGATAGGGATCTTACATAGTCCCAGTGTTTCCTCACGCTGCATGGCGATGCTCTCTGCCTTTGCCCCGGCAAGCATTGAGTTCCGCCAGGCCATGACCGTAGGCGGATCGGGCGCCTTCCACTTCTTGGTGACGAGCCGTTTGGCCACTATCAGCCCCAAATCTAGGAATCTCGAGGTGACCTTTGTAGCGGGAGTTCTATGAAATTTGTGCAGTAGGTAGGTCGGCCAGTCATACGTTAGTGTTCTGCCTGTGCAGGTGTGCAGGAGAGAGGCCCTTTGGCTCCAGTAGTCACTCACCCGAACACAGCCCCAGAGCATGTGAATTATCCCAGCCCCATGTACCCGGTTAAAGTGATTAATTTTTTCGGGTGTGAGGTACGCCCTATGTACGATAAAAAGTTGTATTTGCTGGAAACGTGTATTACGAGGGATGCGCGTCAGGCTTTCAAGCACCCGAGCCCATTCCGCATCTGTAAACTGGTGCCCAAGATCATGTTCCCACTTATGGTGCAGTGGGTCGAGGTTGACGGCTGTATGTATCCTCAAAGAGGCTGCAAACCATCGCGTCAGGTGTCTACCCGTCCCCAGAACATGCAAATATTGTATGGCGAGATGTGTCTGTGGCGCCACTGTCATGTCGCCCCACTTAGCCGCAAGTGAAGCCACCAATGTGCGATGTGTCAGAAAGTGGCCTGGCGGGAGCCCATCTTCCTCCACCAGGGTCGTATATGGCAAAAGGGCGCCCTCTCGATACAAGTCCCCCAGTGTCTGAACGTCACTTTCCTGCCACCTTCTGAGTATCCGCGCGGAGATTACCGTAAGACCAGCGGGTGTCCCTTCCACAGGTATCGCTGGCACATAGGGGATCACCTTCCGCGTAATATACAAGCTTCTGCGGAAGCACCTATAGGCCACTCCCAGCAGCAAGGGCTCTGGTGGTCGGGAGCGTGCACCTGGGTGAAAGAGGCTGACTGTTAGAAATGGGATCTCTGGTTGGCTAAGGCTTGCGCCAAAGCCAGGCAGAGACCACCACTCTAGTCAGGGCAAGGGAGTTACACGCCAAAGATAACCCCTGCTCACCCCCTTGGTAGCTTGGCACGAGCAGTCAGGCTTATCCCGGAGGCAATGTGTAAAGCGTTTGCGCACGCACACAGCAACAACATACCAGGCACACCACAAGAAGGAACTCCACACAAGGTTATATCAAAAATAGCCTTTGTATTCTCATAACACATTAGAATAGTGCTCACATAATATACATGGTGCCACCTGGCACTAGGTCATATTTACAAGGGATTATTTACACCTGACAGGGCCAACTGGACCACTGTCAGAACCAGCACAAAGCGAACTTAGTACATGTAGAACTTATAATAAATGTAGAACATCATAAACGTACAACCAGTACTCACTGGTAGTTACTGTACTTAGCATCAGCCTGTAACATAAACCACATTATGCACAGCATCACATTAGGCGCGAATTACATTCTGCGCCAACCTCACCAGCATAAATACATTATGCAATCCTCTCATGAGTCTAAACACATTAGACCCTAACCTCCTAAGTATAACTCACACTAGGGGCGTAAATCACAGTAGAGAATAACTCACAACCTAAACGCATTAGGTAATAATAAAATCACAAGCATAAACATATTATGCAACCTCATAATCATGACAGTACATTAGAGGTATAACCCAGGGTGCGTAAACCACAATATAGGAATCCCATTTCCTAGCACCCATAATCACATTAGCACATAGATCCGATTAGGGCCTGGCGCCCTATAAACCGAATTGTTCCCCTGGCCAACTGGCCATCTCTAAAGGGGCTCAAATGCCCTATGTCCAAAAGTCAGGCGCGCTGCCAATGCAGCGAAAGTCAAGGGTGCGCAACTGCGCAAACCTAAACGTAGCAGCTGGCACCTAGGTGCTGCGCAGCTGTGAAAGAAAAGTACTGGGGCAGAGGAGTGCATCTCACTCCTGAGTTCGCAATATGTCCCCTAAAAGAACTGTGGACCTAAACGTTGCAGCTGCCCACTATTTGCTGGGCAGCTGTGAAGGAATAAGGCCTGGCACTCACGGTGCCCTCTGAACCCATGGGGCACTAAAACATCTGCCACCATCAGTGGGGCGGCCTGCTCTCTGGCAGGACCGCCCAGGCGCCAGCAATGCGCCTCGATATGCCCCCGGGCCTCTGCGGCCCTCAGGGGCTCTCCTCTAGTACACCTACCCAAACGTGGCAGTTGCCCACTGTCAGGTGGGGCAACTGGGATTGTCAAACTAAAGGCACGGGCCCCTCTGGGCCCTCTGCCAACAAATATGCCCGCAAGATGCAAAGAAGGCACTGGCACTACGCGTGCCGCCTGAGCCCCACTCCGGGACTCTCAGGACAAAGAAATGGCACCCAACGTTGGAGCAGCCCCCTATCAGGCGGGGGCCGCTCAGGACTACGGACTTGCGCTGTGCCTCACTCGGCACCGACACGGGAGAGGCCACGTTGGAGAGGCCCACTGTCAGGCGGGGCCGCCCAGCAGACCGGCACCGGCACTTGTGCCTCAATCTCGCCCCCCCCAGGCATCTCAACTCACCGGCTCTCTGGACTTCACCCGGGCCCCCTCCAGGGACCCGGGACTTCGTTATGGAGCCTGCGAGGCTCCGGGCGGGACTTCTCTGTGCTGCGCCGTGAGGCGGGGTGGGCTCCCGTTCTCCCTCACTCTCCACACTGGGGCTCCCCTCGACTCATGGGAGTCCCGCACCGGCACCGCCATCACTTCCGGTCCTGCCGCCGGCTCCACCCACGTCACAGGCAAGGTTGCCTGACTTCCGGGTCGCGCTGGCAGCGGCCCGGCAACGTTTTCTTCGGCAGCCCAGTGGCTGCGGCGGTGAAACGCGGGGTGGGCACCCGCAAACTTGAAATGTAGAAATAGGCGGGGTGGGCTCCCGCAACAGGCACAAGGCGGGGGAATCCCTACGCTGGGGATTCCCTCTAGCAGCAAAGGCGGCAGCTGAGCGCTGCGGAGCCCACGCGCTCCTCCTGGGATGAAAATCCAATGTAGCGCTCCCCAGGCGCTAGATGCAGCCCAAGCTCCTCCAAGGTCCTGGAGGATCACAAGCAAGGCCAAAGGGGTCCCAAAGAAAGTCCTTTCAGGTATCCAGGGGCAATGCAGGGCCCAGGGAGGCAAGCCCTCATGGCAGCCCCCCCTGGGCCCCAGCAGCAGCCCACCCCGCAGGAACAGCACCAAACACTGAACAGGAACACTGAACATTTACATGGGGTCACAGCCCCTTCTTTTATACACCCTTTTCCTTTGTCTAAAGGGGTAGGGTTTAGGGAAAACCAGATGCAACTGGGTTGGGGGGAGCTTTGCAGCACTTTGTTTTGCTCAGCTCCTCTCTCCTTTCACAGGACAGGCTAGGGACATCAGACGCACCACAGGGGGTGGAGCCAGCATTGTGGAGGGAAGGCACAGCCCTATTCAGGTCCCAGGTGCAACTCCTCCCTCCCATCTAGATGCAGATCTCCTATTCAGCCCTGCGCTGACTCATCCTGCCCCTCCTGGAGCCACACACACCTCTCAGCCCCTGTCACTCACAAGCCAGACATGCAATTCACATCAGGCAGGCAGACACAGAGCACACATAAATGCCAACTTCTAGAAGTGGCATTTCTACACCAGTTATAATAAATCTGCGCACACCATTGCGCAGCATTTATTCTCACGAGTTCGCACATACTAAACTCGCCCCTGCACTCCTCTCACACCAGGAATTACCATGGACACACATATCCCCCATGCATTCCTATGGGAGGGCAGGCCCATCTCACTAAATGCGCCCAGAGCGCGCACGCACTTTCCACTGGACCACAGTGCGAAAGTGCCCAGAGGCCTAAAACCACCAACACTAGGTCACAGACAAGGCAAAAAGTTCAGGGGTAAACCTGCCAAAAAGGGCCAAGTCCAACACAACCCCCTTCCAGCCAAAACGCAGGGCAGACCAATCACCACCGTGATGGGCTTCCCTGCTTGGGGCGATAGAACACGGACGCGGGCCCGCACTGCAGGGACACCCTCCGGTTCTACGCCACCTGGAACCCCTGGAATCCATCTAAGAGAGAGAGAAAAAAAAGAAAAAAACTCAGGACCAACTAGGCTACCCCACCGGTACTCCTTAGTTGTCCACGGCCAGGACCAGGCCCTAGGCCACCCAGATACCACTGGTCCTTGCCAATCCACAGAGTGGGGGCAGTAACCCCTGGCATCCAATAGCCATTCTCCACTCTCCCTCTCAGTGTAGTTCCAAACTACCACTGATCCTTCAACCTAGGGTCCGCACCCTCAGGCTGACCAGAGGTCACGGGCGAAGCATCTCCTCCCCTACCTCTATTTCTGGGGTCGCGCACTCTCCCAGGAAAAGCACCCTCCAGAACACAACTCTCCCACCAGTTCAGGACCTCTCCCCATCACTGGTCTACCACCTGGGAACTAAATTCACCGGCTGCACCGGGGTCAGAGGCGAGGACTCCCTCCCTCTGCACCCCCTTCCAGAGTCCAATACCCTCCCAACTGGAGTGGTACCCCCTAGAAGGGAAAACCGGCCAGGACACTGATTACAGTCGCCCTGCCGTCCAGATCCGGAAACACCGGCTACTGGCTCCCCAACCCAGGGACGTACCCTTTGGTCAGATGCCCGGCGAACCAGGACTTCACGAGGGTGACACATAACTAACGGGTCGTGTGACAGTCTGCCCGGCGCAACCCCAGGGCAGAAGTGGCATCACCATGGTCACTCATTGGCGACTCAGCCCTGCTGGCTGGCCCCTGACCCACTGGCTCTTCCACTGGGTACTTTTTCCCCTCTCACCCCTCACTCTGGACTTCTGCACCCTCCCAAGGGGAGTGGTACTGCCAGACACTAGGACTGCTGGAGCTCTGATTACAGACGCTCCACGTCCTCTAGACACTGGGAGATCCTCCTCAAATGGCCTACAAGTACAGCCTAGGCCCCCAACCTGATGTTCCCTTTAAGAAACAATCCAGGTCCTGAGACTGGGTTTCGGGCACCTTGGGACAGAACCACTCACTCTTTCTCCTCTTGAGACAAGATGTGAGCCCCTACACCGGGACCTAGCTGGGCTACACTGAACCTCCTCCACCATGGAAGACACCTGAGCCACTCTTATTGGAATCACTTCCAGCTCACCTACCACGGGGAGGTCCCCCATACAGAACAGTCCAACAGGACAGACTAGGTTCCTTTCCTGGTGTTCCTTCTAAGAACCATCCAGTACCGGAGACTTGAGATTGAGGCTCGGAATACGGCCCAGTCTCACACCTTCCTCGCAGGACATGATGTGAGGCCTTGCAACCTCCTCACTATAACGGTTCCTAGTTGGGTTCCTCTGAACCATCTCCGCCACACGGTTTGGGAGACACCTGCACCATCCCTCAAGGTTACTCCCCGATGCAAGTTCCTTATTTCAGAGAACTCACACCCAAGTATTCAGCAAGCTCCTTATTTCAGAGAACTCACACCCAAGTATTCAGCAAGCTCCTTATTTCAGAGAACTCACACCCAAGTATTCAGCAAGCTCCTTATTTCAGAGAACTCACACTCACTCGTCCAGTGCAACACACCATTCATCCACACACACCCCCCAGACCGGTGAGACAGTATCTACTGCCCCTGAATCTCAACCTGCACCCCTCTTACTGAGCACCAGGTACCATACTCTGGGAACGGGACGGGGAATTCATGCACTGGACACACTTCTGCTGCCACCACTGGATCCCACCCTCACTGGGGAATCCAGAAAACTCACACTGCACTTAGGGGATAATCTACCCTCCCGAGCTAGTGACCATACCAATTAAGTCCCCACTGTAGGCCAACCCAAGAACCAGCGCAATGGTTCAAGGGCAGTCTCTCCTCCAGATTCTCTGGTTTCTGTCCTTGGCAGGACACCCAACTCATAGTGCACAAGAAACACATTTCAAAAAGAAATGACACTTAAAACAAACTCAGAAACAATAATCCCTTTCCATGTGACTATCTAAAATGCAGAGTTTTGTAATGCAGCCAGTTGTCGCTGTGGTATTGTGCAAACGCAAGTCCTAATCCCCACCGCTGACAACCAATGTTAGAAATGGGATCTCTGGTTGGCTAAGGCTTGCGCCAAAGCCAGGCAGAGACCACCACTCTAGTCAGGGCAAGGGAGTTACACGCTCAAAGATAACCCCTGCTCACCCCCTTGGTAGCTTGGCACGAGCAGTCAGGCTTATCCCGGAGGCAATGTGTAAAGCGTTTGCGCACGCACACAGCAACAACATACCAGGCACACCACAAGAAGGAACTCCACACAAGGTTATATCAAAAATAGCCTTTGTATTCTCATAACACATTAGAATAGTGCTCACATAATATACATGGTGCCACCTGGCACTAGGTCATATTTACAAGGGATTATTTACACCTGACAGGGCCAACTGGACCACTGTCAGAACCAGCACAAAGCGAACTTAGTACATGTAGAACTTATAATAAATGTAGAACATCATAAACGTACAACCAGTACTCACTGGTAGTTACTGTACTTAGCATCAGCCTGTAACATAAACCACATTATGCACAGCATCACATTAGGCGCGAATTACATTCTGCGCCAACCTCACCAGCATAAATACATTATGCAATCCTCTCATGAGTCTAAACACATTAGACCCTAACCTCCTAAGTATAACTCACACTAGGGGCGTAAATCACAGTAGAGAATAACTCACAACCTAAACGCATTAGGTAATAATAAAATCACAAGCATAAACATATTATGCAACCTCATAATCATGACAGTACATTAGAGGTATAACCCAGGGTGCGTAAACCACAATATAGGAATCCCATTTCCTAGCACCCATAATCACATTAGCACATAGATCCGATTAGGGCCTGGCGCCCTATAAACCGAATTGTTCCCCTGGCCAACTGGCCATCTCTAAAGGGGCTCAAATGCCCTATGTCCAAAAGTCAGGGCGCGCTGCCAATGCAGCGAAAGTCAAGGGTGCGCAACTGCGCAAACCTAAACGTAGCAGCTGGCACTGAGTGCTGCGCAGCTGTGAAAGAAAAGTACTGGGGCAGAGGAGTGCATCTCACTCCTGAGTTCGCAATATGTCCCCTAAAAGAACTGTGGACCTAAACGTTGCAGCTGCCCACTATTTGCTGGGCAGCTGTGAAGGAATAAGGCCTGGCACTCACGGTGCCCTCTGAACCCATGGGGCACTAAAACATCTGCCACCATCAGTGGGGCGGCCTGCTCTCTGGCAGGACCGCCCAGGCGCCAGCAATGCGCCTCGATATGCCCCCGGGCCTCTGCGGCCCTCAGGGGCTCTCCTCTAGTACACCTACCCAAACGTGGCAGTTGCCCACTGTCAGGTGGGGCAACTGGGATTGTCAAACTAAAGGCACGGGCCCCTCTGGGCCCTCTGCCAACAAATATGCCCGCAAGATGCAAAGAAGGCACTGGCACTACGCGTGCCGCCTGAGCCCCACTCCGGGACTCTCAGGACAAAGAAATGGCACCCAACGTTGGAGCAGCCCCCTATCAGGCGGGGGCCGCTCAGGACTACGGACTTGCACTGTGCCTCACTCGGCACCGACACGGGAGAGGCCACGTTGGAGAGGCCCACTGTCAGGCGGGGCCGCCCAGCAGACCGGCACCGGCACTTGTGCCTCAATCTCGCCCCCAGGCATCTCAACTCACCGGCTCTCTGGACTTCACCCGGGCCCCTCCAGGGACCCGGGACTTCGTTATGGAGCCTGCGAGGCTCCGGGCGGGACTTCTCTGTGCTGCGCCGTGAGGCGGGGTGGGCTCCCGTTCTCCCTCACTCTCCACACCGGGGCTCCTCGACTCATGGGAGTCCCGCACCGGTACCGCCATCACTTCCGGTCCTGCCGCCGGCTCCACCCACGTCACAGGCAAGGTTGCCTGACTTCTGGGTCGCGCTGGCAGCGGCCCGGCAACGTTTTCTTTGGCAGCCCAGTGGCTGCGGCGGTGAAACGCGGGGTGGGCACCCGCAAACTTGAAATGTAGAAATAGGCGGGGTGGGCTCCCGCAACAGGCACAAGGCGGGGGAATCCCTACGCTGGGGATTCCCTCTAGCAGCAAAGGCGGCAGCTGAGCGCTGCGGAGCCCACGCGCTCCTCCTGGGATGAAAATCCAATGTAGCGCTCCCCAGACGCTAGATGCAGCCCAAGCTCCTCCAAGGTCCTGGAGGATCACAAGCAAGGCCAAAGGGGTCCCAAAGAAAGTCCTTTCAGGTATCCAGGGGCAATGCAGGGCCCAGGGAGGCAAGCCCTCATGGCAGCCCCCCCTGGGCCCCAGCAGCAGCCCGCCCCGCAGGAACAGCACCAAACACTGAACAGGAACACTGAACATTTACATGGGGTCACAGCCCCTTCTTTTATACACCCTTTTCCTTTGTCTAAAGGGGTAGGGTTTAGGGAAAACCAGATGCAACTGGGTTGGGGGAGCTTTGGAGCACTTTGTTTTGCTCAGCTCCTCTCTCCTTTCACAGGACAGGCTAGGGACATCAGACGCACCACAGGGGTGGAGCCAGCATTGTGGAGGGAAGGCACAGCCCTATTCAGGTCCAAGGTGCAACTCCTCCCTCCCATCTAGATGCAGATCTCCTATTCAGCCCTGCGCTGACTCATCCTGCCCCTCCTGGAGCCACA
Organism: Calotriton arnoldi; assembly: GCA_963921515.1. Taxonomy (NCBI): domain Eukaryota; kingdom Metazoa; phylum Chordata; class Amphibia; order Caudata; family Salamandridae; genus Calotriton; species Calotriton arnoldi. Next base: position 444,900 of record CAWUFW010002254.1, on the reverse strand, counting down.
CACACCTCTCAGCCCCTGTCACTCACAAGCCAGACATGCAATTCACATCAGGCAGGCAGACACAGAGCACACATAAATGCCAACTTCTAGAAGTGGCATTTCTACACCAGTTATAATAAATCTGCGCACACCATTGCGCAGCATTTATTCTCATGAGTTCGCACATACTAAACTCGCCCCTGCACTCCTCTCACACCAGGAATTACCATGGACACACATATCCCCCATGCATTCCTATGGGAGGGCAGGCCCATCTCACTAAATGCGCCCAGAGCGCGCACGCACTTTCCACTGGACCACAGTGCGAAAGTGCCCAGAGGCCTAAAACCACCAACACTAGGTCACAGACCAGGCAAAAAGTTCAGGGGTGAACCTGCCAAAAAGGGCCAAGTCCAACACTGACAATATGATGTAGGGGGTAGGGCGGACTCGTGGTGGCAGTATCTGCGCAGTGACGGTTTGAGAGCCAGCGGGCTACCCACTGGAGTTGCGAGGTGAGATACTAATGCTCGAGACAAGGAGCTGACAGTCCCCCCTGGCCTACTGGCAGGTATAATTTCCGCTGTACAATCCTATGCCTGGCATTACCCCAGATAAAATCACGGATCTGTGTTTCCAGTGGAGTGAAAAAGGAAGCTGGGACGTAGACCGGTAGATTCGTAAAATAGTACAAGAGTCTCGGCAGCACAACCATTTTGGTGAGTGCAACCCTACCTGTTACAGATAGTGGCAAAGTACTCCAAAACCGCATCTGCGATTTGAGGGACGTCACTGCTCGGCCGAGGTTCCCAGCGACAAGGTCGTCCGCACGGTGATAGATTTGGATGCCTAGATACCGGAACGTGTCCGCCACCCACTGCACTTCCCCAAATGTTTGATTATGTATTTATGCATTTTGAGACTTCCGTGAGCTGGAAAGAGACTACAGTGATTGTGCTTCTGAACCCAGGGAACGACCACGAGTCGGTTTGGGCTTATTGTCTCATATCATTAATGAATGATGCACGCAAGCTGTAATAAATGATTGCAATGCATAGCGTGCCTACGTTACTCCACAACATTCAGAATATTGTCTGCTTCTATCATCCTCTAACTGCAGAGAATTCTGTACATTAGTCACCAACAAGATAAAATGCATTACAGAAGATTTCAAGACTGACATCTCAGTAACTGTTCCTGTGCATGAAAAATCCTCTAACTCCTTCTTCTTCTCAGCATCAGCAAATATGAACTCAAACTGATGAGTCATTATCTGGATTATAATGCAGTCAACATCATAAAATATAACCTCTATTTATTTTTTGTGTGTGATTTTTTGGCAGGAGTTTACCAGACTCATTCAACTCATTCATCTGATCTCACATCTTCTCAAAAGCTCAATCTTTATCAAGAACAATTTTACAGCTATTGACCATTCTCAAACCTAGTCTAACTTGGAAAATCATTTAAAAATGAGTGGCTTCCCAAATAGGCTCCAAATTATCAAAGAAACAGCTACTTCGCAAATGACGATCTGGTTGGTTTCCACCCAGGATGCAGCATTGAAACAGCCTCCCTGAAATGACGAACCAATGTCAATCACATTTTGGATGAGGGCGGCTCATATTAAGTCATTCTTGTTGATATGACAGAGGTTTTTGATATGGTAGAATATAGCAGCAAAATCACCACCTTGGAATACTGTATAACATTTTGTGTTAACACGTTGAGATGGTAGTCCTCTTTGTGACTAATTGACACCAAGCAGTAAAGTTGGATATTTTTATTTTTGAAAGAACTGCTATGTTGTGTAGTGTTTCTCAGGGTTTGATATTAGTACCCCCCTCTATTTAACCTGCATGTGGAACTTGATCTGTAACGGTATCTATTTCTCCATAAACTAGTATGTCGATAAAATAAAGCAGTACTTAAACATTTCTACTCTAAGGGATGTTTTTACACTCACATTCATTAAAACTCCAAACCTGGATGGCTAATAATTTGAAAACTACCAGTCCGTCAGAGAGCCGATTTCAAGCTCCTTTGTTTTGCACATAGAACTTTGCATAAAAAAGACCACACATCCTACAAGATAAACTACATTTTCATATCCCTTCGCGTAACCTGAGATCATGTCATCAAGCTCTCGCCTCAGTCAAGCGCACCTCAAAGGTCAGAATGGGCGACTGGTCCTTCTCAAATCAGCCGCGGTCCTTTGGAACAGCCTACCCCTTGACCTTCGCCTGACAGACGACTACCTGTTGTTCGGAAAAAAACTGAAAACCACCTTGTTTCCTAGATACTGATCCTACCAATGATCCAATTGCACTGTACTCTAATCCGTCCTAGTGCCGTGATGTCCCTTGGGATGATTGATGCGCTTTACAAATACCGCTAAATACAAAATACAAATACAAAAACCCTTAATCTAAGAAAAAATTGGATTCTTCCTCCTCCTGCCCATTTATAGGAAAAATATCTCTATTCCTTGAACATTTGTCAGCAGAAAGCTTCTTTCCATCTTTAGGTCCCACTTTAGACTCTGCCCTCATACCACCCATAAATGGCTAAATCTGCAACCTTCTTCCATCACTCACTCAAAAGTCAAGCATCTGCATTTGTAGCCTTCATGCACAACAGATTTTTGGGAGCTCTAGCAGAGGACCTCCCATCGTACGTATATGTCTATAGTTCATACACAGGTGCAGTGGATGTACTGTAAGCACGTCTCACATGTCAAGTGTGTGGACTGATTTTTTAGCCCTCTCAGCATGTTGTTTTGCTATGCCGAAACAAACCTCCAAAGTCAGGGATTAAGAGCAAACTAACAAAGGCAGTGACCATATGGTATTTTCTTCCTGTTTATCAATGATGGTTGTCCCACCTAAAGTAGCTCAGAACCACTGTCACTGTGACACCAGCAGTCCTCAGGTGGATGGGCTGCCATGTTGAGGTGTTCTGGTGGAAGAGCAAGCTGAGGCTCCACCATCAAAAACCCAAAAGCTTTTCCACTTCCTAAAGAAGTGGTCAGACCACATGTTCTGCAGGGTAGGTACTTCATCAATTTATGGCAGGGCTACCACTCTGCCAAACTCTAAATGGTAATCTTATGTTCTGTAGCCAGCAGGCCACTGAAGTGTACAAAAAAAGTGATGGATGAAATGCTTGAATTACTCTCAGCCACAGGTACTTACTCAGACCACATCCCAGTCCATCATTATTTTAAATATACACCATACCAAATCAGTTTGGAACAAGTCATATGCAAATCAGTCATGGTCCTGCTCCGGTAGGAACAGTCCAGCCCAAACTGCCAGGCCAGGTCCTACCTGAACGTGAACACAAGCAAGCCAGGACCATTTCTTCCCTTATTTGGGATCCTCAGCCAGGTATAGCTTGGCTTTAGTGGAATACTGAAGCAAGAAATTTCAACAATTTCACACCGAACGTCATAATTTGCATTGGCTTCCTTTGCCTACAGTAATCAATTTCAAGCTAAGCTGCCTCATCTATAAATATTTACTCATAGAAATCTCATAGAAATCTCCAACTATCTGGTCAATCTCTTCAACATTTTGGGCTGCCAAAGTGATCTGAGAAGTCACAATGCCCTTAAGTGGGCTGCTCCCTATTTCAAAAACCTGCACACACAGAAACATTTATTTTCTGGTGCCCCCACTGCAGCTTGGAATACACTGACCTTGAATATCAAACCTAACCTCACTCTTCTCATGAAGGAAACATCTGAAAAACCCTCCTCTTCAACAATCACCCGAATTAGACTGATTCCCCCCTTTTATTATGGTATTGTAAACCAACTGGACCCATAGTACGCTGCAAATCCTAATTGAACTCCAAACTCTGCCTGTATCCTAACTCTGTAAATCAGCTCTAATATTCACTCATGTCTGTAGCAAAGTAACATAATGTCTAGTTCTAGCTAGTTCTCTGTAAAGCACCTTAATGACCCCCTGCGGTGTAAATTCACTATATACAATTGTTAAATAGATAAATAAAGGGATTATGGACCTGATTTAGAGTTTGGTGGACTGATTTCTCCATCATCAACATGATGGTAATCCCATTCACCATATTACAATTGCATTATAGCCTTTGGCACTTATAATAAGGCAGAGGAATAGTTGTCATTTTTGTGACGGAGTACCTGTCTGCTAAACTCTAAATCAGGCCCTATATTCTTAATACCCATATTGAAACAGCAAAACACATTATAGGAAGCAGAAAGGATTCAAGGTGTTTATGGCCTTACTGTGAAGGAACTAATATTGACAGCAGCGCTGAGAAATGGCCCATATTCATTCCAGAATTTTTCTTTTAGTATCAGGTCTGATGTCTGTCGTGCCACAGATTTGAAACAATGGGAACTTGGAAAAAAAAATGGCCGAATTGAACAAACTTGGAGCCAAGGCTCAATTGAAATTTCCGGCAATGCTTCGTGTAATGTGGGATAACCAAATGCGAAGTTTTAGGTCAGTGGAAGAGGCGGAAGATTTAATAGCCACTATAAAGAAGCGGGGCACCTTTTGAAATTTTTTGACATTTTTGACATTTTTGAAAATTCTTGGAAGTAAGGTAGGGCACCCCATACAAATTGAGCAGTTTTGTAAAACCACATGAATTAAATATTTGGAGGAACACTTAAAAGCTCGGGGGTAAAAAGGAGAGGACAAGGTAGGGTAGGAAGGGGGGTGAAATTACATTTTTCTGTTTTTTTGTTGTTGTTTTTTTTGTTTTCTCTTTATCTCTTTTTTTCTTTTCGATTTGGAAAGGATTTCCTCACTTCGGTGGTTCAAATAGGCTATTGTATGCCTGAAGAGCAAGGGAGGGTTCCCAAGGGTAGGAGAAGGGAGGAGGGGGTCGAGGGAGGGGCACAAGGTGGGGAGCAGTGGGAAAAAAACACAAAAAAAAGACTTCATGACAGCACTTGTGACTATAGACAGGACCATAATCAAAACTCCGCGCAGAGATGAATGGGCGCGAGAATACATTCCAGGTGTTAACCTGGAACGTAAATGGTCTCAGATCCAAAGCTAGGCGGAGGTTAATATTGAAATATTAAGAGGAGTCTAAAGCACAAGTCATTATGTTACAAGAAACACATCTAACCGCAAGTGAAAGCAGGGAGTTGTACGCAAAGGTAAAGTGGATAGAGGGTTATGCGGTTTCAGATCAAGTAGAATATTGTAAAGGGGTGGCGATATTGATCCGGAGGGGCTCCGGAATTGATTTAATTACCTCTAAAACCGACAGTTCCGGGAGGTGGGTTATAGCGACTCTTAGATGCGCTGGTACAGTATTCACATGTGTGACCTATTATGGCCCTAATGTAGATGACCCCCAGTACATAATTGATTTACATTTGTCATTGGCTGGAGTGTCCACCCCCATTGTTATTGGAGGGGACTTTAACACCCTATTAGATCCATTACTAGATAGATCCACTGGCAAGATCAGGGGACAGGCTCAGGCACCTAGGACAAGGCAGGCCCTGAAACATATGATCTACGAAATGGGTTTGGTGGATACATGGAGACAGCTAAAAGGGCAAAAACGAGGGTACACCTTTCACAGCAAAAAATATTCCCACTTTTCCAGACTAGACTATCTATTAGTAGACCGACTCTGGGCAGGAAAGTTAAAAGAGATAAATATTTTACCAGGCCATATCTCAGACCACGGTCCGGTAAGCGTAATATTATTTGGGGTGAGAATAGGCTATAATATGAGATGGACCTTAAAAAGATCTATCCTACTAAAGTCAGATGTGTCCATCATTGTGAGGGAAAGGACAAAGGAGTTCTTTTGGATAACGCCCAATCCACCCACTTGAATATAATATGGGATACCTTTAAGGCATATATACGAGGGTACTACAAAGTCAAGCATCTTATTTAAATAAGCTTGATAGAGCAGAATTAAAATGTTTGGAGGGGAAAGTTGGGGCGTTGGAACTAAAGTTGCAGTCTGCAGATCCCACCCAAAATGCTGAGTCGTTAATGAAACAACTGGAAGAGGCAAGGTTAAATTATAGGATGAACCTAGAGGCCAAGTGCCGCGAGAAGTGGGCGACCGCTAGTATGGAACTATTTGAGTATGGAGAGAAGGCTGGCGCACTGTTGGCCTGGAAGTCAAGGGCTGATAGGTCCCGTAATCATATTCGAGAATTAATAATCAATGCTCAGGGAGACACTTAGAATAAGGAAGACGAGATACAGGCTCGCCTGGTCTCGCTTTTTTCGGAATTATACACTGAGGAAATCAGGCCAGAGGAGGGGGTGTTAAAGCATTGGCTTGATAAGCTGGATCTCCCAGTTCTTTCAAGTGAAGGCAGGAAGATAATAGAAGCCAAGATCACTGAGGGCGAAATTAGGGAGCATATAAAACATTTAAAAACGGGAAGGCTGCAGGCCATGACTCATTGCCAGGAGAGCTAAATAAGACAATTGTAGATAAAATAGCCCCAGACATGGTATTATTGTTTAATTCAATCTATAAGGGGGAGGAGCAAATTCCAGCTTCATGGATGGAAGCTATAATTACTTTGATCCTTAAGCCTGCAAAGGATCCGAAGAGTGCGGATTCGTATCGGCCCATCTCCCTGCTAAATGTTGACTATAAAATCTATACAAGCATTTTGGCAGGGAGATTAGCCAAGGTAGCCCCCCAACTAATTCATGTAAATTAGAAGGGTTTTATCCATAAGAGACAGATCCAGGAATTGACTTTGTCCTTGATTGGGGCTATTGATCTAGCAACCACGCGATCGTTTCCCTTGGCGGTAATCACTATAGATGCCGCCAAGGCATTCGACCGCGTTTGTTGGGTGTTTTTGTGGGCGGTCTTGGAATCAATGGGCTTTGATGCGGGTTATATTACGGCTATAAAAAAACTATATCAAGGTCCTACAGCTAAGATTTTAGTAAATGGAGCCCTGACAGAGATTTTTAAGATCACTAGAGGTACGAGGCAGGGTTGCCCATTGTCCCCCCTCCTCTTCGATATTTACATCGAACCCCTAGCTCATCTCTTGCGGAAGGATGAACAGATAATTCCCATCCACTCACTCCGCTCTTGTAGCAAAATCGCCTTATTTGCGGATGACCTTATAATTTATACCTCTGACCCAGCTAGAACGATACCAAGGATGGAACAGTTAACTAAAGAATTCGGGGAAATCTCTGGATACTTAGTAAACACTACTAAAACTGAGGTGATGGTTTGGAATTTAGATGGTTGGGAAGGTAGAGGGTGTGAGGAGATAAAATATCTAGGGATCAATATAGTTAAACAGATTAGCGATATTCCGACCCGGAATTTAGCTAGAGTGGTAAAAGAGATAGACAGGGCCCTGACTAGATGGAAAAATCTCCCGCTTACTATCTACGGGAGGCTGAACTTGATAAAAATGTCTATCCTCCCCAAATTAACATATATATTTAACTGTATCCCTTTAAAATTCCCTAAAGAAATGATAAATAAAATACAAGGGAAAATAACTAGTTTCATCTGGGCCTCTCATGGAATACGTCTTTCATGGAAGAAGCTAAGAAGACGGCTCCATGTGGGTGGTCTAGCCCTGCCGGATCTTAAAATATATTGTATGGCATTCCAATTTAAAAACTTCCGAATGCTTATAGGGGACCCTGACTTAACCACTTGGGGCTCTATATTACAGGAAATGACAAATAAGTTCAGGACAGCTTTTTTGTATAAATTTGGGGCTCAGAAATTTTTCAAAAAAGTAAGATTAAAAGTATTAAAGGCATCCTTGAATTTATGGTTCACAATGAGGAAGATGTTTAATATAGGATACTTTTCGGAATTTGCCCCTATCTGGGATTCCCCAGGGACACCGGAATGCCTAAAAGATGGTTTGACGCTACCACTGAAGCAAGCTGGGTTGATCAAGTGGGGTGAACTTTTATTCGAAGGCGAACTGGTCCCTTGGGAAGTATTGAAAGCCAAGACTGATAATAGACTATCTAAATTTAAATATATTCAGCTAACTTCATGGCTTTCCACAATACCCCGTGAGACAGGGTCGCTATGGGACTTCGAGAATGATATTCAGGATACTAGAGCAAATAACAAAGAAGTCTCCAAGTGGTATACGCAACTTGTGGATATGGAGGAAAGGAAATTAGAACCCCCCACACACTATCTGGCAGGATGCATTCCAGGAAGAGGATTTGCAATCACTCTGGAAGGATTCCCTAAAAGCACTATACTTTTTAGTTACACCGGAAAATTTCAAAAGGCATCACTTTTTTACAATAAATAGATTGTACTGGACACCGCAAAAAATAGCCAAGTTTATATCTCAGCCGATCCCTAGTTGTAACAGATGTAAAACACCAAAAGCCAATGATATACATATTTTTTTTACATGCCCCAAAATAAAGAAATATTGGAAGGTGGTGGAATTTACTATCTGTGACATCTTGAAGATACCATTAACATTGACAGAAACTCTCGTGCTCTTCGGGGTGAACCATGATTTGCAAACACGGCTTGACAGTAAACAAAGGGGGTTGATATTTTACCTGTTATTACTGGCCAGACGAGAGATATGTAAATATTGGACTGATTCTGTACCCCCGCATCCTAATGGTTGGTTGAAAGTGGCCAAGTAGACATGCAGAACAGTCATAGATGGTAATCTATCAAGGACTAGGGATCTGTGGCAGGTGTTCGCAGATTGGTCAAGCTAGGCACGTGGAGATGCCTGTTTCTTTTGTGTGTTTTTTTTTTTTTTCTTTCTTGAGTCCTATGATTATATCAGAATATGGCGGAGGTGCCTATCCTTCAGGATAAAAGAGCCTTTTTAAGGGTTTGGCTGAGAAAAGGCAAGGGTCCATACGATATAAGGGCGCCAGATAATGGTCCTTGACTTGTAAGATGCCATGCTGACATGAGGACAAAAAAAAAAAAAAAGGTGTTTATGGCCTTGGTGGCCTATTTTGTCTCTAGGAGTTAAGAGGAAATAGATTACTATAAATTCTCACACGTGTTACAGTCCTTTTGAAGTAGTAGAGTAATAATGTATTAACACCATAATAGTAAAAGTAAAAATAGTTCTTTAAAGTGATGAATCCTAATTTCAGACAGTTATGCTGAGAAATATACACTAAAACTATTTTACAGCCACTTTTTCAAAGTCTGTATTGTCCATCTGGAAATGTGTATATGCACACAGCAAAAATGTAGGAGAAGCTGTCAATTGTCAGACTCAAGCGACTCACTCTGAAATAGTTCAGCAGACTATACATTTTCCCGGGGTTCCAGAAGAGTATTTATGTCAGATATATGCAGGTAGAACTCTTCTGAGAAAGCATGTAAGAGTATCAAACACAGTCCTGTTGATTTCCCACTATCTTGCAACTGAACTGATTTGATAAGGAGTACATATTGATAATTAAAAGCAGCAACATCGGTGAAGTTCCTACTGCAAAAGGGACATGAATACGTTTTGAAATTCTGAGATTCATCGGCAGTGATTAGTGGACCCAGCCAATAGATATCAAAGCTATCAAAGTAGTTGTCACATGATTGAAACAGCGTAGTTTTACTAGCTTAGCTTGCAACCAAACTTCTTGCATGATGATCAAATAAGTTCTCAGCTCAGGTTTTGTCCATATTCTTACCCAGTATTGGAGGGGACGTAGTGCTGCATACTGCTCAACGGATTTAGGAGCTAGCTCATGCCCCAGTGTGCCCATTGGGGTCCCAGGGCGAATGAGGAGTAACTGGTGTAAACAAGCATTTACAATGCAATAGGTCTCGCATTTGCAAAAGTTAGAGCTATTGGCATTGTAAATGGTAAAGTTTTTATCTAAGTGTTAGTTTTGAAAATAAATAAAGAAATTACATTGCAAATATAGTTTTAACCAAAGGATCATTTTGACTCTGTGAGCAATTATTGGACTATATGTGATGAACTGCAACAAACAAATTGCATTTGCTGGAGTTTTGAGCTATTGGCATTGTAAATGATAATGCCTTTTATTTATGTGTTGTTTTTAAAACAGATAAATAAAAGGCATTGTCATTTTCAATGCCAATAACTTAAATTTCGCAAATGTGAGACCTATTGCATTGTAAAGGCTTTTTTTTCTTGGAGGCAATTGAGGGTTAGAAAGTTAAGAGATGAGATGGTGGAGAGGGCCTTCAAGGTGCTGAAGCAGCATCACAGTAATTAGCTCTCATTAAACATTTTTAAAAATAAAGACGCAGACTGAAAGACTTTATTGCCCACAGCTATAAGAGCCCATGTGGGAACATTAACTTGGCCAGAAGTTGAAGGTGTCTACATTTGTTAGAATCACCACCTCTTCAGCAGCATCCTGCATATGTTTAAAAACGTTGAAATGTGGAGCAGGATTCTAGAGTTCATAAAATATACTTTCTGCAATTGCTAAAATGGAACTTGATGACGGAGGAACTCGAACCACCAATCTTCTGATTGGTAGTCAGACACTTTAATCATCAAGCTACACAGTCACGTGGGTAAGAATGGCTCATTTTCGATGTTCTGTTTTTGTTGGGGGGAGGGGGCAGTATCAGCTTCAATCCATCGCTGATCTTGAGGTTCTGAAGTCTCACAGCAGTCCTGCAGCCTGGCTCAGAAGCCACAGAGTCCACTGGAAAGCTGCGGCTCTCCAGAGCAAGAAGGTACATACTACACTGGAGGAGGAGAGGACTGAAGCAAATGCCGCCTATCTCAAAGTAGAGAGCGTTCCTCCACTGCCAAACCAAGGACCGAAAGAAACCAGTGTTAGGCAAAACAGTAGGCCTAAAATGTCCCCACTCTGAACCATCGTTAAATGTCTGGATGCATACCTGATCAGGTACCCTTGCTCCAAAGCAAGTTGTCTGTCAGATCCAGACTGAAACTGGGAAATGGCGCAGCGTGGAACTGAAGCAAGAGTCAAAACATTTTTCAAAGAGGCCCAGAGTAAAAGCCACCTCACTTTGATGGATACATGGCGCTGTTGAATTCCAGTTATAATCGTGGACCAGGCGAGATTTCTAATGTGCTGTCGCAACCTGCAGACTTCAATAATGCTATGCTTGCCAATAAATGCTTTTGAAAACTTCTTGGAGATGTTGATCGAATTAGCTGTTTGGACGATTTTATTCCTTGTACCCATAAGCATCCTTTCCTCTAATGCTGTTCTAGCCTCTGGTGATGCTGCCATGCACCAATTATTAATGAATATTCCCCGAACACTCTGGTATGTAGAGAGTTTCATAAAAGCTGGGAAAGACATTCCCCTGACTATATTTCGAGTTATTAAGCACTTTATACAATTTCCCGCCAACCTTTTTCCAGGATTGAACGCACTATTATTGCTGCCCTCGTACTTGTAAGCTTTACTTGACCAAAGTTTATTATGGTCTTCAGGAACACAAATATTGGAAGCTGTCTTTCTATAACTTCTGTCGGGCTAAATATGGATGTGGTAACATTCCCTTTGGGTTCCATAGCAAGGAGTGTTTCTTTTAATGGATTGTTGCTCCTGTAGATGCAGGTGATACATCCATGGTATATTCTGTGTGGTGAATAGTCATGTCCTGTACATGCTTTCTGCCATCCTACCTTTTGTTTCCCAAACCACTGCTTCTATTGACGCTGCCTTGTGTGCTCTTGATGCCCCTTCCCTCTTAGCTAGCTGTGTTACTTCTGATGACGCCTTTTTGGCTGGGTTACAAGTGATGTTCTCATGTTAAATATACAATCATATTGGCACATTGTCTTTAATATTCGTTGCGAGGGATTTGCGACTGATGCTGTTAACATCCTTCTCCTTGTGTTATATTGCTCCCTGGATGTATTCCACTTGCTAGCAATGCTCACCCCATTGAAAACATTCCGAGCCCTTTTGCCACAGCTTAAATGCGGGTGGGTGAAAGTCTTTGTGTGGTGGGATACAACAGTGTGTGCAGAATAAATAGTACCATTATTAAAAAATTAAAGACCTTTTTCAAGTTATTACAACCTTGGGTGAGCATGACAATTAAGCTGAAAAGTGAGCATGACAAACTGAATAGGTAAAAGCACTTTAGCTGTGTTTCCTAAATGTAAATGTTTCTAAAGTGTCGAAGATGTCCTTGTGGTGAGTTGACTGTTCCCGTTTTTTTCTTCTGTTTAAAAACGTTGAAATGTGGAGCAGGATTCTAGAGTTCATAAAATATACTTTCTGCAATTGCTAAAATGGAACCTGACGACAGAGGGACTTGAACCTCCAATCTTCTGATTGGTAGTCAGATGCCTTAATCATCAAGCTACACAGTCACGTGGGAAAGAATGGCTCAATTTTGATGTTTTGTTTTTGTTCGGGGGAGGGGGCAGTATCAGCTTCAATCCATCGCTGATCTTGAGGTTCTGAAGTCTCACAGCAGTCCTGCAGCCTGGCTCAGAAGCCACAGAGTCCACTGGAAAGCTGTGGCTCTCCAGAGCAAGAAGGTACATACTAGTACCCAATAGTTTGCCCTGCAACTTCCCTCTCAAAGCAGATATTTTTTTCCTAATGGGGATTGGAGGAGTTGGAGCCATGATGATCATGTGTTTTGTCAGTTCATTTTTCACACCTACATACCTCTCGGTGGCACTCTGTGTGTACTAAGCAGACATGCAATCAATCCCATTTCCCGTTTGGCCACCCTACCCGAATAGTCTCCCCTGAATCAAAGTGTGTTCCTCCGTTGTATAAAAAAATCATACGTTTTTAATTATTCACCAGAGCAGCTTAGTTATTTTGATTGATAGAAAGCATGGAGCAACGCTGAAGGCCTTTCTGAAAACATCCTGTCTGTGGTACTTGGAGTGACTGCCAGGTTGCACAACCTCTTTACCTTTCATGCCTCTGATCGTCTGGGTGGTCTTCGCGACTGTCCCTCCGTGGGTGATATTAGCTCTCATTGCTGTCGGGTTCTCTCTCTGGGCTCCACTGCACAGCAGCTACCATCTTTGCAGGCTGCGTGTGCAGAAAGTTGATACCTTTGTTGTGACATTTCTTCACGCACTGTAAGTACAAAGCTGTACACGGCCTGTGCCTATCACGTTACTGTGGAGTGTTCGTGTTTGACTAGGACGTTTTCACTACACAGAAGTGAAAGCATTTGTAACCCGACACAAACCAGATGGCAGGCTCTGCGATGCTGCTGAAGCTGCCGACTTTGGAGCTAGAGAACAGGGTTTGAGCCTTGGCGTGGGCTACATCATTATTAAAAAATAAACAGCGATCTCGGAGGGGGTGTGGGGAGAGACAAATTTAAAAAATAATACACGTAGAGGGGGAGACAGATACAATTTTATTAAAACACGATTGAGACGGACAAATGTAGCATCTAAAACGAAGTGAAACAAACGGTGCGAGTAGGTGACTCAACATATAACGCTGCCGACTTTGGAGCAGGAGAACAGGGTTCGATCCTCAGTGCATCATTTAATTATGAAATAATAAACTAAGATCTCATGTGTATTAAACGCAAATAAATAGCGTGGGGTGAGGGCAGGAAGCTGCCAGATGTGGAAATGCGAGCAGCAAAGAAAAAAAGTAGTCCCTAAATAAAAACATAACAGCCAGCAGGGTAGGTTAACTGTAGTTGGTCGATGCTGCTTCCTCCAGAAAGGGAAGAAAATGAAGTGATGTATCGGATCACCAGCCAACAATGAGCGAGATAAGAACAGCAATGCCAGATTCCACCAATGGCAAGCGACAAAACAAAGAGGAACGCAATGGGTGGAGTTTCACTAGTAATACTGATTACTTGATGCCTGGTAGAGGCAACGCATGCGCTGCCTATGCGAGACCTAAAAACGATTCTCTGCCCTTAACAAACCCTTTGCTTTTTTGTAACCCCACAGCTCTGCTCCATAAAGCCCTGCCACAAGGGCTTGTGCTCTATATGCCTCAAGGGTGGAGCCAATCAATCTACTGCCCTGCTTTTAGAAAAGCTGAGGACTCCGCCGGCATTTTGACTCAGTGAGATCTCGCCTTTTAATAGTTGGGCTGACCAAGTCAAATTTGAGTCGAACATCATTCCAAGGTAGTTGTAATGTTCTACATGATCTAAAGGAATTCCATAGAATTTAAAGGAACTCTTCAGTTTAGAACTGCCCATTAGAATCATGTATTTTGTTTTTGTAGTGTTAATCTGTAACTTCTTTATGTCACAGTAACGTTTGAATGCCTTCACGAGCTTATGCATGGCCAGTTAAGTGAGTAACAGGAGCAGCACATCATCTGCAAAAAGCGGGATTGCCATTTTCTGACACCTACAAACTGGCACATCAAGGTTTAAGACCTTCAGATAGTTACTAACATTGTTGATATAAATATTAAACAAAGCTGGAGCCAGAATGCAACCCTGCCTGACCCCAACATTGATATCGAAGCTTTCAGTTAATTCTCCTCTTGGGCCATATCTAACCGAAGACGTGTTGTTATTATTATATAGAAGTTTGATTGCCAATACTAGTTTTTAAGAGCAGACCTGGGAAGATACTGTTTGCCAAAGCAACTCGCGGTTTATCGTATCAAAGACCATTTTGTAAGCTAATAAATGTCAAATATAATTTGGATTTTGTAATGCTGGTATATTTCAGACAGATGTTGAATAACCGCATTGCTTGATTAACTGTTGCTTGGCCTTTCCTAAAACCTGCCCGTGATGCATTGATGATGCCATTATCACACATCCTATTATCTAAACGAGTGTGCAGGTGCTTTGCATACATTTTTCCTTACTGCATCGAGTAAGGAAATTAGTAGATAATTGTCGGGATTGTTTCATGGACCTTTCTTGTGAAGAGGAATTATGGCAGTTTTACATGATGCCGGTACCTGGGTACCATCCTCCGGAGCCAAATAGCATTGTAGGCAGAAGTTAGACTGGGTACCCATGTAGTGAGCTCTGATCTAAATGTGTCCACTGGTGCCCCATCAGGGCCAGGTGCCTTGTTTTGTTTTGGTCTAAGGATTGCTATATGCACTTCACTTGCAGAGAATTCCTTACCGAGTAAAATGCTTCCCGGTGAGCTAATTAGGGTACGACATTGAGCTTTCTCCAGGCTGTGTGCCTCTTCTGCCAGTCTATCACTCCATGCCACACTCCGCTGGGTGATAGACTCTCCGTGGCTAGCAGAATTATAAAATAACGGAAAGTACTTAAACCAGGAAGCAGGCACAATGGTACTCTCTAAGGGCCCGATTCACAAAGGTAAAGTTAGCCAAAAGTCTAACTTTACGACTTTCGGTATTCACAAAGCTCATTTACTACTCGTAAATGCCCTTTGCGAATACCGAAAGTCAAACTTTACGACTTTCAGTATTCACAAAGGGCATTTATGAGTAGTAAATGCGTTTTGTGAATACCGAAAGTTGTAAAGTTAGACTTTCGTCTAACTTTACCTTTGTGTATCGGGCCCCATATTATTTGGCGTGCCTTGCGATCCCAATCTTAATAGTTCCCAGAAGCATCTGATATTCTTGCTTTGTAGGGCTTCCATAGGTGCCTGCTACTTCTGTCTTAGTGTTTTAGGCAATTTTCCCCATCTAAAGTGATGTGCCTTGTTTTCAGTGCCATGAAAAGAGATGATTTTACTTACTGCATTCCGAATCAAATCATTCTTTATGCAAAGGGTTACTATTGGTAATATGCTTGTATTCTGAGTCAGGTTGCCGGATGCTTGTCCGCTGATACAGATTAATTAAGATTTCCAACCTTGGAATTATTTATGGGTCGTAGGGATCTGTTTTCTCCAGGTAGTCTTTAATTGTGTTTTGCTGGAGATTTAAAACTCGAGCAAGACCAATACACCTAAGTGAATAACAAGCTACACGGAAGCTCATCATTAACGGGAGATAAATCATACAGAATCTAGTAAGTATGAAACAATGCTGCAAGTTCTGAATTAACATCAAGTAAGATTGCAAACCGTGGCAAGAGGGAAGAGCGTTATAGTAAGTAACCACATATTTCTGGTTATTAGCTTCCCTTCTTTTAAGAGCAGCTTTAGCTAAAAATACCTCCTTCAATCTCGCCTTACTTAGTGTCAAACAGGCGGTAGGAGTATTAAACAGTTCGGGCAACCCCAAATCCTCCAAAGTAGAATTTACATATAGCAACCAAGGAATCTCTAAGGCGTACTCTAATTTCAAGAAGTCCTCCAAAATCAGCTGGTTTAGAGCAACCGTGTCCCTCTCCCAAATCGGGTGCCAGCCTGATTATATCTAATATGTACGACACCCCCAATTCACTATGGCATATTATGTTAGAGCAGGAGCGGGATAAAGCTAAAAGTTTTTAAAAAAATGTATCCTCAACTCTCTGGATCTCATCAGCATCTGCCATGCCCCAAACGCCTGCCCAGTAACTAGCTGTTGTAACAGATTTTGCTGCACAAATGCTTACCATCTCAGGAAAAGGTTTCGAAACATGTTTCTTTGTGAAGTTGGACAGGGCTAATATCGTTTTTTCAAGTGTTGTCAGAGCCCTGTTTAGAACCATATTTTTCAACAAACACTTAGAGTCAAACAAAATACCCAGGTACGAAAATGTCTTAGCCTCTTCTACCGTACCGTTTCTAATATGGAACACTGGACGTGGTTTGGGGTGTTTTCTACAAATAAGTGAAAAAGTTTACTTTCATTCACCTGAAGGTCCAACTCCCTCATAAAAATTGTATAATCCTCTCTGAGACCGTGCAGTGCTCAGCCAGTTCGTGCTATGAGCACTGCATCGTCGGAATACAGGAGTATAGGGAGTGTGAGTGTAATATGTACAGAATTTCCCTGGGCCTCTCCACCAAAACTGTTTCCAATTTGTTGGTATAAAGGGAAAACAGGAATGGGACCAGGACACAACCCTGCCTTACACCCCTCTCAATCTTAAAGTGGCTAGTCCATTCGCCTTCCCAGCCAAATGACACACAGGCAGAGGCCCCGAGTACATCTCTCTTATAAAAGTAATAACCTGGCCTTCAATGCCCATCTTAGCCATAATGGACTACAATTTAGAGTGAAAAATGTAATCAAAGTCGGCTGTAAGGCCCATAAAGACCATATAGATAGCACTTTTCTTCGCAACCACATACTTGCCTATCACCAATCTCAAGTTTAGGTACTAGTCTACCGAACCCCTGCCCTTCCTAAAACCATACTGTACGTCTACAAAGATGTTATTTGATTCTGCTGATTCCTCCATCCTGTGTAGCAATAGGTGCCACATTAGTTTTGCGGTAGAATCAAGCAACGTGATTGGCCTATAGTTTTTGGGGCTAGACTTATCTCCCTTTTTGTAAATCAGGGCAATTATCGAATGGTTCCAAGATGACAATGGGCCAACCTTTACTATAAAAAACTGTTTGTTCATACGTATGTCCCCAATGCATTG